>OX451738.1:647376918-647976918 GCA_948472305.1 Vicia faba
ATAGATTAATTACATACTTATACTAGTAAAAATGAAAATAAATATCAAATAAATATGAAAAAATATAAAAATAATTTTTTTGGTATTTTTTATATTTGGACAAAAAATAATAAAGTCAGAATAAAATAAAAATATCAAAATGACAAATATACAAATAAATGGGTCAGGGGGTGTAAACTGAAAAATGGGGGTGTTAGTAGTTAAGAATGACCAGGCCCAGCCCAATCAGACTTCATCTTCTTCCTTGGTTCACAAAAACGTGTGTTTTGTACATCACATGCTATCTCCTGATTCTTTGATTTTTTGACAAAACTTATAACATGAAACTTGTAGAGCATCAAACAACGAATCCAACCATATAAAAAACTTGAGCTAACTCTCAAAGACCAGAGAGAATTTCTCTGGCCCTAATTTCTAACCTAGTTTTTTCAGAAAGTTCATGGGTGAAATTCTCCTAGCACGATTAATGTAAATGAAAACTAAGCATATGTATGGCTTCAGGGCTATGAGTATAATATATTTCATTCACAAACCTAAGCCTAACTATTCCTAAATAGAGAGATAGAAGTTCATGAAATACCTGTTTCAGTTGACTTCGAGCTAGCCAATGCAGCAACTTCCAAGAGTGTGTGAGGTTCTGTTGAGCTTGCCTAAGGTCCACTGAAGCTTTTCAATGCTTGGCTTGTTTTGAAGTAGCCTGAATCGTGCTATAGAACTCAACCTGCAAAGCTTTGAAACAAAAATGGCAATGTGTGTCAAGGATGTTATAGCTAGCAATGGATGATCTGGATAGCTTAGATATGTTGGTTGGAAGGTGTTTGAAGTATCTTTGGACAAAACGCACGATGGAATTTGGTTATGGCTTGAAGTTTGCATAACTGCCTTGTTTTGCAAAAAAAATGGGGAATTTGTGCACTAGGAGTTTTGAGAGGCAAAAGGGTCATGTTTCTGGCTTGTTAGGAGGTATCAAACTTGTTTGCAATGTTTGTGTAAGTTGGTTTTTACAGATGTGAGAGATGGCATGTGATTTGCAAGTTTCTTCCTCTTGAAGCAAGAGAGTGGAAGTGATGTTATAGCTTTGTACATGCCCCTCCTATCTCCCTGCACACAATACTCTTGGCCCCTCTAATTCATGGATTTTGGTTTGCAATATCAGATTTTGTTCAAGGCTCAAGGCTTAGTGTTTTCCATATAGTAACCTTTTGCAAAAATGGCAATATACCTTTTACCATTTAGGGCTTAATCTTGCATGCAATGTCCAAATGAGCAAGATAATACCTCAACTCAATGGTTATGCATTAAATTATGGAGTAAACACTGGTTTTGAGGCCTGCAAGCTTGTACCAAGCATGCTGATTTGAAAATGCAAGTTTGTATGAACATGTATTGGCCATGGATCAAAGTGAGTTTTTGCCAATTTCAAGCATTCGATTCTCTCTAACCACAAGGGTGTTTTGAGGAGTTCTTGGACAATTTGGAAAGCTTGAACATGTACTATAATCCATCTTTGAAATTCAAATTGAAACTCCAAGTGGAACTATGTGAAAAATGGCCAAGAAGATGGGTCAAAATCCTGCCTAAATTAGGGCAAAATTTCTCTAAGTTAAAAGTTTTAGGTACCCTTGTTCCAAAAATTATAACTTGAGATGAAAGCCTATTTTGAGAAAAATTTGTGAATAAAAGTTGTAAACTTTGTGATGGTCTACAACTTTCATGTTGCAAGTTTTGTTTTATTCCATTTGCATCTTGGTGAAAAAATGGGACAAAGTTAGGAAAAAAAAAGAAAATTTCATAACTCAAAATTTCTAAGTTATGCAAATTTTCCATTTTAAACCCTAATTTGCATTTTTGGGTTTCTTGATGAACAAGTTTCATAATTTGACATGTCTTGGTGAAAAATGACTCTTTTCATTTGATTTTGACCAAAAAGTCAAAGTTTGACTTTTCAGTGCACAATCAAATTTTGATCAGTTGACTGAAAAAAATCATCTGTCAATCCTATGCATTTGAGATCTTTTGAACTTGTTGAATGGGTCAAGACAATTCATTGAGTCATTGAGTCCATGTGTGAGCTTAATTTGCCATTGGCTAGGTCAAACAGTCAAAATTGGCTTTGTGCAGTCAAAACCCTAAAAATGACCATTTTGCCCTTTTGGTGATCTGACCAAATTTCTTGTGGAATTGTGATCCAAACTTGATTCAAATGGTTCATATGAGTTCATAATGTTTATGTGGGTCAAATTTCATGAGGTTTGACTGTCAATTGGCCATAGTTGACTTTTTCCCCAATACAACTGATTTCTAGGTCAACTGTCCAATTGACTGGGCAAAAATTTGAATCAAGGCTTGAAACTTGGTATGGACAAACTTGTGAGTCAATCATGAAGTATGAAAGTCACTTTGGGCATTGTTGGTCAAAACATCCCTGTGCAAACTCAAACCCTGATTTAGGTCAATAATGCAAGGAGGTGCCTTGAGCAGAGCAAACCCTAGCTTGATCTTGAGTTCCAAGAGTCTTGTGATGAGAAATGTTGGTGAAATGAGAGGGAAAATTTTGGGGTACAACAGTTTCCCCTGTTCAATCTTCTTGAACCTGAAGAGTTAAATTGGCAAGTTTGCCTTTCGCGACTCGAAGGTAAAAGAGGATTGGACACTAGAGTGCCCGTAAATTTGCACTCGTCAAAATATAGCTGAGTAAATGGCTTAAAGATGCCATTTAGAGATGGTAGAATCTTGCTGGAGATGGGCTTAAAGATGCCATCCAAGAATGTTTTGTTGAATTACAATGTTGTAGGTCAGAAGAATGAGCATCAAAATGGTATCCGTGTCTGGAATGCATTTGAACTATATCTGGAGACTGAGTCTGTATGAGCAAAAGAATGGCGTCCGTGTCTGGAGCGTTTCTGAGCTGTAACTGTATTTGAACTTTGAATGAATATTAGGATGACTGTCGTGTCTGGAGTATATCTGTATTGTATCTAAAGTTGAGATCTGTAATGAGTAGCAGAATGACTTCCGTGTCTGGAGTGTATCTGAGACTGTAACTGGGATCTGAATAAGTGACAGAATGACTTCCATGGCGACTGCACTGGGGAGAATCAAACTTCTGGTGTAAGGGCCAGAATGGCATCCGTGTCTGGAGCGTATCTGAAATTTGAGGTTGATAGTTGAATCTAAATGAGAGATAGAATGGCCGCCGTGTCTGGAGCGTATCTGGCCTGTATCAGATTGCTGAAGTCTAAATGAGTAGTAGAATGACCGCCGTGTCTGGGGTGTATCTGTACTGTATTTTGACTTGAAATTGTGAATGAGTAATAGAATGACCGCCGTGTCTGGGGTGTATCCATACTGTATCAGGAAAATTGTTGATAATAGCCTTTTAATCTTATCCTGAAAAGGGTAAAATGTTAGCTAAAACACAAAGTCATGTTGTATGATATGTATGATGTAATGAATTGTGTTTGATCAATGTTTATGATATATGAATGTAATGGATGTGCATGTAAGCTGAGTAGCTATCTTGATGAGGAAAATAAATCATTGATAACTGGAGATAATGAAATCTTTGATTGCTGTCGGGGAAAGTAAATCCTTGACCAAAGCTGGGGATTCCAAAAAAATCTTTGATTACTGGAGATGAGAAATCCTTGCGGACTGCTGACTGCTTGGGGAATAAGGAAAACTCTGAAAATCCCTAATGGGGAGTTAAAACTTGGGAGACTTCTGTTGGAGAAATGAGACTGAGAATCTTCAATCTGCTGGGAAATAACTCTGTGGGGAGAATGCTTAGACTATTCTGGCTCCGCTGGGGATAGGATTTTTCAGGGTTTTCGGGCTCCACTGGGGATCTCGAAGCTTAACTCTGATGGGGATTTTGAAACTTAACTCAGCTAGGGAATTATACTCTAAATTTAGCCTTGTTGAGGATCTGAATGATGTATCGTAGGGGATTCTTCTGGAATGGCATAAAGATTTCTTCCTACTCCTTCAACCTATCAGTAATTATCCTTTTTCAATTTCGTTTTATTTGTAAGCAGTGATTATATTCAAATGCATATGCCTATTTAACAAAACGTTGGACGTTTTCAAATAAAACATAAGTGTAAAAAGAAAGTCAAACAAATCTCTGCACTTTGAAGTATATTTATATTTAACTTTTGTGAGTATATTTGTACAAAGGAGACAGACATCCTAGTAGGGGAATGTTGTCGTAAAAAATTGAAAAAATTTATACAAAAGAAAGATGGCTATGTGTAATAATTCCATGGGATTCCCATTCTGCTATAGCCTTCACAACTCTGAATATTTAGTCCATTCGCTGCTTCGCCCGTTGATGACTGGATTGATCAGAAGCTTGGAGCTCGTTGGTGAAGAGATTGTTCTTCAAGTGATCCGACGAGCATAATCATACGCTTTAATTCCCTAACTTTTGCTTGGACCGCCCTTTCGGGTTTTTGGTCCACCGGGAAACCCCTTTTTTTTGCCCAAGTCGCCCTTTCGGGTTTTCAACTTGTCGGGTGTACATATTTTTTCTCCCTAATTTTTGCCTGAATCGCCCTTTCGGGTTTTCGATTCACCGGGATGCCCATTTTTGCCCAACTCTCCCTTTCGGGTTTTCAACTTGTCGGGTCGTTTTATGCGTAGTATCTTTTGACTATGTCTGCGTTCGCAGGGTGCGGCAAGTCGTCGCCGTCCATGGTGGTCAGAATCATTGCCCCACCAGAAAAGATGCTCTTGATTACAAATGATACTTCGTAAGTAGGAGTCCACTTGCCCCTGGGATCACTTTGCGGTAAGATGATCTGCTTGATTACAAGATCTCCGACTTAATATACTTGACGCCTGACTTTCTTGTTGAAAGCCTTGATCATCCGTTTTTGATACGTCTGACCATGACAAACAGCAGTAAGTCGCTTCTCATCAATTAAATTAAGTTGATCAAGCCGGGTCTGAATCCAATCGTCTTCACTCAAACCGGCATCCTTCATAATCCTTAAGGAATGAATCTGAACCTCCATAGGTAACACAACTTCCATACAATACACCAAAGAAAATGGGGTTTCCCCTGTTGAAGTATGTGCCGTGGTACGATATCCATGCAGAGCAAACGGTAACATCTCATGCCAGTCCTTGAAGGTGACTGTCATCTTTTGAATGATCTTCTTGATATTTTTGTTTGCGGCTTCAACAGCACCGTTCATCTTCGGCCGATAGGGAGATGAATTATGATGATAAATCTTGAACTGTTCGCATAGAGCGGTGATCATAGTGTTGTTTAAATTCGTACCGTTGTCTGTGATGATCCTGTCGGGGACACCGTACCGGCATATGAGGTTCTGCTTGATAAAGCGGGAAACCACATTCTTTGTAACTGAGGCAAAGGAAGCTGCTTCGACCCACTTGGTAAAATAGTCAATATCGACCAGGATGAAGCGATGTCCATTGGATGCCGTGGGCTTGATCTCTCCAATCATGTCAATGCCCCACATTGCGAATGGCCAAGGAGCTGTCAGAACGTTGAGAGGAATAGGAGGAATATGTACCTTGTCGGTGTAGACTTGGCACTTGTGGCAAGTGCGGGAGTGTTGATGACAATCAGCTTCTATGGTAGACCAGTAGTAGCCTGCCCTTAGAATCTTTTTAGCCATCGTATGTCCCTCAAGTGGGTGCCAAATGTACCACTGTGTATATCGGTCATGATCAACTCTGCTTCAGCTTTGTCCGCACAATGAAGTAGAACACAATCATGGTTGCGCTTATAAAGTATGTCATTGCTTAGGAAGAACTTGGCAGCAAACCTCCTTAATAACTTTTTGTCATTGACGGAAGCTCCTTCAGGATACTCTCTAGTCTGGAGATACCTTTTGATTTCATGAAACCAGGGTTGTTCCACTACTTTTTCAGTATTAATCTCATGACAGTGCGCTGGTTCGTCCATTCGCTCGATGGTAATTTGGGGAGCCTCGTTATCCCAATTGAGTTTAAACCTGGAAGACATTGTAGCCAGAGCATCGGCTAACTGGTTTTCTTCTCGCGGGAAATGCTCGAAGGTAATCTGCTCGAAATGAGGCAACAATGTCAAAACATGTTCTTTGTATGGGATAAGATTAGGATGTTTGGTGTCCCACTCTCCTTTGACTTGACTGATAACCAAAGCCGAGTCCCCAAATACGACCAAAGATTTGATTCCCAAGTCTATAGCAGCCTTGAGACCAAAGATGCAAGCTTCATATTCAGCCATGTTGTTGGTACAGCTGAAGCAAAGTCGGGCAGTGAAGGGTGTATGGCAACCTTCTGGAGAAATGAGTACCGCACCGATACCGTTGCCAAGTGCATTTGAAGCACCATCAAAGTACAGGGTCCATCGGGATCCTTGTTCAAGTCCGTCATACGGTCCGTTACCTTCAATGTTGTCCAATGTCATGATGTCCTCGTCAGGGAAGTCGAATCTCATAGATTGGTAATCTTCGACGGCTTGATGAGCTAGATGGTCAGCTAGTACACTCCCCTTTATAGCTTTTTGGGTAGTATACTAGATATCATACTCAGTCAGGATCATTTGCCATCTAGAGATTCTTCCAGATAAAGCAGGCTTCTCGAAGATATACTTGATCGGATCCATCTTGGAAATCAGCAGAGTGGTATGAGTCAACATATACTGCCTTAGCCGGTGAGAAGCCCATACCAAAGCGCAACAAGTTTTCTCGAGCAGTGAGTAGCGAGTCTCACAGTCGGTAAACTTTTTGTTAAGGTAATAAATGGCATGCTCTTTTCGGCCAGACTCGTCATGTTGGCCCAGTACGCACCCCATTTAATTATCCAAAACAGTCAGATACATGATTAATGGCCTTCCTTCGATAGGTGGCATCAGAATAGGAGGTTCTAGTAAATACTCCTTGATTTTATCAAAAGCAACTTGACAATCATTGTTCCATTCAACTACCTGATCTTTCTTCAACAGTTTGAAAATTGGCTCACAGGTAGATGTCAGGTGAGAGATGAACCTCGCAATATAGTTCAAGCGTCCCAAGAATCCTCTAACCTCCTTTTCAGTACAGGGGGCAGGCATTTCTTGTATAGCCTTAATTTTAGCTGGATCAACCTCAATGCCTTTGTTGCTGACAATAAATCCCAAAAGTTTACCAGACCTAACTCCAAAAGTGCACTTGCTTGGGTTCAGTCCGAGCTTATACTCCTTCAACCTGGCAAACAACTTTTGCAAATGACCAAGGTGTTCTTCTTCTGTATGTGATCGAGCTATCATGTCGTCTACGTAAACTTCGATCTCATGATGTATCATATCATGAAATAAAGCTACCATGGCGCGTTGATAAGTTGCCCCTGCATTCTTCAGTCCGAATGGCACCACTTTGTAGCAGAAGGTACCCCATTGCGTGACAAAGGTAGTTTTCTCCATGTCCTCGGGGGCCATTTTAATCTGGTTGTAGCCCGAGAATCCATCCATGAAGGAAAAAACCTTGTGTTGAGCTGTGTTGTCAACCAAGATGTCGATATGCGGTAGTGGAAAATCGTCTTTAGGGCTAGCCCTGTTCAAATCCCGATAGTCCACGCACATTCTGACTTTGCCGCCCTTCTTAGGTACGGGCACGATGTTAGCAACCCATTATGGATAAGAGGTAACAGCCAGAAAGCCAGTGTTGAATTGCTTCATTACTTCAGCCTTGATTTTCTCAAACATGTCAGGCCTCATTCGGCATACCTTTTGCTTGATCGGTGGACAATCTTCTCTTGTAGGGAGACAGTGAACCACGATATCTGTGTCTAACCCTGGCATGTCTTTATAAGACTAGGCGAAGATTTCAACATATTCGTTCAACAATTGCACTAAGCGCTCCTTGACATTTGGTTCCAGGTTGGCACCCACTTTTACTTCCTTCCTGTCTTCCTCTTTCCCCAAGTTGATGGTTTCTAGCGACTCTTCATGAGGCAGAATGGCCCTCTCTTCTTGTTGTAGAAGTCTGGCTAACTCTCCCGGCACTTCACAATCTTCGTCAACTTCGTACTCAGCATGATTGACCAAGTCTTCAGAGTTATCGAAGGCTAAAGTAGAATAGTCACCCAGGGAATCCGGAGTGGATGGGTACCTGCATTTGTGAGTGTGTGTGTGTGTGTGTAAGGGATAGCCATCCTTAAACAAACAAAAATGAAAAAGGAAAGAAAATGAACACAGCAGTTTATAGATGAAAAACGTCCAATGATTCATTAAAACATGGCATATGATTATGAAGAAAATCAAGCCTTTACAAATGGACCTACATGCCCCGGGCGAGGCATGAGGTGAAAATAGTGTGCGAATTGTTTTAGTTATTACAGACCATAAAAATGGGAAATTGTTCAAAGATAAAATTACTGTTTGATAAAGGTGATAGGAACAAAATCCTTTGCTTCCCAGTTGTTCAAACCCCCTTCGACGGTCGGAAAGATCCAATCTTCAAAGTGGTTCTCTTCATCTTCATCTTCTACAACATTGATTCCATGGTGTGAGATCTTGACGGTGGTCCTCTGACCTTGGAGCGACGCATAGCCTTTTGTCCTGCAGCAGTAAACCCCAACCCAAACTTGCCTATCTTATGGGGAAAGTCAGGAAATTGTCCCCATACTGTACTCTTCCCTTCTTTAATTACAGTCTCTGCGTCCTTGAGAGATGCCATCCTAGATACATGCTTGGGAACGATAGGCACCTCAACTATTGTCTTCGCAACTGCTACTTCAGGAGACACTTCCTCGAAATGCTGGAAAGGCGTTTCGATGAACTCACCATCCAACTCCATATTGCGAAAGGAATTGAGATGACTTATCATGTATTCTTCCTCGCCGTGCACTGTTATAATCTTACCCTTAACAAGATATTTCAGCATTTGGTGCAAAGATGAGGTAACTGCCCCAACATAATGGATCCACGGTCTCCCTAGCGAACACGAATATGATGGACGGATGTCCATCACGTAGAAGGTGGAGTTGAAAATTTTTGTGCCTACTTTGATAGGAATGTCAACCTCTCCATGAACCATTCTCTTGGAACCATCAAAAGCCCTAACAACGATGTTACTAGGTTTGAGAGTCAGTCCTTTGCAGTCCAAACGGTCTAAGGCTTTCTTTGGCAGCACATTCAAAGAAGAACCAGTATCAACTAAGACATGGGCGAGAGTGGTTCCCCGACATTCAACTGAAACATGTAACACATTGTTGTGTTTCCTTCCTTTGGGAGTTAAGTCCGCATCGGAAAAGCCCAGGCCATTATCAACAGTAAGACTGACCACACATTCCTGAAACTGGTCAGCTGAAGTCTCTTGGGGTACATGTGCCGCTTTCAAGAATTTGATTAGGGCCTTAGCATGGGCCTCAGAACAGAGCAGGAGAGCTAACATTGAAATTTTAGAAGGGGTCTGCCCTAACTGTTCTACAACGTCGTAGTCACTTTTTCTGATTATTTTCAAGATTTCATCCATTTCTTTCTGAGTGGTTTCAGGGATAACCACAACATGAGCCTTTGTCCTGACAGGCACTTCCAGTATCCCCTTACCCTTGTTGGTAGTATCAGCAGATGGTCTTATTTCAGGAGTATCCAATTCTTCAATCACTGGGCCTTGTACAGATGGTCCAACAGGTACCGAAGCTTTCAAGGGTCCGAAAACTGCTCGAGGAGGAGCAATCTCCGGAGAAAAGATCCGGCCGCTGCGGGTTATCTTGCTTGTACCCGCAATGTTCCCTATATCAGGGCTTTCTTCCTCAGAAATCTCTTGAACTGTTTCGATTTGTTTGATACCATGGTAGAAGATTTCTCCCCCATAGTTCCATGGTATTGTTTTGTTGGATTGGTACGGGACAGGTCCCGGCATGGTGATCTTTAATGGTACACATCCAGAGTTGGGTGTAATCCTGACATGCCTTTTGCAAGCCTTGGGAGGATTGTCGGAAATGGTTATAATTGCAATATCGTTGGTTGAAATAGCAAAAGTATCAGGAGTAACAGGATTGAAGGTATCAACAGGGGTTTTCTGGAAAAGTATCTCATGGGTATCCATCAGGCGTTGGACACCTGACTTCAACATTGGGCAATCACCTCATATGTTCAAACAGAAATAGCAGTCTTTACCACAACCAGGAAAGATCCCGGCTCTCAACAAATTATCTTTAATCACAAGTAACAATGTCAACAGGTCAACAACATCAGTAACATGAGTGTCCTCCATAACAACATGAATATTGTGGCCGTGCTTGGGCATCGGAGCAGATATAACATTGGGTTTCTCAGAAGCATCAAATTTTACTTCCTTAGCATCAATCAGATCCTGGATTTTGTTCTTAAGCGCCCAACAATTATTGGTATCGTGCCCGGCACTGTCGGAATGGTAGGCACACTTGGCATTGGAGTGGTAGTATGGAGAGGAGGTGTTAGGATTCTTTGGCGCTTCCTTCAAACTAGTCAGATTCAGCTTCAACAAATGAGGAAGTACCTGAGCGAGCGTCATGTTGATGCGGGTGAACTTCCGTTGTGGCCTTTCCACCCGTTGTTGATTAGGTCTCGACTGATTGTTACGAGGTTGATCATTTGACGAGTTTTGAATCATCACAGCCCCTACAGTCGACCAGCGCTCAGTTCTTCCCTGTCCCTTCTGAGAATACACAACAGATGCTTCCTTCTTGGATGGGAAGGGTTTCTTAACAGCCGTGGATGCGGAAGCATCCTTTTGAATCTTTCCACTCTTAATACCGGCCTCAACCCTTTTGCCGGTCAAAATCAATTCAGTAAATCCCGCGTAAGAACTCCCGATTAGATGGTTGAAGAAAGGGCCAGACAAGGTCCCCAGAAACATGTAAACTAACTCCCTATCTGACAGAGGTGGCTGCACCCTTCCCGCCAGATCATGCCACTTCTTGGCGTACTCTTTAAACCCTTCATTGGAAGCCATCCCCATACTTTGTAACTGAGTACGAGTGGGAGCCAAATCAACATTGTATTGATACTGACGATAAAAAGCAGCTGCCAAGTCTTCCCAATTATGAACCTCTAATCTCTCGAGTTGATAAAACCAGTCTAACTGCGTGCCAGACAAGCTGTCTTGAAAAAAGTGTACCCAGAGGTCTTTATCGGATGAGTGGGGTTGGATTTTTCTGACATACGACCTCAGGTGCATCTTTGGGCATGACAGACCGTCATACTTGGCAAATGTTGGCACCTTGAACTTGGGAGGGATAACAATCCCAGCTACCATCCCTAGTTCTTCAAAATCCAATCCGGGCACCCTCTGCAACTCCATAGCTGTCAGTCTATCTTCAAGGTTCTTATATTTATCATCTGCTGGTGGATACTGTTGTTCGGAGTAGTCTTCGTCTTCTTCCTCTTCCTCCTCTTCAATCTTGGATTCAGAAGGTACATCAGTCCCTTTCCCTTTACCGGCTCCTTCGTCAGATGTTAAGGGGAACTCAAGAACCTTCCTAGCATTGCTCTCAAACCTTCTTCCAAAAGTGGCCACCCCAGGTCTCTTTTTCTTTTTCTCTTTATTCTTCTCCAACAAAACTTTGAGGTCCTCTTGACCCTTTTCCAAGGTCATGAGGAGTTGCTGGAACTGTGAATTTTGTGCCTGCAGATCCTTTACCATCTGCTCCAAATCCATCTTGCTGAAATAAACAGCAGAAAGATAAGGAAACCTGGCATGAAGACCTGTTTATGCATATGATGAATGGTATGTTATTCATGTAATGCATTCAAGGGTTCAGAAATTCAAATTTGTTGCAAACAAAAAGAACGCACGTCATATTAAGAAGAAATTTGTTAGTACATAAGTGCCCCATGGGCGAAATATTACAAAATTCTTAATGTAAGAAGACATTGCACATCCTCTTTGGCACGGTGTAAGTGTTGAGAGTTTCCTCCTCGTGAAGTCGGCGGGTAAGCTCCAAAACCTTCTTCTCACTGGCATAGAAGCTGGCTTCAAAAGTATCCCGTTCTTCCTTGAGTTGGATCCAACTCTTTTGCATTTCTTCCCATGATGTTGGCATGTCAGGATGTAGGATGGTGTATGGAACCTCTCCTTCCATAACAGGCTCTTTGATCAAGGGGAGAATGTGAGGGTATGGCATTATAAGATTCTGGGAGCGGGTTCGTACCCACTTGAGGTAAGGCTCAAGGGGGATGGAAATTTTGTGCCCCATTGTCTTACTATCAACCTTGTTAGGCATCCTCCAAGCTCTGATGAACCTTTGTCGAAGTCCTTGCGCATCGTTGTCGAAGTCAAAAACTAGGTCCGGAATTAGCATGTCATGAGGGCCATCCCTCCGAGCATATCCAAATTGTCTCAAAGCTAGACAAGGGTTGTAGGTGATGCCTCCCCTAATGCCAAGTAGTGGGACATTAGGGAATTCCCCATAACGATCAATGATGATGACATTTTCTATGGACCGAGAACACCAATATACATCAGAATATGTGAGGGTCATCAACCGTTGTGACCACCTTAAACCCTGCTCATTCTTCAAAACTTATTGTGGAAGGTGAGAAATAAACCACCTTGCTAGGAGAGGAGTACAACACATGAGAACACCTATTTTCCTCATTGTTCGTGTGTAAAATGAGTGTAGGATGTCCCCAAGCAATGTAGGTATATGATTCCTGGATATGAAAATCTTGACAGCATTCACATCTATAAGCTGATCAGGGTTTGGGAACAAGACCAACCCATAGATGAAGAGTGCCACAATCTCTTCAAAGGCTTGTAGATTAAGAGAATTCCAGCAGTCTTGTGCCTTCTCGAACAGAAACTTTACCAAGAAGCCCTTGACACCACTTCTGGTTTCCCAATGCCCCTTGATGTCTGATGGTTGCAAGTGTAATGCTTGAGCAACATCTTAAGGCTTTGGTTCTTTTTCCGTACCGTTGTAGGGTAGTTGATTAAGAATAGGAATTCTCAAGAGTTGAGAAAATTCCTCCAAAGTAGGCACCAACTGGTAATCAGGGAATATGAAACAGTGGTGTAGGGGGTCAAAGAACTGGAAGAGAACTTTCACCATGTCTTCTTCAATGTTGGTGTTGACAAAGTTGAGGAGTCTACCATGTCTTTCACTGAAGAGAGAATTCTCGAGAATCCTGGATGTAAGCTCCTTGAGTTGAGGAGGGATTCTCACAAGGTTGACTTGAATTGTTTTCCTGCGAAGAGATTCCATGACCTACAAAACAAGAACAAAGATGAAGATCCAAACCCTTGAAATGGTTAATGGATGCATATGATGCTTTATGATGTTTATGATGTATGCACAAGCACATGTACAAGCAAATCACACAAAACCCTAGTTTCAGGCTTGCATGAGGTTTCATAGGTAAGTACCCTGTTGAGTTTAGTTGGCTTAAACCTGTCCTATAAATAGTAACCGAGTTCTAAAGAGCTCAATATCACTGGGTTATTTTCTATGTTCATTGTTTTGGTTTAGCCACTTAACTAGCGACCAAATATTCCAAGAAAACAACCCTCAATGAGTGTAGTATCGAGTATCTACCAACTTCAGACTGCACCAAAGCCGGTCATCTCACTACCCCTAATAAAAGGCCAAGATGGTCAAGTAAGGTTCTAAGATTTCATTAGTGCTTCATGACATCACTCAACAGCCCCGTATTCTCTTTGATTGACTCAAAGGCTATCGGTACTCACAAATATGTCGCACTAATATAGCTATTGCTTCAACCGTGTCGGTATACCCCACACAGTTTCCACAATGTATTGGTATTTACCTATGAATGTTTCCCAAATCCAGGTAGAGGATTTCAAGCCCAAACAAGAGAACCAAAATGTAAAGCAATCAAAGCAAACAATAATCATGCAAAGGGTGATCTAAGCCCTAAGGTTACTCCACTTTTTAAAATTTCCCCAGCAGAGTCGCCAGTTATGTGATACGGTGGGAGAACTGACTTGGGATTTTGCGTTTGTGTTTGCAAATGTTTTGATTTAGCAAGAGTCGTCACCGACTTTTTATTTTATCCTAAGGAAAGGTCAAAAAGCACATGAAAGACCTTTGAGATGTTTTCTTGGGTTCGGGGAGTAGATTATAGAAAGGGAAGGTATTAGCACCCTTTCTATCCATGGTTATCCATGGGCTCTTAGTTACTTGCTTAGATCACTTGCTTTGCTTTCCAATTGTTTGAAATTGTGCTTTTCAATTGTTTGAAATGGTGCTTTGTGTGTGATTTTGAAAGATGTTTTGAAAAGAGGCCATCATTGTGGCAACCTTTGTAATGATTCTTGTTTGAATGTATACAAAGGTGTTTTTGTCTTTTGAAAAGTTTTCAATGTTTGAAAGTAGGGTTTTGAAATTGTATTGTGAAGTGTGTTTTAAAAAAATAGCAAGGATGTTTTTGCAAGCTTGATCAAGTAACTAAGAGTTATCTACCCTATTTTACTCAAAGATCTTTCTTATGTTTTTAACCCTTTTAACAGTGTTGTTTCACCATTGTACTTGGTAAACAACCTTGTGTTAGGATGTTAAACGGGACAGGCGCGGGTCATCGTATAGACCATGATAGCAATTGTGTCAAGTATTTTGGCAATTTTCTTTAAGGGACTTGATCATTTTGTTTAGGAAACTCAGATAGCGTCATCGAGGGACTATAATCTTTCTTTTTTGTTTTTGTTTTGCCAAAGTACTTGACATGCAACCATGGCCCATTTTCGAAGGCAACAAGTGGATTGAAACCCTAGGGGGTGCAAGTGTGCATTGTGTTTGTTTTTCATGCATGTTTATATTGGATTAGGTCAAGCTAGTTGTTGATTTTATTTGCATGCAAACCCTAGGTCTAAACATGGCATAATTGAAAGCATTTAAAGGTGCGAGAATTTAAAGCCTACACTATTACAACATGATATAGGGAGGGGGGTATAAATTTGAATTGGGGGTATTTGACAAGAAATTAAATTATAAATTATTACAACCAAATCGAATATACAAGGCAATATTTAAATGTACAGTAATTAAAAAAAATACAACAAATAAATGTTAAATAAAATGTATTATGCAAAAAGTTTTTTTATGTATGTAAAAAGTATTTTTTAATATGAAATGTAAATAAATAAGAAAGGTCAATTTTAATTATTTTGTTATTTAGGGCAAAAGCCTAATTCTTAAATAAATAGTATTATTTATTAATTATATACAATAATATATTAATTTATACAAAAAATAAAAGTATATTGTAAAAAAGATATTTTTAGTGTAAAATATTAATAAAAATGAAAATGTATTATTTTGTGTTTTTTTATTCTAATTACTTAACAAAATAAAGTATATAAGTATATATATATATATATATATATATATATATATATATATATATATATATATATATATATATATATATATATATATATATATATATATATATATATATATATATATATATATATATATATATATATATATATATATATATATATAATTAATTATTTACAAAAAATGTGTATATTTAAGAAAATGTTTTCAAATGTAAATAAAAATAATAGACGAAGATAAGTATATTTTTTTATATTATTTTTGAGTTTTAATAAAAAGAAAAATAGATTAATTACATACTTATACTAGTAAAAATGAAAATAAATATGAAAAAATATAAAAAAATTTTTTTTGGTATTTTTTATATTTGGAAAAATAATAATAAAGTCAGAATAAAAATAAAAATATCAAAATGACAAATATACAAATAAATGGGCCAGGGGGGTGTAAACTGAAAAAATGGGGTGTTAGAAGTAAGAATGACCAGGCCCAGCCCAATCAGACTTCATCTTCTTCCTTGGTTCACAAAAACGCGCGTTCTGTACATCACCTGCTATCTCCTGATTCTTTGATTTTTTGACAAAACTTATAACATGAAACTTGTAGAGCATCAAACAACGAATTCAACCATATAAAAAACTTGAGCTAACTCTCAAAGACCAGAGAGAATATCTCTGGCCCTAATTTCTAACCTAGTTTTTTCAGAAAGTTCATGGGTGAAATTCTCCTAGCACGATTAATGTAAATGAAAACTAAGCCTATGTATGGCTTAAGGGCTATGAGTATAACATATTTCATTCACAAACCTAAGCCTAACTATTCCTAAATAGAGAGATAGAAGTTCATGAAATACCTGTTTCAGTTAACTTCGAGCTGGCCAATGCAGCAACTTCCAAGAGTGTGTGAGGTTCTGTTGAGCTTGCCTGAGGTCCACTGAAGCTTTTCCAATGCTTGGCTTATTTTGAAGTAGCCCAAATCGTGCTACATAACTCAACCTGCAAAGATTTGAAACAAAAATGGAAATGTGTGTTAAGAATGTTACAGCTACCACTGGATGATCTGGATAGCTTAGATATGTTGGTTGAAAGGTGTTTGAAGTATCTTTGGACAAAACGCACGATGGAATTTGGTTATGGCTTGAAGTTTGCAGAACTGGCCCTGTTTTGCAAAAAAATGGGGAATTTGTGCACTAGGAGTTTTGAGAGGCAAAAGGGTCGTGTTTCTGGCTTATTAGGAAGTATCAAACTTGTTTGCAATATTTGTGTAAGTTGGTTTTTACAGATATGAGAGATGGCATGTGATTTGCAAGTTTCTTCCTCTTGAAGCAAGAGAGTGGAAGTGATGTTATAGCTTTGTACAGGACCTCCTATCACCCTACACACAACACTCTTGGCCCCTCTAATTCATGTATTTGGTTTGCAGTATCAGATTTTGTTCAAGGCTCAAGGCTTAGTGTTTGACATAAAGTAACCTTTTGCAAAAATGGCAATATACCTTTTACCATTTAGGGCTAAATCTTGCATGCAATGTCCAAATGACCAATATAATACCTTCGCTCAATGGTTATGCATTAAATTATGGAGTAAAAACTGGTTTTGAGGCCTGCAAGCTTGTACCAAGCATGCTGATTTGAAAATGCAAGTTTGTATGAACATGTATTGGCCATGGATCAAAATGAGTTTTTGCCAATTTCAAGCATTCGATTCTCTCTAACCACAAGGGTGTTTGAGGAGTTCTTGGACAATTTGGAAAGCTTGCAACATATAATATAATCCATCTTTGAAATGCAACTTGAAACTCCAAGTGGAACTATGTGAAAAATGGCCAAGAAGATGGGTCAAAATTCTGCCTAAATTAGGGCAAAATTTCTCTAAGTTAAAAGTTTTAGGTACCCTTGTTCCAAAAATCATAACTTGAGATGAAAGCCTCTTTTGAGAAAACTTTGTGAATCAAAGTTGTAGACTTTGTGATGGACTACAACTTTCATGTTGCAAGTTTTGTTTGAATCCATTTTCATCTTGGTGAACAAATGGGACAAAGTTAGGAAAAAATAAGAAAATTTCATAACTTAGAAAATTTCTAAGTTATGAAAATTTTCCATTTTAAACCCTAATTTGCATTTTTGGGTTTCTTGATGAACAAGTTTCACAATTTGACATATCTTGGTGAAAAATGACTCTTGGTTTGACCAAAAAGTCAAAGTTTGACTTTTCAGTGTACATTCAAATTTTGATCAGTTGACTGAAAAAAATCATCTGTCAATCCTATGCATTTGAGATCTTTTGAACTTGTTGAATGGGTAAAGACAGTGTAATTGAGTCCTTGAGTCCATGTGTGAGCTTAATTTGCCATTGGCTAGGTCAAACAGTCAAAAATTGGCTTTGTGCAGTCAAAACCCTAAAAATGACCATTTTGCCCTTTTGGTGATCTGACCAAATTTCTTGTGTAATTATGATCCAAACTTGATCAAATGGTTCATATGAGTTCATAATGTTGATGTGGGTCAAATTTCATGAGGTTTGACTGTTAATTGGCCACAATTGACTTTTTCCCCAATACAGTTGATTTATAGGTCAACTGTTCAATTGATTGGGCAAAAATTTGAATAAAGGCTTGAAACTTGGTATGGACAAACTTGTGAGTCAATCATGAAGTATGAAAGTCACTTTGGGCATTGTAGGTCAAAACATCCCTGTGCAAACTCAAACCCTAATTTAGGTCAATAGTGCAAGGAGGTGTCTTGAGCAATGCAAACCCTAGCTTGATCTTGAGTTCCAAGAGTCTTGTGATGAGAAATGTTGGTGAAATGAGAGGGCAAATTTTGGGGTATAACACTCGCCGATAAAGACAGTGCAATTCCTATCCCTACTTCCGCTGCTGAGAAAAAAGGAAAGAATGTTCAAGAGGAGCCTGTCTTGACGAAGGCTCAATCACTTTATATTCTTGAGACATCCAATAGGGAGATGGAAGAAGTCCTGAGGATTATTAAGAAAAGTGATTATGATGTGGTAGAACAACTGGGGCAGACCCCCTCCAAAATCTCTATGTTAGCCTTGCTGTTATGCTCTGAAGCACATGCCAAAGCCTTGGTCAAATTTCTGAAGACGGCTCATGTGCCGCAAGAGACGTCTGCGGATCAATTCCAAGAGTGTGTGGCCAGTTTAACAGTTGACAATGGCCTGGGTTTTTCTGATGCTGACTTGAAATCCAAAGGGAGAAAACATAACGACGCACTACATGTCTCAGTGGAGTATAAGGGAACTACCCTAGCCCATGTTTTGGTTGATACTGGATCATCCTTGAACGTCTTGCCAAAGAAAGCCCTGGATAGGTTGGATTGTGAGGGGCTGACTTTAAAACCCAGCAACATCATTGTGAGAGCATTTGACGACTCTAAAAGGATGATCCATGGGGAGGTGGACATCCCGATCAAGGTGGGTACCCAGACGTTCAATTCAACATTCTACGTGATGAACATCCGTCCTTCTTACTCTTTCCTGTTAGGACGCCCTTGTATTCACAATGCCGGTGCCGTCACCTCCACCTTGCACCAGATGCTCAAGTACCCCGTCCAAGGGAAGATTATAATTGTCCATGGGGAAGAGGAATATATGATTAGTCATCTAAATTCCTCCCGTTATGTGGAGTTAGATGGCGAATTCATAGAGATCCCTTTCCAACATTTTGAAGAAGTCTCTGAAGAAATAGCAGCGACCAAGGCGGTGTCCTCAACTCCTGTGATCACAAGACCACCACCTCGGATGTCATCTTTAAAGGATGCTAGGGCAGTAGTGGAAGAAGGCAGATCCACAATCTAGGGTCAGCTTCCAAACATTCCTTACAAATCAGACAAGTTCGGCTTGGGATTTACTTCGACTGGTCAGAAGGCCGTGCGCCGCTCCCATGCCGGAGGGCCACCTGTGAAGATCATCCACCAAGGGGTTAATGCACTAGAGGACAGTGAAGACGAGGGCAGCTTGGAAGACTGGATATTTCCTACTGTCGGCGGAGGACTGTGCAACTAGGAAGCCAAAGACTTCATCCCGATAACTTTTATATCGCAGTGATTTACCTTTTACATTTCTGTTAGACTGTAATAATTCATAAACAATTCGTACTTTTTCAACCTTGTGTCTTACCCGAGGCACAATGGTCCATTTGTAAGGGTTCTTATTTCATTTTCATATGTCATTTCAATGAATCATGGACGCTTTTTCATATATAAACTTTTTGTGCTCATTGTCTTTCTTTTACATTTTGTTGTTTTAAGATGGCTATACCCTTACACACACCCACACTCACAAATGCAGGTACCCTTCCATTCTGGATCCCATGGGTAATGATACTGCTATAGCCTTCAGTGACTCTGAAGATCTGATCTACCAAGCCGAATACGAAGGTGAGGAAGATTGTGAGGTGCCAGGGGAATTGGCTAGACTTCTACAACAAGAGGAAAGAGCTATTCTGCCTCATGAGGAGCTCTTGGATACAATCAACTTGGGTACTGCGGAAGACAGAAAGGAAATCAGAGTGGGTGCCAATCTAGAGCCGAGTGTCAAAGAGCGCCTAATTCAGCTGTTGCATGATTATGTTGAGATCTTTGCTTGGTCATACAAAGACATGCCGGGACTCGATACAGACATTGTGGTACACCGTCTACCCACTAGAGAAGACTGTCCACCAGTGAAGCAAAAAGTCCGCCGCATGAGACCTGACATGTCATAGAAGATCAAAGCAGAAGTTATGAAGCAGTTCAATGCTGGATTTCTGGCTATTACTTCCTATGCACAATGGGTTGCTAACATAGTTCCCGTGCCTAAAAAGGATGGCAAAGTGAGAATGTGCGTGGATTATAGAGACTTAAACAGGGCCAGCCCTAAAGGTGATTTTCCACTTCCACACATCGACATCCTGGTTGACAATACAGCCCAACACAAAGTATTTTCTTTCATGGACGGATACTCAGGCTATAACCAGATCAAAATGGCACCTGAGGACATGGAGAAAACTACATTTGTTACACAGTGGGGTACGTTCTTCTACAAAGTGATGCCATTCGGACTGAAGAATGCCGGGGAAACCTATCAACGCGCCATGGTAGCTTTGTTTCATGATATGATACATCATGAGATAGAGGTCTACGTAGATGACATGATAGCCGGATCACAAACTGAAGAAGAACACCTTGATCACTTGCAAAAGCTGTTTGTCAGGTTGAAGGAGTACAAGCTAAGATTGAATCCAAACAAGTGCACATTCGGAGTCTGGTCCGGTAAACTTTTAGGTTTCATTGTCAGCAACAAAGGCATCGAGGTTGATACTGCCAAAGTCAAAGCTATACAAGAAATGCCTGCTCCTCACACTGAGAAGGAGGTCAGAGGTTTCTTGGGACTCCTGAACTACATTGCTAGGTTCATATCTCACCTAACATCTACTTGTGAACCAATCTTCAAGTTGTTGAAGAAATATCAGGTAGTTAGATGGAATGATGACTGTTAAATTGCTTTCGATAAAATCAAGGAGTATTTACAAGAGCCTCCCGTCTTGATGCCACCAGTCGAAGGAAGACCGCTAATCATGTATGTGACTGTCCTAGAGAATTCAATGTGGTGCGTACTGGGGCAGCATGACGAGTCTGGCCGAAAAGAGAATGCCATTTATTACCTTAGCAAAAAGTTTACCGAATGTGAAACAAGATATTCACTGCTCGATAAAACTTGTTGCGCTTTGGTATGGGCTGCTCGCCGGCTAAGGCAGTACATGTTAACTCATACCACTTTGCTGATATCTAAGATGGATCCAATCAAATACATTTTCGAAAAGCCTGCTTTATCTGGAAGGATAGCTAGATGGAAGATGAACCTAACAGAATACGACATAGAGTACACGACCCAAAAAGCTATAAAGGGCAGTGTACTAGCTGATCATCTGGCCCATCAAGCTGTTGAAGATTATAAATCCATGAAGTTTGACTTCCCTGACGAAGACATCATGACATTGGACAATGTTGAAGATTTCAGACCACATGACAGACCTGAACAAGGATCCCGATGGACCCTGTACTTTGATGGTGCCTCTAATGTGCTTAGTAACGGTATCAGTGCTGTGCTTATATCTCCAGAAGGATGCCATACTCCTTTCACCGCCAGACTTTGCTTCAACTGTACGAACAACATGGCAGAGTATGAAGCGTGCATCTTTAGACTCAAGGCTGCCATGAACTTGGTAATCAAATCTTTAGTTGTGTTTGGGGATTCGGCTTTGGTCATCAGTCAGATAAAAGGAGAATGGGATACTAAGCATCCAAACCTCATCCCTTACAAAGAACATGTCCTGACATTGTTACCACATTTCTAGCAAATTACCTTCGAGCACTTCCCGCGAGAAGAAAATCAGCTAGCAGATGCTCTAGCTACAATGTCATCCATGTTTAAACTTAATTGGGATAATGAGGCTCCCCAAATCACCATTGAACGAATGGACGAACCTGAACACTGTCACGAGATTAATGCCGAAGAAGTAGTGGACCGACCTTGGTTCTATGAAGTCAAAAGGTATCTCGAGGCTCAAGAATATCCTGAAGAAGCTTCAGTCAATGACAAAAAGTTCTTTATGAGATTCTCAGCTAAGTTCTTCCTAAGTAATGGCATCCTGTACAAGCGCAATCATAATTCTATTCTGCTCTGTTGTATGGACAAGATTGAAGTTGAAAGGATTATGGTTGAACTGCATGAAGGTACCTTTGGCACTCACTCTAGCGGGCATACAATGGCGAAGAAGATTCTACGGGAAAGCTACTATTAGTCTACCATGGAAGCAGACTGCTATCAACACTCCCGAACTTGTCATAAATGTCAAATCTATGCAGACAAGGTGCACGTGCCTCCGGTTCCTCTTAACGTCTTAACAACTCCTTGGCCCTTCACTATGTGGGGGATCAATATGATGGGGGAGATCAAGCCTACAACATCCAATGGACACTGCTTCGTTCTGGTGGCCATTGATTACTTCACAAAGTGGGTTGAAGCAGCTTCCTTCGCATCCATTACTAAGAATGTTGTTGCACGCTTCATCAAGCAGAACCTTATCTGTCTGTACAGTATCCCCAAAAGGATCATCACTGATAACAGTATAAACCTTAATAATACTATGATCACCTCCTTGTGCGAGCAGTTCAAGATTCAACATCACAATTCATCTCCCTATCGGCCAAAGATGAATGGTGCTGTCGAAGTTGCAAACAAAAAGATCAAAAAGATCATACAAAAAATGATAGTCACCTACAAGGACTGGCATGAAATGCTGCCGTTTTCTCTCCACAGGTACCGTACCACGGCTCGTACATCAACTGGGGCAACACCCTATTCTTTGGTATATGGCATGGTGGCTGTTTTACCTATCGAGGTCTAGATCCCCTCTTTAAGAATCATGAAGGATGCAGGTTTGAGTGAAGACGATTGGATCCAAACCCGACTTGATCAGTTGAACTTAATTGACGAGAAGAGACTTACTACTATTTGCCATGGTCAGACGTATCAAAAGCGGATGATCAAGGCTTTCAACAAGAAAGTCAGACGCCAAGTGTATCAAGTTGAAGATCTTGTGATCAAGCGCAACATCTTTCCACAAAGTGATCCCAGGGGCAAATGGACTCCTACCTATGAAGGACCATTTATAATCAAGAACATCTTTTCTGGTGGGGCAATGATCATAACCACCATGGACGGCGACGATCAGCCGCACCCCGCGAACGCAGACATAGTCAAAAGATACTACGCATAAGAGACCCGCTAGGTTGACACACCTAGGAAAAACAAGGGCATCCCGACGAACCAAAAAGGTTCGGGAATAAATTAGGGATAAATAAAAAAGAATCTGTACACCCGGCAAGTTGAAAACCCAAAAGGGCAACTTGGGCAAAAAAGGGTTTCCCGGTGGACTGAAAACCCGAAAGGGAGGTCCAGGCAAAAGTTAGGGAATTAAAGCGTATGACTATGTCTCGAAGGATCACTTTAAGGACAATCTCTTCACGGACAAACTCAGAGCTTCTGATTAATTCAATCATCTTCGGACGAAGCAACAGATGGACAAGATATTCGGAGATACGAAGGCTATAGCAGAATGGGAACCCCATGGGATTATTACACATAGCTATCTTTCTTTGTAAATTTTTCTTATTTATGACACCATCCTCTTACTAGGATGTCTGTCTCCTTTGTACAAAAGACTTATTCAAAGTAAATACAAAGACATCTCTTTCAAATTATAGATAAACATTTGTCTCTTTCTTTTTACACTTGTGTTTTATTTGCAAAAACGTCCAATGATTCATTAATGAACATATGCATTTGAACATAATTACTGTTTACAAATAAACATGATGAAAAAGAATAATCACTGACAGGTAGATAGATTAGGAAAATGTCTTTAGGCTATTCCATGAGCAATCTCTATAGCACGTCATTAAGATCCCCAGCGGAGCCAAATCTTTGAACTACAGATCCCCAGCGGAGCCGAAACTTCAAACTATCAACCCACAGTGGAAATCATCCAGTTTCTCCAGGTTCCCCCGTCAAGTTGTCTTGAAGCTTGAAAATCAACCAGATAACAGTTAACGTTTGTTTCTCCCCAACCTAGGGTAACTCCCTAGTAGAGTGGTAGACGACCGAAGCTCCTGACCTTTTTCCAAATAGGAATAAGTTTTCCCCATAGAGTTTTTATTGCTCCTCGAGAGAACAAAGACTCCCGTCAATAAATCCCCAGTAGAAGTCATTAAAATTCTCTGGATTCCCCAAGCAGATTCCTCAAGAAGTATATGGAATTACCCTCACAACGGAATCCTCAGCAGCAGTCAAGGATTTATTTTCCTCAGCGGCAGTCATTTTCGTCAGCAATATAACAAATCAAATTACATGCACATACATTACATCCATATATTATAAACATTGATAAAGTACATATATTGCATCATACATTTCATGCAACATAACTTTGTGCTTCAGCTAACATTTCACCTTTTTTCAGGATAAGATTAACAACTACCATTTAACAATGTGCAATCATGATACAGTACATATACGCTCCAGATACGGATGCCATCATGATACTCATTCAGATTCAGATTTCAGATACAGTTTAGATACGCTCCACACACGGAAGCCATTCTATTTCTCATTCAGATACAGTACAGATACACTCCAGACACGGAAATCATTCTATTACTCATTCGGATTTCAATTTCAGATACAGTACAGATACACTCCAGACACGGAAGTCATTCTGTTACTCATTCGGATTTCAATTTCATGATACAGTACAAATACGCTCCAGATACAGTTGCCGTTCTGTTACTCATTCAGATTTCAATTTCAAGATACTGTACAGATACACTCCAGACACGAAAGTCATTCTGTCACTCATTCAGACATAATTTCAAGATACAATACATATACACTCCAGACACAGAAGTTATTCTGTTACTCATTCGGATTTCAATTTCAGATACAGTACAGATACACTCCAGACACGGTTGCCATTCTGTTACTTATTCGGATTCAAGTACAGATACAGTTCAGATACGTTCCAAATACGGACACCATTCTGATGCTTATTCTTTTGATTTACAACGAACATTCTTGGATGGCATCTACAAGCCCATCTCCAACCAGATTCTAACATCTCTCCAAATGGCATCTTTAAGCCCATTCCCTCAACTGCACCCTTGTCGAGTGAAAATTTATGGGCACTCTAGTGTCCAAATCATCTTTTACCTTCGAGTCACGAACGGCAAAACTCGCCAATCTAACTCTTCAGGTTCAAGAAGATTGAACAGGGGAAACTGTTGTACCCCAAAATTTGCCCTCCTATTTTTCATTGAAGACACAACCCTAGGGTTTCTCGGATATTCAAGTTGGCTCAGAAATCGATCAGACAGATTCTCTTCTGTGTTGGTAAACCAACAATTAGGGTTTCTTGCAATTCTCCAAAGAAATCAATTCCCAAAGATTCAATTGGTTTTCACAGGTCTTCATGCTTCCTCAAGCTTACTGAAAAGACAATGTTTGTTCTCAAGGCATGATGGAGTTTAAGACTGTCATTTAGGACGATCATGATTTTGATCCAGGTTGACCAGATGATTCACGTCTTTTAAAACATTTGCTTGGTTAGGAAATGGAATATACAGTGCGTTTGTTTGAAATGCAGTTACATAATTATTGGGATTACTTGGAATGTAAGTTACCATACTGGAGAATCTTGTTTCAAATATCTTGATTGGGCATTTCAAAAATCAATTAGGATGCGAAGAGAAAATTATAAGTTATTGTTGATCAAGGATTTTAAGTGACACCAGAACATTTCATATGATTTTCTCCAATTTCATATATTGTTACAAAACAATTTATTCTTTTAAATACTTTAGGTTTTATAACTTATCGTATTTGAAAATGAATTGATACAATCAGTGATTACAATACAAGAATGTTTCTCTCTAAATTACAAAGGAGATCCAAATAAATGTTTGGCCTAGGAGAACTAATCTATGCCTAAGTTTGTCTGAGGATTGAAGTCGTATCTAATTCTTTTTATCTCCAAGACTTCCTTGCTTGCCCTAAAGTTATTGCCTTCCTTGCTTTGTCATCCTCATTTTGCTCACGTGAAAATAAAAGAAAGAAAATGTGATTAGTAAAAAATCACTTGGGCATAAACAGAGATTTTAAATGCTATTCATCATTAAAGTTTGCAAAGTGGAATCAGAAGGCCATTTTAATTCATCACAATTTATTTCCTCTATTTGTAAATCACAAGAAGATTATTCTTCTTGGTTTACAAAAAGAAAGAGGAAAAGAAATGCTACAAAGTTGTCCAAACAAGCAAATGTTACAAAACTGTCCAAGAAATGCTACAAAACTGTCCAAAGGCAAGCAAAGTTGTCCAAACAAACAAATGTGCAAACTGAAGCAAACAACAGCGCAAATCAAACAAAATTGCCCAAACAAATATTGCAAACAGAACCAAACAAACAACAATATGGTAAACAACAAACAACAGCCCCAAAAGCCAAACAAACAGCTTTGTCCAAACAAAATGCAAATAACATCAACAAAAACGAGGCAGCAATATAGCAGTAGACAACATCAACAAAAGGCAGAAGTATGGTAACATAAGATGCTAAGTCAAACAAAGAAACTTGTTCAAGAAGCATAACATCATCATTTTCCTTTACAAACTTTTCAGAATTGGAAAAAAGGGGCAAAAAGCAATTTGCTTTCCTAATGTCATTGAGAGAGAAGAGAGGAAAGAAGTCACCTAGGATATTGGAATACACAGTCCTGCTGCCCTGCATGTCACAAGTTACATAGAAGTTGCTAGAAAACAAAACTGCCACCAAAAAGCCATAAGGGCAATATGTTAAAATATTCAAAATGGTTGGTTTCCCACCATTTTGAATAGAGATAACATAAGTAAGGTGAATATAATAAGGAGAAAGCAATAGAACAGTAGATAGGTCTAAAAACTCAGAAAATCACCAAATCTCAAAAAACTGTCGAAGTCCAAAAACTGTCAAAACCTCAAAGCCAAATATCCCAAAAAAAACCTGAGACAAGTCTCAAACGCAGAAAACAGGATACAAGTTTCCAACCATCACAAAACTCTTCAAACCTGCAACCTGTTAACAAATATACTAAGCCAAATATCCCAAACCATCTCAAAACTCATCAAACCTGCAACCTGTTAACAAAACATACTAAGCCAAATATCCCAAACCTGTAACAAAGCCAAACCCTCAGTAAGCCATAAAAATAACCAAAAAAACCTGTCAACTGGCCAAGAAGCATCAAACCAAGAAAAAACTATAAACCAACATCCAACCTCAAAACACAGTAATCAACAAGTCACAAACCAGTAACACCATCAACTAAACCTGTAACAAGTCTAAAACAACCAGAACTAGAGCCAAGCCTCAAACAAAAAACTTGTCAAACGTCCATGAATCCAAAACAAAATCCCAAAAAGACTCAAAACATGTCAAAGTCTCAAACTTAAATACAAGTTTCACAAGCTTCACAAACTTAGGAACAAGTCAATCCTTCATCAAAAAACAAGAAAAAACTGTTAACCATTTGAATCAACAATCCTCATCACAACAAAAAAAAACACAATAACCCTCACAAAAAATCCCAACAACCATCATCAAATCAAAATCATCATCAAAACAACAAAAAAAAACGGTTACCTATCAAAAAGATCCCAAACCAGAAAAGCAACGCATTCGTCCTCACCATTTCCCCTCGTACAACTCCGGCCACCACGGAACAAGGTCACCGTCTCGCCTCTCCCTTTCTAAATCACAGAAAGAATTCCAACAGGTATGGATTCCTCATCTTTCTCATAATCACATTTCACTGCATCTAAAATCATGGGTTTAATTATCAGAAAACATGAACAAGATATAAAAAAACCATTGAAATCACTAAGTTTCGAAAAATAACAGAACCTTACACTTTTTCAAATAACGTCATTAGCATGTGATTAGGGAGGTGAGGACGACCGTATTCCGACAGCAGAGAGTTCAGAGAGGTCGGGGTGAACCAATTTCGCTTCTTTAGGATTCAAATCCGAACTTAGGGTTTTCAAAAAAACGCGAATCACAATGAGATGAGGAGAGATTATGTTACTGAATAGGGCGATTCGGCCATGAGACTAGACATGGATAATTAGCGAGAGATTTAGAGGTTTCATCAACAGAGATGAAAAGGATGAACAGAGAGGGATAAAGAGACGAGAGCGGCGCCATTGTGAACAAAGGGTTTCAGAACCCTAATTCCTTTTTGTCCCCTAATCAAACAACTAAACAGACTTAAGAAGTTTGGGCCTGTTTTGTTACTTGCCCTTAAGCCCATTCGCCTTACTGGTCGTACCCCCCCTTTTTGGCTTATTTTGTTAACAGCAAGAATAACATTTTCGTTTGGGCCTCACTTTCAAGTCCTTTAAGCCCACTGCATTTTTTTTGTTTGTTTAATTTGTTATCCTTTACATTTTTTATTATTATTATGCAAATACTAAGAAAACTTAAATACATTTTTATTAATTTGATTTAAGTTTTGTAAATTAATTTTTATCATTTTTTCTTTTTTTATTAAATTTTGTTTTAGGTTTAGTCGCTATAATAAAACCCCAAAAATAATAATAGGACTTAGTTTTGTCATTTCTTTAATTTATTTTGTCACTTACATAATCAATAAAAAATGCAAAAAAAATAAAGATTTTAATTTAATCAATTATTTTTATTTTTTAGAATAGGTTTTACCTTTCTCTTTTCAAGTAAATGATTAACATTTCATTTCCATGCTTTGTTAATTTTATCTTCATAGATTATCATAACTTTAATTAAAATCGCACAAAAATTCAATTTGGTTGTATTGTTTGATATTTGGACCTTCCTATCTCATTTAATTCATCCCCATTTGTAACAATTGTACCCCCATTCCCGAACATTTTGTAATAGCGTAGAATTTCAATTCCCGCAATTTACTGTTTTCCATATACTGTATAGTAACTAGGCGTGTATGCCAAGATTCAAAAAATCAATCGCTAGATAACCTAATCAAAGAATAAAATAACTTGAAACCAACACACTTTTCACACGCGCACCTCTAGGGTAACCTCGCTCGTTGCCTCGGAAATACAATCATGTCCCTCGAATATGGGACGCTCTAGCAATGACCCTTCAATAAAAAAAGATCGTAGTCCCTCGATGACCCTCGATGTTGCCTTCGATCAAAAAGATCTCGTCCCTTACAAAACTTGCTAAAGCGTCTTCCAAGTTGCCTTCGATGATTGTGAAATTGACCCGCACCTGTCCCTTCACATCCAATGACGGGGCTTCTTACCAAATCAATGGTAAGATAGCACCATTAAAAGGAGGAAGAAAAGAACAAATTAAGACTTTTCGAGTAGATAGATTCGCTCTTAGTTACTCGCTTGCTCACGATAAAAACTCTTTACACCTACACTCTCATTTCAAAACATTTTCAAAAAGACAAAACATTTTGTATACGTTCTTATAGAGACGAGAACCATTGCAAAACTTCTCTTCAAAACACTTTCCAAAACACGATTCACAAACACATCTTTGAACCATTTTTCGAAACAAAAAACTTTGTATACATTCTTATAGAGACAAGAACCATTACAAAGATATTTTTCAAAATACTTTCAAAGCCCACACCATAAGCACACAATCAAATGAAAGCAAATGATCTAAACGAGTAACTAAGAGCCCATGGAAAACCATGGATGAAAAGGGTGCTAATACCTTCTCTTTTCATAATCTACCCCCCGAACCCGAGAAAATCTCGAAAGGTATTTCCTGTGCTTTTTTACCTTTCCTTTTGGATAAAATAAAAGTTGGTGGCGACTCTTGCTAACCGCACAAGTGCAATCCAAATGCAAAACATCAAGTCAGTTCTCCCACCGTATCACAGAACTGGCGACACTGCTGAGGAAAATTATAAAAGTGGGGTTACCTTAGGGTTTAGATCACCTTTATTTGCTTACAATTGTTTGCCTTGTTTGCTTTACACTTTGGTTCTATTGTTTGGGTTTGAATCCTCCACCCGGATTTGGGAAACATAATAGGTAAATAGCAATACATTATGGAAACTGTACGGGGTATACCGATACGGTCTAAGCAATAGCTATATTAGTGCGACATATTTGTGGGTACCGGTAGCCTTTGAGTCAATCAAAGAGAATACGGGGCCGCTGAGTGATGTCATGAAGCACTAATGGACTTTTAGAACCTTTACTTGACCAACTTGGCCTTTTAGGATGTAGTGAGATGACCGGCTTTGGTGCAGTCCGAAGTTGGTAGATACTCGATACTACACTCATTGAGGGTTGGTTCCTTGGAATATTTCGGTCGCCAGTAAAGAGGTTGAATTGAAACAATGAACAAGGAAACAATCCCGTGATATTGAGCTCCTTAGAACCCGTTTACTATTTCTAGGACAGGTTGAGCCAACTAAACTTCAAGAGGGTACTTACCTATGAAACCACATGCAAGCCTAAACTAGGAACTTGTGTGATTTGCTTGTACATATATACTTGTGCATAACATCATGGACATCATGAAGCATCATATGCATCCACTAACCATTTCAAGGATTTTTGGAAATTCATCTTTATTCTTGTTTTGTAGGTTATGGATTCACTTCGCAGGAAAACTATCCAAGTCAACCTTGTAAGAATTGCTCCATAACTCAAGGAGCTAGCTTCAAGGATTCCTGAGAACTCTCCATTCACCGAGAGGCATGGTCGTCTACTCAACTTAGTCACTTCCAACATAGAGGAATACATGATGAAAGTTCTCTTCCAGTTCTTTGACCCTTTGCATCACTGCTTCACATTTCCTGACTACCAGCTTGTGCCCACTTTGGAGGAATTTTCTCAACTCTTGAGGATTCCTATTCTCAATCAACTACCTTTCAACGGTACGGAAAGAGATCCAAAGCCAGAAGTGATTGCTCAAGCCCTGCACTTGCACTCATCTGATGTCATAACCCATTGGGAAACTAGAAGTGGTGTCAAAGGTTTCTTGGTGAAGTTCTTGTTTGAGAAGGCCCAAAGATGTTGGAATTCCTTGGACTTACAAGCTTTTGAGGAGATTGTAGCTCTTCTCATCTATGGGATGGTCTTGTTCCCTAATCCTGACCAAATCATAGATGTGAGTGCTGTCAAAATCTTCATGTCACGTAATCCGGTGCCTACATTGCTTGGATATATCTTACACTCTTTTCACACTCGTACAATGAGGAAAAGAGGTGTTCTCATGTGTTTCACTCCTCTCCTGGAAAGATGGTTTACTTCTCATCTGCCCCAATCAGTCTTGAAGAATGATCAAGGTTTGAGGTGGTCGCAAAGATTTATGACTCTTACACATTCAGACATTCGTTGGTGTTCTCGATCCAGAGAGAATGTTATCATCATTGACCGTTGTGGGGAATTCCCTAATGTACCTCTATTTGGCATTAGGGGAGGAATCACCTACAACCCTTGCTTGGCTCTAAGACAGTTTGGTTATGCCCGAAGGGATGGCCCACATGATATGCTGATTCAAGGATTGGTCTTCCACTTCGACAATGAAAGCCAAGGACTCTGTCAGAAATTCATCCAAGCTTGGAGGATGACAAACAAGGTAGACAGTAAGACCTTGGGACACAAGAATTCCATCCCTCTTGAGCCTTACCTCAAGTGGGTACGAACCCGCGCCCAAAGTCTTATGATGCCTTACCCCTCCATTCTCCCAGTGATTATAGATCCAGTTAAGGAAGGAGAGGTTCCATACACCCTCCTACATCCTGACATGCCGATATTACTCGAAGATCTACAAAGGAGTTGGATACAGCTCAAGGGAGAGCACGATACTTTCGAAGCCCAATTCTATGCAAGCGAGAAGAAGGTTTTGGAACTCACTCATCTACTTCATGAAGAGCAGACTCTCAACACCTACATTGCACCAAAGAGGATGCGCAACGCCTTTTTACCTTAGAATTTTGTATTATTTTGCCCAAGGGGCATTGATGTACTAACAAATTCTATCTTATTAATATGACGTGTGTTTCTTTTTTGTTTAAAACAAATTTGAATTTCTGAATCCTTGAAAGCATTGCATGAATACATATCATTCATCATATGCATAAGCAGGTCTTCACACCAAGTTTCCTCATCTCTCTGCTGTTTATTTCAGCAAGATGGATCTAGAACAAACGGTCAAAGACTTACAAGTTCAGAATTCACAATTTCAACAGCTACTCTTGACCTTAGCCAAGGGGAAGGAGGAGCTCAAGACTCTGCTAGAGAAAAAGAAAGAGAAAAAGAAAGAGAAAAAGAAGAAGAAGCGAGCCGGTGTGGTTATCATGGGCAGAAGGTTTGAAGGATAAGCCAGATGGACCTTGGAATTCCCATCAACATCTAAAGAGGGGGAAAGAAAAGGTAAAGAGACGGCAGTACCATCTGATTTTGAAGTAGAAGAAGAAGAGGAATAGGACTACTCCGAACAACAGTACCCTCCGGCCAATGACAAATACAAAAATCTGGAAGAGCGTCTAGCTGCTATGGAAGTACAGAGAGTACTGGGGCTGGACTTTGAGGAGTTAGGTTTGGTGTCTGGAATAGTAATCCCTCCGAAGTTTAAAGTGCCACTATTTGCCAAGTATGATGGGGTGTCTTGTCCCAAGATGCACCTACGATCTTATGTCAGGAAAATTCAACCGCATTCTGCTGACAAAGATTTATGGGTCCACTTTTTCCAGGACAGTTTGTCAGGAACGCAACTTGATTGGTTCTACCAGTTGGAGAGGTCTGATGTGCATAATTGGGAAGACATGGCAGCCGCCTTCTATAAACAGTATCAATACAACGCAAACTTGGCACCAACCCGTACTCAACTCCAAAGTATGGCCATGGTGTCCAATGAGGGCTTCAAAGATTACGCCCAAAAGTGGAGAGATTTGGCCAGAAGGGTGTAACCACCTTTATTTGAGAGAGAGAGCTAGTTGACATGTTCCTGGGAACTCTATCAGGTCCTTTCTTTAATCACCTGATTGGAAGTTCTTATGCAGGATTCACTGAGTTGATTCTAACTGGCGAGAGGGTGGAAGCCGGTATTAGAAGCGGGAAAATTCAGAAAGATGCGTCTACCTCTGCAACTGTAAAAAAGCCCTTCACTGGAAAGAAGGAAGTGTCCGCTGTCTATGCACAGAGGAATCAGGGAAGAACCAAATGACGACCAACTGTGGGGGCCATTATGATTCAAAAGTCTGCATCAGACCAGCCAAGAAACAATCAGCCGAGAAATGATCAACCGAGAAATAACCAGCAAAGGTTGGAAAGGACTGTACGGAAATTCACCAAGATAAACATGACTCCTGCTCAAGTCCTACCACATCTTCTGAAGTTGAATTTGGCCATGCTGAAAGAGGCCCCTAAAAATCCTAACACTGCTTCTCCACATTACCATCCCAACGCCAGATGTGCGTACCATTCAGAAAGTCCAGGGCACGACACCAACAACTGTTGGGCCCTGAAGAACAAGATTCAAGATCTGATTGACGCAAAGGAAGTTGAATTTGAAGATCCTGAGAAACCAAATGTTATCTCCGCTCCAATGCCTAGGCATGGACACAATGCCAACGCCGTGGAAGAAGATCTGTTTGTTTCTACTATGGATGAGCTGTTAACTCCTCTCATAACCATCAAGTTGAATTTGTTGAAAGCTGGGGTGTTCCCAGGATGTGACCAAGATTGCCATACTTGTCTGTCCTCATCATTTGACTGTCCTCTGTTAAAGAAAGGAATCCAACAATTGATTGATAATCGGGAAATTTTGTTTGAGAAAGCTCATGTTTCACCCATTCCAGTTCCAGAAGTTTCAATAATAACGATATACGCCAATCCTTCCAGGGTTCCTAAAAAACCCGTTAGGATTACATCTGCTCCTATGACTACTCCGTTGAAGATAACAATGCCCGGGCCAACCCCTTACAAATCAGATAAGACGGTACCATGGAACTATGGTGGAGAAATCTACTACCATGGTATTAAACAGATTGAACAGACCATTGAAGAAGAAAGCTCTGAGGAGGATAATCCCAACATCAGTAACATTGCCTGAATAAGCAAGGTTACCCGTAGTGGAAGAATCTTTTCTCCAGATATTGCTCCTCCAACAACAGTCTTTTGACCCGTGGCCATTCCGAAGATTACACCTATACCAGTAACTGTACCTGCAAGTGTACCCGCCGATAAAGACAATGCAATTCCTATCCCTACTTCCGCTGCTGAGAATAAAGGAAAGAATGTTCAAGAGGAGCCTGTCCTGACGAAGGCTCAATCACTTGTTATTCCTGAGACATCCAAGAGGGAGATGGAAGAAGTCCTGAGGATTATTAAGAAAAGTGATTATGATGTGGTATAACAACTGGGGTAGACCCCCTCCAAAATCTCTATGTTAGCCTTGTTGTTGTGCTCTGAAGCACATGCCAAAGCCTTGGTCAAATTTCTGAAGACGACTCATGTGCCGCAAGAGACGTCCGCGGATCAATTCCAAGAGTGTGTGGCCAGTTTAACAACTGATAATGGCCTGGGTTTCTCCGATGCTGACTTGACATCCAAAGGGAGAAAACATAATGATGCACTACATGTATCAATGGAGTGTAGGGGAACTACCCTAGCCCATGTTTTGGTTGATACTGGATCATCCTTGAAGGTCTTGCCAAAGAAAGCCCTGGATAGGTTGGATTGTGAGGGGATGACTTTAAAACCCAGCAACATCATTGTGAGAGCATTTGACGGCTCTAAAAGGATGGTCCATGGGGACGTGGACATCCCGATCAAGGTGGGTACCCAGACGTTCAATTCAACATTCTACGTGATGGACATCCGTCCTTTTTACTCTTGCCTGTTGGGACGCCCCTGGATTCACAATGCCGATGCCGTCACCTCCACCTTGCACCAGATGCTCAAGTACCCCGTCCAAGGGAAGATTATAACTATCCACGGGGAAGAGGAATATATGATTAGTCATCTAAATTCCTTCCGTTATGTGGAGTTGGATGGAGAATTCATAGAGACCCCTTTCCAACATTTTGAACAAGTCTCTGAAGAAATAGCAGCGACCAAGGCGGTGTCCTCAACTCCTGTGATCACAAGACCACCACCTCGGATGTCATCTTTAAAGGATGCTAGGGCAGTAGTGGAAGAAGGAAGATCCACAATCTGGGGTCAGCTTCTAGACATTCCTTACAAATCAGACAAGTTTGGCTGAGGATTTACTTCGACTGGTCAGAAGGCCGTGCGCCGCTCCCGTGCCGGAGGGCCACCGGTGAAGATCAGCCACCAAGGGGTTAATGCACTAGAGGACAGTGAAGAAGAGGGTAGCTTAGAAGACTGGATATTTCCTACTGTCGGCGGAGGACTATGCAACTAGGAAGCCAAAGACTTCGTCTCGATAACTTTCATATCGTAGTAATTTACCTTTTACATTTCTGTTGGACTGTAATAATTCACAAACAATTCGTACTTTTTCAACCTTGTGTCTTACCCGAGGCATAATGGTCCATTTGTAAGGGTTCTTATTTCATTTTCATATGTCATTTCAATGAATCATGGACGCTTTTTCATATATAAACTTTTTGTGCTCATTGTCTTTCTTTTACATTTTGTTGTTTTAAGATGGCTTTACCCTTACACACACCCACACTCACAAATGCAGGTACCCTTCCATTCTGGATCCCATGGGTAACAATACTGCTATAGCCTTCAGTGACTCTGAAGATCTGATCTACCAAGCCGAATACGAAGGCGAGGAAGATTGTGAGGTGCCAGGGGAATTGGCTAGACTTCTACAACAAGAGGAAAAAGCTATTCTGCCTCATGAGGAGCTCTTGGATACAATCAACTTGGGTACTGCGGAAGACAGAAAGGAAATCAGAGTGGGTGCCAATCTAGAGCCGAGTGTCAAAGAGCGCCTAATTCAGCTGTTGCATGATTATGTTGAGATCTTTGCTTGGTCATACGAAGACATGCCGGGACTCGATACAGACATTGTGGTACACCGTCTACCCACTAGAGAAGACTGTCCACCAGTGAAGCAAAAAGTCTGCCGCATGAGACCTGACATGTCAGAGAAGATCAAAGCAGAAGTTATGAAGCAGTTCAATGCTGGATTTCTGGCTGTTACTTCCTATCCACAATGGGTTGCTAACATAGTTCCCGTGCCTAAAAAGGATGGCAAAGTGAGAATGTGCGTGGATTATAGAGACTTAAACAGGGCCAACCCTAAAGATGATTTTCCACTTCCACACATCGACATCCTGGTTGACAGATTCTCAGGCTATAACCAGATCAAAATGGCACCCGAGGACATGGAGAAAAATTACATTTGTTACACAGTGGGGTATGTTCTGCTACAAAGTGATGCCATTCGGACTGAAGAATGCCGGGGCAACCTATCAACGCGCCATGGTAGCTTTGTTTCATGATATGATACATCATGAGATAGAGGTCTACGAAGATGACATGATAGCCCGATCACAAACTGAAGAAGAACATCTTGATCACTTGCAAAAGCTGTTTGTCAGGTTGAAGGAGTACAAGCTAAGATTGAATCCAAACAAGTGTACATTTGGAGTCCGGTCCGGTAAACTTTTAGGTTTCATTGTCATCAACAAAGGAATCAATGTTGATCCTTCCAAAGTCAAAGCTATACAAGAAATGCCTGCTCCTTGCACTGAGAAGGAAGTCAGAGGTTTCTTGGGACGCCTGAACTACATTGCTAGGTTCATATCTCACCTAACATCTACTTGTGAACCAATCTTCAAGCTGTTGAAGAAAGATCAAGTAGTTAGATGGAATGATGACTGTCAAATTGCTTTCAATAAAATCAAGGAGTATTTATAAGAGCCTCCCATCTTGATGCCACCAGTCGAAGGAAGACCGCTAATCATGTATCTAACCGTCCTAGAGAATTCAATGGGGTGCATACTGGGGAAGCATGACGAGTCTGGCCGAAAAGAGCATGCCATTTATTACCTTAGCAAAAAGTTTACCGACTATGAAACAAGATATTCACTGCTCGAGAAAACTTGTTGCGCTTTGGTATGGGCTGCTCGCCGGCTAAGGTAGTACATGTTAACTCATACCACTTTGGTGATATCTAAGATGGATCTGATCAAATACATCTTCGAAAAGCCTGCTTTATCTGGAAGGATAGCTAGATGGAAGATGATCCTAATAGAATACGACATATAGTACACGACCTAAAAAGCTATAAAGGGAAGTGTACTAGCTGATCATCTGGCCCATTAAGCTGTTGAAGATTATCAATCCATGAAGTTTGACTTCCCTGACGAAGACATCATGACATTGGACAATGTTGAAGATTTCAGACCATATGACGGACCTGAACAAGGATCCCGATGGACCCTGTACTTTGATGGTGCCTCCAATGCGCTTGGAAACGGTATCAGTGCTGTGCTTATATCTCCGGAAGGATGCCATACTCCTTTCACCGCCAGACTTTGCTTCAACTGTACGAACAACATGGCAGAGTATGAAGCGTGCATATTTGGACTCAAGGCTGCCATAAACTTGGGAATCAAATCTTTAGTTGTGTTTGGGGATTCGGCTTTGGTCATCAGTCAGATCAAAAGAGAATGAGATACTAAGCATCCAAACCTCATCCCTTACAAAGAACATGTCTTGACATTGTTACCACATTTCAAGGAAATTACCTTCGAGCACTTCCCGTGAGAAGAAAATCAGCTAGCAGATGCTCTAGCTACAATGTCATCCATGTTTAAACTTAATTGGGATAACGAGGCTCCCCAAATCACCATTGAACGAATGGGCGAACCTGCACACTGTCACGAGATTAATGCCGAAGAAGTAGTGGACCGACCTTGGTTCCATGAAGTCAAAAGGTATCTCGAGGCTCAAGAATATCCTGAAGAAGCTTCAGTCAATGACAAAAAGTTCTTAAGGAGATTCTCAACTAAGTTCTTCCTAAGTAATGGCATCTTGTACAAGCGAAATCATGATTCTATTCTGCTCCGTTGTGTGGACAAGATTGAAGCTGAAAGGATTATGGCTGAACTGCATGAAGGTACCTTTGGCACTCACTCTAGCGGGCATACGATGGCGAAGAAGATTCTACGGGCAGACTACTATTGGTCTACCATGGAAGCAGACTGCTATCAACACTCCCGGACTTGTCATAAATGTCAAATCTATGCAGACAAGGTGCACGTGCCTCAGGATCCTCTAAACGTCTTAACAGCTCCTTGGCCCTTTGCTATGTGGGGGATCAATATGATTGGGGAGATCAAGCCTACATCATCCAATGGACACCGCTTCATTTTGGTGGCCATTGATTACTTTACAAAGTGGGTCGAAGCAGCTTCCTTCGCATCCGTTACTAAGAATGTTGTTGCACGCTTCATCAAGAAGAACCTTATCTGTCGGTACAGTATCCCCGAAAGGATCATCACTGATAACTGTACAAACCTTAACAATACTATGATCACCGCCTTGTGCGAGCAGTTCAAGATTCAACATCACAATTCATCTCCCTATCGGCCAAAGATGAATGGTGTTGTCGAAGTTGCGAACAAAAATATCATAGAAAAAATGACAGTCACCTACAAGGACTGGCATGAAATGCTGCCGTTTGCTCTCCACGGGTACCGTACCACGACTCGCACATCAACTGGGGCAGAACCCTATTCTTTGGTATATGGCATGGAGGTTGTTTTACCTATTGAGGTCCAGATCCCCTCTTTAAGAATCATGAAGGATGCAGGTTTGAGTGAAGACGATTAGATCCAAACCCGACTTGATCAGTTGAACTTAATTGACGAGAAGAGACTTACTGCTGTTTGCCATGGTCAAACGTATCAAAAGCAGATGATCAAGGCTTTCAACAAGAAAGTCAGACGCCAAGTGTATCAAGTTGGAGATCTTGTGATCAAGCGCATCATCTTGCCACAAAGTGATCCCAGGGGCAAATGGACTCCTACCTATGAAGGACCATTTGTAATCAAGAACATCATTTCTGGCGGGGCAATGATCTTAACCACAATGTACGACGATGATCTGCCGCACCCCGCGAACACAGACATAGTCAAAAGATACTACGCATAAGAGACCCGCTAGGTTGACACACCTAGGAAAAACAAGGGCATCCCGGAGAACCAAAAAGTTTCAGGCAAAAATTATGGATAAAATAAAAAAAAATCTGTACACTCGGCAAGTTGAAAACCCGAAAGGGCGACTTGGGCAAAAAAGGGTTTCCCGGTGGACTGAAAACCCAAAAGGGCGGTCGAGGAAAAAGTTAGGGAATTAAAGCGTATGACTATGTCTCGTCGGATCACTTTAAGGACAATCTCTTCACGGACAAACTCAGAGCTTCTGATCAATTCAATCATCTTCGGACGAAGCAACAGACGGACAAGATATTCGGAGATACGGAGGCTATAATAGAATGGGAACCCCATGGGATTATTACACATAGCTATCTTTCTTTGTAAATTTTTCTTATTTATGACACCATCCTCTTACTAGGATGTCTGTCTCCTTTGTACAAAATACTTATTCAAAGTAAATACAAAGATATCTCTTTCAAAGTACAGAAAACCATTTGTCTCTTTCTTTTTACACTTGTGTTTTATTTTCAAAAACGTCCAATGATTCATTAATGAACATATGCATTTGAACATAATTACTGTTTATAAATAAACATGATGAAAAAGAACAATTACTGACAGGTAGAAAGATTAGGAAAACGTCTTTAGGCTATTCCATGAGCAATCCCTACAGCACGTCATTAAGATCCCCAGCGGAGCCAACACTTTGAACTACAGATCCCCAGCGGAGCTGAGACTTCTGATCCCCAGCGGAGCCGAAACTTCAAACTATCAACCCACAGCGGAAATCATCCAGTTTCTCCAGGTTCCCCCGGTAAGTTGTCTTGAAGCTTGAAAATCAACCAGATAACAGTTAACTTTTGTTTCTCCCCAACCTAGGGTAACTCCCCAGTAGAGTGGCAGACGACCGAAGCTCCTGAACTTTTTCCAAACAGGAATAAGTTTTCCCCACAGAGTTTTTATTGCTACTCGACAGAACAAAGACTCCCGTCAATAAATCCCCAGTAGAAGTCATTAAAATTCTCTAGATTCCCCAAGCATATTCCTCAAGAAGTATATGGAATTACCCTCACAACGGAATCCTCAGCAACAGTCAAGGATTTATTTTCCTCAGCAGCAGTCATTTTCCTCAGCAATACAGCAAATCAGCTTACATGCGCATACATTACATCCATATATTATAAACATTGATAAAGTACATATATTGCATCATACATTTCATGCAACATAACTTTGTGCTTCAGCTAACATTTCACCCTTTTTCAGGATAAGATTAACAACTACCGTTTAACAATGTGCAATCATGATACAGTACAGATATGCTCCAGATACGGATGCCATCCTGATACTCATTCAGATTCAGATTTCATATACAGTTTAGATATGCTCCAGACACGGAAGCCATTCTATTGCTCATTCAGATACAGTACAGATACACTCTAGACACGGAAGTCATTCTGTTACTCATTCGGATTTCAATTTAAGACACAATATAGATACACTCCAGACACGGAAGTCATTCTGTTACTCATTCGGATTTCAATTTCATGATACAGTACAAATACGCTCCAGATACGGTTGCCGATGTTACTCATTCAGATTTTAATTTCAAGATACAATACAGATACACTCCAGAAACGGAAGTCATTCTGTCACTCATTCAAACTTAATTTCAAGGTACAATACAGATACACTTCATACACATAAGTTATTCTGTTACTCATTCGGATTTCATTTTCAGATACAGTACAGATACACTCCAGACACGATTGCCATTCTGTTACTTATTCAGATTCAAGTATAGATACAGTTCAGATACGTTCCAAATACGGATACCATTCTGATGCTTATTCTTTTGATTTACAACGAACATTCTTGGATGACATCTACAAGCCCATCTCCAACAAGATTCTAACATCTCTCCAAATGGCATCTTTAAGCCCATTCCCTCAACTACACCTTTGTCGAGTGCAAATTTATGGGCACTCTAGTGTCCAAATCATCTTTTAACTTCGAGTCACGAACAACAAAACTCGCCAATCTAACTCTTCAGGTTCAAGAAGATTGAACAGGGGCAGCTGTTGTACCCCAAAATTTGCCCTCCCATTTTTCATAGAAGACACAACCCTAGGGTTTCTCGGATATTCAAGTTGGCTCAGAAATCGATCAGACATATTCTCTTCTGTGTTGGTAAACCAACAATTAAGGTTTCTTGCAATTCCCAAAGAAATGAATTATCAAAGATTCAATTGGTTTTCACAGGTCTTCATGCTTCCTCAAGCTTACTGAAAAGACAATGTTTGTTCTCAAGGCATGATGGAGTTTAAGATTGTCATTTAGGACGATCATGATTTTGATCCAGGTTAACCAGATGATTCGCGTCTTTTAAAACGTTTGCTTAGTTAGGAAATGGAATATACAGTGCATTTGTTTGAAATGCAGTTACAGAATTGTTGGGATTACTTGGAATGTAAGTTACCAGACTAGAGCATTTTGTTTCAAATATCTTGATTGGGCATTTCAAAAATCAATTAGGATGCGAAGAGAAAATTACAAGTTATTGTTGATCAAGGATTTCAAGTGACACCAGAACATTTCATATAATTTTCTCCAATTTCATATATTGTTACAAAATAATTTATTCTTTTAAATACTTTAGGTTTTACAACTTATCGTATTTGAAAATGAATTGATACAATCAATGATTACAATAGAAGAATGTTTCTCTCTAAATTACAAAGGAGATCCAAATAAATGTTTGGCCTAGGAGAACTAATCTATGCCTAAGTTTGTCTGAAGATTGAAGTCGTATCTAATTCTTTTTATCTTCAAGACTTCCTTGCTTGCCCTAAATTTCTTGCCTTCCTTGCTTTGTCATCCTCATTTTGCTCACATGAAAATAAAAGAAAGAAAATGTGATTAGTACAAAATCATTTGGGCATAAACAGAGATTTTAAATGCTATTCATCATTAAAGTTTGCAAAGTGGAATCAAAAGGCCATTTTAATTCATCACAATTTATTTCCTCTATTTGCAAATCACAAGAAGATTATTCTTCTTGGTTTACAAAAAGAAAGAGGAAAAGAAATGCTACAAAGCTGTCCAAACAAGAAAATGTTACAAAACTGTCCAAGAAATGCTACAAAACTGTCCAAAGGCAAACAAAGTTGTCCAAACAAACAAATGCACAAACTGAAGCAAACACAGCGTAAATCAAACAAAATTGCCCAAACAAATATTGCAAACAGAACCAAACAAACAACAATATGGTAAACAACAAACAGCAGCCCCAAAAGCCAAACAAACAACTTTGTCCAAACAAAATGCAAACAACATCAACAAAAACAAGGCAGCAATATAGCAGTAGACAACATCAACAAAAGGCAGAAGTATGGCAACATAAGATGCTAAGTCAAACAAAGAAACTTGTTCAAGAAGCATAAAATCATCATTTTCCTTTGCAAACTTTTCAGAATTGGAAAAAAGGGGCAAAAAGCAATTTGCTTTCCTAATGTCATTGAGAGAGAAGAGAGGAAAGAAGTCACCTAGGATATTGGAATACGCAGTCCTGCTGCCCTGCCTGTCACAAGTTACATAGAAGTTGCTAGAAAACAAAACTGCCACCAAAAAGCCATAAGGACAATATGTTAAAATATTCAAAATGGTTGGTTTCCCACCATTTTGAATAGAGATAACAGAAGTAAGGTGAATATAATAAGGAGAAAGCAATAGAACAGTAGATAGGTCTAAAAACTAAGAAAATCACCAAATCTCAAAAAACTGTTAAAGTCCAAAAACTGTCAAAACCTCAAAGCCAAATATCCCCAAAAAACCCTGAGACAAGTCTCAAACGCAGAAAACATGATACAAGTCTCCAACCATCACAAAACTCTTCAAACCTGCAACCTGTTAACAAACATACTAAGCCAAATATCCCAAACCATCTCAAAAATCATCAAACCTGCAACCTGTTAACAAAAAATACTAAGCCAAATATCCCAAACCTGTAACAAAGCCAAACCCTCAGTAAGCCATAAAAACAACCAAAAAACCCTGTCAACTAGCCAAGAAGCATCAAACCAAGAAAAAACTGTAAACTAGCATCCAACCTCAAAACACAGTAATCAACAAGTCACAAACCAGTAACACCATCAACCAAACCTGTAACAAGTCTAAAACAACCAGAACTAGAGCCAAGCCTAAAACAAAAAACCTGTCAAACGTCCACGATTCCAAAACAAAATCCCAAAAGACTCAAAACATGTCAAAGTCTCAAACTGAAATACAAGTTTCACAAGCTTCACAAACTTAGGAACCAGTCAAGCCTTCATCAAAAAACAAGAAAAAACTGTTAACCATTTGAACCAACAATCCTCATCACAACAAAAAAAAACACAGTAACCCTCACAAAAAATCCCAACAACCATCATCAATTCAAAATCATCATAAAAAAAAAACTGTTACCTATCAAAAAGATCCCAAACCAGAAAAGCAACGCATTCGTCCTCACCATTTCCCCTCGTACAACTCCGGCCACCACGGGACACGGTCACCGTCTCGCCTCTCCCTTTCTAAATCACAGAAAGAATTCCAACAGGTATGGATTCCTCATCTTTCTTATAATCACATTTCACTACATCTAAAATCATGAGTTTAATTAGCAGAAAACATGAACAAGATATAAAAAAAAACCATTGAAATCACTAAGTTTCGAAAAATAACAGAACCTTACTCTTTTTATAAAAAACGTCATTAGCATGTTATTAGGGAGGTGAGGACGTCCGTATTCCGGCAGCAGAGAGTTCGAGAGGTTGGGGTGAACCAATTTCTCTTCTTTAGGATTCAAATCCGAACTTAGAGATTTCAAAAAAACGCGAATCACGGTGAGATGAGGAGAGATTATGTTACTGAATAGGGCGATTCGGCCATGAGACTAGACAAGGATAGTTAGCGAGAGATTTAGAGGTTTCATCAACAAAGATGAAAGGATGAACAAAGAGGGATAAAGAGACGAGAGTGGCGCCACTGTGAACAAAGGGTTTCAGAACCCTAATTCCTTTTTGTCCCCTAATCAAACAACTAAACAGACTTAAGAAGTTTGGGCCTGTTTTATTACTTGCCCTTAAGCCCATTCGCCTTACTGGTCGTCCCCCCCCCCCCCCTTTTGGCTTGTTTTATTAACAGCAAGAATAACATTTTCGTTTGGGCCTCACTTTCAAGTCCTTTAAGCCCACTGCATTTTTTTTGTTTGTTTAATTTGTTATCCTTTACATTTTTTTAATTATTATGCAAATACTAAGAAAACTTAAATACATTTTTATTAATTTGATTTAAGTTTTGTAAATTAATTTTTATCATTTTTTATTTTTTTATTAAATTTTGTTTTAGGTTTAGTCGCTATAATAAAACCCCAAAAATAATAATAGGATTTAGTTTTGTCATTTCTTTAATTTATTTTGTCACTTACATAATCAATAAAAAATGCAAAAAAATAAAGATTTTAATTTAATCAATTATTTTTATTTTTTAGAATAGGTTTTATCTTTCTCTTTTCAAGTAAATACTTAACATTTCATTTCCATACTTTGTTAATTTTACCTTCATAGATTATCATAGCTTTAATTAAAATTGCACAAAAATTCGATTTGGTTGTATTGTTTGATATTTGGACCTTCCTATCTCATTTAATTCATCCCCATTTGTAACAATTGTACCCCCATTCCTGAACATTTTGTAATAGCGTAGAATTTCAATTCCCGCAATTTACTGTTTTCCATATACTGTATAGTAACTAGGCGTGTATGGCAAGATTCAAAAAAATCAATCGCTAGATGACCTAATCAAAGAATAAAATAACTTGAAACCAACACACTTTTCACACGCACACCTCTAGGGTAACCTTGCTCGTTGCCTCAGAAATACAATTATGTCCCTCGAATATGGGACGCTCTAGCAATGACCCTTTGATAAAAAAAGATCGTAGTCCCTCGATGACCCTCGATGTTGCCTTCGATCAAAACGATCTCGTCCTTTACAAAACTTGCTAAAGCGTCTTCCAAGTTGCCTTCGATGATTGTGAAATGGACCCGCGCCCGTCCCTTCACATCTAATGACGGGGCTTCTTACCAAATCAATGGTAAGATAGCACCATTAAAAGGAGGAAGAAAAGAACAAATTAAGACTTTTCGAGTAGATAGATTCGCTCTTAGTTACTCGCTTGCTCACGATAAAAACTCTTTACACCTACACTATCATTTCAAAACATTTTCAAAAAGACAACATTTTGTATACGTTCTTATAGAGACAAGAACCATTGCAAAACCTCTCTTCAAAACACTTTCCAAAACACGATTCACAAACACATCTTTGAACCATTTTTCGAAACAAAAAACTTTGTATACATTCTTATAGAGACGAGAACCATTACAAAGAGATTTTTCAAAATACTTTCAAAGCCCACACCATAAGCACAAAATCAAATGAAAGCAAATGATCTAAACGAGTAACTAAGAGCCCATGGAAAACCATGGATGAAAAGGGTGCTAATACCTTCCCTTTTCATAATCTACCCCCCGAACCCGAGAAAATCTCGAAAGGTCTTTCCTGTGATTTTTTACCTTTCCTTTTGGATAAAAGAAAAGTCGGTGGCGACTCTTGCTAACCGCACAAGTGCGATCGAAACGCAAAACATCAAGTCAGTTCTCCCACCGTATCACAACAGTTATGCTCTAACCAGTTCATACCCAAAATCACATCCAAACATCTTAACGACAAACAAACTAAATCAACAACAAAGTCTCTGTCGAAGATCGACAAGGTACACTTAGCACACACAAAAGAAGCAGTCACCGACTCCTTGGTTGGAGTATCGACGACCATATCTCTATTCAAAGAAGACAACACAGATCCAATCTTTCAACACAATCAGCAACAATAAAATAATGCGTAGCACCAGTATCAATAATAGTGATTAAAGGAGTACTATTAATGAAACATGTACCTCTAATAAGTTTGTCCTCAGTAACTGTCTGATCCTCAACCAAAGCAAACACTTTACCACTTAACTGGGCCCTCTTCAGTTTCAGACACTGGCTACCAATGTGCCCTTCTTCCTTACAATTGAAACAAACCACACTCTTGTGTTCACACTCAAATACAACATGTCCGTTCTTGCCACAACAGAAACACCTCTTCACTTCAATAGTGCACACATTACTCTTGTGTCCAGGTTTCCCACACTTAAAGCAAATCACACCAGCAGGAGCATCTCCCCCACTAGTCCTATGACCATGAGAAACTCTCTGCTTACCCTTACCAGCTGGGGCATCATAAGGTTTACCACGATTCTGTGGATGCTTACCCCTCTTCTCACTAATAATCTTGTAATGAGCATTATTATCTTCCTCATAAATCCTGCAGCTATCAACCAAATCAGCAAAGACACAGATTTTCTGATATCCAACTGCTTTCTTAATCTCCGGGCGCAACCCATTCTCAAATTTAATACACTTTGAAAATTCAGCATTTTCCTCAGCGTAATGCGGATAAAACTTGGCCAACTCAGCAAACTTGGCAGCATACTCAACAACAGACATATTCCCTTGCTTCAGCTCAAGGAACTCAATCTCCTTCTTTCCACGGACATCTTCAGGGAAATACTTTCTCAAAAACTCCCTACAGAACACAGCCCAAGTGACATTCTCACCTGCAGCTTCTAACTTCTAGAAAGTCTCTAGCCACCAGTCATCAGCCTCGACTGCTAGCATATGAGTCCCATAACGAACCTTCTGCGCTGGAGTGCAGTCCATCACGTGAAAGATCCTCTCAATCTCCTTCAACCATTCCAATGCTCCGTCAGGATCATATTTTCCCTTGAACATAGGTGGATTCTCTCTCTCGAAAGTCACCAAGCTACGAAATGCAGCATTCTCGTCAACATTCGGCTGATTTTCCATCGCATGAGCCATTGCTTCTAATGCAGCAGCAAGGGCAACATCATTCCTTCCAGCCATTAACTTCTCACTATAACATAAACAACGATTAGAACTCAAATAACAATACTCAAATGTTAGACAACTACGACTCGACGAAAAGTTCGGACCAACCTTTTGCTCTGATACCAACTTTGTAACACCCCAATTCTACCCCAAGCAATTTATGTAAAATAAATCAGAGCTATAAAATTTCAATCGTACAAATGAATCGGGACGTCACAAATTCTTCTAACAAATTCATTGCATTCATCGTGGATACATAACACTTTTTCAAACATCGGACAAACCATCAACATAGCATCTTTAATAAAATGATTCAACATCTACGCAGCGGAATTCTTCAATAACATCTCTAAATAAAACAGCAACTTCGAAACATCTCATATTTAATAAAAATCAATTCAAAATTCAGCAATTGAAAATCAACAATCAAAAATCAGCAAGCGTTCACCCCCCTGAGTGTTACATATCAGAGCAATGACACCGACTCGAACTATTGAAGGTATACAACCTTCACTCACGATTACCTGCATGTTACCAACGTAAGGGCAACATTCAAACAGAAGGGGTGATATATCTAACAATATAATAAAGCGCATGATAATTAATATACTAAATTAGATCGCTAATATCACCACTTCTCATCTCATAATCAACAATAATTACAGCATATATACTCATTCATCAACATCAAATACACTTCATTATCCAGTCATATAATGCGACTCCAAAACTATGCAAATGCATGTGGTACCATTGGAGCAGAACTCCCATCTCAAAAATCTGCCAATTAATAGAGGCATCAACAAGGCATAACCTTCATCTCAAAATTTGCCAATCCAGGCCATCTCAACGAGCATAAGCTCCATCTCAAAAATGCAATGTATGCGACTCATCATGAATGTAATAACAACACCCAAGTTAACCACCTCTCAAATCATCTCAAAACATCTCAATTAACATCTCGAAGTCACAACATCTCAATCATCTCAAAACAACAACATCTCAATCATCTCAAAAACATCAACATCTCAATCATCTCAAAACATCTCAATTAACAACATCTCATAACATCAAAATAATTTATTAAACATCATTTATTATCACAAAATCATCGAACACAACTTCATCAATAACATCTCACTAATACTCAAATGTATATTAATAGTACATTAATCCATCCTGTTATTCTGCTAATTTATACCGTTACTGACACTAATCCTACTGTCATAATTCTAACACCAACCTCTAAACATCTACTATTCATCGTTCTGTCCAAAAATCAGCACAACGGTCATCTACGGGAATTAATTCTACATCATGCATTATCTTCTAGGATTACACTTCTTATCCATCATTTAATCACCTAGAATAAAGCTCATCGCATTAGCTAATCAACGCTTCGAACGGCATATCAAACAACATCCTAAAACCCAAGTTACAGCAACTAAAAGCCAATTCTATCAAAAATCAGACCTTATGGGTCGACACAAAACCCTATGGATAGACTCATCCTGCTTCATCTATACACTATAAGTCGACACATCCTCCTTATGGATCGACTCATCCTGCTTTAAATTACAGCATGTATCGACACATGCACCGCACCGGTCGACTCATCATGATTCTCACATACACATGTATCGACGCATCCTTTCTTCGTGTCGACTCATCCTGAGTCTTGCAACTATCATGCATCGATGCAAACCCTTCTTGTATCAACTCATCCTGAGTCTTACAACCTTCATGTATCGACACATCTAGTTTGGGGTCGACACATCCTGTTACAGTCTGCATAATTTCTGTGTTTTCTTCTGTAATTTCACTACGGGAATTATGTTACAGTCCTACAAACCTCATTATAACCATGATAATTCATCACTTAACATTATACTCTATTACTCCATCGATCAAACAACATAATAACATTCTTATTCATCAAAAATTCATCAAATCTTCATCATACATCATTCATAATGCATTCAATTCAAGAACAAACAACAATCACCTCTAACCCTATATATCAAACATCATGAACCCAATTATAAAGTCAGAACCCCACCCTTACCTTGGATTGAAGGTCCCTCTACAATTTCCGGGTTGAATCTTTGTTCTTGCCGTTTTCCACTTTTTCCAGCAGCTTCACGTTCTCTTCCAAATCCTTATTTTCTTCTACTGCTTCTTCTTCTATTCTAACAACAAATAATAAAATAACCTAATATTCTATTATTCCTTAGTGGGATCCAAACTTACACCCCCTTATTACATCCACTATCTCAAATTAATCCCACCTTAATAATATTACACTTCTAATATTATTTCACCACATAATAATATTATACCTCTAATATTATTATTTCTCCACTTAATAAAATAAATCCAATTTGATAATAACATATCTTCACAAATATTCCAAAAATAATTTAATTGAATAATTAATTAAATTACGGGCGTTACAGTTGACCCTTAGATAGCTAAATCGAGGGTGAGATTATTTGTTTGCTGTATGATACATGTGTACGATGTCTGATATTGAGGTGTTTGGATGTATGCAAAATGTATGATATTTGATGTGTGGGACCCTGAGTATATGTGTATTGAGTGTTTTTATATGCAAAACGGTATAGGGTATGCATGCTTTGGATATTCAAAATGTATGTATGAAATATGTGCAAGATGCGCGTATGCCTTGAAATGTTATGAAGACTATTTCTGGAATTGTCTCCTTTAAACCATTGGCTTAGAGTTACCAATCCCCTGGCGTTGTATGTTGTGTCGTCGTAGCATTGTTGAATTTGATTTGAATGCGGTGAAAAGCGTTAGCAAAATTTTTAACTTTGATTTTGTTGTATTGTAAGCGCCGGGGTAGACGTATGTATTAGGCACATACTTTTTGAGTTGTGAGCGTAGACATAGGCATGGACAGATGCATAGACTTTGTGTTGCAGGTGCAAGCATAGGCGCAGACATGTGTATGGACGTAGACGTAGAAGTATATATGTATAGATTTTTGTATTATGAGTGTAAGCGTGGGTATGAACGTGGTCGTGGATTTTATTTTGATGTTTTTTTCTAACCAGAATGCTTTTTCGATGTTTTGTCAAATTCTTTTATTCGTTAATTCCCCAAAATGATTTCAAGACAATATTCATAAGAAGTAATCGTAGTATTTTGTAAACAAGTCTAAGAAAAGAAAAAATAAAATTTGAAAGATGCAAATAAAGCAAATTTTTTATTGATATGCCTCTGAATAGGCGAGAATACAAGATGCAATTCCTTAAAAGAGGTAATTACAAAAATATTTTTTAAAACTGTAAATGGCAATGAAAAATGATAATTGATGCTGCTGTTCCCCAATATCCTTTTAATAGCCCTTATCTCCTTTGCTTCTGAGTTGTATGATTCAAATCCATCTCTCCCTTTGTGGTTCGTAGTCGTAGTTCTTAGATCGCAGTCTTTTTGTTCATTATTTCTTTGTATAAAATCCCTAATTTTTTCCTGGATCGCCCTTTCAGGTTTTCAATCCACCGGGATAAATTTTTTTGTTATATGCCCCTAATTTTTGCCTGGATCGCCCATTAGGTTTTTCGATCCACCGGGACGCTGCTTTTTGCCTAAGTCGCCTATTTAAGGTTCGAGCTTAGCGAGCTTTTTATACATAGTATTTTTTTACTGCGTCTGAGTTTGCTGGACATGGTAGTTCTTCCCCATAGATTGTTGTGAGGATGAGACTACCACCGAAGAATGTTGTTTTGACTACGTATGAAACTTCGTGATTGGGTTTCCATTTACCACGTGACTCGAGGCAAGGTAAAAGAATCTTCTTGAGTACTAGACCATGTTGTGGTTCATTTTAAGCAGTACACCGTTACGGTGAAAGAATTCTGAGGCTACTTTATGTGGAGTTCGTTTGTCAATGATAGAGGCATCTTCTGGATTTTCTTGTTTTTCGAGGTATTCCTTGATGTCGTAAAACCAAGGCTTGTTATCCGGCCCTTCTTCAGTATCAAGGCAGTGTGCGGGCTCTTCGATGTGTCTGATTGTGATGTGTGGTTCGTGGTTTGGCCATGTTACTTTTAACGTAGCCGATAGAGTTCCCAAGGTGTCTTCCATTTGATTTTCTTCTTGTGGGATGTGACTGAAAGTGATGTTTGTGAATTTCGCAGTCAGTTTTCAAAATAAGATCCCGATATGTAATTGGTTTTGGATGTTTTAGTATTCCATTCTCCCTTGACTTAGTATATGACTAATGCATAATCCCCAAATATTTCGAAGTGCTTTATTCTCAGATTAATGGCAGCTTTCCGTCCTAGTATACAAGCTTCGTACTCGGCGATATTGTTTGTGTAGTCAAACATAGTCTCATAGTATAGGGCTTGTGATAATTCTTTGGAGAAGTCAAAACTGCCCATATATCATGCCACTGTGCATTTGAACCCCTGTCAAACGTGAGTATCCAACGTTCCCCTGGCTCGGGTCCTTTGTCAAGTCCTGGTATTTTGTAGTTTTTCATTTTTACAGCAATGTCTATGTGATACGGTGAGAGAACTGACTTGAGGTTTTGCGTTGGTTTTCACAAATATTTCGGTTTAGCAAGAGTCGCCATCGACTTTTTATTTTATCCTAAGGAAAGGTTAAAAAGCATAGGAAAAACCTTTGATATGTTTTCATGGGTTCGGGGAGTAGATTATAGAAAGGGAAGGTATTATCACCTTTTCTATCCATGGTTATCCATGGGCTCTTAGTTACTTGCTTAGATCACTTGCCTTGCATTTTCAATTGTTTGAAATGGTGCTTTCAATTGTTTGAAATGGTGCTTTGTGTGTGATTTTGAAAGAGGTTTTGAAAAGAGGCCATTTGTTGTGGCAACCTTTGTAATGATCCATGTTTGAATGTATACAAAGGTGTATTTGCCTTTTGAAAAGTTTTCAATGTTTTTGAAAGTTGTTTTGAAAATGTGTTGTGGTGTGTGTTTTGAAAAATGGCAAGGATTTGTTTTGCAAGTTGGTCAAGTAACCAAGAGCTATCTACCCTAAATTTCTCAAAGATCTTTCCTATGTTTTAACCCTTTTAACAGTATTGTTCCACCATTGCATTTGGTGGACAATCTTGTGTTAGGATGTTAACGGGACGGGCGCGGGTCATCGTTTAGACCATGAATGCAATAGTGCCAAGTGTCTTTGGCAATTTTTCCTTCAAGGGACTTGATCATTTTTTAGGCAACTTGAGAAAGCGTCATCGAGGGACTATGATCATTTTGATTTGTTTTGTTTTACCAAAGACACTCAACATGCAACATGGCCCATTATTGAAGGCAACAAGTGGAGTAACCCTAAGGGTGCAAGTGTTATTAGTGTTGTCCATTTTCATGCTTTTTTGTCTTTGCATTAGTCAAGCTATTGGTTGGTTGATTTTTGCATACAAACCCTAAGTCTATCATGGCATAATTAGAAAGCTTTAAAATGCAGAATTTAAAGTCCTAAATTATTACAACATAATTATGGGGATGGGGGTACAAATGTTCAAATGGGGGATATTTAGCAAGAAATTAAATCTAGAACTATTACATCCATATCGAATATACAAGTTATTTAATTGTACAATAATTAAATAAATACAATAAATATGCAAAATGTATTATGCACAAAAAATGGTTTTTTATGTATGTAAAAGTATTTTTCATGTGAAATATAAACAAAAAATAAAAAGTCAATTTTTGGATATTTTCATGGTTTAGGGCAAAACCCTAGTTTTCTAAATAAATAGTATTTATTAATTATATTATATACAATATTTGTTAATTATATACAAAAAATAAAAAAAAGAAGTATATTATGAAAAAGTATTTTTGATGTCATATATTAATAAAAATAAAAAGGTATTATTTTTACATTTTTTATCCTAAATAATTAATAAAATATGTATAAGTATTTATATTATATATTAAATATACTAAATATATACAAAAATAAAAAAATATTAATTATTTACAAAAAAATGGTCCATTTTTAGAAAATGTTTTCAAAATGCAAATAAAAAATAATAACTAAGAAATATATTTTTGTATTATTGTTTTGTGTTTTAAATAAAAAGAAATATATTGGTTTATATATATATGCTTAAATAAAACAAACAAATGGCAAATAAATACAAAAATGAGTGAAAAAATAATTTAATGTTTTTTATGTTTTGACAAAAAATAATAAGCCAAAAGAAAATAAAAAATAAAAAATGATTAAAAAATCACACAATGAGCCAGGGGGGTGCAAAATGCGAAAAGAGGTGTAAAAAGCAAGGACAGCTCAGGCCCAGCCCAAGACATCATCTTCTTCCTCCAGCTTCTGTTTGAAACAAAAAAATGCGTGTTCCTTGCTCATCCTGCTATCTCTTGATTCTTTGACTTTTAACAAAAACTTACAACATCAATAATGTAGAGCATCAAGTCACGATTTCAAACATATAAAAAAGTTGTTCTAACTCTCAGAAACAAGGGAGAATTTCTCCATCCCCAATTTCTGACCTAAGTTTTCTTCCATGTTCAGGTCCAAAATTCTCTTAGCACACAGTGATCGGTGGATATAGAACTGACTGTTTTTAGCTGGTTTCGCGAAATGTCGCGGAAGCAAGAGTCGCCACCGTCTTTTATTTTCTACAACATAGAAAGGACAAAAGCACAGCAAAATTCCTTATGAGAATGTTTCTCGGTTCAGGAGGTAAATTTATAGAAAGGGAAGGTGTTAGCACCCTTTCTATCCATGGTTATCCATGGGCTCTTAGATACTTGCTCTTATGTTTTCAAAATGTTTGCTTTTCAAAATGTGAGTGGGTTTGAAAAAGTTTCATTGAAAGATTCCTGAATGACTCTTGTATCTGTCCTCAAGAGTGTTTGAAAAATTTGTTTTGAAAGCTTTTGAAAGTGTCCGTGTGAAAAGATTTTTGTTTTGTTTTTTAGAGAGCAAGTATCCATGAGTCATCTACCTACCCTAAGGAATTAGGCTGTGTAAAAGTCCTTGAGGTAATGCCATCCCACCATTGAGAGGTAGGTAGCACCACCGTTTGAGGTGTTCGGGTCAATTCGATTATCGGGACAGTGTGGTCACCGAAGCAACGGTAGGACACCTTAGAAGTAACCCTAATGTCCTAGATCCTTTTATCCGAGTCAACCGTTTCGAGGAAACTGGATCTTTAGACAAAGGGTGACCTCTAAGACGTCCTATACTTGATGACCACGTTTCGAGGCAACAAGTGAAGCGTACCCTAGAAGTGGTGTGTGTATTGTATTCAGTTAATGTTTGTCTTGGTAATTAGTGAGCTACGAGTTGTTTTTATTTACCATACATTCTTTCATGCATTTAACAGTTAGGGGGTGCGGAAAGTAAATTACGGAAATGTAAATCCTACGCTATTACAAGGCGCGGGTCTATACATCGCCAAAAATACAAAAGACCCGTTTTTGGTAAATAAGTACGAGAAATTAAAATAAAGCAGTAAACCTAATTAACTATTACATGTCTTAAAAGCAATTACATAATAATAAACTAAACGCGAATAAAAATTAAATTGGAAATGTTCTAAGGGTGTTGACCCTTTTAAGAAAAGAAATTGATTTTTTTGTCTTTTTGTAATTAAAATGAAGTTAAAACTAACTAATGACTAATTAATTAATTTAATTAAAAGAAAATATTTTGTGTTTTTATGTTTTTATGAAATAAAAGAAAAGAATTAAAATTCTAAATTAACCTAATTCTAATTTATTTTAATTGTTAAAAGAAAAGTCAAAATTGCCTAATTAAACTATTTCAATTAATGTTTATTTACAAAATAATATAATAATAATAATAATGATGTTAGTTCTATTTTTTTGATTTTTTATGAAAATATGTTAATTATGTTAATTGTGTTAATAATAAAAAAATAAAATAAGGCAAGTAAATAAAAAAGGAAAATGTCAAAACCAAAATAAAAAGAAGGGTAAAACCCAAGGGGGTGTGGGCTGAAATGGAGGGTGTTGGATTGAGATTTGAGGCCCATTAAGAAGCCAACTCGTTTGACTTCTTGGAATTGAGTGGAATGCCGTTGACCAGGCACATGGTGTTCTTGCTTTCTGGGCCCTTGGATCTGCATCTGTGAACACTTGGCCGACGCTTGGAGGAGGTGTATGATGGAAGTTATTTGAGGATCTGCACAAGAACACGTTGAGAAAAATGATATTGGAATTATGGGGGGCCTGGGGATCGAACCCAGGTCCCAGTGGTGAACCAACACATCACCAACCACTCCACCATCTGCGTGTGTTTGTCAATATAATGGAAAAGAAATATAATATACAAAAGCAACAATACACGCTGGAACTAACTAAAACGCGCGCCCTTATTCAAATCAACCAGACATATGTAAACACGTCATCGTCGTCTTCTTCATACCTGCAAAAAAGAAATAAGATAGCGGGGGTTTTTAACTCCCACTAAATACAATGGCAGAAAATAGCGAATAAAAATTAGGACAACATAAAAAGGGCGCGATAGGTCCATCTTGTTCGTCTCATTGTGTTGAGTTCAACCATGCCTGTTTAGAGTTTCAATTTTACAGCATGAGAAAGACCCCAAATTCGAAGCTCTGAAAAACCTAGAAATTGTCAATGGCACTTTGCGTTTTACAGCCTTATAATCAAATTAAAGTACACAGAAAGCTTTGTAACAATGTCAGCAGTGCATAGCCATGATCAAAATGAATTAAAAAGGGCGTAAAAATGGAGTTTCGATTTTAAATGATGGACAAACCGTGGGGGGCGTGATGAGCGATTCTTTGAGGTTTTACGCTTAATTCTGATTGCAAAAGGTTTCTGGTGATGCAAGGAGTGTATTTGAATCAAAATGGAAGCTTGAATTGTACTGTAAGGTGGTTTTCAGTTTGTCCCTTTTCCTTTGAAAATTGGAAATTGCTTATGCTGTCTGGAGTGTTTCTAGGTCGTGAATTGTGTTGGGAAAGCTTGCATATATGGTCTTGAATGAGTATCAATCAGAATAATGGTCATTGAAGCCTTGCAATTATGTTTTTGGATTTTGCCATGAACACCATTTAAACAACTTGCCATTCTTGTCAAAATTTGAATTTCCATGCTTGGAATAGGCCTTGCACGAATTTGGAAGGTGTTTCAAGGTGTATCAAAGCAATTCAACACAAAATATATCCCTCCATTAATTTTCTTGATTTTTATTTGAATTTTAAAGATTTAAAATGAATTAAATCAAATAAAATTAAATAAAAATGGAAAAATTAATTTTTAATCTTGAAATAAATTGTGGGACACGTGGGAGGCATGGCCAAGCTGAATCAAGTGGAAAAAGTGGGCCCCTTTTGTCAAAAATTAAGTTTCAAGGATAATTGACTTTGGCCATTTCACAAAAATTTCCCAACTTCTCCAATGCATATATTGCTCAATTTTGAAGCTATGAACATGTTCTTGGACATTTTGGAAAGGTCTTGAAGTCCTCTAACCAATGCCTTTGGTCCCATGTCATTTATATTTACCAATCTCATGTTATGGTCTTTGACTTAAAGTGCCTTTTTGTTGACTTTTGAAAATGACCTATAATGTTGAAATTGATAACTTTTTGTGAGAGCATTTCTTGGACTTGGAATGTGAAGATGAGTTATAGGAAATGTCATCCCCTTAAAAATGATCATTGGATGGGATTCTTCTGATGAACCATGAAAAAGTTATGCCTTGGTCAAGTTACAGTTGACTTTTCAACTGTCCAAAAATAGAAACTTTTGACACCTTGATGATTTTTGAGCCATTCTTGTGAAATCATGGTCAAGATTTGACCAAATGATGATTGTGGCTTCAAAATAAGATGTTGACCAAAATTTTTGACTTTTGACTGCCAAATGACCATTTTGCCCCTGTAGTTGACTGTGAGGCAATTAGGGTTTTTGACTATGCAACTTGACCTTGTGAGCCTTGAAACTTGACATGTAGGAGCTTGACAATGTGTATGAGCATATGGGACTTGATTGAGCCTTTGAAAATCTCAACTTCCTTGCAGGAACCAAAACCCTAGTTTGACTGGCTTAGGAGGGTGCTTGATTGTGTAGCCCTTGAGTAGACTTTGAACCCTTTGAGGTGATGCTTGTCAAAAACTTTGAAGAATATGGGAGGGCAAATTTTGGGGTACAACAGTTGCCCCTATTCAATCTTCTTAGACCTGAGGATGTAGATTGGCTTGTGTGCCTTTCGTGATCCGAGGGTTGAAAATGATTGAACACTAGAGTGCCCAGAAATTTGCACTCACATAATTGAGTATCAGCAGTGTGATGGTGGGAATGGGCTTACAGATGCCATTTGGAGAGATGGTGGATAGGAGGATGGGCTTATACATGCGATCTGGAGGTGTGACTGAACCTTGTCAGGAATGGGCTTATAGATGCCATTTGGAACTGTAATGGGAGGATGGGCTTATAGATTCCATCTGGAGGTGTCGATCGCGTAAGAGATTCCTTAGCGAGAACTTGCGTACCTGAGAAAGAAAGATAATTACCTGGCCTGTTATCGGTGTTGATCTTTAAACTCTTCAGACGTGCCCTGGCAGGATACAGGAATCGGATCTTCAAACTCTTCAGACGTGCCCTGGCAGGATACAGGAATCGAGTCCGGAAAATAGTCATCAACAGATACACCCTGGCAGGATATAGGAATCGGATCTTCAAACTCTTCAGACGTGCCCTGGAAGGATACAGGAATCGAGTCTGGAAAATAGTCGTCAACAGATAAACCCTGGCAGGATACAGGAATCGGATCTTCAAACTCTTCAGACGTGCCCTGGCAGGATACAGGAATCGAGTCCGGAAAATAGTCGTCAACAAATACACTCTGGCAGGATACAGGAATCGGATCTTCAAACTCTTCAGACGTGCCCTGGCAGGATATAAGAATCGAGTCTGGAAATAGTCGTCAACAGATACACCCTGGCAGGATACAGGAATCAGATCTTCAAACTCTTCAGACGTGCCCTGGCAGGATACAGGAATCGAGTCCAGAAATAGTCGTCAACAGATACACCCTAGCAGGATACAAGAATCGGATCTTCAAACTCTTCAGACGTGCCCTGGCAGGATACAGGAATCGATTCTGGAAAATAGTCGTCAACAGATACACCCTGGTAGGATACAGGAATCGGATCTTCAAACTCTTCAGACGTGCCCTGGCAGGATACAGGAATCGAGTCTGGAAATAGTCGTCAACAGATACACCCTGGCAGGATACAGGAATCGGATCTTCAAACTCTTCAGACGTGCCCTGGCAGGATACAAGAATCGAGTCTGGAAATAGTCGTCAACAAATACACCCTGACAGGATACAGGAATCGGATCTTCAAACTCTTCAGACGTTCCCTGGAAGGATACAGGAATCGAGTCCAGAAATAGTCGTCAACAGATACACCCTGGCTGGATACAGGAATCGGATCTTCAAACTCTTCAGACGTGCCCTGGAAGGATACAGGAATCGAGTCTGGAAATAGTCGTCAACAGATACACCCTGGCAGGATACAGGAATCGGATCTTCAAACTCTTCAGACGTGCCCTAGCAGGATACAAGAATCGAGTCTGGAAAATAGTCGTCAACAGATACACCCTGGCAGGATACAGGAATCGGATCTTCAAACTCTTCAGACGTGCCCTGGCAGGATACAGGAATCGAGTCCGGAAATAGTCGTCAATAGATACGCCCTGGCTGGATACAGGAATCAGATCTTCAAACTCTTCAGACGTGCCCTGGCAGATACAGGAATCGAGTCTGGAAATAGTCGTCAACAGATATACCCTGGCAGGATACAGGAATCGAATCTTCAAACTCTTCAGACGTGCCCTGGCAGGATTCAGGAATCGAGTCTGGAAATAGTCGTCAACAGATACACCCTGGCAGGATACAGGAATCGGATCTTCAAACTCTTTAGACGTGCCCTGGCAGGATACAGGAATCGAGTCTGGAAATAGTCGTCAACAGATACACCCTGGCAGGATACAGGAATCGGATCTTCAAACTCTTCAGACGTGCCCTGGCAGGATACAGGAATCGAGTCCGGAAAATAGTCGTCAACAGATACACCCTGGCAGGATACAGGAATCGGATCTTCAAACTCTTTAGACGTGCCCTGGTAGGATACAGGAATCGAGTCTGGAAATAGATCACTCACAGACATGCCCTGGCTAGATACAGGTATCGAATCTGGAATTGCGATAGTTGATAGTAATCATCTTTGTATTAACCTTTGTCCTGAAAAGACAAAACGTTAGTTGTATGCAATGACATGATGTGTGAGATGCGTGGTGTCATGATGTTCTCAAAATAAGTGAGATTGTGTGATATGATGCGTATGTGCATGCTATAATGTATGAAGATGTGATGTTTATGACTGTATTTTTGTCTAGGAAAATAAATCCTTGACGGATGCCGGGAAGTCAAATCCTGGGCTGATGTTTGAGGAGAAGTGTTCTTCGTTTCCGCTGGGGATGATAGTTGCAAGAATAACCTGTAGGAGGAGATGACTCCGTTGAGGAATAAACTTGTTGGAGAGATTACTCTGCGGGGAATTACTCTGTGGGAAGAGATACTTCGCTGAGATGTTGATGATAACTCCGCTGGGGATACCGTTGATAAGCTTTGTTGAGGGAATTGATAAACTCCGCTGGGGATAGGAAGACTTTGCCGGGGACGATCTTTCCGTGGCAACTGGCTGAGGATAACCCAATTATAAGCTCTGATGGGGAATAACCTTTGAACATGGTCGGGGAGAGACGTATGTACTATGCAGAGGATAAGCTTCCAGAATCTACTGGGGATAAGCTTCCTAAGTCTACTGGGGAGATTGATTGAACTCTCCTAGGGAGATCTTTTGAGATTGCACTGGGGAATGGCTCCACTGGATGTCCGGTATACCGCCGGGGAACAATCTTAGATCAAGATTGCCGAGGATGTTTGCTAGGAATGTTTGTGTACTCCATAGGGGAATGTTGAGATCTTATGGGGATACCCACTTCCCTGAGGCTGACTGAGGATAACTCTGCTCGGGGAGAGTGTTGCCGACTTACTGGAGATATGGTGCCTTATCAGGGCTGACAGGAGACCAACTGCTTGGGAGAGAATTGTTGAATCTTGTCTTACTCGACGGGGAGTGAAGGTATCTGGGTCATGTTCTTCAGCTGAACTTACCTTGTCACCTTGGTGGACAGAGCAACCAGATCGCTTAGACAATTCGTATTGCCCCAGTTTCTGCGGGAGAAAGTACTTGCGGAGGTGCTTGATGACTGCCGATTGACAAATCTTCTTCTGGTAGGCAAGTAACGAGATGTCGGAACATAGTCGTACGCTTTGCTCCCTAACTTTTGCCTGGACCGCCCTTTCGGGTTTTCAGTCCACCGGGATACCCATTTTTGCCCAAGCCGCCTTTTCAGTTTTTCGACTTGCCGGGTGTACAGATTTTTTTTCATTTCATCCCTTATTTTTGCCCGAACCCTTTTGGTTCACCGGGAAGCCCTTATTTTTGCCTAGGTGTGTCAACCTAGCGGGTCTTTGATTACACGTAGTGTTTTTTCGACTATGTCCACGTTCTCGGGATGTAGGGAGGTGCCCCTGTCAGTAGTGCTGTGTTGCCATACTACCAGAAGATCTTCGTTTGATCGTCCAATGCCCCAAGTGATGGAGATTTTCCCCAAGCTGGTTGGCCTTTTGAGAGATTCTCCGAATCTTGACTTAACTGCCCCAGATGATGGACAATGGTCATGCCATGCCCCTTGATTGGAGGTGCTTCTGTTCATTAGACATTTGTCGTGCGAACTTCTATGCTGTTCAAACAAATAATCATATGCAAACAATATCATATCAAGAATGCAAAGCCTATGTCTGTCTTGAAGTTTTTGAAAATGCAGTTTTTCAGTAAAAACAAGTGAATTTTTGTAAACGGTGATGTCAACTCGTTATTTTACCGCAAGCCTTAAGGAGTCAGGATACCTTTGGTAACAGTATGATTTCGAACTAACCCATGCTTCAGCTAGGACTTTTAAGGGTTATAACGTGGCCTGGTTCACGATTTAAGAAACAAAGGATAAGGCTCAAAATGTATTTGTACCCACCCGCTCTTCGTGATGTTCTTCAAACCTAAACTCAGTTGACCGTGCGTTAGACCTTGTTTGAGTCTTTGTCCTGATATTCTGGTGATGGTTCGGATATTGACAATTTATTTTTGATAGGCAGTCATTTCTTTTTGTTGAGGGTTTGTAGGACCTCTTTCTTTTTGATTTTATTATCCCTGTCTTTTGCCTGAACTGTTTCTTTTTGTATTTACAGTCAGCGGGATGCCCCAGTTTTGTAAGTCTCCTTCATAGGTTTTGACTTATTGGGCTTTTATTTTGAGAAGTAATGACTGCCTATCTTTAATTATTCGGAACCATCACTGTCCTTTTTTTTGTTTTGTAAGGACCTCTCTGGTGCCATTTATTATGCACTTGGATCAACTGAGAGAACTACCCTGCCCCAGGTTATGATTAAGGGTTTTAATTTTCGAAGAGAAAAACTCCTACTTCTTTGGCTCAGAGGGGGTTGACGAGGGATTATCTTCCTTATAACTCAAGTGTTTAGGGATTGAAACAATGCCTGTACCTCATCAGCGGGGTTTGTTCAAAAGCATACTGTAGATGGTGGTATCGTTTTTGTCATCCTCCCTCAAGAGGCTCAGAATTATTAATCGAGAGTTGATCATCATAAAAATATGAAAACATTTTGCATATAGAGAATGTGAATATATTGATTCAAAACAGACATATGCGATGCATTGATAAAGTAATAAAGTTTGCTATGACAATAATTGTTTGAACAATCAAAAGAAAATTACAACTCGAAAAAATCTAATGAACAAAAGTCTTCTAATTTGAACTAGTCACTTCAAGTGATGAATCTCGCAGGGATAGTAGAAGAACTCAGCCTGGCCATCTTAGGTGAATTCCACTGCTCCTTCATCAATCAGATCCTGGATCTTGTTCTTCAGAGACCATCAGTCGTTTGTGGCATGCCCCAGGCTGTCCGAATGATAAGCGCAACGGGCGTTGGGGTTATACCTTGAAGGTGTCTTATTGGGGTTCTTAGGAGGGTCCCTTAGAGTTACCAAATTCAACCTCAACAGATGTTGTAAAGCTTGAGACAGCGACGTGTTGAGCTTGGTAAATTGCCTCCTAGGCTTGTCTGGCTTGCTCTGATCAACCCGTTGCTCTGGGCGAGGTTGTGGTTGGACCTGTGACCCCGAAGCAAACTGAGGAGCTTTTCCCTTGTCTTCTTGTCCCACAGGTGGTTGAATGATGGCTTGCTCTTCAACCTTAGATGTTTGCCCCAGTTGGTTATCCCGAAGCAGTTGGTTGACGAGAACCCTGAGCTCTCCTTGTCTTTGAGATAAGTCTTGGATAAGAGCCATTTTCCCCAGCATCTGGGTTCTCATTACATCCACCTCAGCTTGCAGATGTTTCAACCGTTCGTCCTTGTCGTCTCCGGGACTCTTCCTGACCAAATTCCCCATGAGGAGTGTCCTCAACTCTTCCTGCCCCTTGGATAGGCTTAGGAAGATCTCCCCGAACTGAGTATCTTGAGCATGAAGACCCTGGTTATCTTGTTGGGAAGCCATTGCTGAAATAAACAGCGGAGAAGGTTAAGCAACCTGTAGAAAAGAGTACCTGTAATGCAATGATATGTATGATATGCATGCAATGTTTTCAAGGATCTCGCGGGATAAACAAGAAAGATTGTTAGAACTTGAATTTTGTAGCTTGATTGAAGGAAATGCATATTGTAGAGAGTCCTTCTTCAAGAGTCAAGGCTCACCATATCGAGTGGGTCATAGCCCCCGACTCAAATTATCAACCTTGGCTAGGAGAAAATAAATCCCCTTTGCCCCTTGCTAAACATTTGATTCATCATGACCTGCATCACAAACCCTTGAGATCCTTGAAATGGATTAGTCCTTATGCAGGACGTATGCAATGGTATGATGTTATGCTATGCATGGGGTGATGTAAGTAGGCCCTGTAATGAGTCCCAATTAAGGACTGTAAACAAAACCTGCAAGGAACTCGTGTTGTTAGTTAACAAGTATGCAAGTAGTTCAAGTATGAAGGCACACAAGTCACACAAAAGTGCCCTTAGATTTTAGGCCAGCATGAAGTTTAGGTACTACCCTCTTTCAGTTTCGTTGGTTAAGACCTGTCCTAGAAAATAGTAACCGGGTTCTAGAGGATCTCAATATCACCGACTACCCTCAACCGGTCATAACTCCAGCATCGCAATCTTTTCTTGCGGCTAGAACCATCGCGGAAGTTTAGCCTCAATGAGTGTAGCATACTGCTACTGTTCTATGGCCAAGTTGGGTCACATTAGGGTTCTAAGGTCGGTTGGTGCTTAATGACTCCTCAGAAGACCCATATTCTCCTCGTTGCAACACAAGGGATATCGGTACAGACCAAGGTGCCACACCAACGTAGCCACTGCTTCACCCGTGTCGGTCTACGCCGGATAGGTCCCTCACAGCTTATGCTACATAAAAGGGTATCCCCAGATCCGGGTTAGGATCTATGAAACTCCAAGACAATGCCCATAATAATAAAGCAAACAAAACAAAGCAATTGAAAACACAAGTATGGGCTATCCTAAGGTACACCTCACTTTAAGTGTCCCCAGCAGAGTCGCCAGTTCAGTGATCGGTGGATATAGAACTGACTGTTTTTAGCTGGTTTCGCAAAATGTCGCGGAAGCAAGAGTCGCCACCGTCTTTTATTTTCTCCAACATGGAAAGGACAAAAGCACAGCAAAATTCCTTATGAGAATGTTTCTCGGTTCGGGAGGTAGATTTATAGAAAGGGAAGGTGTTAGCACCCTTTCTATCCATGGTTATCCATGGGCTCTTAGATACTTGCTCTTATGTTTTCAAAATGTTTGCTTTTCAAAATGTGAGTGGGTTTGAAAAAGTTTCATTGAAAGATTTCTGAATGACTCTTTATCTGTCCTCAAGAGTATTTGAAAAATTTGTTTTGAAAGCTTTTGAAAGTGTCCGTGTGAAAAGATTTTTGTTTTGTTTTTTAGAGAGCAAGTATTCATGAGTCATCTACCTACCCTAAGGAATTAGGCTGTGTAAAAGTCCTTGAGGTAATTCCATCCCACTGAAGGGGTGAAAAACACAAGAAGGGGGGGGGTTGAATTGTAAAACTGAAATCTTAAAGCAATTGACAAGATATTTTTATCCTGGTTCGTTTGATCTCAAACTACTCCAGTCCACCCGTCAAGGTGATTTCGCCTCTCTCCAACGAGGTCTTAATTCACTATATTCAACTGAATATTACAGACTGCTTTAACAACTGCTAAAGCCTTCTTGATTCAAACCACAATCCGGTTTGTCAAGGCAACACTTTCTTACAAAGGTATAAAACAATGTGTGTGAATGTTTTCTACAAAACTTTATCACAACTGTGATGTATACACAAAATGAAGCTTAGAAACTAGATTGCTAAACACTAATGCAGTATCAGAGTTTGTGGTTTAGCAAAACTAGTAGATGAAGATTATTGTTCAGCTTTTTACGTGTAGAGATTTTGAGAGCATTAGCCATTATAATCTTCGAAGCCTTGTTTATATAGCACTTGAGAAGATGAACGTTGAATGCAATATTCTTGATTCAATGCTAATAACAAGCTTTCCTTTTTGAGCAGATCTTGTCTGGAATGAGGCCGTTGGGATTAATTAGCTTTCAATGCACAGTACCGTTGCTTCTTCAATGCATGTTCTGGCTTGGCTCATTCTGATTCTGCTTCGCTGCTGATGAACTATTGTGTTTCTGTATCAGAGTGTTTACGCGCAGTTCTGTTCATCAAGCTTCAGCATGTACGAGAGTTGGTCATCTGATCTTGACGTTCTGATTCAGCAACTTCTGATGCTGGTGTATGAAATCAAATTCTGATGCTGAAGAAGTGATCTTGCTTATTTTAATCAGCGTATCTGCAAGTCAGAGCATAGTAATTTTAGGCAGCATATAGTTCAAACATGAAACATATAAATACTATATCTTTTCACTTTGTTATCATCAAAACTTAAATATAGGGTAGTAGATTCAAACATTGTTCTAACAATCTCCCCCTTTTTGATGGTGACAAAAACTAGATATTTTAAATGAAAAATAACGTGAAAAGGTGTCTGGGAAATGTTTCAGAGTTAAGAAGTAAGAAGAAATCAGAGTTAAGAGATACTCCCCCTGAGTTGATTACTTCCCTTTGATGATACGTGTTCTTCAGGATCAGATCTTTTTCTTTCTTTGAACATCAGATTATAAGAGTCTTTGACTTATCAGAGAGCAGAGCTTCAGAGCTTTTCCTGTCAGAGCTTTGCTTTGGATCAGAGTATTTGGTCGATCAGAACTTCATATTTGATCAGAGCAACATTGATCAGAGCTTCTACATTTTGATCAGAGCTTCTAGTCTTCATAGTGTTCAGGAGCTTCCTTGTGCCTGTAGACTTTAAACAAAACAGAAAAACATTTCAAGTAATAGAGTTAGAATGTTTGAGAATTTCTGTCTAGTTAGCCGTTATTGATTTTAAATATCATTCTTGTTCTCCCCCTTTTTGTCAGCAATCAAAAAGTGTTGGTGATGTGCTAAAACAATTTAGATCAGAAAAACAAATTATATTAAAATAGTTCAGAGCAAAAGAACATTACAAAAACATAGTCAAAACAAGACTTTAGAAAATCAAGAAAACATAGAGAATGTCATGCATGAAAAAGTTTTAAGGTTGAGGGGGCATGCGTGAGAACAGGCTCTCCAGCATCGCTTGAATCTTTTCAGAAGTTTCATTCTGCTTCTGAACCATGTTGACAACAGTGTCAATCTTGCTGTCCTGTACATCCATTCTTGCTTTCATCTTCTGATCATTCTCTTCCATCCGCTGCTGTAGACGCAAGTCATTCAGCCTTAATTCTTCCAGAGCCTGCCTGTCCAAGGCAGCTTGAGAAGTATCAGAAGGAGGAAGCTTCTCAGAAATTTCAGCGACATCTTCTGCTGGATTTTCTTCAGCCTGAATGGTCTTGTCTTCTTCTGATGGTTGCACCTTTGCAGCTTGCTCTTTCTCAGACCAAGATTCACTGTCCAGAGGGAGCACAACTTCTTGAGGCAGCTGACTCTCAACTTCCTTCAGCAGCTTGCTAAAGTTCTGTTGAGCCTGCTCATAGTTGACATCCTGCAACTTGAGGGCTTCAGCACGTACCCATAGTCTGAACTGTGACCAGAGCTGATCAGAAGCAGCTGGGTCAATCATCCCAGGACAGACTTGCTTCAAAGAAGCAATCCATTGCAGCACACCTGTTTCAAAATTCAAAATACCAGAGCCAACATCTGGTTGCTTTGGTTTGGGAATGGCAATTTTGTGTCTTAAGTCAGCAAGACGTTCAAGACTTGTTAAGTCAATGAAAGTTCTGCTGGGGTTTTCAGAGGTTTGCTGAGAGGCTGTTTGTTTTGGAGGAAGGGTATCAGAATCAGAGTCAGATATTTCGATTGGAGTGGATGGTGGTTTAGGAGTATTTGGAGGTGTTGATTCCTCTGAAGATGGTAACTGTGGCATGACAATAGTGGTTCCACATGGCAACTGGATTGCCAGCGGTGAAGGTTGAGGTGAGTGAGGGTCAGATTTATGAGGAGAAGGGGTTTTGGAATGGTGAAACTTTGTTTGTGGTGAAGGTGGATTATTTTCTGGTTGAGGAGGTGGAATCTCTGATTGCTCAGGGATCAGAGGTTCTTCTGTGAGAGGTTGTTGTTGTTGTGGTTCTGATTCTGGTTGTTGTTGTTGTTCTGGTTCAGGTTGTTGTTGTTGTTCTGGTTCAGGAGGAGGAATATTTGGTGGTTCAGAATTTGGTTGAGCAGAAGCATGTTCACGCTCAATATCAGCTAGCACTCGATCAAGTGCTGGTGTTGTTGAAACAATTGGTTGTTTGGGAATCTTAGTTCTGGTTCTTCTGAGTTGTAAGGCCTCAGAAGGGTCTTCTGGTATGGTTTCATCAATGGTAGGGATTGGAATTGATATTCTGTGAGAGGTTTGAGAAGGGGCAGCAGATGTTGGAATAGTAAAAGATTTTGAGATAGGGGCAGCAGATGAAATACCTCTTTTCTTTGGAGTCTGATGAGATGATCCTTCTGCTGGCGCTTTCCTCTTCTTTGTCTTCTTCTGAGTCACTTCTGGTTGGATTTGACTCAGATCTTTGATCTTCAGCTTTGAACCTGTATCTTCTTCCTTGTACGAATCTGGATACCTGAGAAACAACTCTGGTTTGGATTCCATTTCAGAAAATACCGGAAAATCACTCAGAGGCACTCTTCTGCTGGAGATATCAGCAGTTGAAGTAGCTCTGGGTTCCTTCTGAATATTTTCTATTAGCTTCATCTTTTTCAGATTCTTAGCGTTCAGCGGTTTTCCAACAGTTGGTTCAATAGTGCTCAGCACTTGAGCTTCGCTCAGATACTCTATCAGCTTATTCTCTGTCAGAATATCTGATATAAGCCTTCCAAACGGTATCCAGTCCCTTTTGGTCCTTTCTTCTTCTCTTGTTTCTTTGACACTGGTCTTGAGATGGTTGAACAGGAAGTGTGCCAGATTGATCTTTACCCTCTGATCAATAAAGTAGATCAGAAATTGCTGATCCACGTTTATATAATCAGGAGAACTTGTTGGTTTCCTGTGGTTGAAGCATCCCAGAACAATCTTGGCCCATACTCTGCAGTGATCCTTCAGATCCTTAATTTTGCTGCTGGGCAATCCAAGAGTGAAAATTCTGTTGGCTACCACACCTACATCAGGGCATCTTTCAGCCATGTCCACACAACGGACTCCACCACCACTTTGACCGATTAGCCTAGCAATGAGGTCTTCAGAAATTACAATCTTCTTTCCCATGACAGAAGAGATGACTAGATGTTTGGAAACCTTGGCGTGAATCCAAAATTCCTTGACAAGCGCTGGGAATGTTGGTCCAACCAACCTATCGAAATACCTCTCCCACTTTTGAGCCCTAATTTCTTCAGTTAGGTCAAATCCATTTTCCTTCAAACTTTCAAAGTCGATGATTAACTCAGAGAGAACTTCAAGATTCTTTACCGGTGTGAGAAGAGTTCTGAGGGGCACCTGATATTGCTCATAAGTTTCTTTCTTCTGATTGCCTGCAGAAATGCTGGAGGATGCCATTGTTCACACTAAAAAAAAGCTTTGAGAATGATTTGAGAGAAAAAGGTTTGTAGGAGATGAACTCAGAAATATGCAGAAAATGCTTGAGAGATTATGAGAAAGCATAAAGAATAAGAATGAAGGATTAATGTGCTTAAATAGAGTTTTTCAAAATTATTTTGAAAAGTTAAACGTTTTTAAGAGAGAGAAAAAAAAATCATGATTACCATTTAAACGCATGATTACTTTTCATTAAATGCTTGCTGATTTTGGGGGATTTGAGAAAGATACTTAAAAACGGTTACCAGACATGTGTCTCAATGCACCCAATCAGCGCTTTGCCTTCTCAGAAGCGTGCACGCGTTCTGCTTCAGAGATTTGCTGATGATTGGATGACACTTGTTTGATGTAGTGATCAGCACGTCTGTCTTTGAGATTAGACTCTCAGATCTTTAGACTTGCATCTGATACAATCTGCATGTTCTATCTTTCTGAAAGAAGATTGATCAGAAGTTCACAGTAATATAATTACATTCTGAAGATAAATATATGGAATTAAAACATTTTCATTCTGGGCATACTTTCATGCTGAGATGTTTCAGAATGAAATTAAACCTATCTTCTGAAAGGGGTTTAGTAAAGATATCAGCCCATTGATGGTCTGTATCTATAAATTTCAAGTTCAAAATACCTTTCTGAATATAGTCCCTAATGAAATGATGTTTTATTTCTATATGCTTAGCTCTAGAATGTAAAATAGGATTCTTACTTAAGCAAATAGCAGAAGTATTATCACAAAGTATAGGAATGTTACTCTCAAAAATCTGGAAGTCTTCAAGCTGACTTTTCATCCAGAGCATTTGTGTGCTACATCCTGCTGCTGCTATGTACTCAGCTTCTGCTGTTGACAGAGCAATTGTTGATTGCCTTTTGCTGGACCACAAGATCAGATTTTCTCCCAGAAACTGGCAGCTTCCAGAAGTACTTTTACGTTCCACTCTGTCTCCAGCAAAATCAGCATCACAGTAGCCTACTAAGCTGTAATCACTAGATTTTCTATAAAACAAACCCAGATTAGTAGTACCTTTCAGATACTTGAAAATTCGCTTAACAGCTGTTAAGTGAGATTCTCTAGGATCTGATTGGAATCTAGCACAAATACATACGCTGAATAAGATATCAGGTCTTGAAGCAGTCAGATAGAGGAGAGAACCAATCATACCTCTGTAGACTTTCTGTTCTACACTTTTGCTTACCTCTTCTCTTTCCAGAATGCACGTGGGATGCATTGGAATCTTTGATGGCTTACATTCTGAGAGGTCAAATTTCTTTAGAAGATCTCTGATGTATTTGCTCTGATGAATGTAAGTTCCTTCTGGAGTTTGATTGATCTGAATTCCTAAAAAGAATTTCAGTTCCCCCATGAGGCTCATCTCAAATTCTGCCTGCATACACTTAGCAAATTTTCTTCCAAGAGAAGGATTAGTAGAACCAAAAATTATATCATCAACATAAATTTGACAGACTAAAATGTCACTCTTAACTGTTTTACAGAATAGAGTAGTGTCCACTTTCCCTCTGGTGAATTCATTTTCAAGCAGAAAGTTACTTAGCCTTTCATACCAAGCTCTGGGAGCTTGTTTCAGACCATACAGTGACTTCTTTAGTTTGAAAACATGTTCTGGATGTTTTGTATTTTCAAAACCTGGGGGTTGGTGAACATAAACTTCTTCTTCTATATAACCATTTAAGAATGCACTTTTGACATCCATCTGATACAGAGTGATGCCTCTATTAACAGCAAATGAAATTAAAAGTCTGATAGATTCTAACCTGGCGACTGGGGCAAAGGTTTCTGTATAGTCTATCCCCTCTTGCTGACTATAACCTTGTGCAACCAGTCGTGCCTTGTTTCTGATGACTTCACCATGTTCATTTAGCTTGTTTCTGAACACCCATCTTGTTCCAATGACGTTGAATCCTTTTGGTCTGGGAACGAGATCCCATACGTCGTTTCTGGTGAATTGATTCAGCTCTTCTTGCATTGCCAGAATCCAGTCATTATCCAGAAGTGCTTCATCAATAGAAGAAGGTTCAATCAGAGACACAAGTCCCATAAGAGTTTCTTCAGAGTTTCTGAAGCTTGCTCTTGTTCTGATTGGATCTTCCTTTCTTCCTAGGATAGTCTCTTTTGGGTGATCCAAGCTGCTTCTGGGTAATCTCTTCTGAGGTTGATCAGCAGCAGTTGTAGGATTTCTAGCATTGCTTCTTTCAGACGTTGAAGGAATGTCTGTGTTGAGAGCTTCTGATGACTTGTCTTCAGAACCTGCAAATTCAATTTCTATACCTGCAAAAGTTTCATTCTGCTTTGACTTTTCAGAGTCAAGCTTGTCATCAAAACGAACACTGATTGATTCTTCCACAATCTGTGTTTCTGTATTGTATACTCTGTACCCTCTTGAGCGTTCAGAGTATCCTAACATAATACACTTCTGTGCCTTAGAATCAAACTTGTTCAAATAATTCTTTGTATTTAACATAAAGCAAGTACATCCAAATAGATGAAAATATGAAATGTTGGGCTTTCTGTTCTTCCACAATTCATATGGAGTATTTTCCAGAATAGGTCTTATTGAGATTCTATTCTGAATGTAGCACGCTGTGTTTATTGCCTCTGCCCAGAAAGTCTTAGCAACGTTTGTCTCATTGATCATGGTTCTGGCCATTTCTTGCAATGTTCTGTTCTTTCGTTCTACAACTCCATTTTGTTGGGGAGTTCTAGGACAAGAGAAATCATGCAGAATGCCTTTGTCATTAAAGAATGACTCAAAATCTTTATTTTCAAATTCTCCACCATGATCACTTCTGACTTTAACGATTCTAAGATCTTTTTCATTCTGAACTTGGTTACAGAAGGTAACAAACACAGAGTGTGACTCGTCCTTGTGTCTTAAGAACTTTACCCATGTCCATCTGCTATAGTCATCTACGATTACTAACCCATACTTCTTACCACTGACTGAAGCAGTTTTAACTGGTCCAAATAGGTCAATGTGCAGAAGTTCTAATGGCTTAGAGGTGGAAACAACATTTTTGGATTTAAAAGAAGGTTTTGCAAATTTGCCTTTCTGACATGCTTCACACAGAGCATCTGAATTGAACTTCAAATTAGGAAGTCCTCTGACCAGATTGAGTTTGTTAATCTGAGATATTCTTCTCATACTAACATGCCCCAATCTTCTGTGCCAGATCCACTGCTCGTTGTTAACAGACAGAAGACATTTTACATTCTGACTCTTTAGTTCAGAAAGTTTGATTTTGTAAATGTTGTTTTTCCTCTTACCATTAAACAGGATAGTCCCATCTTTCTGACTAACAGCTTTACATGATTTTTGATTAAAGATTATATCATAACCGTTATCACTTAATTGACTTATGGATAACAGATTATGCATCAATCCATCAACAAGCAGAACATTATTAATAGAGGGAAGATTTCCATTACCTACAGTTCCAGAGCCAATTATCTTTCCCCTCTGATTGCCTCCAAAGCCAACGTGGCCTCCAGGCTTAAGTTCCAGGCTTTGGAACATATGCCTTCTTCCCGTCATGTGTCGTGAGCAGCCAGAGTCCAGGTACCATGACTGGTGTTTCTGACTTGCTGCTAAAGATATCTGCAACATGTATTATTTTATCCTTAGGTACCCAGATCTTCTTGGGTCCTGATTTGTTAGTTTTACCAAAACTCTGGTTGAATTTTGGTTTCACAGAGTGCTTACTGCTAGTATATTTGATATCATGTGTGTGACCATACACAAAGTGTGAATTTAGAGGAGTGTGTTTAATGGTTAAATCCATGACATTTTTAGGTGTAGGAACCTTACCTAGGTATCCTATTCCTTTCCTGCCGTTTCTGCTAACTCCATAGATCATTGAAGCCATTCTGCTTCTATCTATGCTTTTAGCAAGGAACTTCTGGAAACTGTGATCATACTCCTTGATGATCTCATCAGCGTTGCTGGGAGTTTCAGAAATTGGTTCCTTCTGAGAGTTTTGTAAAGAGTTTTCTAATTTTGAAATTTTATCTCTCAGCTCAGAGTTTTCCAATTTGAGACTCTCAGACTTATTAGAGTCAGATTCAAGATTTCTTTTCAGGTTTCTGAATTTAGCTCTAATCTGCTGATAACGTTCCAGAATTTTATTGAGGCTTTCAGCAAGTTCAGCCTTTGTAAAATTAACAGCGAAGTTAGGGAATACCTCTTCTGTGTCTGATTCTGAGTCTGATTCAGAAGCTTCACTATCATCTGGAATGTTAGCCATGAGCGCTATGTTTGCCCTTTCATCATCTGATTCTGAGTCAGCTTCAGACGAGTCAGAGTCATCCCATGTGGCCATGAGACTTTTCTTCTTCTCTCTTCCAAACTTCTTTTTGGGCTTTTCCCTCTGAAGCTTTGGGCAGTCACTCTTGTAGTGTCCTTGCTCATTGCACTCGTAGCAGATGATGTCTTTAGTGTTTGGCTTCTTGCTACTGGAGGAGCCTTCAGATCTTCTGTATCCAGAGGAAGAATCTGTCCTTCTGTATCTGGAAGAAGACTCGTTCTGATCAGATCTTCTGGGATTCCTGAACTTCCTTTGTCTTTGCTTCCACAGTTGATTTACTCTTCTGGAGAGAAGGGAAAGTTCGTCTTCTTCTGATGAGGATCCATCAGATGTTTCTTCAACTGCCTGCAAAACTTTAGACTCAGATTTTCTGTTAGATTTTAAAGCTAAAGGCCTACCTTGCTTCTGAGGCTCGTCAGCTTCTAGCTCTATCTCATGACTTCTGAGGGAGCTTATAAGTTCCTCCAGAGTGATCTTGTTGAGATCTTTAGCTAGCTTCAGAGCAGTAACCATAGGCCTCCACTGCTTGGGTAAACTTCTGATTATTTTCTTGACATGGTCAGCAGTAGAGTATCCTTTGTCCAGAACTTTGAGACCAGCTACCAGAATCTGGAATCTAGAGAACATAGCTTCAATGGATTCAGATTCTTCCATTTTGAACGCCTCATACTTCTGAATGAGCGCCAGAGCTTTTGTTTCTTTGACTTGAACGTTGCCCTCATGCGTCATTCTGAGAGAATCAAAGATGTTCTTAGCTGTGTCTCTGTTGGAGATCTTTTCATACTCAGTATAGGAGATGGCACTGAGGAGGATGGTTCTGGCCTTATGGTGATTCTTGAAGTCACGCTTTTGTTGATCAGTCATTGATTTTCTTTCAATCTTCTGACCAGTTGCATTCACAGGGTGCGTGTATCCATCTGTCACCATATCCCACAGATCAGCATCATGTGCTAGAAAGAAGCTTTCAATTCTGTCTTTCCAGTAATCAAAGTTTTCTCCATCAAAGACTGGAGGTTTGCCGCTGAATCTGTCTCTGTCCTCATTATTGTCATTGCTGAAGTGAGAGTTGTTTCCTGCCATTGTGTTTTTCTGACGCTGGATCTTGTACTGACACGGTTAAGTGTTTTAGCTCAGAACCAGGCGCTCTGATGCCAATTGAAGGGGTGAAAAACACAAGAAGGGGGGGGGGGGGGGGGTTGAATTGTAAAACTGAAATCTTAAAGCAATTGACAAGATATTTTTATCCTGGTTCGTTTGATCTCAAACTACTCCAGTCCACCCGTCAAGGTGATTTCGCCTCTCTCCAACGAGGTCTTAATTCACTATATTCAACTGAATATTACAGACTGCTTTAACAACTGCTAAAGCCTTCTTGATTCAAACCACAATCCGGTTTGTCAAGGCAACACTTTCTTACAAAGGTATAAAACAATGTGTGTGAATGTTTTCTACAAAACTTTATCACAACTGTGATGTATACACAAAATGAAGCTTAGAAACTAGATTGCTAAACACTAATGCAGTATCAGAGTTTGTGGTTTAGCAAAACTGGTAGATGAAGATTATTGTTCAGCTTTTTGCGTGTAGAGATTTTGAGAGCATTAGCCATTATAATCTTCGAAGCCTTGTTTATATAGCACTTGAGAAGATGAACGTTGAATGCAATATTCTTGATTCAATGCTAATAACAAGCTTTCCTTTTTGAGAAGATCTTGTCTGGAATGAGGCCGTTGGGATTAATTAGCTTTCAATGCACAGTACCGTTGCTTCTTCAATGCATGTTCTGGCTTGGCTCATTCTGATTCTGCTTCGCTGCTGATGAACTATTGTGTTTCTGTATCAGAGTGTTTACGCGCAGTTCTGTTCATCAAGCTTCAGCATGTACGAGAGTTGGTCATCTGATCTTGACGTTCTGATTCAGCAACTTCTGATGCTGGTGTATGAAATCAAATTCTGATGCTGAAGAAGTGATCTTGCTTATTTTAATCAGCGTATCTGCAAGTCAGAGCATAGTAATTTTAGGCAGCATATAGTTCAAACATGAAACATATAAATACTATATCTTTTCACTTTGTTATCATCAAAACTTAAATATAGGGTAGTAGATTCAAACATTGTTCTAACACCCACCATTGAGAGGTAGGTAGCACCACCGTTGGAGGTGTTCGGGTCAATTCGATTATCGGGACAGTGTGGTCACCGAAGCAACGGTAGGACACCTTAGAAGTAACCCTAATGTCCTAGATCCTTTTATCCGAGGCAACCGTTTCGAGGAAACTGGATCTTTAGACAAAGGGTGACCTCTAAGACGTCCTATACTTGATGACCACTTTTCGAGGCAACAAGTGAAGCGTACCCTAGAAGTGGTGTGTGTATTGTGTGTTGTATTCAATTAATGTTTGTCTTGGTAATTAGTGAGCTACGAGTTGTTTTTATTTACCATACATTCTTTCATGCATTTAACAGTTAGGGGGTGCGGAAAGTAAATTACGGAAATGTAAATCCTACGCTATTACAAGGCGCGGGTCTATACATCGCCAAAAATACAAAAGACCCGTTTTTGGTAAATAAGTACGAGAAATTAAAATAAAGCAGTAAACCTAATTAACTATTACATGTCTTGAAAGCAATTACATAATAATAAACTAAACGCGAATAAAAATTAAATTGGAAATGTTCTAAGGGTGTTGACCCTTTTAAGAAAAGAAATTGATTTTTTTTGTCTTTTTGTAATTAAAATGAAGTTAAAACTAACTAATGACTAATTAATTAATTTAATTAAAAGAAAATATTTTGTGTTTTTATGTTTTTATGAAATAAAAGAAAAGAATTAAAATTCTAAATTAACCTAATTCTAATTTATTTTAATTGTTAAAAGAAAAGTCAAAATTGCCTAATTAAACTATTTCAATTAATGTTTATTTACAAAATAATATAATAATAATAATAATGATGTTAGTTCTATTTTTTTTGATTTTTTATGAAAATATGTTAATTATGTTAATTGTGTTAATAATAAAAAAATAAAATAAGGCAAGTAAATAAAAAAGGAAAATGTCAAAACAAAAATAAAAAGAAGGGTAAAACCCAAGGGGGTGTGGGCTGAAATGGAGGATGTTGGATTGAGATTTGAGGCCCATTAAGAAGCCAACTCGTTTGACTTCTTGGAATAGAGTGGAATGCCGTTGACCAGGCACATGGTGTTCTTGCTTTCTGGGCCCTTGGATCTGCATCTGTGGACACTTGGCCGACGCTTGGAGGAGGTGCATGATGGAAGTTATTTGAGGATTTGCACAAGAACACGTTGATAAAAATGATATTGGAATTACGGGGGGCCTGGGGATCAAACCCAGGTCCCAGTGGTGAACCAACACATCACCAACCACTCCACCATCTGCGTGTGTTTGTCAATATAATGGAAAAGAAATATAATATACAAAAGCAACAATACACGCTGGAACTAACTAAAACGCGCTCCCTTATTCAAATCAACCAGACATATGTAAACACGTCATCGTCGTCTTCTTCATACCTGCAAAAAAGAAATAAGATAGCGGGGGTTTTTAACCCCCACTAAATGCAATGGAAGAAAATAGCGAATAGAAATTGGGACAACATAAAAAGGGCGCGATAGGTCCATCTTGTTCGTCTCATTGTGCTTAGTTCAACCATGCCTGTTTAGAGTTTCAATTTTACAGCATGAGAAAGACCCCAAATTCGAAGCTCTGAAAAACCTAGAAATTGTCAATGGCACTTTGCATTTTACAGCCTTATAATCAAATTAAAGTACACAAAAAGCTTTGTAACAATGTCAGCAGTGCATAGCCATGATCAAAATGAATTAAAAAGGCGTAAAAATGGAGTTTCGATTTTCAAATGATGGACAAACCGTGGGGGGCGTGATGAGCGATTCTTTGAGGTTTTGCGCTTAATTCTGATTGCAAAAGGTTTTTGGTGATGCAAGGAGTGTATTTGAATCAAAATGGAAGCTTGAATTGTACTGTAAGGTGGTTTTCAGTTTGTCCCTTTTCCTTTGAAAATTGGAAATTTCTTATGCTGTCTGGAGTGTTTCTAGGTCATGAATTGTGTTGGGAAAGCTTGCATATATGGTCTTGAATGAGTATCAATCAGAATAATGGTCATTGAAGCCTTGCAATTATGTTTTTGGATTTTGCCATGAACACCATTTAAACAACTTGCCATTCTTGTCAAAATTTGAATTTCCATGCTTGGAATAGGCCTTGCACGAATTTGGAAGGTGTTTCAAGGTGTATCAAAGCAATTCAACACAAAATATATCCCTCCATTAATTTTCTTGATTTTTATTTGAATTTTAAAGATTTAAAATGAATTAAATCAAATAAAATTAAATAAAAATGGAAAAATTAATTTTTAATCTTGAAATAAATTGTGGGACACGTGGGAGGCATGGCCAAGCTGAATCAAGTGGAAAAAGTGGGGCCCTTTTGTCAAAAATGAAGTTTCAAGGATAATTGACTTTGGCCATTTCACAAAAATTTCCCAACTTCTCCAAAGCATATCTTGCTCAATTTTGAAGCTATGAACATGTTCTTGGACATTTTGGAAAGGTCTTGAAATCCTCTAACCAATGCCTTTGGTCCCATTCATTTTGATTTACCAATCGCAAGTTATGATCTTTTACTTAAAGTGCCTTTTTGTTGACTTTTGAAAATGACCTATAATGTTGAAATTGATAACTTTTTGTGAGAGAATTTCTTGGACTTGGAATGTGAAGATGAGTTGTAGGAAATGTCATCCCCTTCAAAATGAGCATTGGATGGGATTTTTCTGATGAACCATGAAAAAGTTATGCCTTGGTCAAGTTACAGTTGACTTTTCAACTGTCCAAAAATAGAAACTTTTGACACCTTGATGATTTTTGAGCCATTCTTGTGAAATCATGGTCAAGATTTGACCAAATGATGATTGTGGCTTCAAAATAAGATGTTGACCAAAATTTTTGACTTTTGACTGCCAAATGACCATTTGCCCATGCAGTTGACTGTGAGGCAATTAGGGTTTTTGACTGTGCAACTTGACCTTGTGAGCCTTGAAACTTGACATGTAGGTGCTTGACAATGTGTATGAGCATATGGGACTTGATTGAGCCTTTGAAAATCTCAACTTCCTTGCAGGAACCCAAACCCTAGTTTGACTGGCTTAGGAGGGTGCTTGACTGTGTAGCCCTTGAGTAGACTTTGAACCCTTTGAGGTGATGCTTGTCAAAAACTTTGAAGAATACGGGAGGGCAAATTTTGGGGTACAACACACACACAATATAAATGAAAAGTAATTACATGGATGGCTTCAGGGCTATGAATAAAACCTGCTTTCTTCACAAACTTAAGCCTAACTATGCCTGGATAGAGAGATAGAAGTTCAAATTTTTACCTGTTCAGCTTGAGTCGTGTACAACTATGGAGGTATCTTCAATGGAGTTTGAGGACTTGTACATCTTGCCTGAGGTCCAAGGATGCTTCCTCTATGCTTGGTGTGCCTTGAATCCTTCTGAATCAAGCTATGGAAGTCAACCTGCAACAATGCAAAGTGAAAATGGAAAACTTGGCTATGGATGTCACAGCTTGTATCTAAGGCTTGGGACAGCTTCAATGGATGGTATGGAGTGTATTGGAACTTGTTTGGGCAAAAACGCACGAGTGAATGATGCTGGCCAAGTCAAAATGCATAATGCCCTGTTTATTGCAGAAAAATGGTGTTTTGATGAATGAGAAGGTTTGAGCTGTGGTGGATTCGTGTTTTAGGTCAGGTTTGATGTATGGAAAGTGTTTATGAAGTTTGTTTTTGCTTGTGTTGACAGGAGCTCCAAGTTGGATATCTTTTGCAATGTTTCTTCTTATCTAAGCAAAGAAAATGAAAGTTGGGTTATAGGCCATTGCAGACCCCTCAAGCATGCTGCAAACTTGGTTCTTGATCAGTGGGATTTGTCCACAAACTTGTGCCTAAAAGATCTGGCTTGTACCTCTTGGATTGTGAATTTGACATAAAGTTGACCTTTTCAAAAATGGCAAAAATGCTTTTTCTAATTATGGACCAATCTTGCATGTAATGGTTAAATACACAAAATAAGACTTGAACACAAAGGATGTGCATTAAATTATTGAGTGTGAGAAAGATTAGAGGCCTGTAATCTAGCTTGTGCAAGCTGACTTGAAAAATGCCTATGTTATGAACATGTATTTGGCTATGAACAAAATGACTTTTGCCCGTCTTTGCAAATTCAATTCTCCCTAACCACAAGGGTGTTTGAGAAGTTCTTGGATAATTTGGAAAGCTTGGAATGTGTACTACAATCCATCTTTGTAATGCAAATTGAAATTCCAAGTGGAACCATGTGAAAAGTGGCCATGAAGCTGGGCAAAAATCCTGCCTAGAATAGGTCAAAATATTTCTAAGTTAAGAATGTTTTGCACCCTTATTCCAAAAATCATAACTTGAGCTACAAGCTTATTTTGAGGAAACTTTGTGAATCAAAGTTGTAGATTTTGCAATGGACTACCACTTTCATGTTTTGAGTTTTATTTGAATCCAAATGTATCTCGATGAAAAGATGGGACAAAGTTAGGAAAAAATAAGGAAGTTTCATAACTTAGAAAAATTCTAAGTTATGAAATTTTCTCATTCTAAACCCTAATTTGCAATTTTGGGTTTCTTGATGGACAAGTTTCATAATTTGACATGTCTTGATGAAAAATGAATCTTGGCACTTGATTTTGACCAAAAAGTCAAAGTATGACTTTTCAGTATACAGTCAAATTTGATCAGTTGACTGGAAAATTCATCTGTCAATCTTGTGCGTTTGAGATCTTTTGAACTTGTTGAATGGATCAAGACAATGCCATTGGGTCCTTGAGTCCATATGTGAGCTTGATTTGCCATTGGTTAGGTCAAACAGTCAAAAATTGCCTTTGTGCAGTCAAAACCCTAAAAATGACCATTTTGCCCTTTTGGTGATCTGATCATATTTATTGTGGAATTGTGATCCAAACTTGATCAAATGGTCCATATGAGTTCATTATGTTGATATGGGTCAAAAATCATGAGGTTTGACTGTCAATTGGCCACAGTTGACTTTTTCCCCAATACAACTGATTTCTAGGTCAACTGTCCAATTGACTGGGCAAAGATTGGAATCAAGGCTTGAAACTTGGTATGGATAAACTTGTGAGTCCAAAATGAAGCATGAAAGTCACTTTGGGCATTTTAGTTCAAAACATCTTTGTGCAAACTCAAACCCTAATTTGGGTCAATAGTGCAAGGAGGAGTCTTGAGCAGAGCAAACCCTAACCTGATCTTGAGCTCCAAGGGTCTTGTGATGAGAAAATATTGATGAAATGAGAGGGAAAATTTTGGGGTACAACAGTTGCCCCTGTTCAATCTTCTTGCACCTGAAGAGTTAGATTGGCAGGTTTGCCTTTCGCGTCTTGAAGGTAAAAGAAGATTGGACACTAGAGTGCCCTTAAATTTGCACTCGTCAAAACAATGGATGCGGGAATGGGCTTAGAGATGCCATTTGGAGATGGGCTTAAAGATGCCATCTAGAGGGGTGACAGAATCTTGTCGGGGATGGGCTTAAAGATGCCATATGAAATGTTTGTTGAACTGTAATGTGATAGATCCGAAAAATGAGGGTCAAAATGGTATCCGTGTCTGGAATGCATTTGAACTATATCTGGAGACTGAGTTTGTACGAGCAAAAGAATGGCCTCTGTGTCCGGGGCTTATCTGAGCTGGAACTGCATTTGAAGGTAGAATGAATATCAGAATGACTGTCGTGTCTGAAGTGTATCTGTATTGTATCTGGGTAACAGAGAGATATCTGTATGGAGCAACTGCGTGCTGGGGACAAATTCTGAATGAGTTATAGAATGGCAACCGTGTCTGGAGCGTATCTGGACTGTATCTGAAGTTGAAAGTTGTATGAGTAGCAGAATGACTTTTGTGTCTGGAGTGTATCTGAAACTGTAATTGGGATTGAGATCCGTATGAGTAATAGAATGACTTCCGTGTTTGAAGTGTATCTGAAACTGTAACTGGGATCTAAATAAATGACAAAGTGACTTCCGTGGCGAATGCACTGGGGAGAATCAAACTGCTGTTGTATGGGTCAGAATTGTATCCGTGCTTGGAATGCATTGAACCTTGAGGTGGATAAGTGAATCTGAATGAGAGAGAGAATGGTTGCCGTGTCTGGAGCGTATCTAGTCTGTATCTGATCGCAGTAGTCTGAATGAGTAGTAGAATGACCGTCGTGTCTGGGGTGTATCTGTACTGTATCTGACTTAAAATTCTCAATGAGTAATAGAATGACTGCCGTGTCTGGGGTGTATCCATACTGTATCTGACTTGAAATTCTGAATGAGTAATAGAATGACCGCCGCGTATGGGGTGTATCCATACTATATCTGAATAAATTCTGAATGAGTAATAGAATGACCGCCGTGTCTGGGGTGTATCCATACTGTATCTGAATAATTGTTAATGATAGCCTTTTAATCTTATCCTGAAAAGGATGAAATGTTAGCTAAAACACAAAGTTATGTTGCATGATATGTATGATGCAATATATATGTTTATGATATAAATGTAAGTGAATGCGCATGTAAGCTGAAGAGTTGTCTTGCTGAGGATAGATGAATCCTGGATGGCTGGAGATAAAAGAATCTTGACTGCTGCCAGGGAAAGTGAGTCCTTGACTGCTGCAGGGGATTGCAAAAATCTTTGATTGTTGAAGATGAGACATCCTTGTTGACTACTGCTGGAGAATCAGGAGCTTGGGTTGTATACCAATCTACTGGGGATTCCTGAATTGAGGAGATCTCCACTGGGGAATATCTGAATATCTTGTGAGGAACTGAGAATGAGAGTCTTCATTCTGCTTGGGGAATGCAAGGTCTTCAATTGTTGAGGGATACTAGGACCACTGCTGGGGATTGGAACTCCTTGGTGACTTGTAGGGAATGAGAATTTCTGATGATCTCTATTGGGGAGTTCAGAACCTGATAGACTCATGCTGGAGAGGTATGACTGAGAATCTTCAGTTTAGTGGGAAGTATCTTTGTGGGGAGAAGGTTCACTAGTTTGGTTTCGCTGGGGATTGATAGTTGGAATTTTGGCTCCGCTGGGGATTGGATTTTCAGATTTTTAAGGCTCCACTGGGGATACTGAAACTTAACTCTGAGGGGAATTGAGTTCTGGAAGGCTCTCTGGCTGGGGAGATCAGTTTTGAGAAAGCTTCTATTCTGCTGAGGATCCTAAAGTTTAACTCTATTTGGGGAATTAAGTTCTGGATTGAGGAATTTGGAGTTTAAATCTGCTGGTGATTCCTTCCGAAAGGGCATCGAGATATCTACCTGTACCTTCAACCTATCAGTAATCACCTTTTTCTTGGTTTGTAAGGAAAATGATTATGTTCAAATGCATATGCCTATTTAACAAAACATTGGACGTTTCTCAAATAAAACATAAGTGTAGAAAAGCAAAAGGAAGACAAAGCAAATTTTTGTATTTGGAAAAGTATTTGTATTAACTTTCTATGAGTATATTTGTACAGAGGAGACAGTCATCCTAGTAAGAGGATGTCGTCGTAAAAATTGAAAAATTTACACAAAAGAAAGATGGCTATGTGAAACAATTCCATGGGATCCCCATTCTGCTATAGCCTTCATAACTCTGAATGTCTGTCCATTCAATGCTTCGTCCGCCGATGACTGGATTGATCAGAAGCCTGGAGCTGGTTGATGAAGAGATTGTCCTTAAAGTGATCCGACGAGACATAGTCATACGCTTTAATTCCCTAACTTTTGCCTGAATCGCCCTTTCGGGTTTTCGATCCACCGGGAACCCTTTTTTGCCCAAGCCGCCCTTTCGGGTTTTCAACTTGCCGGGTGTACAGTTTTTTTTGTTTTATCCCTAATTTTTGCCTGAACCGCCCTTTCGGGTTTTTGGTTCACCGGGATGCCCATTTTTGCCCAAGCCGCCCTTTCGGGTTTTCGACTTGTCGGGTTATTTTATGCGTAGTATCTTTTGACTATGTCTGCGTTCGCAGGGTGTGGCAAATCGTCGCCGTCCATGGTGGTCAGAATCATTGCACCACCAGAAAATATGCTCTTGATCACAAATGGTCCTTCGTATGTAGGAGTCCATTTGCCCCTGGGATCACTTTGCGGTAAGATAATCTGCTTGATTACGAGATCTCTGACTTGATATACTTGACGTCTGACTTTCTTGTTGAAAGCCTTGATCATTCGTTTTTGATACGTTTGACCATGGCAAACAGCAGCGAGTCGCTTCTCGTTGATCAAATTGAGTTGATCAAGTCGGGTCTGAATCCAATCGTCTTCATTTAAACCAGCATCCTTCATAATCCTTAAAGAAGGAATCTGAACTTCCATGGGTAAGACAACTTCCATGCCATATACCAAAGAAAATGGGGTTTCCCCTATTGAAGTACGTGTCGTGGTACGGTATCCATGCAGAGCAAACGGTAGCATCTCATGCCAGTCTTTGTAGGTGACTGTCATTTTCTGAATGATCTTCTTAATGTTTTTGTTCGCAGCTTCAACAACACCGTTCATCTTCGGCCGATAGGGAGATGAATTGTGATGATAAATCTTGAACTGCTCGCATAGAGCGGTGATCATGGTATTGTTCAGATTTGTACCGTTGTCTGTGATGATCCTGTCGGGAACACCATACCGGCATATGAGGTTCTGCTTGATGAAGCGGACAACCACATTTTTAGTAACAGAGGCGAAGGAAGCTTCTTCGACCCATTTGGTGAAATAGTCAATGGCGACCAGGATAAAGCGATGTCCGTTGGATGCCGTAGGCTTGATCTCTCCAATCATGTCAATGCCCCACATTGCAAACGGCCAAGGGGCTGTCAGAACGTTGAGAGGAACCGGAGGAATATGAACCTTGTCAGCGTAGACTTGACATTTGTGGCAAGTACGGGAATGTTGATGGCAATATGCTTCCATTGTAGACCAGTAATAGCCTGCCCTTAGAATCTTCTTAGCCATCGTATGCCCGCTCAAGTGAGTGCCAAATGTACCGCTGTGTATCTCAGTCATGATTAACTCTGCTTCAACTTTGTCTACGCATCGGAGTAAAACACAATCATGGCTTCGTTTATAGAGGATGCCATTGCTCAGGAAGAACTTGGCAGCAAATTTCCTTAGGAACTTTTTGTCATTGACGGAAGCTCCTTTGGGGTATTCTCTAGTCTGGAGATACCTTTTGATTTCATGGAACCAGGGTTGTTCCACTACTTCTTCGGTATTAATCTCATGACAATGCGCAGGTTCATCCATTCGCTCGATGGTGATTTGGGGAGCCTCGTTATCCCAGTTGAGTTTAAACATGGAAGACATTGTTGCCAGAGCATCTGCTAGCTGATTCTCTTCTCGCGGGAAATGCTCGAAGGTGATTTGCTCGAAATGAGGCAACAATGTCAGGACATGTTCTTTGTATGGGATAAGATTAGGATGCTTGGTATCCCACTCTCCTTTGATTTGACTGATAACCAAAGCCGAGCCCCCAAATACGATCAAAGATTTGATCCCCAAGTCTATAGCAGCTTTGAGACCAAAAATGCAAGCTTCATATTCAGCCATGTTGTTGGTGCAGCTGAAGCAAAGTCGGGCCGTGAAAAGCGTGTGACAACCTTCCGGGGAAATGAGTACTGCACCGATACCGTTTCCAAGTGCATTTGAAGCACCATCAAAGTACAGGGTCCATCGGGATCCCTTTTCAGGTCCGTCATACGGTCCGTCACCTTCAATGTTGTCTAAATTCATGATGTCCTCGTTCGGGAAGACGAATCTCATGGGTTGATAATCTTCGATAGCTTGATGAGCTAGATGATCAGCTAGTACACTCCCTTTTATAGATTTTTGGGTAGTATACTGGATGTCATACTCAGTTAGGATCATTTGCCATCTAGCTATTCTTCCAGATAAAGCAGGCTTCTCGAAGATATACTTGATAGGATCCATTTTGGAAATCAGCAAGGTGGTATGAGTCAGCATATACTGCCTTAGTCGGCGAGCAGCCCATACCAAAGCGCAAAAAGTTTTCTCGAGCAGTGAGTAGCGAGTCTCACAGTCGGTAAACTTTTTGCTAAGGTAATAAATAGCATGCTCTTTTCGACCAGACTCGTCATGCTGGCCCAAAACACACCCCATTGAGTTATCCAAGACGGTCAGATACATGATCAGCGGCCTTCCTTCGACGTGTGGCATCAGAATAGGAGGTTCTAGCAAATACTCCTTGATTTTATCAAAAGCAGCTTGGCAATCGTTGTTCCACTCGACTACCTGATCTTTCTTTAATAGTTTGAAAATTGGCTCACAGGTAGAAGTCAGATGAGAGATGAATATGGCAATATAGTTCAAGCGCCCCAAGAACCCTCTAACCTCCTTTTCAGTACGGGGAGCAGGCATTTCTTGTATTTCTTTCACTTTTGCTGGATCGACCTCAATGCCTTTGTTGCTGACAATAAATCCTAGAAGTTTACCAGACCTAACTCCAAAAGTACACTTACTTAGATTCAGCCTGAGTTTGTATTCTTTCAACCTGGCAAACAGCTTCTACAAATGCTCAAGGTGTTCCTCCTCTATTTGTGATCGAGCTATCATGTCGTCTACGTAAACTTCAATCTCATGATGTATCATATCATGAAACAAAGCTACCATGGCGCGTTGATAAGTTGCCCCTGCGTTCTTCAGTCCGAACGGCATCACCTTGTAGCAGAAGGTACCCCATTGTGTAACAAAGGTTGTTTTCTCCATGTCCTCGGGGGCCATTTTGATTTGGTTGTAGCCCGAGAAGCCATCCATGAAGGAAAACACCTTGTGCTGAGCTGTGTTGTCAATCAAAATGTCGATGTGCGGTAACGGAAAATCATCTTTAGGATTAGCCCTATTCAAATCCCGGTAGTCCACACACATTCTGACCTTGCCGTCTTTATTAGGTACTGGCACGATGTTAGCAACCCATTAAGGATAGGATGTAACATCCAGAAAGCCAGTGTTGAATTGCTTCATTACTTCTGCTTTAATCTTCTCAGACATGTCGGGTCTCATTCGGCGGACTTTTTGCTTGATCGATGGACAATCCTCTCTTGTAGGGAGACGGTGAACCACAATATCTGTATCTAAACCCGGCATGTCTTCATAAGACCAGGCGAAGATTTCAACATAATCATTCAATAACTGTATCAAATGCTCCTTGAAACTTGATTCCAGATTGGCACCCACTTGTACTTCCTTCCGGTCTTCCTCTGATCCTAAGTTGACAGTTTCCAACAACTCTTCATGAGGCAAGATGGCCGGCCCTCTCTTCTTGTTGTAGAAGTCTGGCTAACTCCCCTTGTACTTCACAATCTTCGTCGTCTTCGCACTCAGCCTGATTGACCAAATCTTCAGAGTTATTGAAAGATACAGCAGAATGGTCGCCCATAGAATCCAGAGTGGATGGGTACCTGCATTTGTGAGCATGGGTGTGTGTAAGGGATAGCCATCCTTAAACGAACAAAAATGCAAAAGGAAAGAGAATAAACACATCAGTTTATCTATGAAAAACATCCAATGAATCATTAAACATGGCATATGAATATGAAGATAATCAAAACCCTTACAAATGGACCTACATGCCCCGGGCAAGGCATGAGGTGAAAAAGTAGTGTGCAGATTGTTCAAAAGTAATTATTACAAACCAACAGGAAATGTTTGATAGATAATTACTGATTAATAAAAGTAATGGGGACGAAGTCTTTCGCCTCCCAGTTGTCTAGTCCTCCTCCAATGGTTGGGAAGATCCAATCTTCAATGTTGGCCTCTTCGTCTTTGTCTTCCAAAGCATTGATTCCATAAGGAGAAATCTTGATGGGTGTTCTTTCAACTTTTGAGCGGCGCATAGCTTTTTGCCCCGCAGCGGTGAATCCCAATCCAAACTTGTCTGTTTTGTGAGGAATATCAGGCAACTGCCCCCATGTTGAGCTCTTCCCTTCCTTCATTGCAGCCTTTGCGTCTTTCAGAGATGCCATCCTGGCCACCTTCTTGGGTACCTCAGCTACCGCTTTTGCCACTGCCACCTCGGGAGAGACTTCCTCAAAGTGCTGGAATGGTGTTTCAATGAATTCACCCTCCACCTCTACATACCGAAAGGAGTTCAGGTGGCTGATCATATATTCCTCTTCACCCTGCACGGTTATGATCTTTCCTTTGACATGGTATTTCAGCATTTGATGTAGGGAGGAGGTGACTGCGCCAGCATTATGTATCCATGGCCTCCCTAGCAAGCAAGAGTATGACGGACGGATGTCCATCACATAGAAAGTTGAGGGGAACACTTCTGTGCCTACCTTAATGGGAATGTCTACCTCCCCATGTACCATTCTCTTTGACCCGTCAAATGCCCTTACAATGATATTACTTGGCTTTAGCTCCAAGCCTTCACAATCCAATCGGTCGAGAGCCTTCTTAGGCAGCACGTTCAGAGAAGAACCACTGTCGACCAAAACATGGGCCAGAGTAGTCCCTTGGCATTCTACTGACACATGTAATGCGTCATTGTGCTTTCTTCCTTTTGGAGTCAGGTCAGCATCAGAGAAACCCAGGCCGTTGTCTGCGGTAAGGCTGGCCACACAATCTTGGAATTGGTCGGCTGAGGTTTCCTGGGGCACATGGGCTGTCTTCAGAAATTTTATCAATGCTTTGGCGTGCGCCTCTGAACAAAGCAGTAATGCTAACATGGAGATCTTCGAGGGGGTTTGACCCAGTTGCTCTACCACGTCATAATCACTCTTCTTAATTATTTTCAGAATCTCCTCCATCTCTTTCTTAGAGGTTTCGGGGATGACCAATGGTTGAGCCCTCGTCCTAACGAGCTCATCTTGGATCCCTTTCCCCTTATCAGCAGAAGTAGGAGGGACAACAACAGGAATAACAGCTTCTTCAATCGACGGAGTTCTTGCGGAAAGTTTTATCGGTGCAGGAGTAACTTTGGCAGCAGCTGAGGGTCCAAAGATCGCCTTTGGGGGGGCAATCTCTGGAGAAAATATTCTCCCACTTCGGGTGATCTTGCTTGTACCGACAATGTTTCCAATACCGGCATCTTCTTCATCAGAGCTTTCCTCGGTTATCTCAACTTGTTTAACACCATGGTAGTAGATTTCTCCACCGTAATTCCATGGTATTGATTTGTCAGAAATGTAGGGGACAGGCCCAGGCATAGTTATTTTCAGAGGAACAAACTTTGTAGCGGATGTAATCTTAACAGGCTTTTTAGGGACCTTGGAAAGATTGGTGGAAATGGTGATTATTGAAACATCTTCGATAAGGGTTGGAGTAGCAGGAATATTTTCGAAAAGAATTTGTTGACTGTCCATTAGGCCTTGGATGCATATCTTCAGCAATGGACAGTCGATTGGTAGAGAGGAACAACAGTAGCAGTCTTCTTTACATCCTGGGAAAATCCCAGCTTTCAACAGATTTAACTTGATCGTCAACAGTGGAGTCATCAGGTCATCAACATCAGAAACATACAGATCTTCTTCAATAGCATGGACATTGCAACCATGCTTCGGCATTGGAGCGGATATTACGTTTGGCTTCTCTGGAGCATCGAACTCAACCTCTTTTGCATCTATCAAGTCTTGAATTTTATTCTTTAGCGCCCAACAATTGTTGGTGTCATGTCCGGCGCTATCAGAATGGTAGGCACATTTAGCATTCGGATTGTAAGCTGGTGAGGTTGTATTCACATTCTTCGGCGCTTCTTTGATATTTGTGAGATTCAGCTTCAACAAATGGGTAAGAACTTGTGCGGGCGTCATATTGATGCGGGTGAACTGCCGTTATGGTCGTTCTCCCCATTGTTGTTTAGGTCTGGACTGATTGCTGCGAGGCTGATCATTTAATGAATTTTGGATCATCACGGCCCCTACAGTCGGCCGGTGCTCAGTTCTTACCACTCCTCTCTGAGAGTACACAATAGCCGTTTCCTTCTTTGCTGGAAATGATTTCTTAACAGTTGTAGATGCAGAGGCATCCTTTTGAATCTTCCCATTCTTAATACCGGCTTCCACCCGTTCGCCAGTCAGAATCAATTCCATGAACCCTGCGGAAGAGCTCCCGATCAAATGGTTGAAGAACGGGCCAGATAGGGTCCCTAAGAACATATCAACTAGTTCTCTATCAGAAAGAGGTGGCTGCACTCTCCCGGCCAAGTCGCGCCATTTCTGGGTGTATTCCTTGAATCCCTCATTTGAGGCCATTCCCATACTCTGTAGCTGAGTACGGCTTGGCGCCAAGTCAGAGTTATATTGATACTGGCGATAAAAGGCAGTTGCCAAATCCTCCCAACTATGTACCTCTGATCTCTCAAGCTTGTAAAACCAATCTAGCTGTGTACCAGACAGGCTATCCTGGAAGAAGTGTACCCAAAGAATTTTGTCGGATGTATGAGGTTGAATTCTTCTGACATACGACCTTAGGTGCATCTTCGGGCAAGACAGCCCGTCATACTTTGCAAAAATTGGCATCTTAAACTTTGGAGGGATCACAATTCCAGCAATTAATCCCAAATCTTCGAAATCTAACCCGGGAAACCTTTGCAGCTCCATAGCTGCCAGCCTATCCTCCAAGTTTTTGTATTTGTCGTCCACTGGCAGGTATTGTTGCTCTGAGTAGCCTTCATATTCTTCAGCCTCTTCCTCTTCAGCTTCAGATTCAGAAGGTAGTGTAGCCCCTTTTCCTTTACTGGTTTCCTCTTCAGATGCGGAGGGAAATTCAAGAACTCTTTTGGCTTCATTCTCAAACCTTCTTCCCAGGGTAGCTACCCCCACTCTTTTCTTCTTCTTTTTCACTTTTTCTTGCTCTTTGTTCCCAAGCAGTGCTTTTAGATCCTCCTGACCCTTTGCCAAGGTCATTAGGAGATGTTGAAACTGTGAGTTTTGTGACTGCAGATCTTTGACCGTCTGTTCGAGATCCATCTTACTGAAATAAACAGCAGAAAGATAAGGAAACCTGGTGTGGATACCTGCTTATGCATATGATGAATGATATGTTTATTCATGCAATGCATTCAAGGATTTAAAAATTCAAAATTGTTGCAAACAAAAAGAACATACGTCATATTAATAAGAAGAAATTTTGTCAGTACATAAATGCCCCATGGGCCAAATATTACAAAAACTTCTTAAGGTAAAAAGACGTTGCGCATCCTATTTGGTGCGATGTAAGTGTTGAGGGTCTCCTCCTCATGAAGTCAGCGGGTAAGCTCCAAAACCTTCTTCTCACTGGCGTAGAAGCTGGCTTCAAAAGTATTCCGTTCCTCCTTGAGTTGGATCCAACTCTTTTGCATCTCCTCCCATGATGTTGGCATGTCAGGATATAGCATGGTGTAGGGAGCCTCTCCTTCCTTAACGGACTCTTTAATCAAAGGGAGCATATGAGGGTAAGGCATCATTAGACTCTGGGCTCGGGTTCGTACCCATTTGAGATAAGGCTCAAGAGGGATGGAGTTCTTGTGCCCCAGTGTCTTGCTATCTACCTTGTTAGGCATCCTCCAAGCTCTGATGAATCTTTGGCGAAGTCCTTGCGCATCGTTGTCGAAGTCAAAAACTAGGTCAGGACTCAACATGTCATGAGGGCCATCCCTCCGTGCATATCCAAATTGTCTCAAAGCTAGACAAGGGTTGTAGGTAATTCCTCCCCTAATGCCAAGTAATGGAACATTAGGAAACTCTCCACAACGATCGATGATGATGACATTTTCTCTGGACCGAGAACACCAATGTACATCAGAGTGTGTGAGGGTCATCAATCGTTGTGACCACCTTAAGCCTTGTTCATTCTTCAAAACAGATTGTGGAAGGTGCGAAATAAACCACCTTGCAAGGAGAGGAGTACAGCACATGAGAACACCCCTCTTTCTCATTGTTCGTGTGTAAAATGAGTGGAGGATGTCCCCAAGCAATGTTGGTATGGGATTCCTGGATAAGAAGATCTTGACGGCGTTGACATCTATAAGCTGGTCAGCATTTTGGAACAAGACCAACCCATAAATGAGGAGTGCCACAATTTCTTCAAAGGCTTGTAGACCCAAGGAATTCTAACACTCTTGTGCCTTCTCAAACAAGAATTTTCTAGTTTCCCAATGCCCCTTGATGTCAGATGGTTGCAAGTGTAGTGCTTGAGCAACATCTTCAGGCTTTGGTTCTTTTTCCGTACCGTTGTAGGGTAGTTGATTAAGAATAGGAATTCTCAGGAGTTGAGAAAATTCCTCCAAAGTGGGCACCAATTGGTAGTCGGGGAATGTGAAACAGTGGTGAAGGGGGTCAAATAACTGGAACAACACTTTCACCATGTCTTCTTCAATGTTGGTGTTGACTAGGCTGAGCAGTCTACCATGTCTTTCACTGAAGAGAGAGCTTTCTGGAATTCTGGATGTGAGCTCCTTGAGTTGAGGAGGGATTCTCACAAGGTTGACTTGGATAGTTTTCCTGCGAAGAATTTCCATGACCTACAAAACAAGAACAAAGATGAAGATCCAAACCCTTGAAATGGTTAGTGGATGCATATGATGCTTTATGATGTTCATGATGTATGCACAAACATATGTACAAGCAATTCACACAAAACCCTAGTTTCAGGCTTGCATGAGGTTTCATAGGTAAGTACCCTCTTGAGTGAAGTTGGCTTAAAAACCTGTCCTATAAATAGTAACCGGGTTCTAAGGAGCTCAATATCATTGGATTGTTTTCCATGTTCATTGTTTTGGTTTAGCCACTTAACTAGCGACCAAACTATTCCAAGAAAACAACCCTAATGAGTGTAGTATCGAGTATCTACCAACTTCGGACTGCACCAAAGCCGGTCATCTCACTACCCCTAATAAAAGGCCAAGATGGTCAAGTAAGGTTCTAGGTCATTAGTGCTTAGTGACATCACTCAGCGGCCCCGTACTCTCCTTGATTAAACTCAAGGGTTACCGGTACTCACAAATATGTTGCACTAATATAGCTATTGCTTCAACCGTGTCGGTATACCCCGCACAGTTTCCACAACGTATTGCTATCTATGAATGTTTCCCAAATCCGAGTGTAGGATTTCAAGCCCAAACAAAAGAACCAAGATGTAAAGCAATCAAAGCAAACAATTAGTCATGCAAAAGGGTGATCTAAGCCCTAAGGTTACTCCACTTTTAAATTTCTCCCCAGCAGAGTCGCCAGTTCTGTGATACGGTGGGAGAACTGACTTGAGGTTTTGCGTTGGTTTTCGCAAATGTTTCGGTTTAGCAAGAGTCGCCACCGACTTTTTATTTTATCCTAAGGAAAGGTTAAAAAGCACAGGAAAAACCTTTGAGATGTTTTCATGGGTTCGGGGAGTAGATTATAGAAAGGGAAGGTATTAGCACCCTTTCTATCCATGGTTATCCATGGGCTCTTAGTTACTTGCTTAGATCACTTGCCTTGCATTTTCAATTGTTTGAAATGGTGCTTTCAATTGTTTGAAATGGTGCTTTGTGTGTGATTTTGAAAGAGGTTTTGAAAAGAGGCCATTTGTTGTGGCAACCTTTGTAATGATCCATGTTTGAATGTATACAAAGGTGTATTTGTCTTTTGAAAAGTTTTCAATGTTTTTGAAAGTTGTTTTGAAAATGTGTTGTGGTGTGTGTTTTGAAAAATGGCAAGGATTTGTTTTGCAAGTTGGTCAAGTAACCAAGAGCTATCTACCCTAAATTTCTCAAAGATCTTTCCTATGTTTTAACCCTTTTAACAGTATTGTTCCACCATTGCATTTGGTGGACAATCTTGTGTTAGGATGTTAACGGGACGGGTGCGGTTCATCGTTTAGACCATGAATGCAATAGTGCCAAGTGTCTTTGGCAATTTTTCCTTCAAGGAACTTGATCATTTTTTAGGCAACTTGAGAAAGCGTCATCGAGGGACTATGATAATTTTGATTTGTTTTGTTTTGCCAAAGACACTCAACATGCAACATGGCCCATTATTGAAGGCAACAAGTGGAGTAACCCTAAGGGTGCAAGTGTGATTAGTATTGTCCATTTTCATGCTTTTTTGTCTTTGTATTAGTCAAGCTATTGGTTGGTTGATTTTTGCATACAAACCCTAAGTCTATCATGGCATAATTAGAAAGCTTTAAAATGCGGAATTTAAAGTCCTAAATTATTACAACATAATTATGGGGATGGGGGTACAAATGTTTAAATGAGGGATATTTAGCAAGAAATTAAATCTAGAACTATTACATCCATATCGTATATACAAGTTATTTAATTGTACAATAATTAAATAAATACAATAAATATGCAAAATGTATTATGCACAAAAAATGGTTTTTTTATGTATGTAAAAGTATTTTTCATGTGAAATAAAAACAAAAAATAAAAAGTCAATTTTTGGATATTTTCATGGTTTAGGGCAAAACCCTAGTTTTCTAAATAAATAGTATTTATTAATTATATTATATACAATATTTGTTAATTATATACAAAAAATAAAAAAAAGAAGTATATTATGAAAAAGTATTTTTGATGTTATATATTAATAAAAATAAAAAGGTATTATTTTTACATTTTTTATCCTAAATATTTAATAAAATATGTATAAGTATTTATATTATATATTAAATTTACTAAATATATACAAAAATAAAAAAATATTAATTATTTACAAAAAATGGTCCATTTTTAGAAAATGTTTTCAAAATGCAAATAAAAAATAATAACTAAGAAATATATTTTTGTATTATTGTTTTGTGTTTTAAATAAAAAGAAATATATTGGTTTATATATATATGCTTAAATAAAACAAACAAATGCCAAATAAATACAAAAATGGGTGAAAAAATAATTTTAATGTTTTTTATGTTTTGACAAAAAATAATAAGCCAGAAGAAAAAATAAAAAATCAAAAATGATTAAAAAATCACACAATGAGCCAGGGGGGTGCAAAATGAGAAAAGAGGTGTAAAAAGCAAGGACAGCTCAGGCCCAGCCCAAGACATTATCTTCTTCCTCCAGCTTCTGTTTGAAACAAAAAAATGCGCGTTCCTTGCTCATCCTGCTATCTCTTGATTCTTTGACTTTTAACAAAAACTTACAACATCAATAATGTAGAGCATCAAGTCACGATTTCAAACATATAAAAAAGTTGTTCTAACTCTCAGAAACGAGGGAGAATTTCTCCATCCCCAATTTCTGACCTAAGTTTTCTTCCATGTTCAGGTCCAAAATTCTCTTAGCACACACAATATAAATGAAAAGTAATTACATGGATGGCTTTAGGGATATGAATAGAACATGCTTTCTTCACAAACTTAAGCCTAACTATGCCTGGATAGAGAGATAGAAGTTCAAATTTTTACCTGTTCAGCTTGAGTCGTGTACAACTATGGAGGTATCTTCAATGGAGTTTGAGGACTTGTACAGCTTGCCTGAGGTCCAAGGATGCTTCCTCTATGCTTGGTGTGCCTTGAATCCTTCTGAATCAAGCTATGGAAGTCAACCTGCAACAATGCAAAGTGAAAATGGCAAACTTGGCTATGGATGTTACAACTTGTATCTAAGGCTTGGGACAACTTCAATGGATGGTATGGAGTGTATTGGAACTTGTTTGGGATAAAACACACGAGTGAATGATGCTGGCCAAGTCAAAATGCAGAATGCCCTGTTTATTGCAGAAAAATGGTGTTTTGATGAATGAGAAGGTTTGAGCTGTGGTGGATTCGTGTTTTAGGTCAGGTTTGATGTATGGAAAGTGTTTATGAAGTTTGTTTTTGCTTGTGTTGACAGGAGCTCCAAGTTGGATATCTTTTGCAATGTTTCTTCTTATCTAAGCAAAGAAAATGCAAGTTGGGTTATAGGCCAATGCAGACCCCTCAAGCATGCTACAAACTGGGTTCTTGATCAGTGGGATTTGTCCACAAACTTGTGCCTAAAAGATCTGGCTTGTACCTCTTGGATTGTGAATTTGAGATAAAGTGGACCTTTTCAAAAATGGCAAAAATGCTTTTTCTAATTATGGACCAATCTTGCATGTAATGGATAAATACACAAAATAAGACTTGAACACAAAGGATATGCATTAAATTATTGAGTGTGAGAAAGATTAGAGGCCTGTAATCTAGCTTGTGCAAGCTGACTTGAAAAATGCCAATGTTATGAACATGTATTTGGCTATGAACAAAGTGACTTTTGCCAATCTTTGCAAATTCGATTCTTCCTAACCACAAGGGTGTTTGAGAAGTTCTTGGACAATTTGGAAATCTTGGAATGTGTACTACAATCCATCTTTGTAATGCAAATTGAAATTCCAAGTGGAAACATGTGTAAAGTGGCCATGAAGCTGGGCAAAAATCCTTCCTAGAATAGGTCAAAAATTTTCTAAGTTAAGAATGTTTTGCACCCTTATTCCAAAAAATCATAACTTGAGCTACAAGCTTCTTTTGAGGAAACTTTGTGAATCAAAGTTGTAGATTTTGCAATGAACTACCACTTTCATGTTTTGAGTTTTATTTGAATCCAAATGTATCTTAATGAAAAGATGGGACAAAGTTAAGAAAAAATAAGGAAGTTTCATAACTTAGAAAAATTCTATGTTATGAAATTTTCTCATTCTAAACTCTAATTTGCAATTTTGGGTTTCTTGATGGACAAGTTTCATAATTTGACATGTCTTGATGAAAAATGAATCTTGGCACTTGATTTTGACCAAAAAGTCAAAGTTTGACTTTTCAGTATACAGTCAAATTTGATCAGTTGACTGGAAAATTCATCTGTCAATCTTGTGCATTTGAGATCTTTTGAACTTGTTGAATGGATCAAGACAATTCCATTGAGTCCTTGAGTCCATATGTGAGCTTGATTTGCCATTGGTTAGGTCAAACAGTCAAAAATTGCCTTTGTGCAGTCAAAACCCTAAAAATGACCATTTTGCCCTTTTGGTGATCTGATCAAATTTCTTATGGAATTGTGATCCAAACTTGATCAAATGGTCCATATGAGTTCATTATGTTGATATGGGTCAAAAATCATGAGGTTTGACTGTCAATTGGCCACAGTTGACTTTTTCCCCAATACAGTTGATTTCTAGGTCAACTGTCCAATTGACTGGGCAAAGATTGGAATCAAGGCTTGAAACTTGGTATGGATAAACTTGTGAGTCCAACATGAAGCATGAAAGTCACTTTGGGAATTTTAGGTCAAAACATCTTTGTGCAAACTCAAACCCTAATTTGGGTCAACAGTGCAAGGAGGAGTCTTGAGCAGAGCAAACCCTAACCTGATCTTGAGCTCCAAGGGTCTTGTGATGAGAAAATATTGATGAAATGAGAGGGTAAATTTTGGGGTACAACAGTCTATATCTAACCTTGGTGTGTTTCTGTAGGAACAAGCAGATATGTGCAATAATTTGATCAACTTCTTTGTGGCCCCACTCTAACATTTCCCCTAGCTTGATTTCTTTCGGATCTTCCCATGTGCTCAGATTAATGATTTTAATAGCCTCTTGATATGGTTGTATGTTCTAAGCCTTTTTCTCTATTTCCCTCCTCAAGGAGCTCAAGATCTTCATCATCTTCCTCTTTAGCTTAGTTGATAGGAGCATCAAAATTATATCGGGTTGCAGTAGTAGCATTATCGGTGGTTTTGGGAATGGATTTGCACTGTTATCATGTTTTGGCGCATATTTTAGTATATGAACTTTTGAAAATGCATATGAAAAGAAAGTATTTCCATTTTAAAATTTAAGAGATAGATGCAAGTGAAAGACAAGGATCTTAATTGAAAACAAAATATAAATTTTATTGATTATAAATATTGTCTGAAACAAAACAGGAAATCCTTACAAGCAACCTCTATGCCTCGGGCTTGACATAGGTTCTTTTTAAAACAAAGAAAAATTACTTAGGAAAGAAAAAAGATCTTGGGAATCTCCACGGCAGTCCATCTTTTAAGTTCTTCTCTCGGGGCACATTCTTAGATGAAGTCAGTTGCCCTTTTGGTATTGAATTTGCTGGATATCATTGCCACATGTCTACCATGCTCTGTTCCTTTATTGATAAAGGTTTCTTAGAGTGGAGGAAACTGTGATTTACCTTTCAGGGTAAATTTATATTTTTCTTTAGGGTATTGTCCGAACTGGACTATCCCCCGGTCTACAAGCTTTAGCGGAGTTTTCTAGAAGGCTTCATTATGCTCCAATAGGAACCCGCATTCCCATAGATATCCTTCAACAAGCTTATCGGGGCCTTTTCTTGTCTGGTTGCCCCGCAGTCAGCGACTACTTCAATTACATTTATTGTTGGTCCACCATCTGGAGGCATATGGTTTGATTTGATGTTAGGTTTCTCAAAAGTGATGTCTTGAGATTCTAACAAGTCATGCACTTTATGTTTGAATGGCCAACATTGTTCTATGGTGTGCCCCAAAGAGTTAGCATGATACTCACATCTGGCGTTGGCATTGTACTTTCGTAGGAGCGGCCCAATTGGCGGAGCTAGAGGCTTGATTTCCACCAAGGATACCTTAACCAGCTGTTGTAATAACTGTCTGGGTGGCATGGGGAGTGGATCAAAATTTCTTTGTGGCATTCTGCCTTGCTAGTGTCCTTGTGGGATCATTAATGGTTGTTGTGCTCTTGGTTATGACGCTACAACATTAATTTCTCACTGTTTTCCTTTGGGGAAGTTTGAAGCAGTCTTCCTTGAATTGTGGGGTCTTGCTTCTGGCTCTTTTCTTAATTGGTGACCGCTTGATGCACCAATCGTTTAAGCTACTTCTTCGAAAGCTACCCTGGGAATCTGGTCTTGTTTGTCAATGAAGTTCTTTAGGGCTAGGAGGACTTGACTCAGATCTCCTTTAATCGAACTCACATCACTTTGACTTGGTCTAGATCTTCCTTGAATGTTGTCTAGTTTTCCTTGGTCTGTTCCATGGATTTTCGTTGATAAGCCCTTGTTTGATATGGAGGCCATAGAGGTGGTGATCTTCTTCTATCCATGGTTTAACTGGAGAGTTTTTTTTTATAAAAAAAATCGAGATGAGTTTCGATATGATATGCATGTGTTTATGAATGCTTGTATGCAGATGGATATGTATGAACATGAAATGTTTCTTGTTTTAAATTTCTTATTCATTTGGGTATGCAGTTATTGTTCGCTTATTTTTTATTTGGTGACCAGCTTTTAAAAAAAATAGATACGCCAATGAGATAGGGAAATAAAATGCCTTTACTGAAGGTAACATAATTCAGATATTGAAAAATATTACAACTTTAAACCAAAACTTGTTTGCATAAACATAAGTAAAGGGAAATAAATCTTCTATGCGCGCTTGCGGATGTGTGCTCTAAAACCATCAACCATTGCTCGACAAAGCTGGAGAAAGTTAACGTCCTTTGGAAGAAGGAACATTATACTTTCCGCGTCTCTCAAACTTCGAGGGATATCCTCAATGAGATTGTTGGCTAAGAAGGAAAGCTTTTCATGTCTGTCCTTAAAATACTGGTACTCTTGATAAAGATGCGAGATTATCTTATGGTTATCTCTCTCTGCTTGGGTGATCTTGGTATACTGATCTTCCCAATACATCTTTTCACCCCTCATTTCCATATAAATTCTTCGCTGAATAAGGAAATCCTTTTGGAGGCCCTGTAGCTCTAGACACACATGCTCATATTCTTGAGTTCTCTGAGTCATGAGTCTTTCAGCCTCTACCCTTTCAAGGTGTGCTTTGACCTCTGATTTTTGGCTGTCTTAAAGTTCTGTGGTGAGGTAATTTACTTGTTCTTCTTGATCTAAGGAAGCTTGCGCCAAACTTTGGATTTGGGCTCTTAGATTCTACTTTAGCACCTTTTTGTCATGTGTTTCCTTTTCATACCATCTGGTTAACCTTCCAATTTCAATAGCAGCCTCCTCTAACTTTTGGTTGTGGGAGTCTAGGTTGAATGTCATACTCAACAGCCCTTCAGTTCTACGCTTCCATTTGAGACTTTCTTTCTCCAATGCCTTTTGATCTCTCTCAATTTGTTGGTCCTTTGACCCAAGTATGAGCTGCATCTTCTTCTTCTCTTTGGTCAGATTGAGAAGGTTGAGTTCTTACTATTCTTTTTCCCTTTGAGCTTGCTTTAGGGTGCTCTTCAGATTGTCGACTTCTTCCAAGGATATAGGCATAATCTTTGGGACCTCTGACTTATATTCTGGATCTATATCAAATGGCAGCTTGATAATTTGTGCCCTATATCGGACCCATCTGGTGTAGGGTTCTCTCTTTATGGCATTCTTTCTTTCATATTTCCTTTTGTTAACCTTGTTCCAAGCTCGGATAACCTTGTTGAGCAACCCTTGGTCTTCTTTACCCTTGTCGTTGACGATTAATGGTTTGAGTTGCTCGTCCAAAGGTCTGTCTTCCAAAGGATACCCTAACTGTCGTAGGGCCAAAGTAGGGTTGTAATTAATACAGCCTCGTGATCCAATCAACATGACATTAGGAAAGTCCCCACATCTAATAGTGATGTCCCCAATATCCAGCTTCCTAGCATACCATAATACCGAGTTTGTGGTGAGAGACCTTAATTTCTGTGGCCACTCGCGTCTGGTCAAGTTTGGAATCATATAGTCTTCTTTGTAAAGATGAGTCATGAACCAAGTATATATAAGTGGGATGCAGCAATTTAGTGTGCCTTTCCTCTTTTCGTACATTGTATGCAAGGTGTAATAAATGTCAGCAAGCAAAGCGGGAGTTGGATCCATATTAAAGACTTTCGCACCCCAAAATATGCTAATGGCCGGAGGGTCAATATAGTCCACAGTTCGAGGAAATAAAATTACACCAAATACCAGTAGCCTTAAAAAATTGACACAAGATTCCCAATCTTTATAATTAGCAAATTCGAGTGCCTTAGGTTCCAAGTATATCCTTTTGATTCCTTGTATTGGACCTTCTTCTTAGGTAATTTTGCATTAACTCAGGGTAAGGGATCTCTAAGCCTTTTTCCAAAACTTTAACTTCAACCGTTTGTCTGATACCTACATTGGCCTTCTCTTTGGAAAAATTCAGAATTCTGTCAAATTCTTTCAGAGCCGGTGCTAGCTGGAAGTCTTGGAAGGTAAAACATCTCAGTGGAGGGTCGTAAAACTGAATGAGGGTAAAAACAACATCCATTTGAACCTCTACTCTGGTTAAGTCAAGGGTATCCCCATAGCGGCGAGCGTACACCTTCAGAGCTCTCTCAGATAATTTCCCCTTTATAGTTTTAATTTCAAAAATGTCAGGTCGGAAGGCGTTGACACGGACAAGTTGTTTCCCTCTAGTATCTATTTTTTAAAGACAGTCACCGAGATCTTGATTTTATTATTATTTGTTTGCACCATGTGAGTAAGAGAGATAAAAAGAAACAAGTGATGAATATGTGATGTATATGAATGCATTAATGTATGGCTTAGCAGCGGGGTTTTTGTGATAGGTACCCTTAGAAGGTAAATTCCTTAATTTTGACCTACGGTTGATCTACCCTCCCATAAGGTGGCTTCCTTAAGGGTGTCATGAATAAAACCAGAGGAAAAGGGCACAAGGGCCTCCCTTAGGTGGAGCCTCTTTACGGACTGAAACTTTCGTCTCGAAGTCGTGAAAGGTCTCGTCATGAGATTTTAGGTTAAGGCCGTTACAAAGAGTCATGGGTGTCCTTCCAAAGTCCTACTCGTCAAGAGGATATCTCTCGATAAGTATTCCCTTTTCAGAAGTTCACCGACTCTAGGCGAAGTCGTCACATAAACTCGCAGGGATGATGTACCCCCTAAGCTAATAGATGAACCTTCTTTCTAAGGGTTGTTGAAAATATTTTGAGAAATAAAAACTCCCTCCACGCAGTATATATGATGATAAACAATAGACAATAATTAAATAAATGCAATGAATAAATGAAAGCAATAAATAAATAAAGCAATAAAAGCCCCAAAGTAAAAAACCCTAAAACCTAAAGTCAAACCTCCCCAGCAGAGTCGCCAGCTGTTGCGACTGGTTTTTAAATCAGAGCCGCCACTATTAGTTTTTATCCTAGGGGAGGGAATCTAACAGAAAACCCTAATTCGTAGACAGAGATTCTAGGTTTCGGACTTCTTTAGACGAAAGAAAGGTGTTAGGCACCTTTCATCTACCTTGTTCACAAGGATATTAGGTTTTAGGTTTTAGGTTTAGGTTTGGGTAAAATAGGGTTTTAAGTTTTAATTAGGAGGAAAAGTGTTTTAATTTTTTATAGGAGAACTCGCTACGATTTTTGATCGTATGCCTACGTATCCTCTTATGAGGAATCAGAGTCCCAATTCGTAGTTCGTATGAGGTTGGTGTCTTTTAGGGATTGCAAATGTATTTTGAATCACCTCGCATTTTGGCCAGGAGTAGTGATTATGGAGATTTTGGCTAAATGCGCGATCAGTCAAAATCCGTTTGAAACCCTTTTGCAAAAATAGTTGTTTAGATTAGTTTGTTGCGAAAAATAATTTGAGATTTGTTGAATATTTTTTACCGTGTTAATTGCGAAATTTCTAATTAATGCATGATAAAAAAATATTTAATTCAATATATAGAAAATAATATGCATGAGTTTTGAATAAAATAATTTATTTATGCTAATATAATAAATAGCAAACAAAAGATGATAATAATAATAATATAAAAATTAATAAATAATAATGATATATAAAAAAATATATAAAATATTAATGAAATTTAATATTACCAATAATAATAAATATTATAAAATAAGTAAACACAAAAGAAAATAGAATTATATAAAAAAATACAAAAATAATTAATTTCAGGGGGGGTGTTTTCAATTATGAAGTAAAAACAGGGGGGTGTAAAGAGTCAGGCTGGGCTTGGCCCAAACGAAAATTCTAAAGGGGGTGTATTGTTGTTTGGAGTTTAGTAAGACTGGTAGGAGGGGGTGTTAAAATTAAACGGGCTTGGCCCAAACACAACTTTTGGAGGGGTCCAGGTGATCGTTTGTGGCGAGGGTGCATTGGCATACGGTGGACTTGGCCTTACGGTCGTCCACTGATGATCAAACGGGCACGATCTAAGGGAGCATGATTAATACTATAGGTGCGCTAGCATTGGATCGAAACAACCTAATATCATTTCATTTTCATTATTTCATTTTTCATTTACAGTAAACCTCCACCTCTCTCTCGACCAAACCCTTTGCCTCCTTCTTTTCCAACCCTAACCGATCATCTCCTCCGACCTAACCCCTTAAAACCTACCGGTGACAGAGGCTGTATCTGAACCACATCCCTTATGAAAATCCAAACAACCTGAAGCCCCCCAAACCAGCAATCAAAAAAATAAAAAAAGCGCTAAGTGATTACCCCTTTGCAATATCGTTTTATGTTCTTGAGCTTTCTTCCTGATTCGTGCTAATCTTTTCTTCTTCTTTCTCTTTACAGATTCCGGAAGAAATTTTGACGATGGTGGCAATGCGATTAGAAACGATCTCAGAAATTAGGGTTTCAGATGTTGAAACCCTAATTTCCCCCCTCTTCAGCTTCAATAGTGAGCACGGGTTTGATGCTTCAAATTAACTCTGCGTACTTTATTCTTCTTCTTACAGTAATTGACCCTCGTTTCTTGTTCTTTAATTTTTCTGTCTTGTACTATTCTTCAAAATATCCCCTTTTTATTGTATATCTTCTTCTTTCTATATCGAATCCCCCGTTTTCTGTACTTCTAATTAGTATTTATAGGCTTTCAGATCTTTAGGGTTTTACGAATTGTTGTTAGGATTGTTTAGCATAGATTAGGGATTTAGAATTAATTCACGATTTGTAATTGATTTTGTCTTACTGTAAATTTGGATTTGATTTGTACTTTACTGTAATTTTCGGGTTCTTGTAATCTATAAATTTGATTCTGATTTGTAATTTCTAGATTTGTGATTTGCAATGCAGATTTTTTCTTGTATAATTGATTTTCTGGATTTCGTTTTTAGTATATTTTCCGGGCTTGGACTATTTAGTTTAATATTTGTTTTCCAATGTGTTTTAATCATGATCTCTACAGTACCAGTTAATTGCAAGAATTGTGCATAAATTTTGGATTGATTAAAACAGTGACTGCTTTTGATTGGGTTGTGCGCTATAATTTTTATTCAGCCCAACAACGTTGTTTTTCTTATTACAACAAAAATGTCTTTTTTACACAACCAGGCCCAAATGGCCTTTCTGTAACCCAATGCTTAAACAAACTCTTAATAAATAAATAAAGTTTATAAATAATATTTAATTATTAATGAAAGCATTATCATAAAAAAAAGTCTAATAGCATTAGAAAACATATCACGTTCTCTTATTACTTATTATATATTTTTTTAATTAAAAATAATAACAACAGTTTTAATAATAATTTTCTTAAAACAACCAATCACCAAATGGGATATCTAACAACTTTGAATGGACTTGTGATCTATAATCATACCCCTCTTTTTTTCTATTTAGTAACCAAACGAAATGGACCAAATTTTAATGGGCTTGCCAATTGTAATTTCAACCCCCCCTTTTACTAATGACATTAACACTAAAAATGAGTTTTATTAATAATTTATTTATTATTTGAATAATTTTCATTTTCGAATCACATAGGCTTTGACCCACATGCTTTGCGAATGTGTTCACGGACACACGAGTCTTTCTGATTTAGAAATCCCCGCTTTCTCGAATTCAAAGTACACCCCTAGTCTTGGATAAAGATGAGCCATCAGATACTGCTATACCATCTTTAATGAAATATTTCTTCTATCTTAATCTTGAAAAATAAAATCATCGAAGTAGGATAAATTTAGGGTACGACAGATTGCAAGGTCGCAAACTGAGGAAGAACACCTAGATCATTTACAAAATCTATTCGAAAGGTTGAAAAAGTACAAGCTAAGGATGAATCCCAACAAATGCACCTTTGGGGTAAGATCTGGAAAACTCCTAGGATTTGTCTTCAGTGGTAAAGGTATTGAGGTCGACCCTGCGAAGGTCAAATCTATCCAAGAGATGCCAGCTCCCTGCTCTGAGAAGGAAGTCAGAGGTTTCTTGGGTCGAGTTAACTACATTGCTCGATTCATATCTCACCTCATTACTACTTGTGAGCCAATCTTTAAACTCTTGAAGAAAGATCAAGTAATCAGATGGAATGACTACTGCCAAGTAGATTTTGACAAGATTAAGGAGTACTTATAAGAACCTCCAATCTAGATGCCTCCAGTTGAAGGAAGACCTCTGATTATGTACTTGAATGTATTAGATAATTCAATGGGGTGTGTGTTGGGCCAACATGACGAGTCTGGCCGAAAAGAGCATAAAATATACTACCTGAGCAAAAAGTTTACCGACTGTGAAATAAGATATTCACTGCTCGAGAAAACTTGCTGCGCTCTAACATGGGTTGCTCGCCGACTAAGAAAGTATATGTTGACTCATACCACTTTATTGATTTCTAAGATGGACCCTATCAAGTATATCTTAGAGAAGCCAACTCTCTCCGGAAAAATAGCTAGATGGAAAATGACTTTGACCGAATATGATATCCAATACACTACACAAAAAGCAATCAAAGGAAGTGTGTTGGCGGATCATTTGGCACATCAAGCTGTTGACGACTACCAATCCATGAACTTTGAATTCCTGGATGAGAATATCATACTAGTAACTGACTGCGAAAAGCCTGGACTGTATGACGGATATGAACAAGGATCCCGATGGACTATGGCTTTTGATGGGGTTTCTAATGTGTTGGGTAATGGAATTGGCGCTATGATTGTTTCTCCCAATGGTTGCCATACACCTTTCACTGCTAAATTATGCTCCGATTGTACAAATAACATGGTTGAGTACGAGGCGTGCATTTCGGGTCTAAAGGCTGCCATTGACTTAAGGATCAAGTTCTTGGATGTATACGGAGATTTTACTCTAGTAATCAGTCAAGTCAAGGGAGAATGGGATACCAAACATCGTAATTTGATTCCTTACAAAGAGCTTGTGCTAACTCTGATCCCATACTTTGAGGATGTTACTTTTGAACACTTCCCAATAGAAGAAAACCAACTGGAAGATGCCCTATCAACAATGTCATCCATGTTCAAGGTCAATTGGGACAACAAAGCTCCTCGAATTACCATCGAAAGATTTGACAAACCCGCGCACTGTTGTGGATTGGTACGTCGAAGAGAAGCCATGGTACCATGAGGTGACGAGATATCTTGAAGCACAAGAGTATCCCGAAGGAGCTTCCATCAATGATAAGAAATTCCTACGAAGGTTTTCAGCCAAATCCTTCCTAAGCAATAAAATCATGTACAAGCACAACCATGATTCAACTCTACTACGGTGTGTAGACAAAAAGGAGGAAGAGAAGATCATGGAAGACATGCATGATGGTATCTTTGGGACTCACTCTAGTGGACACACTATGGCCAAGAAGATTTTAAGGGCTGGTTACTATTGGTCGACAATGGAAATTGATTATCACCATCACTCGAGGACTTGCCATAAGTGTCAGATCTATGCTGGCAAGGTCCATGCGCCTCCAATTCCTTTGAACATCATGACTGCTCCATGGCCATTTGCAATGTGGGGAATTGACATGATTGGAGAGATCAAACCCACTGCTTCTAATGGACACCATTTCATCCTTGTTGCTATTGACTACTTCACCAAATGGGTCAAAGCTACCTCATATGCCTCAGTTATGAAGAATGTTGTAGCCAGGTTTATCAAGCATAACCTCATCTGCTGTTATGGTATCCTGGAAAGGATCATCACTAACAACGAAACCAATATCAACAATGCTATGATTACGGAACTCTTCACGCAGTTCAAAATCAAACATCACAATTATTCTCCGTACAGACCTAAGATGAATAGCACAGTGGAAGATGCCAATAAAAATATCAAGAAGATTATGCAAAATATGGTAGTAACCTACAAATACTGGGATGAGATGCTACCATTTTCTCTTCATGTCTACCGTACTTCAGCTTGAACGTCAACTGGGGCAACTCCTTTCTCTTTGGTCTATGGCATGGAAGTTGTCCTGCCTGTTGAAATTCAATTCCCTTCCCTAAGGATTATGAAATAAGAAGATCTAGGTGAAGATGAATGGATTCAGACTAGGTTGGATTAGTTGAACTTAATTAATGAGAAGAGGCTGGCTACTGTTTGTCATGGTCAAGTGTATCAAAATCGTATGATCAAAGCTTTCAACAAGAAGATCAAGCCTCGTGTGTATCAGACTGACGAGTTGGTAATAAAGTGAATCATTCTTCCACAAAGCAATCCCAGGGGCAAATGGACTCCCACATATGAAGGGCCATTTGTTATCAAGAAAGTTTTCTCTGGTGGTGCCATTATGCTAATTACTATGGACGGCGAAGACTTCCCGCATCCTGTGAACGCAGACATAGTAAAAAAATACAACGCTTAAAGAATGACCCGCTAGGTTGACATACCTAGGAAAAAACAAGGGCATCCCAGTGAACCAAAAAGGTTCGGGAAAAGTTAGGGATATATACAAAAGATTGTACACCCGACAAGTCGAAAACCCGAAAGGGAGGCTTGGGCAAAAATGGGTATCCTGGTGGACTGAAAATCCGAAAGGGTGGTCCAGGCAAAAGTTAGGGATTAAAACGTACGACTATGTCCCGCGGAACCTTTACAACCAACTTTATTACAAAGGTCCAAGTTCAATGGTCCAAGATTAATTCAATCGACTTCTTTTGACGACAAGGGATGATGTTCGAAGACATATGGGCAATAGCAGAGTTGGAGCCCAACGAGATCACTTCCACATGGCTATTATTTTTGTTTTCACTTTGTATTCCTTTCATTCTTTCAACTATTTCCTCCTATTAGGATCTCTGTCTCCTTATATCAAAACGCCTATACATAGGCAAACATCAATACAAATATGTTTTGAAGTGCAACCTTTTGTTGTTACTGTTTTAAGTGCAAAATGTCTAATGACTAAAATTGAATGAACATATGCATATGAACATGATTAAACTGTTAACAAGTGTATGCATAAATACAACAATAAGCATCTCCTTAAGGATTTGGAATATCCCCACATGGATACTTCAATAAAATTCTCTCCGTAAAGTTGGATTCATGCAATTCCCAGCCAGAGTTGCAATCTCTTGAAAACCCTTTCCCAAGATGAGGTAGTCTTAACTAAGAAACCTTATGGAGCTCTTCCAAAAGAAAACACCTCCCCATCAGGTCGTCAAATTAATTCTCTCCGACAGGGTTTATTTACCCAACAAACTACAAATTCTCCAGCTTGAGCTTTCCCCCCAGACTATCACAAATCAATGGACAAAACCCCTTAATCCCCGGTAGAGTCATTTCAATCCTTAACAGAGTCGTTACTATCCGAGTAAGTTACTGTGAAGCCTGGAACCCGACCAGATAATAGTTAACTCCATTCATCCAAAGAAAGTTACTACGAAGCCTGGAAACCGACCAGATAACAACTCAACTTCATCCTTCCCAGTAAGTTACTGTAAATCCTGGAATCCTACCTGATAACAGTTAACTTCAGTAAGTCGTTGCGAAGCATGGAATCCGACCAGATAGCAATTGACTTCATCTATTTCACCAGTTACTGCGAAGCCTGGAAATTGACCAGATAACAGTTAACTTCAGTAAGTGGTTGCGAAGCTTGGAATCTGACCAGATAGCAATTGACTTCATCTATTTCATCAGTTACTGTGAAGCCTAGAATCCGACTAGATAACATTTAACTTCAGTAAGTTGTTGCGAAGCCTGGAATCCAACCAGATAACAATTAACTTCATTCTCTCAGAAATTTGCTGCAAAGCCTGGAACCCGACCAGATAACCGTTAATTTCATCTATGTTACTGTGAAGCCTGGAAATCGAATAGATAACAATTACTTCAATTTTCTGTAAAGCCTGTAATCTGACCAGGTAACAATTAATTTCATCTAAGTTACTGTGAAGCCTGGAAACCCACCAGATAACAGTTACTTCAATTTTCTGCAAAGCCTGGAATCCGACCAGATAACAGTTAATTTCATCAATTTTTTGCTAAGCCAGGAATCTGACCAGATAACAGTTTAACTTCATCCTTTCATCTAAGTTACTGCAAAGCCTGAAATCCGACCATATGCCAGTTCAACTTCATCTCTCTAAGCAAATTACTGCAAAGACTAGAGTCTGACCAGATAACAGTTTGAATTACTGCGAAGCCTGGAGTCCGACCAAATAACAGTTTGAGTTACTACGAAGCCTGGAATCCGACCAGATAAAAGTTAATTTCATCTCCCCCAGTAAGATGTTGTGAACCCTGGGATCCAACGAGATAACAGTTAAATTCATTATCCTTAACAATTTGTTGTGAAGCCTGGACCCGACCATATAATAGCTAATTTCCTTTCTCTCTAATCAAGAGATAACTCCCCAATAGAGCAAAGGACGCCTAAAACTCCTGAACTCCTTCCCTCAAACAGAAATCAACACTCTCCACAGAGTTTCCCTCAAGCAAAGTCAATATTCCCCAACAGAGTTCTCCTCAAACAATAAAACAGGAATCCCCAGCAGACACATCCCAAAAAAGGTCTGAAGATGTGCATACTCTTCATCCCCAACAGCAGTCCGGGATTTAATTTCCCGAAGCTCCCCAGCATTTGTCGAGGATTTATTTTCCAAGACAAAGATACACTTCAACAATATCTCACATTCATACATCATATTACATACATGACAAATGCATACGACACAATCTCATTTATTTTGAGAACATTGTTGTGACATGCATACATCTGCATACAACTAACCCTCTTCCTTGCAGGAAAAGTCAATCAACAAGACAAAGACCTCTTCTGGTTAGAATTCATTTCCACCAGTTAATGACAGGCAATCAGCAGACCTCTTCCACCTGTGAAGTCGCTAAAAAACAGACCTTTTCTATCACTCTGGATGGCATCTGTGAGCCCATCTCTGACAAACTCTCCATCACCTCTCCAAATGGAATATTTAATCCCATTCGCGACACAATCAACCAACACATCATCGAGTGCAAATTTCTAGGCACTCTAGTATTCAATCATCTTCCACCTTCAAGTCACGAATAACGGACCTGCCAATCTAACTTTTCAGGTTTAAGAAGATTAAACAAGGGAATTTGTTGTACCCCAAAATTTTCCCTCTCTTTTGCAAGACATTCCTCATAAAGGATCTCCAATGCTGAAGGATTCTCAAGGAATCGATCATATTAAATCATCTCCAAAGCACTGAGACTCCAAATTAGGGTTTTGACTGAGAATGACAAATCTTGGACTTTTGACCTAGTACATGACTTATTGGTTTGAAACATTATCTCAAGGATTCAAGTACATCATTTTGACCTAATCACATATTTCAATTCATCCTCCGATTAACAGATGAAATTTGGTCAGCTGATGAAAAAGTCAACTGTACACTAAAAAGTCAAACTTTGACTTTTTGGTCAAATTTGAGTTTCAAAGGTCACATTTCATCAAGACATGCAAAATATGAAATTTGATCATCAAAAATAAAAAAAAAAGTCAAAAATAAAACTTGCAAGACTTGGAAATTTTTTCTAAGTATTTTCTATACATGATTAATTTCATTACCTCATGACATTTTTCTTCACCACAATTCAAGACAACTCAAATTATTACAAGCTTTCAAGTAAATAACAAGGCTACATTTTTAAAAGTTAAAAATTGCAAGTTACAAATCCTAAGCTTTATCTCATTTGAATTTTTTCCATTTGACTCAATTTTCAAACCTTGCCACTATGTTGTCCATAAAACCAAACTTATATCATGCTACAAATAATACTGTCCAATTTACTAATGTATAAAGCCCAAAGTTTGCACCAACCAATCAAAGCATATCAGTCCAAAACCTGTTGTTCCTACACAAAATAGTCTATGCAAAACCAGTCCTGCTATGCTGCCTCTAAACACTGTCACAGCCTGCTCCCAAAACCTGTTATGCTGTCAAAGCCTGCACTATATCAGTCCCCATATATACACCAAATTAGTATATAAGAGCTGCATATCAAAAGCTATGTGTTGTACCCCACAATTTTCCCTCTCAATTTTTCAAGAATTTCCTCACAAGATTTCTACTGGGCCAAAACTGCGCAAGGCTTGATCAACTCAAGTTGCCATGCATCATATTAGATTTCCATGCATCAGGTCAAGGAGGAAACTATTGAAAAATAAAAGTAGATAAATTTGACTTTTCTGACGAAATCGAAGAAAAATAAGCTTGCTTCGATTCATGCTTAGCTTCGACTGAACTTTCTCCTCCATGTTAGCTTCGATTGGGTTTGGTTTCCCTTTGAAACAATTTCCTTTGATTCAAAAGGAAATGACCTTGTACTAGCTTCCTTCGATTCAGAAGGAAATGACCTTATGAAAGCTTCATTCGATTCAGAAGGCAATGGCCTTCTGAAGGTTTTCTTTGATTCACCAAATAGGGACTTCTTGCATGCAAGCCTCGTTTGGGCATTTAGGTTCTCTGCATACATCCTTCGATTGCACCATTGGCCTTACATGTTTGCTTGATTCACAATGCAACGGTCACCTGCATGCAAGCTTCGATTGGGCATTTATCTCCTAAATACATCCTTCGATTGAGCGTTGGTCCCTGACATTCTTTCTTTGATTCACAAAGTATTGGCTATCTGCATACAGCCTTCGATTGAGCAATGGCCTCTTTCTTGCATGCTTCGATTCACAAATCAAGAGGGTTCCCACCATGCTAGCGTGCACAGGGTGTTGTACCCCAAAATTTTCCCTCTCATTTATCAAGATTATTCTCACAAGATTTCTTTGACTCAAGACTGGATTAGGGTTTGATCAGCTCAAGACATCTCATCATGCACTGGTAACCCAAAATTAAGATTTGAGTTTTCCCAAGGATTTTTGGACTATCAATGCTTCATATTACTTTCAGACATCATTATGGACCCCTAAGATTACTCATGACAAGTTTCAAACTTTAAACCACATTTTTGATCAGTCAATTGGACAGTTGACCTAAAAATCAACTATATTGGGGAAAAAGTCAAACATGGCCAATTTACAGTCAAAATTAACAATTTTTTATCCACATCAACATTTTGGACTCATATGTATCATTTGATCAAGTTTGGACCACAACTCTTCAAGAAATTTGATCAAATCATCAAAAGGGCAAAATGGTCAAAATTAGGGTTTTGACTGAGAAAGGGCAATTTCTGGTTTTTGACCTAGAAAATGACCAATTGGTTTGAAGCATGATTTAAAGGGTTCATTTGTACTATCTTGACCTATTGACATGGTTCAAAACATTGCAAATCCATTGGATTGACAGATGAAATTTGCAGTCAACTGATCAAAAGTCAACTGTATATTGAAAAGTCAAACTTTGACGTTTTGGTCAAAATCAAGTGTCAGGGATCACAGTTCATCAAAACATGTCAAAATATGAAACTTGTTCATCAAGAAATCAAATATTGAAGATTAGGTTTGGAAATTTGAATTTCTCTTAATTAGAAATTTTTTCTAAGTATAGAAAATTTCATATTTTTTCTCAACTTTAAGCCATTTTTTCACCAAGATACAAGATGATTCAAAGAAAGTTCCCAACATGAAAGTTGTAGACCTCCATGAAATCTAAAACTTTACTTCACACATTTTTCCCTAAAGATGCTTGGATCTCAAGATATAATTTTATGAACACATGCCCATGAACTAAAATAACATAGTGAAAATTTGCCCTAATTTAGGCAGGTTTTTGACCCAACTTCATGGCAATTTTTCACCTAGTTCCAAGAGGAACCTTGAAATTCATTTCAAAGATGAGTTATAGAGCATATTACAAGCTTTCAAAAATTTCCAATAACTCATTGAGATCATTTTTGAGTAGGGATAATCGAAGAGATGAAATTGGAAATTTCTCACTTTGAATTCAAGCCATTTCATGAAGAACAAAATTCAAATCTGAACCTATGTTGCCTAATTCTTGGTTCACAGGTCTCAAACTTGTTTCTCACTTCATAATTTAATGCTTACCCATTTGAAAAATCCTTAATCCAAGCCCAAGGGTCTTTGTCCAAGCTTTAATTCCATAAATGGCACAAAGTTGCCATTGCCATTTTGAAAAAGCTTAACTTTTGCAACTTTTCAATTCTTGAGCATTGGACCTGTCTTCTCTGCATACACAAGTCCTATAGACCTAAAGCAACTTTTATAGAGCTTATACTAACTCCAAGCAGGACAGTACAAGCATGTGGAGACTTGTCTCTTCACTTTGCTTAAAAAGCAAGAAAGTGTGCAAAAAGCTTAGAACTAAAAAACCTATTGTGAAGTTGACTTGAAACTTTCTCCATACTAATACACAAACACATTACAGCTTCGAACTCGATTACTAAAGGCCTAAAATACTCCAAAACCCCCCTCTCACCAAAAACCTGTCAAAAACTTGCAGTTTGAGCATAAGCATAGCAATCCACAAATTGGCTCGTGCGTTTCAAGTTTTAATCATTCAAACACTTTACCTACCTCATATCTAAGTGATCCAAACCATCATCCCTGCACTGTAACTCCTCCTTCTTCATCTGCCATTTTTGTTTTCCAAGCTTGCAGGTTGACTTGGATAAAGAGTTTCAGACACTTTCAAAGCAAGGTAAGGATTGGAACACACTCAGGGAGGTTCAAGCAAGCTAAAGGAATCTTCTGGCCTTCATAAATCTCACTCAAACTCCATTCACGATCTCAGCTGACAGAGGTAAGAACTCCAACTTTTATCTCTTCATACAGGCATCCATTGATCATGATTTGTTAAAGAAAAATATAGATATTATAGTGCTGAAGCCAACCATGTGCATAGATTTCATTTCTGTTCATTATGTGTAGAGAATTTTGGAGTTCAAATTTCTGTAAAAATTAGGTTTAAAATTAGGGCTTTCAAAATTCGTTTTAATCTTTGATTGTTAGTTTCCATAAGTTACATGTCTGAAATCGTGGGAATGAGTACTATCATTTTCATGTTGGAAGTTTTCATTTTCATGGAGAAATGAGAAAGATACAGGAGTTCTGGCCAGCTTGAGGAAGAAGACGAAGTACAGGGCAAAGGAAGTTGTTTGTGTTATGTTTTTATTGTTTCATCTAAACTAACGGATGTACAGCCACCCCAGTGGCATGGTAGCGTGTTGGCAATGCCCAGGTCATGGGTTCGAATCTTGGCGCTACCTTTTACATTTTTCTCATTTTTTCAGCTTCAGTTTTGGCATTTTTGGCAGTATGGGCTTGTTTCTTGGGCCTTCTATTTTTTTTTTCTAACACACTACCCCCTGTTTGCTTGCAGCACCCCTGGCCCAATCTTTTTATTATTTATTTTATTTTCATATTTTTTTTATTAAAGTATTTTCTTTAACACATAAAAATCATAAAAAAAATATAAATATGATAAATATTGCATTTTTATTTTATTTTATTTTATTTTCACATAAAAAAAAATATATTAAATATATACTAACTATCTCCCTTGAATAAATTTGTAAAAAATAAATTAAACTTAGATATATTCTTATCTTTTTATATATATACTTGTAAATATTTTTTTTACACATAAAAAGAATAATCATTTTTCATAAAATATTATTTATTATGTTAATACAAAGAATACACAAAAATAATATTTAAAGAACTTTATTTTCCCTTTAATTAGAAATTAGGGTTAATCATTTTTCTCAAGAAATTATTTCTTTTTTTAATATTTCTAGGATTAGGTTAAAACTCCTTTTCACATAAAAATAAAACAATTTATTTTCCTTGCATATACATAATATTGCACATTTAATTTATCTTGTACATTATTTATTCCAATATTTGTACAAATTTGATTTGGTTGTAATAGCTTAATTAGATTTACATTATTGCAAATCCCCATTCATAATTTGTATTTCCCCCTCCCATAAAATGTTGTAATAGCGTAATAACCTTTAAATTACGTAATTTATCGCTTTTATATACCATGCTAGTAATTAGGGCTTATATGGAAAGATTAAAACAAATCAAATAGAAAACCCTAATCCAAGACAAAATCAAAGCATGAAAATAACACACTTGCACACAAGCATCCTTAGGGTTTCTCCACTTGGTTGCCTTATACAAAAATGGCCATATTACGCATGCAAAAGTATCTTGGCAAAACAAACAAATATAAGATCGTAGTCCCTCGATGACGCTATTCTAAGTTGCCTTACAAAAATGATCTTGGTCCCTCAAAAATGCTAAGATACTTTGCAACATTGCTAATCATGGTTATACAATGACCCACGCCCGTCCCGTTTACATCCAAAGATTGGGTTGCTTACCAAATCAATGGTAAGACAACAATGTCAAAGGAATAGAAAATGAACAAAAAAGAGATTTGAGTAGGTAGATTACTTCTAGTTACTTGCTCCTTTTCAAAACAACTATCCTTGCTATTTTCAAAATAAACACACACATTTCAAAACATCTTACAATCATTGAAAACATTTTCAAAAAGACAAACATCTTTGTAGACATTCTTACAAACAAGAATCATTACAAAGATTGCCTAAACAAATGGCCTCTTTACAAAATACTTTCAAAAACCACGCAAAGTAGATTTTCAAAACAAAAAGCAAGTGATCTAGCAAGTAACTAAGAGCCCATGGAAAACCATGGATGAAAAGGGTGTTAATACCTTCCCTTTTCATAATCTACCCCCCGAATTCAAGAAAATATCTCAAAGGTCTTTCCTGTGCTTTTTCACCTTTCTTTTTGGATAAAAGAAAAGTCGGTGGCGACTCTTGCTAACTGCAACATTTACGATAAAACGCAAAACCCTCAAGTCAGTTCTCCCACCGTATCACAGAACTGGAGACTCTGCTAGGGATTTTCTTGAAAGTGGGGTTACCTTAGGGCTAGATCACATTTATTTGCTTACATTGTTTGACTTGTATGATTTACATTATGGTTCTTTGTTTGGGTTTGAAATCCTCTACCCGGATTTGGGATACATTATAGGTAAATAACAATACGTTGTGGAAACTGTGTGGGGTATACCGGCATGGTCTAAGCAATAGCTATGTTAGTGTGACATATTTGTGGGTACTGGTAGCCTTTGAGTCAATCAAAGAGAATACGGGGCCGCTAAGTGATGTCATGAAGCACTAATGAACTTCTAGAACCCTTTACTTGACCAACTTGGCCTTTAGGATGTAATGAGATGACCGTCTTTGGTGCAGTCTGAAGTTGGTAGATACTCGATACTACACTCATTGAGGTTTGGTTTCTTGGGATATTTCGGTCGCCATTAAAGAGGCTCGAGCTGAAACAATGACCAAGGAAACAATCCGGTGATATTGAGCTCCTTAGAACCCGGTTACTATTATTAGGACAGGTTTGAGCCAACTAAACTTCAAGAGGGTACTTACCTATAAAACCCCATGCAAGCCTAAACTAAGAACTTGTTTGCTTTGTTTGTATATGCATACTTGTACATAACATCATGGACATCGTGAGCATCATATGCATTCACTAACCATTTCAAGGATTTTGGAGATTCATCTTTGTTCTTGTTTTGTAGGATATGGATTCACTTTGCAGGAAAACTATCCAAGTCAACCTTGTAAGAATTCCTCCACAACTCAAGGAGCTAGCTTCAAGGATCCCTGAGAACTCTCCATTCACCTAGAGGCATGGTCGTCTACTCAACTTGGTCACCTCCAACACAAATGAGGATATGATGAAAGTACTCTTCCAGTTCTTTGATCCTTTGCACCATTGCTTCACATTTCCTGACTATCAGCTTATGCCCACTTTGGAAGAATTCTCTTAACTCTTGAGGATTCCCATTCTCAATTAACTACCTTTCAACGGTATGGAAAGAGACCCAAAGCCATAAAATATTGCTCAAGCTCTGCACTTGCACTCATCTGATGTCACAACTTATTGGGAAAGTAGAAGTGGTGTTAAAGGCTTCTTAGCAAAGTTCCTGTTTGCGAAAGCTCAAAGCTGTTGGAATTCCTTAGACTTGCAAGATTTTGAGGAAATTGTGGCTCTTCTTATCTATGGGATGGTCTTGTTCCCCAATCCTGACCAACTCATAGATGTGAGTGTCGTCAAAATCTTCATGTCACGCAATCCGGTGCCTACATTGCTAGGGGATATCCTACACTCTTTTCACACTCGCGCAATAATGAAAAGAGGTGTCCTTATATGTTGCACTCCTCTCCTGGCAAGATGGTTTATTTCTCATCTTCCCCAATCAGTTTTAAAGAATGAGCAAGGTTCTAGGTGGTCACAAAGGTTAATGACGCTCAAACATTTAGATATTCATTGGTGCTCTCGATCCAAAGAGAATGTTATCATTGTTGACCGTTATGGGGAATTCCCTAATGTCCCTCTACTTGGCATTAGAGGAGGCATCACCTACAACCCATGCTTAGCTCTAAGACAGTTTGGTTATGCCCGAAGAGATGGCCCGCATGAGATGTTGATTCAAGGCTTGGTATTCGACTACGACAATGACGATCAAGGTCTTCGCCGGAGATTCATCTGAGCATGGAGGATGCTAAAAAAGGTGGATAGCAAGACTTTGGGACACAAAAATTCCACCCCTCTTGAGCCTTACCTCAAGTGGGTACGAACCCGCGCTCAAAGTCTTATGATGCCTTATCCTTCCATTCTTCTGGTGATCATTGAGCCTGTTAAGGAAGGAGAAGTTCCATACACTATCCTACATCCTGACATGCCCACATCTCTTAAAGACCTACAAAGGGGTTAGATACAACTCAAAGGAGAGCGAGATACTTTCGAAGCCCAACTCTACGCAAGCAAGAAGAAGGTTTTGGAACTCATAGGCTATTTCATGAGGAGCAAACTCTAAATGCCTACATTGCACCAAAGAGGATGCACACTACTTTTTTTATCTTAGAGTGTTGTATTATTTTTCCCAAGGGGCATTGATGTATTCAAACTCTATCTTATTAATATAACGTGTGTTTCTTTTTGTCTAAAACAAACTGGAATCTTAAAAAAAATCCTTGAAAACATTACATATGCACATATCATTCATCATAACATAAACAGGTCTTTTGCAATGAGTTTCCTCATCTCTCTACTGTTTATTTCAGTAATATGGATCTCGAATAAACAGTCAAAGATCTTCAAGTTCGAAACACGCAGTTTCAACAGTTACTCGTGACCCTAGCCAAGGGGCAAGAAGAGTTGAAGACTCTGTTAGCTGAAGAAAGAAAGAAGAAAATAAAGAAGGTCACTGGGGTTTTGAACACGGGGATAAGGTTTCAGGGACAGACTAGAAGAACCTTGAATTTTGCAACCACTTCCGAGGAAGGAGAAGGGAAAGGAAAAGAAACAGCGGTTGTGTCAGAATCTGAAGAGGAGGAAGAAGAGGAAGACTACTCCGAGGAACAGTATCTTCCAGCAGATGATAAGTACAGACATCTTGAAGAGCGTTTGAGCGCTATGGAAATACAAAAGGTGTCAGGTCTAGACTTTGAAGAATTGGGACTAGTGTCGGGGATCGTGATCCCTCCAAAATTCAAAGTGCCTTTGTTTGCAAAATATGATGGGGTATCATGTCCTAAGATGCACCTCCGATCATATGTGAGAAAGATCCAACCACACTCCGCCGATAAAGACTTGTGGGTGCATTTTTTCCAAGATAGCCTATATGGAACACAACTCGATTGGTTTTACCAATTGGAAAGGGCCAACGTCTACAACTGGGAAGACCTTGCCGCAACTTTCTATAAGCAATATCAATATAATGCTGATTTGGCACCTACCCGTACTCAACTTCAGAGCACGACTATGGCTTCAAATGAAGGTTTCAAGGATTACGCGCAGAAGTGGAGAGATCTAGCTGGGAGAGTCCAACCCCCTCTGTCTGAAAGGGAGTTGGTGGATTTGTTCTTAGGCACTCTATCGGGTCCTTTCTTCAACCATCTGATTGGAAGCTCATCTGCAGGATTTACCGAGTTAATACTGACCAGAGAGAGGGTGGAAGCTGGCATAAAAAGTGGAAAGATTCAGAAGGATTCATCTGCCTCTACAACTGTGAGAAAACCTTTCATTAGGAAGAAAGAAGTAGCTGCTGTATATCCACAAAGGAACCAAGGGAGAGCCGAGCGCCGACCAATGGTGGGGGCTGTCATGATCCCAAAGCCTACATCTGATAAACTAAGAAGTAATCAACCGAGGGTGGAGAGGCTAGTCCGACAATTCACCAGAATTAATATGACTCTAGCCCAGGTTTTACCGCACCTTCTGAAATCTAATTTGACAACTCTGAAATAAGCCCCAAAGAACCCCAACACAACGTCCCCTCATTATCACCCAAATGCCCGTTGCGCATATCATTCCGAAAGTCCGGGTCACGACACTAACAACTGTTGGGCCTTGAAAAACAAAATTCAAGACATTATAGATGCAAAAGAGATTGAGTTTGATGTGCCTGAGAAGCCAAATGTCATTTCTGCTCCTATGCCTAGACATGGTCACAACACCAATGTGATTGAAGAAGATCTGTTTGTTACCACAATTGATGAACTCTTGACTCCACTCTGAATCATTAAGATGAACTTATTGAAAGCCGGTGTATTCCCAGGTTGTAATGAAGACTGCCATCTTTTCTTATCCTCACCAATTATTTGCCCTTTGCTGAAAACAGGCATTCAACGCTTGATAGACAACAAAGAGGTTCTGTCTGAAAGTACTCCTGTTTTACCTGTTCCTGTTGAAGACATTTCAATCATAACCATCTCCACAAATTCTTCCAGGGTCCCCAAAAGACCCGTTAGAATTACATCGGTTCCAAAAACTACTCCTCTTATAATCACAATGCCTGGGCCAGTCCCGTATGAATCAGACAAAACTGTGTCGTGGAATTACGGTGGGGACATCTACTACCATGGCATCAAACAAGATAAGCTGGTCGCCGAAGAGATAAACTATGAAGAAGAAGAATCCGACATTAGTAATATTTCCGGAACCAGTAAGATTACCCGAAGCGGTAGAATCTTCTCTCCAGAAATTGCCCCCCCAAAGGCAGTTTTTGGACCCGTGGCTGCTCCATAAGTTACCTCCGTACCAATAATCATATCTGCAAGTGCTCCTATTGAAAAAGATGACACAACCCCTGATGTTATCCCTACCAACACTCCTGCTGCTGAAACTCGAGGAAAAAGTATTCAAGTAGAGCCTGTCCAGACGAAGGCTCAATCACTGACTCTCCCTGAAACCTCCAAGAAAGAAATGGAGGAGATCCTGAGAATAATAAAGAGGAGCGAATAAAACGTAGTTGAACAATTGGGGAAAACTCCCTCCAAGATCTCCACGCTAGCATTGTTGCTGTGTTCTGAGGAACATGTGAAAGCCCTGGTGAAATTCCTAAAGACAACCTATGTGCCTCAAGAGACGTCTGCTGACCAATTTCAAGATTGCATGGCCAGCTTGACGATGGATAACGGCCTAGGCTTCTCGGATGCTGATTTGACACCAAGAGGAAGAAAGCACAATGAGGCATTGCATGTCTCTGTGGAATATAGAGGAACAACTCTGGCCCATGTCTTGGTGGACACTGGCTCATCTTTGAATGTTTTACCAAAGAAAGCTCTCGACAAACTAGACTATGAAAGACTGACATTGAAACCCAGTAACATAGTCGTAAGGGAATTTGATGGCTGAAAGAGGATGGTCCACGGGGAGGTGGATATCCCCATAAAGGTTGGGACTCAAACTTTCAACTCAACCTTCTATGTAATGGGCATCCCCCCTCTTACTCCTGTCTGCTAGGACGATCGTGGATCCATAATGCCGGTGCTTTCACCTCTACACTACACCAGATGTTGAAATATCCGGTCCAGGGAAATATTATCACTGTCCACGGAGAGGAAGAATATATGATTAGCCACCTCAATTCCTTCAGGTATGTGGAATTGGACGACGAGTTCATTGAAACTCCTTTTCAATATTTCGAAGAGGTCCCCCAAGAGATAGTAGTGACCAAGACTGCATCCCAGGTTCCCAAGATCACAAGACCTCCACTCTATATGTCATCTCTGAAAGACGCCAAAGCAGTAGTAGAGGAAAGTGGATGCACCATCTGGGGGAAACTTCCGGATATTCCGTATAAGTCTGGCAAGTTTGGTTTAGGGTTCACTTCAAGTGCTCAGAAGGCTGTACGTCGTGCCCGTGCTGGAGGGTCCCCCTTAAAGATTAGCAACCGAGAGGTAAATGCGGTAGAAGACAGTGAAGAGGATTGCAGCTTGGAGGATTGGATCTTTCCTACTGTCAACAAAGGACTTCGCAATTGGGAGGCCAGAGACTTTGTCCCAATAACTTTCATCCCTTAGTAATTTATCTTTACATTTCTGTTGGACTTGTAATATTCACAAACAATTCGCACATTTAAAACCTTGTGTATTTCCCGAGGAACAATGGTCCATTTGTAAGGGTTTTTGTTTCATCTTCATATGACATTCAATGAATCATGGACGTTTTTCACATACAAACTTTTATGGTCATAGTTTTTTCTTTTACATTTTATTTTTTAAAGGATGGCTATACCCTTACACACACCCACACTCACAAATGAAGGTACCCCTCCATTCCAGATCCCATGGGTAATGATACTGCTATGGCCTTTTGTGAATTTGAGGATCTAATCTACCAAGCCGAAGACAAAGGTGAGGAAGATTGTGAAGTACCAGGGGAACTGGCCAGACTACTGCAACAAGAGGAAAGAGCCATTCAGCCTCACAAGGAACTTGTGGATACAATCGACCTGGGTACCGAGGAGGATAAAAAAGAGGTCAAGGTGGGTGCCAATTTGGAGCCCAGTGTCAAGGAGCGTCTGATTTAGCTGTTGCATGATTATGTTGAGATCTTTGCCTAGTCATATGAAGACATGCCAGGACTTGATACAGACATCGTGGTACATTGTCTGCTGACGAGAGAAGACTGTCCACCAGTAAAACAAAAAGTCTGCCGCATGAGACCTAATATGTCAGAGAAGATCAAAGCGGAAGTCATGAAACAATTCAATGCTGGATTCTTGGCTATCACTTCCTATCCCCAATGGGTTTCCAACATTGTTCCTGTGCCTAAAAAGGATGGCAAAGTACGAATGTGAATGGACTATAGAGATTTGAATAGGGCCAGCCCTAAAGATGATTTTCCACTCCCCCACATCGATATCTTGGTTGACAATACGGCCCAACACAAAATGTTTTCCTTCATGGACGGATTCTCAGGTTACAACCAAATCAAAATGGCACCTGAGGACATGGAGAAAACAACATTTGTCACACAGTGGGGCACATTCTGCTACAAAGTGATGTCATTCGGACTGAAGAATGCTGGGGCAACCTATCAACCCGCCATGGTAGCTTTATTTCATGACATGATACATCATGAAATAGAGGTCTACGTAGATGATATGATAGCCAGATCACAAACAAAAGAAGAGAATTTAGATCACTTGCAAAAGCTGTTTGAGAGACTAAAGAAATACAAGCTAAGGTTGAATCCAAACAAGTGCACATTCGGGGTACGATCCGGTAAACTCCTAGGATTTTTCGTCAGTAACACAGGCATTGAGGTCGATCCTGCCAAGGTTAAAGCAATACAAGAAATGCCTGCTCCTCGTACTGAGAAGGAAGTCAGAGGATTCTTCGGACGCCTGAACTATATTGTCAGATTCATTTCTCACGTAACAGCTACTTGTGAGCCAATCTTCAAACTATTGAAGAAAGATCAAGTAGTTAGATGGAACGATGAATGCCAGGTTGCTTTTGACAAAATCAAAGAGTATTTACAAGAGCCTCCTATTTTGATGCCACCATTCGAGGGAAGACCACTGATCATGTATCTGACAGTTTTAGAGAATTCAGTGGGGTGTGTATTGGGGCAGCATGATGATTCTGGCCGAAAAGAGTACGCTATTTACTACCTGAGCAAAAAGTTTACCGACTGTGAAACCAAATATTCACTGCTCGAGAAAACTTGTTGCGCTCTGGCATGGACTGCTCGCCGGCTAAGACAGTATATGCTGACTCATACTACTTTGTTGATATCTAAGATGGATCTGATAAAATGCATCTTCGAAAAGCCTGCTCTGTCTGGGAGGATAGATAGATGGCAGATGATCCTAACAGAATATGACATATAGTATACTACCCAGAAAGCTATAAAGGGCAGTGTATTGGCTGATCACCTTGCTCACCAAGCTGTAGAAGACTATCAGTCCATGAAGTTTGAATTCCCGGATGAAGACATTATGACATTAGACAATTGTAAAAAAATTAGACCATATGACGGACCTGAACAAGGATCCCGATGGACCCTGATCTTTGATGAGGCATCCAATGCACTTGGTAATGGTATCGACGCTGTACTCATATCTCCAGAAGGGTGTCATATTCCTTTTACTGCCAGACTTTGCTTCAACTGTACGAACAACATGGAGGAATACGAAGCATGCATCTTTGGTCTCAGAGCCGCCATAGACTTGGGAATCAAATCTTTAGATGTATTTGGAGATTCAGCTTTGGTCATCAGCTAGATCAAAGGGGAATGGGACACTAAGCACCCAAATCTTATCCCTTACAAAGAACATGTTTTGACATTGCTACCACATTTTGAGAAGATTACCTTCGAGCATTTCCCGTGAGAAGAAAATCAGCTAGCAGACGCTCTAGCCACAATGTCATCTATGTTTAAACTTAATTGGGATAACGAGGCTCCCCAGATCACCATCGAACAAATGGATGAACCAGCACACTGTCACGAGATTAATACTGAAGAAATAGTGGACCAACCTTGGTTTCATGAAGTCAAGAGGTATCTCGAAGCTCAAGAATATCCAGAAGGAGCTTCAATCAATGATAAGAAGTTCTTAAGGAGATTCTCCGCTAAGTTCTTCCTTAGTAATGGCATCATGTACAAACGCAATCATGACTCCATTTTGCTTTGGTGCATGGATAAGGTTGAAGCTGAAAAGATCATGGCTGAATTACATGAAGGTACTTTTGGCACTCACTCCAGTGGGCATACGATGGCGAAGAAAGTCCTATGGGCAGGTTATTATTGGTCTACCATGGAAGAAGATTGCTATCAACACTCTCGGACCTGTCATAAGTGTCAAATTTATGCCGACAACATGCATGTACCTCCGGTTCCTCTGAACATCTTAATGACTCCTTAGCCCTTTGCTATGTGGGGAAATGATATGATTGGAGAGATCAAGCCTACAACCTCCAATGGACACTATTTCATTCTAGTGGCCATTGACTATTTTACCAAGTGGGTTGAGGCAGCTTCCTTCGCTTCCGTTACCAAGAACGTTGTTTCCCGTTTCATTAAGAAAAATCTCATTTTCCGGTACGGTATCCCGGAAAGGATCATCACTGACAATGGTAAAAATCTTAACAACAATATGATCACCGCCTTGTGCAAGCAATTCAAGATTCAGCATCACAATTCTTCCCCTTATCAACCAAAGATGAATGGTGCTGTCGAAGCTGCGAATAAAAACATTAAGAAGATCATACAAAATATGGCAGTCACGTACAAATACTAGTATGAGATGCTACCATTCGCTCTCCACGGGTATCGTAGCACGGCTCGCACGTCAACTAGGGAAACACCTTATTATTTGGTTTACGGCATGGAGGTTGTCTTGCCTATTGAGGTTCAAATCCACTCTCTGAGAATTATGAAGGATGCATGTTTGAACGAAGACTATTGGATCCAGACTCGACTTGATCAACTGAACGTAATTGATGAAAAGAGGCTTACTATTGTTTTCCATGGTCAGATGTATCAGAAGCGGATGATCAAGGATTTCAACAAGAAAGTCAGGCACCAAGCATATCAAGTTGGGGTTCTGGTGATCAAACGTATCATCTTGCCACAAAGTGATCCCAGGGGAAAATGGACTCCTACCTATGAAGGACCATTTGTAATCAAGAACATATTCTACGGTGGGGCAATGATCTTGACCACCATGGACGGCGACGAACTTCCACACTCTGCGAACGCGGACATAGTCAAAAGATACTACGCATAAGAGACCCGCTAGGTTGACACACCTAGGAAAAACAAGGGCATCCCGGCGAACCAAAAAGGTTCGGGCAAAAATTAGGGATAAAATAAAAAAAACTGTACACCCGGCAAGTTGAAAACCCGAAAGGGCGACTTGGGCAAAAAAGGGTTTCCCTGTGGACTAAAAACCTGAAAGGGCGGTCCAGGAAAAAGTTAGGGAATTAAAGCGTATGACTATGTCCCGTCGGATCACTTACGGACAACCTTTGACCTCCGCTGACAAACTCGGAGTTTCTGATCAATTCAATCATATTTGGACAAGGCAAATAGACAAAGATATTCAGAGATATGAAGGCTATAGCAGAATGGGAACCCCATGGGATTATTACACATAGCTATCTTTCTTTGTATAAATTTTTCTTGTTTTATGGCACCGTTCTCTTACTAGAATGTTTGTCTCCTTTGTAAAAAATACTTATTTAAAGTCAATACAAAGATATCTCTTTGAAAGTACAAAAAAAACTATTTGTATTTTTCTTTACTCTTGTGTTTTATTTGCAAAAAAGTCCAATGATTCATTGATGAACATATGCATTTGAACATAATTACTGTTTACAAATAAACAAAATGAGAAAGACAATTACTGATAGGTTGAAAGGACGGGAAAACGTCTCTAGGCTATTCCATAAGTAATCCCCATTGTACGTCATTCAAATCCCAAGTGGAACAAATTTCAATTTATTAACCCCCAGTAGAAATCGTCAAATTTCTCAGGATTCCCCAAGCAGATCTTACAAGCAGAATATGGCATTGCCCTCACGATAGAATTTACTTCTCTCAACAAGAGTTCGTCAGTGTTTCAACTTCAAGACGCGAAATTTCAGCATATCCTCAGCAGCATTCAAGGATTTATTTTCCTCAATCAAACAACAATACAACAAATCAGCTTACATGTGCATACATTACATCCACATATCATAAACATTGATAAAGAAAATACATTGCATCATACATTTCATGCAACATAACTTTGTGTTTCATCTAACATTTTACCCTTTTCAGGATAAGATTAACACCTACCATTAACAATATGCAATCAGGATACAATTCAAATACGCTCCAGACACGGATGCCATTCTGATGCTCATTCAGTTTCAACTTTCAAATACAGTTCAAATACGCTCCAGACATGGATGTCATTCTAATACTCATTCAGATTTCAGAATTCAGATACAGTTCAAATACGCTCCAGACACGGATGTCATTCTGATACTCATTCAGATTTCAAAATTCAGATACAGTTCAAATATGCTCCAGACACGGATGCCATTCTGATACTCATTCAGATTCAACTTTCAGATACAGTACGGATACGCTCCAGACACGGATGCCATTCTGATACATATTCAGATTACCCATTCAGATACAGTACGGATACGCTCTAGACACGGATGCCATTCTGATACCCATTCAGATACAGTACAGATGCGCTCCAGACACGGATGCCATTCAGATACTCATTCAAAGTTCAAATCTAGATACAGTTCAGATACGCTCTAGACACGGACTCCGTTCTGATACTCATTTTTTTTAGCTTACAACTTGCAATTAAACAAACATTCTTGGATGGCATCTACAAGCCCATCTCCAACAAGATTCTATCACTTCTCCAAATGGCATCTTTAAGCCCATTCCCTCAACTACACATCATCGAGTGCAAATTTATGGGCACTCTAGTGTCCAATCATATTTCACCTTGGAGTCACGAATGGCAAAGCTCGCCAATCTAACTCTTCAGGTTTAAGAAGCTTGAACAGGGGCAACTGTTGTACCCCAAAATTTTCCCTCTCATTTATCAAGATTATTCTCACAAGATTTCTTTGACTCAAGATTGGATTAGGGTTTGACCAGCTCAAGACATCTCATCATGCACTGGTAACCCAAAATTAGGGTTTGATTTTACCCAAGAATTTTTGGACTATCAAAGCTTCATATGACTTTCAAACATCATTATGGGCCCCTAAGATTACTCATGACAAGTTTCAAGCCTTGAACCATATTTTTTATCAGTCAATTGGGCAGTTGACCTAAAAATCAAGTGTATTGGGGAAAAAGTCAACCATGTCCAATTTACAGTCAAACTTCATAATTTTTGATCCACATCAACATTTTGGACTCATATGTATCATTTTATCAAGTTTGGACCATAACTCTTCAATAAATTTGATCAAATCATCAAAAGGGCAAAATGGTCAAAATTAAGGATTTGATTGAGAAAGGGAAATTTCTGGTTTTTGACCTAGAAAATGACCAATTGGTTTGAAGCATGATTTCAAGGGTTCATTTGTACCATATTGACCTATTGACATGGTTCAAAACATTGCAAATCCATTGGATTGACAAATGAAATTTGCAGTCAACTGATCAAAAGTCAATTGTATATTGAAAAGTCAAACTTTGACTTTTTGGTCAAAATCAAGTGTCAAGGATCACAATTCATCAAAACATGTCAAAATATGAAAATTATTCATCAAGAAATTAAAGATTGAAGATTTGGTTTTGAAATTTGAATTTCTCTTAACTTAGAAATTTTTCTAAGTATTGAAAATTTCTTATTTTTTCTCAACTTTAAGCCATTTTTTCACCAAGATACAAGATGATTCAAAGAAAGTTCTCAACAAGAAAGTCGTAGAAATCCATGAAATCTACAACTTTAATTCACACATTTTTCTCTAAAGATGCTTGGATCTCAAGATATAATTTTATGAACACATGCCCATGAACTAAAATAACTTAGTGAAAATTTGCCCTAATTTAGGCAGGTTTTTGACCCAACTTCATGGCAATTTTTCACCTAGTTCCAAGAAGAACTTTGAAATGAATTTCAAACATGAGTTATAGAGAACATTGCAAGATTTCCAAAATGTCAAAGAACTCCTTGAGATAATTTTTGATAAGGGAGAATCGAAGAGATGAAATTGGAAATTTCTCACTTTGAATTAAAGCCATTTCATGAAGAACAAAATTCAAATCTGAACCTGTGCTACCTAATTCTTGCTTCACAGGTCTCAAACTTGTTTCTCACTTCATAATTTAATGCTTACTCAGTTAACAAAGCCTTAATCCAAGCCCAAGGGTCTTTGTCCAAGCTTTAATTCCATAAATGGCACAAAGTTGCCATTGCCATTTTGGAAAAGCTTAACTTTTGCAACTTTTCAATTCTTGAGCATTGGACCTATCTTCTCTGCACACACAAATCCTACATACCTAAAGCAACTTGTATAGAGCTTATACCAACTCCAAGAAGGCCAGTACAAGCATGTGGAGACTTGTCTCTTCACTTTGCTTAAAAAGCAAGAAAGTGTGCAAAAAGCCTAGAACTGAAAAATTTGTTGTGGAGTTGACTTGAAACTTTCTCCATACTAATACACAAACACATTACAACTTCGAACTTAATTACTAAAGGCCTAAAATACTCAAAAAAAACCATCTCACCAAAAACCTGTCAAAAACTTGCAGTTTGAGCATAAGCATAGAAATCCACAAATTGGCTCGTGCGTTTTAAGTTTTAATCATTCAAACACTTTACCTACCTCATATCTAAGTGATCCAAACCATCATCCCTGCATTGTAACTCCTCCTTCTTCATCTGCCATTTTTGTTTTCCAAGCTTGCAGGTTGACTTGGATAGAGAGTTTCAGACACTTTCAAAGCAAGGTAAGGATTGGAACACACTCAGGGAGGTTCAAGCAAGCTAAAGGAATCTTCAGGCCATCATAAATATCACTCAAAGTCCATTCACGATCTCAGCTGAAAGAGGTAAGAACTCCAACTTTTATCTCTTCATACAGGCATCCATTGGTCATGATTAGTGAAAGAAAAATATAGATATTATAGTGCTGAAGCCAATCATGTGCATAGATTTTATTTCTGTTCATTATGTAGAGAATTTTGGAGTTCAAATTTATGTAAAAGATAGGTTTAAAATTAGGGCTTTCAAAATTCGTTTTAATCTTTGATTGTTAGTTTCCATAAGTTACATGTCTGAAATCGTGGGAATGAGTACCATCATTTTCATGTTGGAAGTTTTCATTTTCATGGAGAAATGAGAAAGATACAGGAGTTCTGGCCAGCTTGAGGAAGAAGACAAAGTATAGGGAAAAGGAAGTTGTTTGTGTTATATTTTTATTGTTTCATATAAACTAACGGATGTACAGCCACCCCAGTGGCAAGGTAGCGCGCTGGCAATGCCCAGGTCATGGGTTCGAACCTTGGCACTACCTTTTACATTTTTTTTTCATTTTTTCAGCTTCAGTTTTGGCATTTTTGGTAGTATGGGCTTGGTTCTTGGACCTTCTATTTTTTTTCCTAACACACTACTCCCTGTTTGCTTGCAGCACCCCTGGCCCAATCTTTTATTATTTATTTTATTTTCATATTTGTTTTATTAAAATATTTTCTTTAACATATAAAAATCATAAAAAATATAAACATGATAAATATTGCATTTTTATTTTATTTTATTTTATTTTCACATAAAAAATATATTTTAAATATATACTAATTATCTCCCTTGAATAAATTTGTAAAAAATAAATCAAACTTATATATATTCTTATCTTTTTATATATATACTTGTAAATATTTTTTTTACACATAAAAAGACTAATCATTTTTCATAAAATATTATTTATTATGTTAATACAAAGAATACACAAAAATAATACTTAAAGAACTTTATTTTCCCTTTAATTAGAAATTAGGGTTAACCATTTTTCTCAAGAAATAATTTCTTTTTTTAATATTTTTAGGATTAGGTTAAAACTCCTTTTCACATAAAAATAAAACAATTTCTTTTCCTTGTATATACATAATATTTCACATTTAATTTATCTTGTACATTATTTATTCCAATATTTGTACAAATTTGATTTGGTTGTAATAGCTTAATTAGATTTACATTATTTCAAATCCCCATTCATAATTTGTATTCCCCCCTCCCATAAAATGTTGTAATAGTGTAATAACCTTGAAGTTACGCCATTTACCGCTTTTATATACCATGCTAGTAATTAGGGCTTCTATGGTAAGATTAAAACAAATCAAATAGAAAACCCTAATCCAAGAAAAACTCAAAGCATGAAAATAACACACTTGCACACAATCATCCTTAGAGTTTCTCCACTTAGTTGCCTTATACAAAAATGGCCATATTACGCATGCAAAAGTATCTTGGCAAAACAAACAAATATAAGATCGTAGTCCCTCGATGACGCTATTCTAAGTTGTCTTACAAAAATGATCTTGGTCCCTCAAAAATGCTAAGATACTTTGCAACATTGCTAATCATGGTTATACGATGACCCACGCCCGTCCCATTTACATCCAAAGATATGGTTGCTTACCAAATCAATGGTAAGACAACAATGTCAAAGGAATAGAAAATGAACAAAAAAGAGATTTGAGTAGGTAGATTACTTCTAGTTACTTGCTCCTTTTCAAAACAACTATCCTTGCTATTTTCAAAATAAACACACACATTTCAAAACATCTTACAATCATTGAAAACATTTTCAAAAAGACAAACATCTTTGTAGACATTCTTACAAACAAGAATCATTACAAAGATTGCCTAAACAAATGGCCTCTTTACAAAATACTTTCAAAAACCACGCAAAGTAGATTTTCAAAACAAAAAGCAAGTGATCTAGCAAGTAACTAAGAGCCCATGGAAAATCATGGATGAAAAGGGTGTTAATACCTTCCCTTTTCATAATCTACCCCCCGAACTCAAGAAAACATCTCAAAGGTCTTTCATATGCTTTTTCACCTTTCCTTTTGGATAAAAGAAAAGTCGGTGGCCACTCTTGCTAACCGAAATATTTGCGATAAACCGCAAAACACTCAAGTCAGTTCTCCCACCGTATCACACAAGGCAAAAGCTTCCCTATGGATAGCATTCACTGGATTCATATTAACACTCACATGGCATTGGCTATCTTCATGCTAGCTCTGACTGGGCAAAGTCTCCCTTTGAAACAACTTGCTGCAAGCTTCAACATGGAAACTCCTATCTTCAACTAGCTTCGATTCACAGAGGAAACGCCTATGCTATCACCCACAAAGCATTAACTATTTTCACGCTAGCTTCAACTGGGCAGTATCTCCCTTGGAAAGTTTGTTTCGACACGCATAGTTTCTACACTATGGTAGCACATTCGAAGGACATGCAAGACATACCCGGATGTCCCATTTGAAGGACGTATTTTGGTGGTTGTTATACCCAAAAATTTCCCCTCTCATTTTACTCAACACATACCAATTGAGGTTCCCAACTTGCTCAAGGATGCCCAAGAGTTGACCAGGCAAACTCTCTCCTAAAGCAATGAATCTCAAACTAGGGTTTCCATTTTCAGTTGGATGGTTGAAGTACAAAGGTCCCAAATGCTTTCCATGGTACTAATATATTTTCAAGATCACCCATGTCAAGTTTCATGCCTTACACAAGAAGTTTTCTCAGTCAATTGCTCAGATGCCAGAAAATCAATTGTACTAGGTCAAAAGTCAATTGTGGCCCACATACAGTCAAACTTAAAGAATTTTGGTCAACATCAACATTTTGAAGTTATATCCATAATTTGATCAAGGTTTGATCATGATTCCTCAAGGAATTCCCTAAATTCATCAAAACCCAAAAGTTGCTAAATTAGGGTTTCTCAGGAAAAGTCAGCCAAACTTTGACCAAGCATAACTTCTTCATACTTTATCAGAAAATTTCCATCCAGGGCTCATTTTTAAGAGGATGCAATTCCCTACAACTCATATTCATCCCACAAGTTCAAAATATGCACTCATCAAAAGATATGAATTTCTACATTATAGGTCTTTTTGAAAAGTCAACAAAAACACCTTTTGGGTCAAAGCTTCTTACATGAACATGGAAGACCCAATTGAGATGAGACCAAAAGGGTTGTTTAGGGGACATACTAAGATTTCTAAAATGCCTTGTCAAAGTTGATCAGTTTTGCAAAATTTCCAAAAGTCAAATGTGCTCAAAAATGCATTTTTTGTCAAATGGGCCAAGCTTTTCATGATTGAATCTTGTTTGTGACATGGTCCACGACCCAAATCAGCATATACACTTTATTTGCTTCATTATTTATTTTATTTTGATTTTTTATTATTTAAAATTCAAATTAAATCAAATAAATTGCAAAAAATGCAAAAGATTGATTTTTGATCTGATTTTTTGTAGGAATCAAATCCAATCAAGCTAGCATATCATATCCAAATCGTGCAAGGGTTGATTGAAGCAAAAATAGCATGATTTTGGTTGTTTTGTAAAGATATCATACAAGGATAAAATAAAATCCAATCTCTTTAATTCACCAAGATAAAATGCGTTTTTGTTAACCTTATTCGTTCTGATACAAATACAGAACATAACCAAGCCATGAGGACAAGGATTTTGCAGTGGAAAAACGCCATACCAAAACTCAAAAAATTGGACAAAAGTGCTGGATCGTTTTTGGACCTAGAAGGCAACTCAAGCTGTTCCAACACTCCCAATCGTTTCCTGGAGCCTCTCTGGAGCTAACACTACCGGTTGCACGCCTCCATAAGCCCATAATCCTCCTACACGTCTCTCACGGTTTGGCATATTTCTTAAATTTGATTTTGGTTATTTACGCATGGTTAACAAATTTTAAGCATAGCATGATATTTGTATCATCATTTGGAATGTTTTAGTTTACGTAATTTTGTGTTTCAGCGCCTGTATTCATGATCACCATTGTTAGGGTTCCTGCTTGCGTTTTAGGGCTTTATTCTACAGGTTAAATTAGGCCAAGAAAAGAGTACCATGATACTCGTGAGATCAAAACGAGTTGATCTATGTACTCACCATTAATTTATCATGCTTGTTTAAGATTTTTGAAAGAAGCAGGGCTATAGTTACAGACACAGGCCGTAGGTAAAAGTGTTATACCTAAAGCGACGGTCTAGGGAGGAAGATGATGAGTTGGCGCAACCTCACTAGCCCGTTTGAATAATCGCGCGCGTTTTTGTTATCCACGTTATTTCATATATTATTCATTGTTTTTATTATAACAAATAGAACAGGTGGCCCAGTGGTGAAGCGCGCGTTTGGAAATGTAGAGGACCTGGGTTCGATCCCAAGTCCCAGCATTTTCTTTATTTTCTAACTTTGTTTCAACAGATCATGTGCATGCACGTCCCATGCGCCCATCATGCACCTCACATTCCAGCCAATGGATTCCTCATCAATCCAATCCAACGTCCCACATGTCAGGGACTATGGTACACTCTTTAGGCCGGACCAGCACAGGATCACACACTAGGAGTGGGCTGAGCATAACGGGCTTGCAAATTCAGACATACACCCCCTTGGATTGCTTTCACAAACAGGCCCAATCTCTTTACTTTTTCTATTTTATTTCTTTTTTAATTGTTTTATTAATTATCCTTTTTTACAAAATAACACAAAATCATGTTTTTTTATTTAATCAAAAATCATCAAAAAGCATAAAAATAATTTTTTTCATAAAAAAATATTTTGTTTCTTTAATTAATTAATTAGTTTAATTATTTAGGGCAATTTAATTGTTTTTTCATAATTTAAATTAATTAGAAATTAGGGTTTTAATTTTGTACATAACCTAATTAATTTTTTCTCAGAATAATAACCTAAATATTTTTTCAATTAAATTTTAGGGTTCTTTAATTATTCTTGCATTTAATTCGCCACGCGCATTTTTAATTTCCTTTTATTATTATTGTAACTGTTTCGAGGTTGTAATAAATTAATTAGGGTTTTAAACTTCCGCATTTTTATTTTCAGTCAAGATAATTATGTATCTGCAAAAGCCTTGTAATAGCTAGGACCTTTAAACTTTCCTGCATTTTAATTTTCGTAAACTATAAACTACTTAAATGTATGTTAATAGGATTGTATGGAAAGACTAACTGAAAATTAAAACAGTAGATCACCTTAATTGTGCAAAGATAAATTAAACTGAAAATTACACTCGCACATGCTCAATCTTAGCGTTTACTCCATTCTGGTTGCCTTCGGTAAACAGTCATGAAGTATAGGGTTTGTTAGTAGTTGTCCTCTAGCCCCGAAAGATCTAAAATGACCCATTCGGATGTTGCCTTGGAAAAAGATCTTTAAGGCTTTAGGATGATTACTAACGTTTCCTAACATTGCTTTTGTGATCGTACATGTCCCTTCGAATGTCCCTAAAAACTCCAATGACGATGCTACCTATTTCTCAATAATGGGATAGTGTTGTCTAAAAGGAAAACACGCAGACCTTTTTCGAGTAGGTAGATTAGTTCCTAGGTACTTGCTCAAACAAACAAACTTTTTCACACCAAACACTTTTCAAACAAAGTTTTCAAAAACAACTTCGTAACACTCTTGAGGACGGAAACAAGGGTTAAAACGAAGTAAAACAAAACTTTTCAAAGCAAGCACACACAAGCAATTTCAAAATGAGAAAGTACCTAAGAGCCCATGGAAAACCATGTATAGAAAGGGTGCTAACACCTTCCCTTTTTATAACCTACCCCCCGTACTCAGAAACATCTCGAAAAAGGTTTTTTCTGTTCTTTTTCCTTTTCCTGATTGGATAAAATAAAAGTCGATGGTGACTCTTACTGTGAAATTTGCGAACAAAAAACACAAACCAGTATTAACAGCCGATTCTGCCACCGTATCACAGAACTGGCGACTCTACTGGGGATAATATATAAAGTTGGGTTTACCTTAGGATCTAGGTCATTTGAAAATTGCTTTCTTGTTTTGCCTTGCTTGCTTTAAATTCAAGGGTTTTGTTTGGGTATTATTAAAGATTCTACACCCGGATCTGGGGACACTTTTTAGGTAAACAACAATTGATCATGGAGACTCTACGGCGTATACCGATATGTATTAAGTGATGGCTGTGTTAGTGTGACACTTTGGTTGGTACCGGTATCCTTCGTGTGGAAAAGAAGAGAATATAAGGCCGCTGTGTGGTGTCGTGAAGCACTAACGGATCTTAGAACCTTAGTTGAACAAACTTGGCCATTAGAAAGTAGTGAGATAGCCGGCCTCGGTATAAAGCTGAGGATTGGTTGATACCCGATGCTACACTCATTGAGATCAGACTTTCAGGATATTTCGGCCGCAAGAAAATATTGCTTGAGCTGAAACAATGCCCGATAAAGGATGATTAGTGATATTGAGAATCTTTAGAACCCGGTTAATTTTCTAAGACAGGTTTGAAACCAACTAAACTTCAAGAGGGTACTTACCTTTAACCCCATGCAAGTCTTTGAACCTAAGGTCTATTGTGTGTTTTGCTTATATGTGATTTATCCTGTTTGAACATGGCATCATGCATTATAACATAGCATCCATTCTTATTGGACTAACTATTTCAAGGACCAAGGGAATTTATCTTTGTTCTGTTTTGCAGATCATGGCTTCCGCTCGTAGAAACACTATCCGAGTCAGCTTTATGAAAATACCTTCCCAACTCAAGGAGCTAGTATCAAAGGTCCCTAAAACATTTGTGTTCACTAAGAGACATGGTCGACTCCTCAACTTGGTTACTTCAAACTTTGATGAGAAGATGATGAGTGTACTCTTTCAATTCTTTGATCCCAAGCACCACTGCTTCACCTTTCCAGACTATAAGTTAGTGCCTACCATGGAAGAGTTCTCTCAGTTATTGGATATACCCATTCTTGAACAGTTGCCTTTCACAGGTCTGGAAGAAATTCCTAAGCCAGAAGTCATTGCCTCAGCCTTGCATCTGAAACGGGTCGACGTGGTATCCAATTGGAAAACAAGAAGCGGAGTCAAGGGTTTTCTAGCCAAATTCCTGATAGATAAGGCCCAATTTTTTTGGGATGATATGGATTTTTAGGCTTTTGAGAAGGTTTTGGCCCTTCTAATCTATGGGTTAGTACTATTCCCTAATCCAGACTTATTCATAGATGTGAATGCTATCAAGATCTTCCTCTCTCACAACCTCGTGCCTACCTTGCTCGGAGATATTTTGCACGCTCTCCATACTCGTACCATGAAGAGAAGAGGGGATCTTATGTGGTGCATGTCATTGCTATCTAGGTGGTTTATTTCTCACCACCCTGTACTGAAGAATGGAGAAGGTTTAGGTTGGTCGCAAAGGATAATGTCACTCGCTCACGCGAATATTCTCTGGTGTTCCCGAGCTATGGAAAACACTGCTATTATTGACCGCTGTGGGGAGTACCCTAATGTCCCGTTACTTGGCATCAAAGAGGGTATAACCTACAATCCTTGTTTAGCTCTGCGACAATTTGGTTACGCTCGAAGAGATGTTCCCCATGAGTTACTTATTGAGGGAATTGCATTTAACTATGAGGATGATGTTCAAGGGTATCTCCAGAGGTTCATACGAGCTTGGAGCATTGTAAACAGATCTGGCGCCAAGGCTTTGGGGCCAAAGGATTCCATTCCTATGGAACCTTATCTCTAATGGGTACGAGCTCACGCCTAGAAACTTAGGATTCCCTATATGGCCGTTTTACCAGTGATTGTGGAACCCACTACTGAAGGGAGTATTCCTTACATGATTCTCCATCCTGATATGCCCACTGATCTTGGAGAACTAAAGAGGTCTTGGATTTAGTTGAAGAAAGAACGGGATACCTACAGGGATCAATTATATGCCCAGGAGGGGAAGGTTTTAGAGCTCACAAAGCAGCTCCATGAGGAAAGAGGACTCAATGTCTATCTCGGCACAAAGAGGGATCATCCATGGGAATTTTGATTTTTTCTAGTTTTTAGATTTGTTTTTAATTGTAACGCCTAAAAGGCATTTGAACTTTGAATTCAACTAATAAAATCTTTGTTTCATTTTGGTTCGCAAATTTAAATTTCCCAAAGTCTTTGAAATCATTGCATATGCATCCCATTCATAGCATTGCATGTACAGGATTCATAACAGGTTTCTCATCTCCTCTGTTGTTTATTTCAGCAATGGCTCTTAAATAAACTATGAAAGATCTTCAGACTCAGAACATGCAATTCCAGCAAATGATTGTGGCTCTGGCCAAAGGACAGGAAGAGATGAAGGCTCTGATTGTTAAGAAGAACAAGAAGACCAAGAAGACAGCCGATGTGGCACATATGAGCAGAAGGTTCAGAGGACCGCCAAGACGGGTTGTTGATTATCTTCTTCATCTAAAGAGGGAGAGCACCAAGAGGTTAAAGCCAGAGAAGAGGACCCTAGTCCTAAAGAGTACTATAATGAAACTAATTACAATGAGGAGTAGTACCCTCTGGCTGATGAAAAATATAAGCAGTTAGAAGAGCGTCTGAGTGCTATGGAAATCCAGAAGGTTCCTGGGCTGGATTTTAAAGAGTTGGGTCTGGTCTCCGAGGTTGTCATCCCTCTAAAGTTCAAGGCACCGGTATTTTCTAAGTATGATGGGGTCTCTTGTCCTAAAATGCATCTATGTTCCTATGTGAGGAAGATACAGCCTCATACTGCTGACAAAGACTTGTGGGTTCACTTCTTCCAAGACAGTCTGTCTGGAACATAACTGGATTGGTTCTATCAGCTAGAAAGAGCCAATGTTCATAACTGGGAAGACCTTGCTGCTGCATTTTATAAGTAATATCAGTATAATGCAGACCTTGCTCACACCCGTACATAACTCCAAAATCTGTCTATGGGTTCGAATGAGGGTTTCAAGGATTATGCTCAGAAGTAGAGAGATTTGGATGGAAGAGTTAAACCTACCTTGGTTGACAGGGAACTCGTGGATATTTTTCTGGGAATTTTGACTGGTCCATTCTTCAACCATCTGATTGGAAGTTCATCAACGGGTTTTACTGAACTGATCTTAACGGGAGAAAGAGTGGAAGCTGGAATCCGAAGTGGAAAAATTCAGAAGGATGCCTCTTCTAGTGCTGCAAGGAAGTCATTTGTAGGTAAAAAGGAAGTCAGTGCCATATACAACAAAAAGAATTAGAATCTAATCGAGCACCGTTCGGCGGTAGGGGATGTTATGATTCTCAACCCTGCACCTGCTCAGCAAAGAAATAATCAGCCAAGAGCAGAAAGTCCAGCTAGACAGTTCACTTGGATCAACATGACGCTGTCTCAGGTTTTACCTCAGTTGCTGAAGTCCAATATGGTTACTCTGAGGGAGGCTCCGAAGAATCCGAACACTACCTCTCCCTACTATAAACTGAATGCTCGTTGTGCTTACCATTTGAAAAGTCCAGGCCATGACACCAATGACTGCTGGACTTTGAAGAATAAAGTACATGATCTGATTGATGCTAATGAGACTGAATTTGATCCTCCGGAGACTCCTAACATTATCACTGCTCCTATGCCAAAACATGGTCGGGGTGTTAATGTCGTTGAAGAAGATGTGTTTGTGACTTATGTGGAAGAATTGGTGACCCCACTCATGACTATCACAGAGAGTTTGTTGAAGGCCGGTTTATTTCCGGGCTGTGGTGAAGGTTGCCACTTTTGCTCATTTCTACCGACTGGTTGCCCTTTGTTGAAGGAAGGTGTTCAGTGCCTGATGGATGACAAAGAAATTCTATTTGAGAAGACTCCTGTTCCGACTGTTTCCTGTGAAGACATTGCTATCATAACCATTTCCGCCAATCCTCCCAGGGACTCCTCTAAGAGACCCGTCTGGATTACATCAATTCCGAAGGTGACTCCGTTGATCATAACCATGCCTGGACCAATCCCATACTCCTTGGACAGAGCTGTTCCTTGGAACTATGGGGCCGGCGTCTATTACCACGGCGTCAAGCAGGACATGCTAGCCATGGAAGACAAGATTGCTGAAAATGTTGATTCCAACATCGTCATTATTGTCGGTACCAGTAAAATAATAAGAAGTGGAAGGGTGTTCTCCCCTGAAATTTCTCCCCCAAAGACTGTTATCGGGCCTGTGATCATTCTTGTTGTGATTCCACCCAAGACTACTACTATAATTCTAGTAATCACTCCTGTTGACCCTCCCATCACCGAGTCGGCCGAGAGTCGAGGCAAAGACATACTACTTGAGCCTGTCCTGACAAAGGTTAATTCAGTAACCCTACCAGAAGCTTCCAAGAAAGAAATGGAAGAAATTTTGTAGATAATAAAGAAGAGCGACTACAATGTGGTCGGGCAGCTGGGGTAGACCCCATCCAAAATTTCTATGTTGGCTTTGTTGTTGTGTTCTGAGGCCCATGCGAAGGCTTTGGTTAAGTTTCTGAAGACAGCTCACGTGCCACAAGAGACATCTACTGATCAGTTTGAAGATTGTGTGGCTAGTCTGACTGCTGATAATGGTTTGGGTTTCTCTGACACGGATCTGACACCAAAGGGGAGGAAACATAATGAAGCTCTTCATGTTTCAGTGGAATGCTAGAGCATGACTCTGGCCCATGTTTTGGTAGATACTGGCTCCTCGTTGAATGTGCTACCTAAAAAAGCTTTGGACAAATTGGACTGCGAAGGCTTGACCTTTAAGCCTAGAAATATAGTAGTGAGAGCTTTCGATGGTTTGAAGAGGATGGTGCACGGAGAAGTGAATGTCCCTATCAAAGTTGGTTCCCAGACCTTCGACTCCACTTTCTATGTAATGAATATCAAACCATCATATTCTTGCTTGTTAGGACGCCCTTGGATACATGGGGTTGGGGCTGTTACTTCTACCCTCCACCAGATGTTGAAGTACCCAGTAAGAGGAAAGATTGTCACTGTGCATGGTGAACAGGAGTATATGATCAGTCACTTGAACTCCTTCAGGTACGTAGAAATGGATGGCGAGTTCATCGAGACTCCTTGCCATAACTTTGAAGAAGTACCTCAGATTATGGCTATAGCAGAAACTACCGACAGTCCTCCGAAGGTCACCAAATCTCCCTCGAAGATGGCTTCTCTCAAGGATGCACGAGTAGTGGTTGAAGAAGGTGGGTCTACCATTTGGGGTCAGCTCCCGGTTATTCATTACAAGTCTGACAAATCTGGTTTGGGATTTACTACAGGTGCTCAAAGGGCTGTTCGTCGTGCCTGGACTGGAGGACCTCCCCTACGCATCAACAACTCTGGGGTCAATTCACTTGAAGACGGTGATGGTGATTCTGACATTGACAGCTGGATCTTCCCGACTACCAACGGTGGACTCAGTAACTGGATTGCCAAGGACTTTGTATCGATTACTTTTGTTCAGGAGTAATTGTATTTTTGATTTTTTTCGGATATGTAACTTAAAAGCAATATAAACTCTATAGCCATGTGTCTTACCCGGAGCACAATGGTTCTATTTGTGAGGGTTATCATGTTTCATTTTCATATGACATTAATAAAGCATTGTACGTTTGCATACAAATTTTGCGCTCTTTGTCTTTCTTTACTTTTATTCTATCTATACATCTATGCTCTTACACACACTCACGTATCCAAATACAGATCTGTATCCACTCTAGATCCCATTGATAACAGTTCTGCTACTGCTTATTATAACTTTGAAAATCTGATCAACCAAGCCGAGGACGAAGGTGAGGAAGATTGTGAGGTACCCGAAGAACTTGCTAGACTATTACAGCAGGAAGAAAGGGCCATACAGACTCATGAAGAGCTGGTTGAGATAATGAACTTGGGTACAGAGGAAGACAGAAAAGAGGTTAAGATAGGTGCAAATATGGAGCTTAGTTTCAAACAACGGTTGGTACAGATGTTGCATGAGTATGTTGAAATCTTCGCCTGGTCATATGAAGACATGCCGGGACTAGACATGGATATAGTGGTTAATCGTCTGCCGACTAAAGAATACTTCCCTCTGGTAAAGCAAAAGGTCCGTCGTATGCGCCCTGAGATGTCACAGAAGATTAAAGCAGAGGTTATGAAGCAATTCAACGTCGGGTTCTTAGCTGTCACCTCCTATCCGCAGTGGGTTGCTAATGTGGTTCCAGTACCTAAGAAAGATGGTAAGGTATGAATGTGTGTGGATTACAGAGACCTGAACAGGGAAAGTCCCAAGGATGACTTCCCGCTTCCCCACATCGATGTTCTAGTTGACAACATCGCACAACACAAATTCTTTTCCTTCATGGACAGTTTCTCTGGCTATAATCAGATCAAGATGGCACCTAAAGACATGGAGAAGACAACCTTTGTTACACAGTTGGGCACTTTCTGCTATAAAGTGATGCCGTTTAGGTTGAAGAATGTTGGGGCAACTTATCAGCGAGCTATGGTAGCTCTGTTCCATGACATGATTCACCATGAGATAGAGGTTTACATCGATGACATGATAGCCAAGTCTCAAACTGAGGAAGAACATCTTGATCATCTACAAAAGTTGTTTGATAGGTTGAAGACGTACAAGCTGAGGTTAAATCCGAACAAGTGCACCTTCGGTGTGAGGTCTGGTAAGATTTTGGGATTCATCGTCAGTGACAAAGGTATTCAAGTAGACCTTGCAAAGGTGAATGCCATACAAGAGATGCTGGCTCCCCGCACTGAGAAGGAAGTTAGAGGTTTCTTGGGACGCCTTAATTACATTGTCAGGTTCATTTCACATCTGACTGCTACTTATGAGCCGATCTTCAAGCTTCTGAAGAAAGATCAAGTGGTAAAGTGGAATGACGAATGCCAGGTCGCCTTTGACAGAATCAAGCAATATCTCCAAGAGCCTCCTATTTTGATGCCTCCGACTGAAGGAAGACCTTTTGATAATGTACTTAACAGTGCTAGATAATTCAATGGGGTGTGTGCTGGGGCAACATGACGAGTCCGGTCGAAAAGAGCATGCAATATACTACCTTAGCAAAAACTTTACCGACTGTGAAACACAATACTCACTGCTCAAGAAAACTTGTTGCGCTTTGGCATGGGCTACTTGCCGATTGAGACAGTATATGTTGACCCACACTACTTTGTTGATATCTAAGATGGATCCGATCAAGTACATTTCCAAGAAGCCCACTCTCTCCGGAAGGATATCAAGATGGCAAATGATTTTAACCGAGTACAACATCCAATACACAACCCAAAAAGCAATCAAGGGAAGTGTGTTAGCTGATCATTTGGCGCATCAAGCCGTGGATGACTACCAGTCCATGAATTTTGAGTTCCCGGATGAGAACATCATGTTAGTAACCGACTGTGAAGAACCTGGACCGGATGAAGGACCTGAGGAAGGATCCCAATGGTCTATGTATTTTGGTGGAGCCTCAAACGCACTAGGTAATGGTATTGGCGCTGTAATCATATCTCCCGAGGGCTATCATACTTCGTTCACTGCCCGATTATGTTTCAACTGTACCAACAACATGGCGGAGTATGAAGCATGTATCATGGGTCTTAAAGTTGTTGTTGACCTAAGGATCAAGTTCTTGAGTGTATTCGGGGATTCTACTTTGGTGATAAGTTAGATCAAAGGCGAGTGGGATACGAAACACCCGAACCTTATCCCTTACAGAGAACATGTACTGACAGTGCTGCCGCATTTTGAAGAGATCACCTTTGAACATTTCCCACGAGAAGAGAATCAGTTAGCAGACGCACTAGCTACTATGTCGTCAATGTTCAAGGTCAGGTGGGACAATGAAGCTCCCCAAATCACTATTGATAGGTTGGAGGAACCGACATACTGCTGTGAGATTGATACTGAGGAGGTAGCCGACAAACCTTGGTTGCATGAGGTGAAAAGGTATCTCGAGGCTCAAGAATACCCCGAGGGGGCATCTGTCAATGACAAGAAATTTCTGAGAAGGTTTGCTACAAAGTTCTTCCTCAACAATGGAATCCTCTATAAGCGCAATCGTTACTCTACCTTACTGCGGTGTGTAGACAAGAGCGAAGCAGAAAGGATTATGGCAGACCTACACGAAGGTACCTTTGGCACTCATTCCAGTGGACATACCATGGTAAAGAAGATCCTACGGGCAGGATACTACTGGTCCATTATGGAAGCCGACTGTTATCAGCATTCTCGAACCTGTCACAAGTTCCAAATCTATGCTGATAAGGTGCATGTACCTCCAGTTCCCTTGAATGTTTTGACGGCTCCATGGCCCTTTTCAATGTAGGGAATTGACATGATCGGCGAGATCAGACTTACCACGTCCAACGGGAATCGCTTCATCCTAGTGGTCATTGATTACTTTACAAAGTGGGTTGAGGTTGCCTCCTTTTCTACGGTTACCAAGAATGTGGTGGCACGGTTCATCAAGCATAACTTGGTTTATCGTTATGGTATCCCTGAGAGAATCATCACAGATAACAATACTAATCTCAACAACTCGATGATCATTGATCTCTATAAACAGTTCAAGATTCAGCATCACAACTCTTCTCCTTACCGGTCGAAGATGAATGAGGCTGTTGAAGCTGCTAACAAGAATATCAAAAAGATCATACAGAAGATGACAGTGACATATAAAGACTGGCACAAGATGTTACCGTTTTCTCTTCACGGGTACCGTACTTCAGCACGTACGTCGATAGGGGAAACACCATATTCTCTGGTATATGGCATGGAGGATGTCCTACCCATAGAGGTCTAGATCCCTTCTCTACGAATTATGAAGGTAAGGGTTTGGGCGAAGACGATTGGATCCAGACTCGACTTGATAAATTGAACTTAATCGACGAGAAAAGACTTATTGTTGTCTGCCATGGTCAAATGTATTAGAAATGGATGATCAAGGCCTTCAACAAGAAAGTCAGACAACAAGTGTATCAAGTAGGGGACCTGGTAATCAAGCGCATCATACTGCCGCAAGGTGATCCCAGAGGAAAATGGACCCCCACCTATGAGGGACCATTTGTAGTCAAGAACATATTCTCCAGTGGAGCCATGATCCTGACCACCATGGATGGTGACGACCTTCCACACCCTGTCAATGCGGACATAGTGAAAAGATACTACACATAATAAAGACCCTCTAGGTTGACATACCTAGGCAAAAATAAGGGCATCCCGACGAACCAAAAGGGTTTGGGCAAAAATTAGGGACAAAAAATGAAAAAATATGTACACCCGGCAAGTCGAAAACCCGAAAGGGAGGCTTGGGAAAAAAAGGGTATCCTGGTGGACTGAAAATCCGAAAGGGAGGTCCAGGCAAAAATTAGGGGTTAAAGTGTATCACTATGTCCCCTTGAATCACCTTGCGATCAGACTTCAGTAATCATATATCAAGCTTAAACGGTACCGATCAATCCAGTCAGCTTTGGACAAGCAGCAAAATGATGAGATGCTCGAAGACATAGGGGCAATAGCAGAATTGAAACCCAATGGGATCACTACACATAGCTTTTTTCTTTTTGTACACAATTTCTATAATAATTTACATTTTTTACGGCGGTGTTCTCTTACTAGAGCGTCATCCTCCTTGTAAGAAACGCCTGTTATAGGAAAATTTCAAATCAATATAAAGCGTCTTTTAAGTATAAAACTCTGTGTTTGTTTTTCCTTTTTCTATTTTGTTGTGCAAAAATGTCCAATGTTTTATTCTTGACATATGCATTTGAATATGATTAATGTTCAGAAATATCTGCATATAAAACAGAAAGACAGTTACTAAGAACTCAAAGAAACTGGTACAAAACCTAAATATCGACAGTTACCCCGTCCATCATGGTACAAGGGGCAAAGACAGTTGGAAGCAAATTCACTATCACGTATAAGCTAGAGATACCTATACTCCCTGAAGAGCCGAGACAACCAAGGTATGACCTCCGTATCCCCAAGCAGGAATTCCTTCCCCAGCAGGTTCCTTCAGAAAGCTAATGTCTGCATTCCCCAGTCGAGCTTTATAACCATAAACAGTTTATAAAGTTTTTCTCCCGAGCAGAGTTTATTTCTATGACGGAGGAAGCTCGATCTACAACAGAGCTCTTCTCTCTGGCAATGGAAGTTCATCCCCAACTGAGTTTATTTCTCCAAATTAACAGATCTTCCAACAAAGTATCTCTCTTCCCCACAGAGTCATTCCCCCGCAGGATTATCCTCAAACAGAGTCTCCTCCTTCAGAATGTTCTCAAGAAGAATGGATATAAATCTCCAGCTAATCATCTTCGGTCACTATCCCCAGCAGAAACGAAGAACTTAACTCCTTGTACTCTCCAGCAGTAGTCGTGGATTTATTTTCCCAAGCTAGAGAATATCATAATAGCATTGCATATCCATACATCATGGCATGTGCATACATATTATACAGCATAATCTCATTTATTTTGAGAACACCATTACTCAATACATTTCATACATCATGACATTACGTACGACTAACTCTTTACCTTTCAGGGAAAGATGCAATCAAGTTCTCTCTGGTTCAGTCAAACCGACACTAAGGTTTCTATTCTAGTTGAAGATGTTTTAAAACTTTCGGCTGGGTCAGCCGAATCGCCGCTAAGATTCCCCTGATTTCTATGCCAGTCAAAGTTAATCCGAGATCTCTCCCAAGATCAGCCAAATCAATACTAAGATTTCTCTCCCAGTTGAAGTTCTCACAAATTTTCTCTGGTTCAGTCAAACTGACACTAAGGTTTCTATTCTAGTTGAAGATGTTTTAAGACTTTCGTCTTGGTCAGCCGAATCGCCGCTAAGATTCCCCTGATTTCTATGCCAGTTAAAGTTAATCCGAGACCTCTCCTGAGATCAGTCAAATCGATACTAAGATTTCTCTCCCAGTTGAAGTTCTCACAAGTTTTCCCTGGTTCATTCAAATCGATACTAAGATTTTTATTCCAGTTCAAGCTTTGAATCCCGAAAATCGACCGGATAATATCTTGATTTCTCCAAAATACTACAAACCCTGGAATTGACCAGATAGTGGTATATCTCAAATTCAAGCTACGAAGCCCGAAAATCAACCAGATAACAGCTTAATTCCCCCATCATACTGTGAAGCCTGGAAATCGACCGGATAACAATACAAGATACTATGAAACTTGGAATCGACCAGATAATGGTATATCTCAGATTCAAGCTATGAAGCACGGAAATCAATCGGATAATATCTTGATTTTCTCCAAAATACTATGAAGCCTGGAATCGACCAGATAGTGGTATAAGACACCGTGAAGCCTGGAGCACTACCAGATAACGGTATAAGATAATGTGAAGACTGGAGCCCGACCAGATAGCGACAAGAGACATTGTGAAACCTAGAGCACGACCAGATAACAGTATGAGGTACTGTGAAGCTTGGAATTTGACCAAATAGCAGTTTACTCGGCCAATTACTATGAAGCCTGGAAATCCACCGGATGTTAGTATGCCTTAAATTCAAGTTGAAACCCGGACGCGACCGGATAACCACTTAATTCCTTCTAAATCCTGGAACACGACCAGATAAGAATTGAGAAATTGAAAATCCTGGAGCACGACCAAATAGCGAGTTTAATCTCATCTCCCCAGTAAGTCACTGTGAAACCTGGAGCACGACTAGATAGCAGTTAATCTTATTACCCTTATCAAATCATTGTAAAGCCTGGAGCACGACCAAATAGCAGTTCATTTTCATCTCCTCGACTAAGAGATGATTCCCCAGTAGAGTAACGGACAACTGAAGTTCCTAAAATTCCACTTCTCCCAAGACAGAGACCAACATTCCTCAACAGATTCCTCCTTAACGACAGAAACATGAATTCTCATCAAAGGAATATCTTGGGAAACCAACATCATCTAGATGGCATCTTTAAGCCCATCTCCGACGACTCTCCTTCATCATCCTGGATGGCATCTTTAAGCCCATCTCTGACAGCCTTCCGTCGTCTCCTCCAAATGGCATATGTAAGCCCATTCCCGATACTACCTACACAGTCCAGCACCATCTCATACGAGTGCAAATTTCTGGGCACTCTAGTGTTCAATCATCTTCCACCTTTAGATTACAAAAGGCAGACAAGCCAATCTACATCCTCAGGTTTAAGAAGATTGAACAGGGGCAGCTGTTGTACCCCAAAATTTTCCCTCTTATTTTACTCAACACATGCCCATTGAGGTTCCCAACTTGCTCAAGGATGCCGAAGAGTTGACCAGGCAAACTCTCTCCTAAAGCAATGAATCTCAAATTAGGGTTTCCATTTTCAGCAGGATGGTTGAAGTCCAAAGGTCCCAAATTATTTCCATGGTCCTAATATGTTCTCAAGATCATCCATGTCAAGTTTCATGCCTTACACAAGAAGTTTGCTCAGTCAATTGCTCAAATGCCTGAAAATCAACTATACTAGGTCAAAAGTCAACTGTGGCCCACATACAGTCAAACTTCAGGATTTTTGGTCGACATCAACATTTTGAAGTTATATCCATCATTTGATCAAGGGTTGATCATTATTCCTCAAGGAATGCCCCAAATTCATCAAAACCCAAAAGTTGCTAAATTAGGGTTTCTTAGGAGAAGTCAACCAAACTTTGACCAAGCATAACTTCTTCATACTTTATAAGAAATTTTTCATCCAATACTCATTTTGAAGAGGATGCAATTCCCTACAACTCATCTTCATCCCACAAGTTCAAAATATGCACTCATCAAAAGATACGAATTTCTACATTATAGGTCCTTTTGAAAAGTCAACAAAAACACCTTTTGGGTCAAAGCTTCTTACATGAACATGGAAGGCCCAATTGAGATGAAACCAAAAGGGTTGTTAGTGTACATCCTAAGCTTTCCAAAAAGTCAAAGAACACCTCTCTAGGGTTAAAATTGGAGGAGATATGCCTTGTCAAAGTTGACCATTTTTGCAAAATTGCCAAAAGTCAAATGTGCTCAAAAATGCATTTTTTTTGTCAAATGGGACTAGCTTTTCATGATTGAATCTTGTTTTTGACATGGTCCACGACCCAAATCAGCATCTACACTTTATTTGATTCATTATTTATTTTATTTTGATTTTTTATTATTTAAAATTCTAATTAAATCAAATAAATTACAAAAAATGCAAAAGATTGATTTTTGATCTGATTTTTTGTAGGAATCAAATCCAACCAAGCTAGCATATCATATCCAAATCGTGCAAGGGTTGATTGAAGCAAAAATAGCATGATTATGGTTGTTTTGGAAAGATATCATACAAGGATAAAATCAAATCCAATCTCCTTAATTCACCAAGATACAATGCGTTTTTGTTAACCTAATTCATTCTAATACAAGTACATAACAAAACCCAGCCAAGAGGACAAGGATTTGCAGTGGAAAAATGCCATACCAAAACTCAAAAAATTGGACAAAAGTGTTGGATCATTTTTTGACCTAGAAGGAAATTCAAGCCGTTCCAACACTCCCAATCGTTTCCTGGAGCCTCTCTGGAGCTAACACGACCGGTTGCACGCCTCCATAAGCCCAGAATCCTCCTACACGTCTCTCACGGTTTGGCATATTTCATGAATTTGATTTTGGTTATTTACGCATGGTTAACAACTTTTAAGCATAGCATGATATTTGTATCATCATTTGGAATGTTTTGGTTTACGTAATTTTGTGTTTCAGTGCCTGTATTTATGATCACCATTGTTAGGGTTCCTGCTTGCGTTTTAGGGATTTATTCTACAGGTTAAATTAGGCCAAGAAAAGAGTACCATGATACTCGTGAGATCAAAACGAGTTGATCTATGTACTCACCATTAATTTATCATGCTTGTTTAAGATTTTTGAAAGAAGCAGGGCTATAGTTACAGACACAGGCCGTAGGTAAAAGTGTTATACCTAAAGCGACGGTCTGGGGAGGAAGATGATGAGTTGGCGCAACCTCACTGGCCCGTTTGAATAATCGCGTGCGTTTTTGTTATCCATATTGTTTCATATATTATTCATTGTTTTTATTATTATAACAAATATAACAGTTGGCCCAGTGGTGAAGTGCGCATTTGGAAATGTAGAGGACCTGAGTTCGATCTCAGGTCCCAACATTTTCTTTATTTTCTAACTTTGTTTTAACAGATCATGTGCATGCACGTCCCATGTGCCCACCATGCACCTCACAATCCAACCAATGGATTCGTCATCAATCCAATCCAACGTCCCACATGTCAAGGACTATGGTACACTCTCCAGGTTGGACCAGCACAAGATCACACGCTAGGACTGGGTTGAGCATAACGGGCTTGCAAATTCAGACATACACCCCCTGGATTTCTTTCACAAACAGGCCCAATCTCTTTTCTTTTTCTATTTTATTTATTTTTTAATTGTTTTATTAATTATCCTTTTTTACAAAATAACACAAAATCATGTTTTTTTATTTTATCAAAAATCATCAAAAAGCATAAAAATCATTTTTTTCATAAAAAAATATTTTGTTTCTTTAATTAATTAATTAGTTTAATTATTTAGGACAATTTAATTGTTTTTTTTTCATAATTTAAATTAATTAGAAATTAGGGTTTTAATTTTGTACATAACCTAATTAATTTTTTCTCAGAATAATAACCTAAATATTTTTTCAATTAAATTTTAGGGTTATTTAATTGTTCTCGCATTTAATTCGCCGCGTGCATTTTTAGTTTCCTTTTGTTATTATTGTAACTGTTTCGAGGTTGTAATAGATTAATTAGGGTTTTAAACTTCCGCATTTTTATTTTCAGTCAAGATAATTATGTATCTGCAAAAGCCCTGTAATAGCTAGGACCTTTAAACTTTCTCGCATTTTAATTTTCGCAAACTATAAACTGCTTAGATGTATGTTAATAGGATTGTATGGAAAGACTAACTAGAAATTAAAACAGTAGATCACCTTAATTGTGCAAAGATAAATTAAACTGAAATTACACTCGTACATGCTCACTATTAGGGTTTACTCCACTTCGGTTGCCTTCGATACTCGGTCATGAAGTATATGGTTTGTTAGTGGTTGTCCTCTAGCCCCGAAAGATCTAAAATGACCCATTCGGATGTTGCCTCGGAAAAAGATCTTTAAGGCTTTAGGATGATTACTAACGTTTCCTAACATTGCTTTTGTGATCCTACATGTCCCTTCGAATGTACCCAAAAACTCTAACGACGATGCTACCTATTTCTCAATAATGGGATAGTATTGTCTAAAAGGAAAACGAACAGACCTTTTTCGAGTAGGTAGATTAGTTCCTAGGTACTTTCTTAAACAAACAAACTTTTTCAGACCAAACACTTTTCAAACATAGTTTTCAAAAACAACTTCGTAACACTCTTGAGGACAGAAACAAGGATTAAAACAAAGTAAAACAAAACTTTTCAAAGCAAGCACACACACGCAATTTCAAAATGAGCAAGTACCTAAGAGCCCATGGAAAACCATGGATAGAAAGGGTGCTAACACCTTCCCTTTCTATAACCTACCCCCGTACTCAGAAACATCTCGAAAAAGGTTTTTCTGTTCTTTTTCCTTTTCCTAATTGGATAAAATAAAAGTCGATGGAAACTCTTGCTTACTGCGACATTTGAGAACAAAAAACACAAACCAATATTAACAGTTGGTTCTGCCACCGTATCACAGTGGCCCATTCAAGGGGCATACATTTGGCCCCTTCAGAGGATGCATAAAAAGGGCTCATTCGAAAGACACATATTGTTTGGAAATAAATATTGTTGTCTAAAGAAAGGACATGGTCGAAGGTTGGACTTATGAAGTCCAAACGAAAGGTTGAAATATCCAAAGATGCTTACTGGCCAAAGTCCTATGTGCTGCCAAGTACAAGCCTGCTTCACTGGCCACAACACTCCAAAACTGCTACAAAGCAGTCCTGCCACGTTGCTCCCATACTTGCACCAAATTGGAATATAAAGACTGCACCTCGAAGACTACAAGAACAACATACCCAATTTGTTCAAATTTCTTTTTTTTCCGTTCCAAACCTCAGCCAAACTCATCTATAAATAAAAGCTTCCATCACACATCTTAGGGGGCCTTTTGGTAGCTGAAAAAACTCTTGTTGTGAGAAAATTACCAAATTCTCAAAACTCTCAAACACTATCAAACATTTTGAAACATTCTCAAATACTCAACTCTAAAAACTCAAATCCCTTTATACATTAGTGAACTCTTCGCTTCACTCCCCAACTGCCAGATAACCAACCTTCGATTCATTCCCTAACTGTAGCATAACAGTATTTTGACTCATTCCCCATACTGATTATATAATAACTTTCTATGCACTCACCACTATCACATACCCTCCTTCGATTCATTGACTTCCTGAACAAAGCAACAACTGGACTAGCTTCAGGAAGATTCCAGTAAAGTTCCATCCACCACCAAGGAAGTCACCTACAACTCCTTCGATTAAGCACTTCAAGAGGTAAGTTTCCTTTAAACTTGTAACTTTTTCATTTAAATATCATTTGTACATATAAATAAAATGAAAATGTAGATATCCCATCTAGGAAGTTGACCATGCCCTAACTTTCGATCCTCACTTCCTGTATGTTGAAAATCTCAACCCTGACTAGTTAGACTTGGGATTTTGGTTCCCAATAATCCTGTGCTAACCCCTGGCTTGTAGCTTTCGAAAGTTACATTTGTTAGTTTCATTTTCAAGTTTTAGACAGGTTTTATGTATCCTTCGATTGGCTAAACATTGAAGCCTTTCAAATCTCAACTTATGAGCTTTGCATCCCTGCAATCGAAGGAGGAAACAAGGAGGTTGAAACAAAGAGTGTACACTCACACTGACTTCCAGGCCAATCGAAAGAAACAAAAAAATGATGTAATCGAAGGGCATGCTAATACTAATTCCCAGCTACAATCGAAAGAAGCAGAAAAAGGACGTAATCAAAGGGATACTAATACTAATTCCTCGTTACAATCGAAATAATCAAAAGAAGGGTGAATCGAATGAGCCTACTGCCTGGATCGAAGGACTCACTTTTTATCTCTTTTTATGTTATTTATGCTTTTCTTTATATTTTCTTGATATTCAATATGGTTGTAATATTGTAAGATATTTATTTTCTGCATTTTTATTGCGTTATACAAATGTTAGTAATTATGATGTATGGCAAGATAAAAACAACAAGTAGACCACCCTAATCAAATACTAAAGGCATGCAATCAAACACACTTTGCACACATGCATCTCTAGGGTAATTTCACTTGTTTCCTCGGAAAATAGTCATGTCTCTCGAATATGGGCGTTTTAGCAAAGACCCTCGATAAAAGATCGTAGTCCCTCGATGTCCCGCGATTTGCCTTCGGTAAACGATCTAGTCCCTATACGAAATTGCTAAAATGTCTCATAGGTTGCCTTCTATGACTATACAAACTACACACGCCCGTCCCTTCACATCCAACGACGGGGCTTCTTACAAATCAATAGTAAGATAGAAACATCTAAAGGAGGAGGAAAAGAACATTAGACCTTTTGAGTAGGTAGGTCGCTCGTAGTTTCTTGCTTGCTCACAACTAAAAAAAAATCATTTTCACACCAAAGCTCTTTGTATGCATTCTTATAGAGACGAGAATCATTACAAAGGAACTTTACAAAATCACTTTCAAAAACATATTCCATAACAAACACCTCTTTGAACAATTTTCAAAACTAACACTTTGTACGCATTCTTATAGAGACGAGAATCATTACAAAGACGTTTTCAAAATACTTTCAAACTCACACCCACAAAGTACATTTTCAAACAAAGCAAGTGATTTAGCAAGAAAATAAGAGCCCATAGATAACTATGGATGAAATGGGTGCTAACACCTTCCCTTTTCATAACATACCCCCCGAACTCAAGAAAATAATCTCAAAGGTCTTTCCTGTTCTTTTCACCCATCCCTTATTGGATAAAAGAAAAGTCGATGGCGACTCTTGCTATCCACAACAATTACGATCAAACGTAAAACAACCAAGTCAATTCTCCCATTATATTACACTATGAAACAACATACCCAAAAAGTTCAAAAAAACTTATTTGTTTCCCCCTAAATCTCAGCCAAACTTCATCTACAAATAAACTATTTTCACAACACAAAAAGGGTGGGATTTTAGAGAGAGAATAGAGAGTTTTGAAAAAATATAACAGAACTTTTCTTGTAACTTCTGCTCATCTTCAGCTCTATCTTCATTCACAAAAACAAAACCTCAACCCATTATTTCACGTTGCAAGCTCTCCCATAAACCAACCATTCAAACACTTCATATCACATAGAGATTGTTCAAACACATGAATAATTTCTGTAGTGCCATTATAATCACCTTTCAAACAGAAACAAAAGACAGTATTGTATAACTTGACTGGTTTGGAGTTGGTTCAACAACTTTCAATACAGAGGAAAGACTGGAGCAGCATCCTGGAGGTTCACTAAAGTCATCACATCATCTTGAAAGAGGTTCAAACTCAAAACAAAATGCAGTCTCAAGGTAAGTCTTCTTGACTTTGAACCTTTTATTTCAAACATCATTAATGATTCATTTTTTAGGATAAAATGTAGTAATCATTGCCTTTTGAACCTAACCAATTACTTGCTTTTCATTTTTGTCAATATTATGTTGAAAACTGACCTGTGCACATAATAGAATAATGTTTAAGGCAAAAAAATGCAGCATGAGTCGATACATACTCACATGAGTCAACTCATATCAGTTGCAGAACAAGGTATGAGTCGACACAAAACCTTATGAGTTGATGCATACTGTTTTTTCAGACACAATACAGAAAAACAAAAGGTGCATGAGTTGACACAAACAAGAAATGAGTCGACACATACCATTATGTATCGACTCATACTGAGTTGATTTTGGTTTTACAGGAACAAGAAGGGTTATGTATCGATGCATAGATGCACGTGTCGACACATAATGGTTAAAAAATATTTTTTCCTTTATTTTACATTGTTTTTATATTTTCTATATATTTTCTTCATTGCTATTCAATATGGTTGTAATAATTAAGCTTATTTCATCCCCATTTGTAAATTATACCCCTATCCCCCAAGTGATGTAATAGCTTAGAATTTTAATTCTCGCAATTTATCGCTTTAATTGTTAGTAATTAGGGTGTGTATGGCAAGATACAATCAACCATTAGAAAACCCTAATCTCAAAGACAAAAATGCATGAAATCAAAACAAAATTCACACACGCGCACCTTTAAGGTAAACCCACTTGTTGCCTACGAATAAATAGTCATGTTCCTCGAATATGGGACGTTTTAGCAAAGACCCTCGATAAAAATATCGTAGTCCCTCGATGACCCTTCGATGTTGCCTTCGGTAAAATAATCTTAGTCCCTACGAAAATTTCAAAAGTGTCTCATAAGTTGCCTTCTATGACTATACGACAACCCACACCTGTCCCTTCACATCCAATAATGAGGCTTCTTACTAATTAATGATAATATAGCAACATCTAAAGGAGGAGTAAAAGAACAAATATCCTTTTGAGTAGGTAGAACGCTCGCAGTTGCTTGCTCACAAACTAAAACTATCTCCACACTCACACTTTCAAAGCATCTTCAAAAACAAGCATCTCTTTGAACTATTTTCAAAATCAACACTTTATATACATTCTTATATAGACGAGAATTATTATAAAGTTTTCTGAAACAAAGGAGTTTTCAAAATATTTTCAAACTCACAACAATCACAAACACATTTCAAACAAAACATTTTCAAAGTGATCAAACAACTAAGTTCCCGTAGATAACTACGAATGAAAAGGGTGCTAACATCTTCCCTTTTCATAACATACACCCCAAACTCAAGAAAATATCTCAAAAGGTCTTTCCTGTTTATTTTACCCTTTCCTTTATTGGATAAAAGAAAAGTCGGTGGCGGCTCTTGCTATCCGCAAAAATTTAGATAAAACATAAAACAACCAAGTCAATTCTCCCACCGTATTACAGTAATTAATGTATATGTTGTATAGAAATTATACATTAACTTGTATATGCTATTTGTGCATATATGTTTTTTCACGTATTGTTGTGAATTGTCTCATTTTCCTACCGTTTGTTGTGTGATTGTTAGGACACTTTCTTTAGGTTTGTGCAGTGTGACAACACCATGGCATGATGAGAGGAGGTTACTATCTTGCACAACAAAGGCATCGAGCTTACAACGTAAAACAAGCATGTTTGTTTGTATTTGTTTATGTGTGTGGTAATTTGTGTTTTATCAAGTTGAAACAAGGAGATATTTTGAATTTCAAATCTTCATTTTTCAACTTGTTGATTCATTTTCACCTGGTTTTCATATCGTTATTTGTATTTGTTTTGTTATGTCAATTTATGTTTTTTGAAAGCTTGTCGTGTTTAGGTTGAGGAGTTTTGTTCGTTGTTGAATTTTTTGTAAATTTTGTACGTTGAAATTTTGTAAGAGTATTATTTTTCTAATTCTTTTATTGTTGTTTAGACTCAAGTTTTAGTCTGGTAAATTATAGAATATTGAGGTGATTTGTCAAGTTTGATCGTTTTGACTTGCAAATGCATGGTAATGATTTTGTTAAAGTTTTGTACACGTTCGAGGTATATGTTTATAACTTTCTATACTTTAGCATATTCTTGATACTTAGACTTTTTACAATTTTTATTCCATTCATTCTTTTGTATACTTGTTCATTTGTGAATCACTTTAGTTCCCACCCTTTTGTGAGGTAGCTTTCCATTGTTCACATATGCTGGAGGCCACAATTCTTGTTTTAACTGGATTTTATTATGTTTAATATTTTGTTTGTGTTAATTGTATGAAAGCTTGAACATGATCAAGGCATTTTTTGTTTCATTTTTAGGACAACTACCTTGTCCAAATAGTCAATTCACCTTGTGAGTGTGTGATCATTAGTATACCCTTTAAGCTTTTTGTCGATATCCATGTTGTATTTGCTAAATTCTTGTCTATGAGTATTTAGTTCCCCTTTTTACATGGATGTTGGCTCGTTATTTTGTTAAACCCTCAACCGTTGTTTTGGTTTGAATTTTTACCTTGCCTTAGAAAGTAGGGAGTATTCATTAAGATGTTGGTTGAATTCAAGTTAGGGAGAAAAATGGTTGTGTATTTATTGGTTGATTGCTATGAGGTTGAAAAGAAAAAGAAAAGAAAGAAAGAAAAAAATGTGAAAAATAAGTGAAAGAAAAAGAAAGGAAAAAAATAGAAAAGCTTTGAAAAAAAAAGAAAAACAAAAAGAGTATGGAATAAAGTTGTGTTAATAAGTTATGTGTGTTTGGTGTAACACTTGGAATGAAGAAGAAGTTTGATTGAAATTCTATTGTTTTGAAACTTTGTGGAAGTAATTACTCCCTTAGGTTTAGGCAAGTTTTTGTTTCGATCAGCTTTAGGACTTATCACTTGTTTGCTAACCAAGCCACGTTACAACCTTGAAAAGCCCTTGAGATTCTTGCTTTTATATATTTAATGTAAATTTTTTGGATGAATGCATAATTTAGTCTATTGTTTGCAAGATTGTTGGATGAGTGAAAATACCTTATTTTGTGTGTTTTTCATCTACCGATGATTGTGTTTTCTAGGTGTGATTCATTTGTGAACTAGTATTTTTTTATAATATTTGGCATGATTTTTGTATTTAGCATTTGTTTCGTGTTTATGTTATAGTTGTAGTTTAGTGGTAAGTGTTTACTTTGTGTGTACTATTTTTCATTTGAACCATTGCATTTGTTTTCTGTTTTCAAAACCTGTTGATTTGTGATTATTTAATTATCATTCTTTGTTTCTTTGGGCTATTTAACTTTGCTTGAGGGAGAACCATGATTCAAGTTGGGGAGAGTTTGAGAAGTGCAAAAGTGTAGTTATTTTATATATACTTTTTGTTGCACTTATCAACTATTGATTGTTAATATTAGTTGAATAACCCAACTTTGTGTATAAATACATTTAGTTTGCATTTAATTGCGTTTTGTGTACATATTATATTAGTTGATTAGTTTTGTATATGTTTTGTAGGTATTTGAGCATTGTTGGAGCAACAGGAATAAAATCTCCAAGATTCATTTTTGGATCAATAAAGGAATAAGGCAAAAGAGAGAGCCATTGGAAATTATACAGTGGAAGCATCAGAAGTTACTGGACTATCGTGTGTCGCCAGGCGAAATTCCTGTCGCCGAAAAACAGTGGGCGAGAAGACCAATTGTGATGTTGCCTCTGCCTTGCTTCACGTCTAGGTCGCCAGGAAAATAATAAATAGAGTCTCTGGGAGAAGTATTGTGTCACCGGCTGATGTTAGACATTTTTTTTCCAGTTGAGGACGTGGCGCAGTCTGGGCCAAGTATATAGAAGCCATCACCGGGCGATGTGTTTGTGTCGTAGGGTGATGATCACCAATCAGAATTTTCTTTATTTTCCTTTTCATTTCATTTGGAGGGGGATGGTTTTGGGGGTGAGTTTTTATTCTCCCTACTCCATCAACCTCATTTTTGTAATGGATTAGCTTAGATAACAACACTAGGGCTTTTCTTATGGATGATTGGAGGTGGATTTCTCATTGACTGACACTGACAAATCATAAGATTTGTGGTTTATATATTCTCCTCTTTATGTATTTCTCTTTTGTTTGGTTTTGTATGTGTTTTACTTTGAACTTATGTATATTTTTCACCCATGGCGTTATATAAAACTTGCTTTACAAATCTTTGTGGATTGTTGTCTTAGATTTTTGCTCTATGCTAGAGATTTGAGTTGTTATAGACATATACTGCTTAGATTCTTATCTAGGATGATTATCTATTAGTTTTTTTTAACTCTAGAGATATATTTAGAGATGACATCTACTTGGGTATCAGAGCTTAATGCCTATGTGTGGTTTTGTTGTGGTGAGAGATTATCAGTGCAATTACATAATTGTCTTTTGTGTTGTTGAGGAGGTAGAGAGATCATTTCCTTGGTGATACAGTGAGTCTCTCAATTTGGGTTAGAAATGACTTAGGTTGTGAGTGATACATAGTTACATTGATGAGTATTATTAGGTTGAATGTAACTGGTGGATAGATTTAAGTTTGTGATGAGTAGATTATATGCAGGCTTGATAAGTTCTTCCTTAGTTTTTTTTCTTTTATTTACATTTATTTTCTGTTGATACTTTTCTATACCATTCAAACCCCAAACTCATTAACTAATGATTTGTCAAACGACAATTCAATAACCAATCTCTGTGGACACGATACAATATAACCTAAATATCACCTGGTAAATTAATAACTTACTTTTTGCTTGCCGCTATATACTGCAGCAACAATGAGTAAATAGAACAAGGTACAAATGTTCCCACTATCCTAATATGGTGGCGCAAGGACAATACTATGGTACCATGTTGTGGACCACTACCTCGCTAACTGTTGTGAACAAACAAGCTGGATTTTAGTATTCCTATTCTACCCTCCAACAAATTTATTTTTCGCTATAAAAGGAAGAATTGTAAGAGTTGGAAAACAACTTTCTGCTCTACAAAACATATTGTTGTACACCAAATTTTTCCTTTCTTTTCTTAAGACAATTCTCACCAAAGATCTCAAATGCTCAGGGGTTCTCAAGGGTTTGATCAGACAAGCTCACCTCTTAAGCACTGAGCCTCCAAATTAGGGTTTTGGTTTTCTCAAAGAAAATTTGACTTTTATGCCTCAAATGACTCCCATGGTTCATTATAGGTCTTCAAGATTGCCCATACCAAGTTTCAAGCCTTGCATCACAAATTTTATCAGTCAATTGCTAAGATGACTGAAAATCAACTGTATTGGGTAAAAAATCAACTGCGGTCAATATACAGTCAAACTTCATGATTTTTCTCCAACATCAACATTTTAAAGTCATATTCACCAATTGATCAAGTGTTGATCCCAAGTCTTCAAGAAAAGCACTCAATCATCAAAGGGGAAAAATTGTCAAAATTAGGGTTTTGATTGAGAATGACTAATCATTGAGTTTTGACCTAGTACATGACCTAATAGTTTAAAACATGATATCAAGGATTTTAACACAATATCTTGACCTAATTTCATGGCTCAAATCATTTCTCAAGATCAATGGATTGATAGTTGAATTTTTGATCAACTGATGAAAAGTCAACTGATACACAAAAAGCCAAACTTTGACTTTTTTATCAACATTGAGTTTCAAAGATCAAGATTCTTCAAGATACTTAAAAAAATCAAACTTGACCATAAATAATAAATAAAGTCAAGAAAGTCCATAAAAAGTCGAATTTTTCAATACTTAGAAAATTTCTAAGTATTTTTTAACCTTGATAATTTCAATACTTCATGACAATTTTTCACCAAGATGCAAGATGATTCAAGGAAAACTTTCAACATGAAAGTTGTAGATCTTGATGAACTATAAAACTTTGTTTTAGAGGTTTGATGTCCAAAAATGCTTATATTTGAAGATATAAGCTCATAAAGACATGACATTTTTCATAAAATATTTAGTGAAAATTTTAGCAAGTTTAGGCAGATGTTTTACCTAACTTATTGGCCAATTTTCACAAAGCTCCATGATGATTTAGACAAAGTGGTAAAAATGAAGGTTGTAGACAATGTTTCAACCTTTCCTAAATGTCCTATAACTTGAAGATATCATTTTTGGGCTAAGAGAATCGAAGAGAAGAAGTTGGGCATCCATTCTTGAATTACAAGTCATTTTCTTGATGAACACATAATCCAATCTCAATGTTATGTTGCATGATCTTGCTTTGCAGGCCTTCTAACTTGTGTATCTACCCATAATTAATGGATTACACAAAATTTTGAGCTATGATCCAAGTTGTTTAAGCAGTGTCCAAGTCAATTTGCCATTTTGGGGAGAAAGTTAACATTGCCATTCTTGAAAAGCAAGCTTTATGTTGTTGGCTCCCAAATTCGACACTTACTATATTTGGTCTTTTAGACCAAAAAACTGGAATAAACCAAGCCAAGAAGAATGTCCGACGTATGAAATAACTTAGGAAAAAGATCTAAGTTATATTTGAGCCTTCGACCAGGGCTCACTTTCAGGTCTTTTCGACTGAAGAGGACTTATGTCCTTCGACTGAGAGAAAATATCCTCGCTTTGACACATGATACGAGAGATATTTGAATTTTGAATTATTGGAGGGAAAGGCATTTTCGCCGGCGGCTAAGAAGAAGAAACGTGGCTGAAATCCATAGGTCGAGGGACATGCAGAAGACACTTGTCTTCATCTTAGCGCAGAATCTTCCCTCGAAGGTTACTTAGTTTTTAGTATAAATTAGGAAACCTGTGTATTTTTTTAAGGTGTGTTCAACCTATTGTACTAGTCACTCAAACATTGTCCAAGTAACCGCTGTGTGAGAAAGGATAAAACTGAGAAATGTATGTTGGAAACACCTATTTTTATTAATGAAATTCTTTTACATTGCTTTAATATTATCTTGCAAAGTTACTTGCTTCTTTACCTGCATTTCTACATTTCTGTCTACTTTTCCAAAATCTCAAACATCTTTTCTCTGGGTCGAACGTGCGTTCTTCCTGATTATCTGTCTTACATAAAAAATAGCATATGTTCTAGGATTAATCTGATCGATCCCGTAAGTAAACCAAAAAGAACTTTCCTTTTTGGAGATCAACGGTTGTTTACCAAAAACCACGGTAAACAAATTGGCACACCTGGTGGGACGTTGCTAATTTTTATTAAAAATCTTGTTTAAGTTATTGTGTTTTTCCTGTACAGTTATAACGTTGCATGTTATTAAGAAGTGGTAGAGTAACCAATGAGTGTACTGTTAGGAAGAAAAATAGCGAGAGTAGTATGGCTAACGAGCCAAATCATGGAGAAATACCTCCACCAGTTACTGGAACAGTGGTTACTACCGCTGTCGAAGGGAATATCCCAACTTCCGTTGGATCAATACTGACGCTAACCACAAATCAAACTGGACCCTTACTTTCGTATGTAGGTCCAAGAAGTCCATTAGGAACGCCTCCACCAAGGGTAAATCTAGGATCTCGATCATTTGTGCCCCCAGGATTTTCGACAACCTGGATGGGTCGAGAGCAGCCATATGGCATGCCAACTACTGAAATGGCTAGCCTTATGAATGCTGCTTCAACTTTTTCAGAACCTTTGGTGAATGCAACATCGCCATTACAGGGGTCTGGAGCCAGTAGAAACCAATTCTTAGGAGGGCCATCTCATACAATACCTATCCTCACAAATGTTTCGACAGCAATTTTGAGGCAACAGATGGACGAAAGTAATCATGACATGGTACAAATGTTAGCACAAACTCTGAGTACAGTGCTAAACCCCCTCATTCAAACTGCTACGCAGTCGAATAAACATATGACAGCGCAAATGACGCACATGGCTGAATTCTTTGGGGTACCCAAAGTTGTTCGACAACCCTAGAGAATACCAGTAAGATCAAATCAAGGGGTAATCATGGAAGGGGATTTAACCGTTAATCCAAACCCCCAGATTCCTAGAGCATAAATAGAACAACCAAGGGTTGAAATACCACGAAACCCTAGAGAAACTGATCAAGGGGTTATTATGGCTAATAGAAACCAAAATGCTGACAAATTAATACAGCAAGTTCGACACCAAAACTATGGGACAGACAATAATCTAACTCCCATGATCGAAAGGATTATGATTCAAAACGGGATGAACGTTGGTTTTCACAGACCAAACTTCACATCCCCATTGTCAGAATATATTCTGCAAACAGACTTATCACCTAGGGGAAAGGTTCCAAAGTTTACTAAATTTTCAGGGGATGCGACAGAGTCCGCTGTCGAACATGTGGCCAGATATTTGATAGAGGCCGGAGAAATAGCAAACAACGAAAACCATAGAATCAAATATTTCCCAAGTTCCCTAACAAAGAATGCTTTCACTTGGTCACCATCCTCCCAGCCAATTCGATCCACAACTGGAACCAATTGGAAAGATTGTTCCATGAACAATTCTACATGGGCCAAACCAAGATAAGTCTAAAAGAATTGGCTAATGTAAAGAGAAGGTTTACAGAGCCAATTGATGAGTATTTAAATAGGTTTCGATTAATCAAAGCCAGATGATTTACTCAAGTGCCTGAGCATGAAATGGTTGAAATAGCAGCAGGGGGCCTGGATTATTCGATTAGGAAAAAGTTAGATACACAATACCTAAGGGATATGGCCCAACTGGCTGACAGAGTTCGACAAGTAGAACGCCTTAAAGCTGAGAAAGCTAAAGCTGCTAAAACTCATCGACGAGAAAGGGTAGCCTATGTAGAAATGGATGATAATGATCCAGAGATATCTAATGATCCTATAGATGTCGAAGAAGGCGAAATAGATTTATCAAAATTAAAACAAGGACCACCATATTCTTGTAAATTGCTAGTGCCATCAAATGGGAAAAATCCTGTAGAGCCTGAGAAAAACAGCGACAATTTTCCTAAGAAAACTTATAGTTTCGATATATCCAAATGTGACGAAATATTTGATCTATTAGTTAAAGATGGTCAGATGATAGTGCCCCCAGAGGCAAAATTACCTCCTTTAGAACAGAGAAAGAAAATATGTTTTTGTAAATACCATAATTTGTTGGGACATAATACCTCACAATGTTTCCTTTTCAGGGATCTCATTCAACAAGCGCTAAAGGAAGGAAGGCTAAAATTTGCTGATAAGCCAGCAATGAAAATCGACACAAACCCACTGCAGATGGAGGCACATTATGCTGAACCAGTTGGCATTCACATGGTGGAAGTTTCTGAAGATTTCATCACTAAACCCATCTTTGGAAGTTTTACTGGAAACATTTCCAGAAAAACTATTGAAGGGGTGAGAAAGGCCACTGAAGGCCTATATTTGAAAAAGGAAGTTACCCAAGGGTCAAACAAGAAGGTTGCTGAAAGCCTGAAACTGATTAAACGGGTTACTTAAGACCCACACAAAAGCAAAGGAGTTGCTGAGAGCTCCAGCAAAAGAACCACCACAGGTTCTTATTTGGCTGTTGTAAAAGGTTCGACAGAGAATCTAGAGGCCAAAATGCAGAAAATGAACCTTGTTGCCAAAAGAAACATGCAGGTCAACATGGTTGAAGTCTTTGGCGCCAAAGCTTCAGAGGAAGCCATTCGACAAGAAGAAGTAAATAAAACGGCATTTCCAAAGGAGAACAAAGATCTGGCAGGTTTTCTGCATAGGTGCCAGAAGAAGAAATCGGAAGTAATGCTATGCCCTAGATGTAGCTCTATTTTCGACAAGAAAGTCGTAGAACACATACAAGCTATGCGGATTGTGAAAGCAAAACAGGGCACCAATGCCCAATACAAAATGGGTTCAGAAATCAGATTCGACCTCAGAAGAGGGCATCAACAAGGACCCATGAGTCAGGTAAGGAGGCTACCAACTTTCCAGCCTCCAACTAATGTACCTACAGATACTTGGCTAAACACCATGGGAAGAAAGAGGCCAAATGAAGAGAGATGGCATGCGTTGGACGTGCCAAGAGGTTCTTCTTTAGATTACAGAAAGGAGTACCATGCTTCTGCGTCGAATAAAATGACCCATATATCGAGCAATTACAAAGGAAAAAAATCCTATGTCTCGTTCATAATGGAGAAGATTCCAAAGACGGTGAAAGGCCGAAAAAGAGGCAGCTGGACCTCATCCAGAGGTTAGCACTAATGTGCAAAGGAAACAAAGGAAGCCTCTAGAGAGAAATTCTATGCCTTGGACGGAGGAATGTGGTTCAGATGATGAAGACAACTCCGATTCTGGTGACAGTTTAGACATCATGGTAAATGTCATATCAGTGTTACCTAAAGAATACAACCAGCAGGTCGAAGTTGAAGAAATTGACTTAATGGTTGAACAAGAAATGGCTAGACACAGGCTAATATGTTACTATGTAATGAACAATGGTTGCGTAGAAGAAAATAACACATTTTTCGAGCCACCAACAGAGGTAATGAAGAATCATCTGAAACCCCTGTTCATTAGAGCAAAGATAGGGGAGATAACTATAAATAAAATTCTGGTTGATTGTGGGGAGACCATCAATATCATCCCACAATTCATGCTGGAAAAGCTAGGAAAGGGAGATGCTGACATAAAGCCACATAACATGGTCTTGTCCAACTATGAAGGGGGCATTGGCACTATAATGGGTGTCATACAGCTAGACCTCAAAGTAGGATCAATCCTCTGATCCACCATGTTCATGGTGATTTCAGCAAAACCAAATTACAATCTGCTCTTAGGTCGAGAGTGGATACATGGCATCAGAGCAATGTCATCTTTGATGCACCAAAGGGTCACAATATGGCGCCCCAATGGTATTATGGAAAACATTGAAGCAGATCAGAGTTATTACTTAGGTGAAATCAATAGTGTCGGAAAGAATAGTTTCGACAGAAATTTGGCTCATATAGGGCCATGCAATCCCCCTGAGTTTGATTTAACCCCAACTCCTAATGCCTTCTGCTCCCTATACCTACACTCCGACTATGGCTTTCAGTGGGATAGATAAGAATTATCCAACATCAACTTTGGAGGAGTCGATGATATACGACCAACAGGATGGGGAAGTGAGTTTGGTGATGATGACTGAGTCACAAACTCTGCAAAAAATTTCAGCGTATGTGGCCGAAAGTAGAATGATAGCGGACTTGGAGGCTGAAGTTAAGTATATGGCCTTCAAAGCCAATGAACAAGTCATTTCTAAGACAGGCCCTGGGAAAGATTTCAACCCAGAGCCTCCCAACATAGGAACAAAAGACCTTCGAGATCAGAGGTTAGACGCTATCTACGATGATGAACCTCTGGGTTTCAAAAAGGACCCGCTGGCGAACAATGTTAAAATGTTAGCGCAAGATCCTCTAGAAGAGGTAAATCTAGGCGAAGGTCCTGTAAAAAAGCCAACGTACATAAGCACGAAAGTGGATCCAGGACTCAGGGTCGAAATGATCCAATTACTAAAAGAGTTCAAGGATTGCTTTGCATGGGATTATGACGAGATGCCTGGTCTCGACAAAAGTTTGGTAGAACTACAGTTGCCAATAAAGCCTGGAAAGAAGCCTGGAAAGCAGACTCCAAGACAGTTTGCACCAGAGATTTTATCAAAAATCAAAACGGAAGTCGAAAGGATGCTGAGATGCAAGTTCATCCGAACGACCAGGTACGCCGAATGGATTGCAAATATTGTGCCTGTTATAAAGAAAAATGGTACCTTGAGGGTGTGCATCGATTTCAAAGATCTGAATGCTGCAACACCCAAAGATGAATATCCAATGCCAGTGGCGGAAATGCTTGTGGATTCTGCCGCTGGTTTCGAGTACATGAGTATGCTTGATGGCTACTCTGGTTATAATCAAATCTTTATTGCTGAAGAAGATGTGTCGAAAACGACATTTTGTTTCCCTGGGGCCTTAGGCACTTATGAATGGGTAGTGATGCCCTTTGGCCTAAAGAATGCAGGGGCAACGTACCATAGAGCCATGAATTCAATCTTCCATGATTTTATTGACACTTTCATGCAGATTTATATTGATGATATTGTTGTCAAATATGTTTCAGGGAAGACTTACATGGATCATCTTCGACAATCCTTCGAGAGGATGAGACGCTACGGCCTGAAGATGAATCCTCTAAAATGTGCTTTTGGTGTCAAAGCAGGAGATTTCTTAGGTTTTGTGGTCCATAAAAAGGGCATTGAGATAAACCAAAACAAGACCAAAGTTATCCTGCAAGCCAAAGCGCCAACTAACAAAAAGGAATTGCAATCCTTACTTGGGAAGATAAATTTCCTGAGGAGATTTATATCCAACCTCAGTGGGAAAACGCAAGCCTTTTCGCCACTACTTTGACTCAACAAAGGAGGATTTGAATGGAGGCAAGAACATCAAGAAGCCTTCGACAAAATCAAAGAGTACCTCACCAAACCACTTATTTTGGTTCCTCCTTGTCGAAGTAGAAATATGAGACTGTACATAGCTGCGTCTGATAAAACTTTAGGGAGCATGCTGGCTCAAGAGGATGAGGATGGTGTCGAAAGGCCCATATACTACCTCAATAGAGTTTTAAACGATGCATAAACTAGATATAACGAGGTTGAAAAACTGTGTTTATGTCTTTATTTTTCATGTACAAAACTTAAGCAATATATAAAGCCAGTTAATATTTATGTTTCGTCTCATTTTGATGTTTTCAAATATATGTTGTCAAAAGCCATTTTGCACAGTAGAATTGGCAAATGGGCACTCGCATTAACTGAGTACTCATTAACCTTTATGCCTCTCAAGGCTATGAAAGGTCAAGTGGTTGCAGACTTTATAGTCGAACATTCTATACAAGAGGGATCACTGAATTATTTGGAGATCGAACCTTGGAAACTATACTTTGATGGTTCTAGTTATAAAGATGGAACTGGAGTGGGAGTCCTCATTATTTCTCCAAACAAAATTCCAACAACATTTAAGTACAAAGTAGATGAGGATTGCTCTAATAATGAGGCTGAATACGAAGCGTTAATCGCAGGCCTTGAAATCCTGTTGGAATTGGGGGCAACTCAGGTCAAAATAATGGGAGACTCAGAGTTAGTCCTAAAACCAATTACGAAAGAATACAAATGCATAAAAGAAAATCTTATCATGTATTTCGTAATATCCAGACGGTTGTTGAAGAACTTCGAAGTAGTTAACATTCGACACATACCCAGATTGGAAAATCAAGTAGCTAACGACTTAGCACAGATGGCCTCCGGGTATAAGGTGTCGAAAGACAGGCTACAACAAGCAATCGAAGTTAGAGGGAGAGTAACTTCCACTAAGTTATCTCCATTGGATTTAAGGACCACAACATTGGATGCACTGATCACGAAAATTTTGAAATTTCGTTCATAGACAATCTAACAGAGCAAGATTGGAGAAAGCCTGTAGTGGATTATTTACAAAATCGAACGGCTTTGACAGAACGAAAGATAAAGTATAGGGTACTGAGTTATGTGTTGATGGGAAATGAATTATTCAAGAAAACACCTGAAGGTGTGCTCCTAAAATGCCTAAGTGAAACAGAAGCATATATAACTCTTTCCACCATACACGATGGGGCATGTGGAGCACACCAAATAGGCCAGAAGATGAAATGGTTATTGTTTCTACAAGGATTATATTTGCCCACTATGTTAAAAGATTATGTTGAGTTTGCAAAATGATGCCAATAATGTCAAATACATACAAGTATTCAGCATGTACCGACAAGCGAACTTCACTCGATTGTGAAGCCTTGGCCTTTTAGAGGATGGGCTTTGGATCTTATTGGAGAAATTCGACCATCATCTTCTAAAAGCCAGAAATATATATTGGTGGGCATTGATTATTTTACTAAGTGGATTGAAGCAATCCCTTTAGTCAATGTAGACCAAGAGAATGTCATTTAATTCATTCAAAAGTACATCATATATAGATTTGGAATTCCCGAAACAATAACTACAGACCAAGGGTCAGTCTTTACTTGTAGAAAAATGCAAGACTTTGCTGTGGAAATGGGGTTTAAATTGTTAACGTCTACACCTTATTATGCGCAAGCTAATAGCCAGGTCGAAGCAGCGAATAAAGTAGTGATCAGTCTAATAAAGAAACACGTGGGAAAGAAACCCAGAAACTGGCACAAGACGCTAGACCAAGTTCTATGGGCATGTCGAACTTGTCCGAAAGAAGCCACGGGAACAACACCATTTCGCCTAACCTATGGTCATGATGCAGTGTTACCAGTGGAAATCCACCTGCAGGCGACAAGGATTCAGACACATCATGATATTACTTCTGAGGTCTATTGGAATATGATGTTAGACAAACTAGTTGACTTAGACGAAGAAAGGTTGAAAGCTCTGGATCTTTTGAGAGTGCAGAAGAAACAAGTGGAGAAACCCTATAATCGCAAAGTGAAATCTAAGATATTTCAGCCTGAGGATCTAGTTTGGAAAGTAATTCTTCTGATGGATCGAAAAGATAGAAATTTGGGAAAACGGTCTCCTAAGTGGGAAGGACCTTTCAGGATTATCCAAGCTTTCTCTGGTGGAGCCTGTGAGATTGTAGAGTTAAGAGAAGATCAAATACTTTTGAAGGTGAATGGTAAATACCTGAAAGCGTATAGACCTATGCTTCAAGAGGTAAAAATAAGTAATATATAGTCACTGTTGAATAGAGAATGCCAAAATGGAAACTTAAATTTTCATTAAAAGTTCCAAAATGGCTCTGAAATGATTACAACAAGTGATTACATAAATGAAAGAAACATGATTCAAAAGGGGAGATTGGCCTTAATTTGAAGATACTTGATTCTTTGCAATTCTAGGCGTCGATCACATAGATCCTTCGATTGATGTAGGGTCTCGAGCTTAGCATCAAGAGATTGGGCTCGATCAGCGTGCCTTAACCCTTCAGCCAGTTCTTCTTGGCTCTCTGATTCAGTGTTAACAGCGAGAAGTTCCTCCTTCTTTTTGTCGTTGGCAGCAATTTTAGCTTCCAACTCTGCAATCTGCACCCTCAATTGAGCAGTGTCTTGATCTATCTCTTCGACCTCTTTTTGTCTAGCCTCTTGGGCCTTCGACAAATCCTTTAACTTAGAAGTTGATTCGGTAGCAGCATTCCAGGCAGCAGCCACTTGACCATTGGCTTCTTCAATCTCACGATTAAGAGTCCTTTGACGGTTATAGTCAGCTGATACTTGGTCAATAATGGAGATTAAGTCCAAGATAACGCTGGCCACGTCCGGAGAAGCAACGAGGATATCGACATCCCTCATGGTAGTCTTCAGAAAAGAGGGAGCCGCAGGTTCCCCCTCTAAGGTTAACATTAAATCTCTTTTAAAGATTTGTGCCTTAACTTTTTGAAGGGCCTCATCGAGAGGAGAAGTCGAAGTAGATCTTCCAGATGCAGTTGAGGCACTATGATCAGAGGAACTTTCTCGACCTTCTAGAATTGCAGTCAAATAGCCTAAAGGATTTTGCTGTTTCAGCAAGGCCAAATCCTCCTTGGTTCTAGATCTCGTCGAAGGGACACTTTCGTTGAAAGCAACAACCACGTTAGCCACCTGCTTTGGAATTGCCTCAGTGCTTGTAGGATTCTGATTTCCTTCAGCAGAACCTTCTTCGCCATCAGCTTCTGGGATCCCTTCATTCTCCCTCACTCTCACAGTCTCAGCAAAAGGGATCCTTTCCTCTTCATTCTCTTGCACGTCAACCAACGGAGCCCTATTCTCTTCATGATTTCCTACAGGGCCTTCTTCATTGGCTTCCTCTATAGTTTCATGCTGAGGTTCGGAAGCTTGATTCACTTCATCAGCTAAACTCATGAAAGAGCCTTTCGCTGAAGAAGGCCTATAAGTGGGCTCCCCTTCATTATTCAATAGGGTGACAGAGCCTTCGACGGGAGTAGGGATTTTTTTGGAGGTGCCAGCAGTGTCCTGGAAAATAAAAGGAGTTCGTTTCTTTCAGAATTCTCATAAAGAAAAGAGGGAGTTTGAAAAGTAATAGATGGTCTGGCGAAGCAAATACCTGGACTGGATTTTCAGCACTGGGACTGGAGTTATCACTCTCGCTAGGGTTGTTTAGCCTAGAAATTACTTCCTGTTTAGTAGGCTATTTGATAACTACAGGAGGAGGCCTCAAAGCTGTAGTCTTAATCTTAATTTTGGGACGAGACTCAACGGCAGGAACTGGTTTCTTTAACCTTCGTCTCTTCAGAGGAACAGGAGGAGACTCCTCTTCTTCGTCACTAGAGATATTGATCTCCTGGACCTTCCGTTTTTTGGTGGTAGTTTTTTGAATACCCAAAAAGATAAGCCAAAGGAATCAATACCCATGTCAGACAGTCATAAAAAATAAGGGTATGGAAGAAAGTGAATACCTTGGGAGAGGGGTTGACAGTAGAATCTCCCCCTTTTGTGCTCTCAGCAACCTTCTTTGAAGTGGTTCTCTTGACAGCTAAACAAAAGACAAGAAAACTAAAGTTAATCGAGCGTCGAATGATAAATCTGAGGCGAAGAGAAAGAAAAAGTAATACCTTTCTTGATCCTATCGAGAACCAGCTTAAACGACTCACGATGGTGGTGGGAGAAGTCCTTCTCGTCGAAGAACTCTTCATGATAATATTGTTTCCACCACCCCTCAAAATTACCAGAACTCAAAAAATTGAGGTTAAAGTCGAACAGGGTCAGTATAGTTCGACCGGTGTACCTACCAATATGCTTGGTAGCAGCATCTTCTGAGTAGTCTGCATTATAAAATAATAGCAGCTTCTCTCGAGGATAAATGGGTGAGGGAAGTGACTGAACAATACCAAATTGTCGAGAGACATGGTTTGGTTGATAAGTGATCAAGCTTAATTGATTTTTGGAGCTCTTGAATCTCAATGGCATGATCATAGGGCGAAGAAACGATTCCCACATGCCCACGTACTCATCAATCAAGTCTTCCTCCTCAGTCGAAAGAAATGGTCTGGTGAACCATTATGGACCAACTTTTCGACTGGCAAAAGGAGCCATGGTCGAAACAAAGCGTTTGCACTCCGCAAACATCATCACGAAGCTTGTGAAAGCCTTCTGAAACTGTTGGCCTTCATCAGTAGGGGTCAGCAGTGCAAGCCTGGTACCTTCGACCCTCCTGTTCAGGATTTCTGGGGCCTCTTCATTAATCTTATTCTTATGAGGGAGAAAAGATTCAAAGGTGGCATTGAGCCAAAGTTGGAAAAGCCAAAAAGGGCCAGACAGCAGCAGGCTCCCCCTGTCCCCTATAACCTTGAGTTGAGTCACACCATTACTGATGGACTCATATAGATTGGCCAAAATTAATTCGGCCAAACAAAGGGGATAACCATGGTGAAGTTGGGTCACAAGTGTGAGCATCTTCTTAGTCACCTGAAGTGACTTAGTGCAAAAAACAAAACGAGATAACCACATAGCCAAAAAGGCTATATGCTCCACCTCCGACACAGTACTTGAGGCTTTATCGTGGAAATGGTTGATAAAGGTGGTGCAGGTGGGTTTTGTAGCTGCAAACCCAATAACATCCTCACACAAATCCTCAAGATCGAAATAATCTCCAGTCGGTCAAAGACCGGCGATTGCAGCCATGTCGAATAGGGTGGGGGTCATCATCCCACAAGGGAGATGAAAGGTAAAATGTGCGCTATCCCAGAAGTACAGCGAAGATACCAGCATGAGGGGACAATATGACAATCCTGTCTTCGACAGCATCACCAAATCATAAATTCCCATTTCCTTCCAAACGGAGGTTTGCGCCTTCTCCATCTTATTCAACCAATATGAGTACTCTGAGGAAAGGTTGGGGAATGATCGAAAGATTTTGTTCCCTTTGTTCATAAATTGGAGGTTAATATCCTCCATAGTCTGAGCATGCTGCTGATTGGCCGGAGTAGCATCTTCAAGGTCATCCCTAGGCTTCTTCTCGCAACCTATGGGTCTGAGTCTTGGGTGAGTAGGGAAGAAGGCGCGATTCTTTAGGGGATTCTCGATGCACGAAGACAAAGGACCAGACATAGCATACATGTCTCCATTATACCTAATGGGAATGAGGAGTTGGGAATCATATGCTTCTCGCCACTCCCTCGTCATGGGTTCAGCAACGTACTGAAGCCCATCAATCGAGGAAGGAGAAGGGTTAGTAGAAAAGACCTCTGGTGGTTTTGGATATCATCAGCGTTTTTAGGTTGAGGATTGTTTGGCGCATTGGAAAGAAAAGCCATTGTTTCATATTTGGAGAAAACGAAGTTGACAGTACAAGGTGTTTGAAAGCAAGAGATTTGGAAATGCTTGAAGTAGAGAAAGTTCCAAATGAAAAGGCTCATAAGTATTTATAGCCTTCAGAAAGAGATATGTCTCGTCAAGGCCATTTAATGTTTTGAAGATAGTGGGGCACGTGGCGAAGTGTGAAGCGGTTACCGTGCAGACGTTGGGAAACGTTTTGACATGCTTGCCTAGGTTCTAGGAATATGGCCACCATGGCAGCGTGGTAACGGCAATTAGAAAAGACATATTGGAGAAAGAGTAATGATGGTTTTTCCAAGAGCAGCAGCTGTTGGAAGACGAAAAGCGCACTTTAGGACCTTGTGGACAACTGGAAAGACAGGTGTCAAATAGAAAGATCAGAGAATGGCTATTTCTTTGAGCGTCGAAATAGACATTCTTGGGGGGCAATTTGTTGGCTCCCAAATTCGACACTTACTATATTTGGTCTTTTAGACCAAAAAACTGGAATAAACTAAGCCAAGAAGAATGTTCGACGTATGAAATAACTTAGGAAAAATAACTAAGTTATATTTGAGCCTTCGACCAGGGCTCACTTTTAGGTCTTTTCGACTGAAGAGGACTTATGTCCTTCGACTGAGAGAAAATATCCTCACTTTGACACATGATACGAGGGATATTTGAATTTTGAGTTATTGGAGGGTAAGGCAGTTTGGCCAGCGGCTAAGAAAAAGCACTGTGGCTGAAAGCCATAGGTCGAGGGACATGCGGGAGACACTTGTCTTCATCTTAGCGCAGAATCTTCCCTCGACAATTACTTAGTTTTTAGTATAAATTAGGAAACCTGTGTATTTTTTTAAGGTGTGTTCGACCTATTGTACTAGTCACTAAAACATTGTCCAAGTAACTGTTGTGTGAGAAAGGATAAAACTGAGAAATGTATGTTGGAAACACCTCTTTTTATTAATGAAAGTCTTTTACATTGCTTTAATATTATCTTGCAATGTTACTTGCTTCTTTACCTGCATTTCTACATTTCTGTCTACTTTTCCAAAATCTCAAACATCTTTTCTCTGGGTCAAACGTGCGTTCTTCCTGATTATCTGTCTTACATAAAACTTAGCATATGTTCTAGGATTAATCTGATCGATCCCGTAAGTAAACCAAAAAGAACTTTCCTTTTTGGAGATCAGCGGTTGTTTACTAAAAACCAAGGTAAACATATGCACAAAGTAAATTCTTGAGCCTCTCAGTTGGTCCCTCTGGTCACAATCTATCTACAAGGTTAGAAGAAATATGATTAAAGTGTTTAACCACTCCATGATCAAAGGTACAAGGCATTAAAACTTTATTTTTCAAGAAAATTGCATGTTGAGCTTAAAATGTGATTTTGAATTTTGATAAACTTGAGCTTCTCCAACCTTTCCCTATAAATAGAGACACCATTTTGTAAGCTAGGACACAAATTCACAAGCCTTGAAAATCCCTCAACCCAGAAATTGCACCAAGAGCTCCATAACTTGCCATTTCTGACTTTGAATTCTAAACTCACATTTCACTCATGTGTTTTCACTTTTAATCCTTCAAATATCATACATACACTATATAGAAGTGATCCAGGACCCTGTTACACAACTGTAACACCTCCATCACCATCCTCCATTTCCAAAAACAGAGTTTTACACATTGACTTCTCCAGAAAGATTCAAGCACTCTCGGCACAAAGTAAGCTTTGCATTAGCTTCCTAGGAGTCCACTGAAGCTATTCAGATCATCACAACACATCCAGGAGTGCTCAAACTCAAAACACGATTCTAGTTTTTAGGTAAGTTTTCTCAACTTTGAACTTCTCATACAAGCATCATTAATAGTTATTTTATAAAGATAAAATATAGACATCATTGCCCTGAAGCTAACCATGCCCTTAGTTTTCGTTTATCTTTCCTGAGTATTGCAGATTTTGAAGTCGAAGTTATAGAAAAATTAGGTCAAAATTTGGTAACAACAGAAATTTGTATTCATCTGTGAGTGTTAGCTTAAGTTATTTACATATTTGAAACCATGATGAAATTTCTAACAAGTTTGATGTTTACACTTTCTGAAATGATTGAGAAATGAGCAAGTTTGAAATTTCAAAAATGTATCCATGGCTTCTGGCACGAGGGAGAAGAAGATGACACATTCAGGAACGGGTTTAAAATAAGTTTAGTGATAGTTGCCTTAACTACCAGATGTATCACCACCCCAGTGGTTAAAGCGCGCACCTTTCACCTTTGTGACTTGGGTTCAAGCCCCAACGTCACATTTTGATATTTTTCACATTATTTTTTTTTTTTTGTTTGCTAGCATGTTTGGGCCTTCCCAACCTTGGGCCATGACCTCTTTACTTTCCATCACCTCCCGTTTTACTCATTCAGCGTAGGCCCACTTCTTTTTTTTATATTTTGTTTTCTGATTCCAACAAAAACATATTATGGGCCTAATAAAAAATACTTTTCAACCCCCTTTCTACTCTTTGAACACCAGACCCATCTTTTTATATTCTTTTCTATTTTCTTTATTTATTTTCATTTTTATTAAAATACAAAAATATTTTTTTTAAATAGACTAAAAATATTTTTATTATTTTTATTTTATCTTATTTCCTCAAACAATTAATTTCTTTTTTTTCAAATTAAAACTAATAGACTTAGTGTTTATTTTATTTTTTAATTAACTTAAATTTTAGGTTTTATTAAATAATTAAATAACTTCTCTTTTCCAAATTAATTAGTTAATTAGATTAACCATCAAACTCTTTTTCCATCAAAACCACAAAAACAATTTCTTTTCTCTTTACATTATTCCTGCGCATTTTATTATTTCGCACTATTATTCATATTCAATGGTTTGTAATAATAATTATGATTTACTTAACTTGTCATCCTCATTTGTAAATTTTCACCCTCATTCCCAAAAGTATTGTAATAGCGTAGGACATTTAAATTTTGCAATTTATTGTTTTCCGTAGTATTGCTAGTAATTAGGTTTTGTACGACAAGATTTAAAATCAATATTAGACAATCCTAATTCAAGATAAAATATTTGAAAACAACACACTTTGCACACACGCACCTCTAGGGTAACCCACACTTGTTGCCTCGGATATAAACAGTCATGTCCCTCGAGCATGAGATGATTTTAGCAAAGACCCTTGATTAAAATATTGTAGTCCCTTGATGACCCTTCAATGTTGCTTTCGGTAAACAATCTTAGTACCTTATGACAATTGCTAAAAACATCTTGCAAGTTGCCTTCTATGACTGTACAATGACCCACACCCTTCCCTCACATCCAATGATATGGCTCCTTACCAACCAATGGTAAAATAACACTATCTAAGGGGGGAGGAAAAAAACAAAGACTTTTTGAGTAGGTAGATTACTCGTAATTTCTTGCTCACAAATAACACCATTTACACCTTACACTTTCAAAAACACTTTTCAAACAAACATTTTGTATACATTTTCAAAGATACGAGAACCATTACAAAATGGCCTTACATTGGCATTTTTAAACATCTTTCCAAACACTTCCTTTTAACAAATATTTTCAAAACCAACACTTTGTATACATTCTCAAGTTACGAGAGTCATTGCAAAGTTTTCCATACGAAGGCGTTTTCAAAATATTTTCAAACTTACACAAACACAAAGCATTTTTAAAGTGATCAAGCAATTAAGAGCCCGTAGATAACTACAGATGAAAAGGATGCTAACACCCTTCCCTTTTCATAATCTACCCCTCCCCCCCCCCCCCCCCCCCCCCGAACTCAAGAAAAATTCTCAAAAGGTATTTCCTATTCTTTTCACCTTTTCCTTTATTGGATGAAAATAATCGATGGCGACTCTTACTATCCGCGACATTTGCGATCAAACACAAAACACCCAAGTCAATTCTCCCACCTATTACAGAATTGGCGACTCTAGTTGGGAAAATATAAACTAAAAGTGGGGTTACCTTAAAAGCTAGATCACCTTTATTTTCTTTACATGTTTTCCTTGTTTGCTTTACATTTATGGGTTATGCTTGGGTTTATTTCTCTATAGATCCTATACCTGGATCTAGGGCATATTAGGTAAGTAGCAATAGATCATGGAAACTGTACGGCGTATACCAATATGGTTGAACAGATGGCTACGTTAGTACGACACATTTGTGGGTACCGGTGTCCTTTAAGTTAAATCAAGGAGAATACAGGGCCGCTGTGTGGTGTCATGAAGCACTAAATGACCATAGAACCTTAGTTGAGCAACTTGGCCATTAGAAATTAGTGAGATAGTTGGCTTTGGTGCAAGACTGTAATTGATTGATACTCGATACTACACTCATTGAGATCGGAATTTTGGGATATTTTGGCTGCAAGAACAAATTGTTTGTGATGAAACAATGCCCGATGAAGAAAGATTAATGATATTGAGATTCCTTAGAACCCACTTACTTCTTTTAGGACAGGTTGAACCAATAAAGCTTCAAGAGGGTACTTACTTATAAACCTCGTAGAAGCCTAAACCTAAGGCCTTGTGTGCTTTATGTGTATATGATTATCTGTTCATAACATCATAACATCGTGATATAGCATTTCACTAACCATTTCAAGGACCTAGGAATTTATCTTTGTCCTGTTTATAGGGTATGACTTCCACTCGCAGAAATACCATCCAAATCAGCTTTGTAAAAGTGTCTCCTCAACTCCAAGAGTTAGCATCAAGGGTTCCTGAGAATTCTCCGTTCACCAAAAGGCATGGTTGACTTCTTAATCTGGTTACTTCAAGCTTTAAAGAAGAAATGATGTGTGTGCTCTTTCAATTCTTTGATCCTAAACATCATTGTTTCACCTTTCCCGATTATCAATTGGTGCCCATAATGGAAGAGTTATCTCAACTATTAGGAGTACTTATTTTTGATCAAGTGACCTTCACTAGTTTAGAAAAGGATCCACAAATTGAGGAGATTGCATCAGCCCTACACTTGAAAAGGTATGATATTGTAGCCAATTATGAAACAAGGAGCGGAGTCAAGGGTTTTCTAGATAAGATCCTGTTAGAGAAGGCTTGACTGTTTTGGGAGGATATGGATTTGCAAGCCTTTGAAGAAGTCTTGGCTCTTATAATATATGGGTTAATAATGTTCCTTAATCCAGACAAACTCATAGATGTGAATTCTGTCAAGATCTTCCTTTCTTGTAACCTTGTACCTACTTTACTTGGAGACATTTTGTATACTCTTCACACTCGCACCATCAGGAAGATAGGGACTCTTATGTGGTGCATTCCATTACTGTCTAGGTGGTTTATTTTACACCTTCCCCGATCAATACTAAAGAATGAACAAGTTCTGAATTAGTCGCAAAGAATAATGCCGCTTTCTCATACAAATATCCATTGGTGCTCTAGATCTCAAGAGAACATTACTATCATTGACCGTTGTAGGGAGTTACCTAATGTTCCACTCTTGGGAATTAGGGGAGGTATTACTTATAACCCTTCTTTGGCTCTACGACAATTTGGCTATGCTTGAAGAGATGGTCCTCATGATGCACTTATCCAAGGTATTATACTCGACTACGAGAATGATGTCCAAGGTTATCATTAAAGGTTTGTACGAGCTTGGGGAATGGTAAACAAGGTTGATAGCAAGACTTGGGGCATAAGAACTTCATTCCTTTGGAGCCTTATTTCAAATGGGTGCGAGCTCGCGCTCAGAATCTCATGATGCCATATCCTGCTATTCTACCAATAGTTTTGGAGCCTATTGCCGAAGGGGATGTTCCTTATACCATTCTCCATCCTGACATGCCTACAGACCTCGAAGAATTATAGAGATTGTGGATTCAACTCAAGGGGGAATGAGACACCTTTGAAGCTCGATTCTATGCGAGTGAGAAGAAAGTGTTGGAGCTCAAAAGGAAAGTTCACGAGGAGCAAAGCCTGAATGTCTACATTGCACCGAAGAGGAAGCACCCATGGGAAACTTGTGTCTTTTGTTTTAGGAGTCTATTTTGTTGTCTCTTTGAGACCTTTTTCTTTTTTTCATTGTAAGCCCAAGGGGAAGTTGTAATCTTTGAACTTATTAATATAATTGTTGTGTTTGTTTCCTTTTGGCTAGAAAATTTAAATCTTTTGAGGTCCTTGAAAACATTGCATCCACATAGCATGCATCATATCATAAGCAGGTGTTTTGACATAGGTTTCCTCATCCTTTTACTGTTTATTTCAGTATAAGATGGCTCTAGAGCAGACTGTCAAAGATCTACAAACTCAACACACACAATTCCAAGAGACTCTCCTCAATCTAGCAAAAGGTCAACAAGAAATGATGGCACTCCTTGCCACCAAAAAGATGACCAAGAAGAGGGTTGTCATCCTCAACAAGGGAAGAAGGTTCAAGGGGCCCGCCCGATTGGCTCAAATAGAAGAGGCTTTTTCTGAGGAAGAAGATGATCAAGATGAGGAAGTTAGAAGCACTAGAGCTACGGGTGGAAATAACCAGATTACCAAGGATGAAGACTATTATGAAGAATAGCATTCACCGACAAATGAGAAATACAAACAGCTGGAAGACCGACTTAAGGCTGTAGAGATCCAAACGGTGTCTGGTTTGGACTTTGGAGACTTAGGTTTTGTCCCTGGGGTGGTCATTCCCCATAAATTTAAGGTTCTTGTCTTTGCCAAGTATGATGGAATTTCCTGTCCAAAGATGCATCTGAGGTCTTATGTTCGCAAGATTCAACCACACACCGCCGATAGAAAGTTGTGGGTTCATTTATTCTAAGAGAGCTTATCTGGAACCCAGTTGGAATGGTTCTATCAACTAGAGGGGACTAATATCCACACATGGGAGGATCTGGCTGCTGCCTTCTACAAACAATACCAATACAATGCTAACCTTGCACCAACTCGTGTGCAATTATAAAATATGACTATGGGTTCAAATGAAGGCTTTAAGGAGTATGTGCAAAAGTGGAGGGACCTGGATGGAAGAGTGCAACCCCCGTTGACTGATCGAGAGTTAGTAGACATGTTTATGGGCACCTTGACTGGTTCATTCTTTAATTTTCTGATTGGGAGTTCTTCATCAGGGTTTACTGAGTTGAATATGACTGGTGAACAAGTTGAAAGTGGAATGAAAAGCAGAAAGATCCCCATGGCCTCCACCTCTACTACTGTAAAGAAACCATTTATTGCTAAGAAGGAAACTAATGTTGTTTATGGACAAAGGAGCCGTGTCAAGAACGATCATCATCAGTCGGTAGGATCTGTATTGATTTCAAATCTAACCCCAGTTCAATGACCATAACAATCAAACAATCAACTAATGACAGATTCCCCGAGGAGGCAATTCACTAGAATCAACATGCCACTGTCTCAAGCTTTACAACATTTGTTGAAGGCAGATTTGGTAGCACTGAGGAATCCTCCTCAAAACCCCAATACATCATCTCCAAAATACAACCCGAATGCAAAATGTGCCTATCATTCCAATAGATTTGGGCACGATACCAATGATTGTTGGGCCTTAAAGAGCAACATCCAAGATTTGATTGATAACAAAGTGATTGAGTTTGACCCTCCACAAACCCCATATGTCATTACTGCTCCCATGCCCAGTCATGGTAAAGGTGTCAATTCTATTGACGATGCCTCCTTTGTCTCCACAATCAATGATTTGACTACTCCCTTATTGACTGTTAAGAAGAATTTTCTGAGAGCTGGTTTATTTTCTGGCTGCCTTAAAAATTGTTACCACTATGCTTCTCAAACCAATGGTTGTATGTGGGTGAAGAAAGGTATCCAACACCTGATTGATAGCCATGAAATTCTGCTCGAGAAAACTCCATTAGTGAAAAGTTTACCTCAAGATGTTTCCATAATCACAATCTATAACATCCCTATTAGGATCACCTCTAAAGGCCCTATATGGATTCTTGCTGAGCCAAGAGTAGCTCCCCTAATTATCACTACACCAGAGCCAATCCCCTATTCACCTGACAAAGTTGTGCCTTGGAACTATGGGGAAGAAGTTTATTATCATGGTATCAAGAAAGAGCCATGGATTACTAAAAATGAAGAGCCTAAAATTGCAAACATTTTTGGAACTAGTAAGGTCACTAGAACCGAAAGGATCTTCTCTCCGGAGATCTCTGCTCTAACAACTACTATAACACATGTTCGTATTCCTGCTGCTGGGCCAACTGCCAATGCCCGAGGTAAAGAGAAATTAACTGAGCCTTCCCAAACGGAGGAACCACCAAAAGAAGTGACAATTGAAGACCCATCTAGCAAGAGATGGAAGAAATCCTGAAGATCATTCGAAAAAGTGACTACAAAATAGTGGAACAACTAGGGCAGACACCCTCAGAGATATCCATGTTGTCCTTCTTATTGTGCTACAAAGCACATGCCCAAGCTTTGTTGAAATTCCTGAAGAATGCCTATGTACCACAAGAGACTATTGTAGATTAATATGAGAATTGTGTTTCAAGCCTAACTGCTGATAATGGCTTGGGATTTTCTGATGCAGATTTGACTCCAGCGAGGAAGAATCACAACAAATCTCTCCACATCTCTATTGAATGCAAAGGCACCACTCTGGCGCATGTGTTAATAGATACGGGGCCCTCTCTCTATGTATTACCCAAAGGTGCTTTGGATAGGCTGGACTATAAAAGGATGGTGCTAAAACCCAACGATATTGTGGTAAGACCCTTTGATGGTTCCAAGAGGATGGTCCACGAAGAGGTTGATCTCTCGATCAAGGTGGGATCTCAAGTCTTCAATTCAACATTTTATGTAATGGATATTCGCCCGGCCTATTCATGCTTTCTCGGACGTCCATGGATTCATGGGGAGGGTGCGGTTACCTCTATATTACATCAAATGTTGAAGTACCCAGTGAAGGGGAAGGTTGTCACAGTCTGTGGAGAGGAAGAATATATGACCAATCATTTGAATTTTTTCAAATATGTTGAAATGGATGGAGAATTCATTGAAACCCCAAGTCAAGCATTTGAGGTAATCTCTCCAATGGTTATTGTTTTACTCTTGAAATCTCTAAAGGCATACCAAGAATGGCCTCTCTGAAGGATGCTAGGGCTGTTGTAGAAGATGAGGGCTGCACTATCTGGGGAAAACTTCCTGACATCCCCTACAAATCTGATAAATTTGGGTTGGGATTTACTTCAAAGGATCAGAAAGAGGTTCAACGTGGTCGTGTTGGTGGACCATCTCTCTGTATTAGCAACAATGATGTCAATGTACTAGAAGACATTGATAGTGATAGTGACATAGACAACTGGATCTTCCTAACTGCTGACGGTGGACTCAACAACTGGAAGTCCAAAGACTTCATCCCAATTTCCTTCAACCATGAGTAATTGCTATTTCCCATTTTTATTGCTTTAAGAACTTTGTCTGTATAATTTCCTTCAAAATAATGACTTTAAACCATGTGCCTTTCCCGGGACACAATGGTTCATTTGTTAAGGGTTTGTCATTTCATATATCATATGCTCATTTAATGAAAACATTGATCGATTTTGCATTCAAATTTTGTGCTCTTTGTCTTTCTTTTACTTTACTGTATTTTCAAATAGCCATGTGACCTTACATGCACACACACACATTTGCATATCCACATCCACTCCGGGTCTCGTTGACAAAAATTCTGTTATTCCCGCTTATGACTTCGAGAGTCCAATCTATCAAGCTGAAGACGAAGGTGAAGAATATTGTGAGATACTTGGAGAACTCGCCAGACTCCTGATACAAGAGGAAAAGGTCATCCAACCGCATGAAGAACCGGTCAAAGTGATAAACTTGGATACTGAGACAGATAAGAAAGAATTCAAGATTGGTGCTAACCTGGAAGACACTGTCAAGATTAGATTGGTTCAAATGTTGCATTACTATGTTGAGGTCTTTGCTTGGTCATACGAAGACATGCCAGAGCTTGATACTAATATCGTGGTTCATCGTCTGCCAATGAAAGAAGGTTGTTCTCTGATCAAACAAAAGGTTCGCCGCATGTGTCCTGATATGTCTGAGAAGATCAAGGCTGAGGAAATGAAATAGTTCAATGCAGGCTTCTTGGCAGTGACGTCGTATCCCAAATGGATTACAAATGTAGTCCCAGTGTCGAAGAAATATGGTAAGGTTCGTATGTACATAGACTACATGGATTTAAATAGGGCAAGCCCCAAAGATGACTTTTCACTACTGCATATTGATATTTTGGTTGACAACACTGCTCAACACAAAGTTTTCTCCTTCATGGATGGCTTCTCAGGTTATAACCAAATCAAAATGGCGCCTGAAGACATGGAGAAGACCACCATTGTCACACAGTGGGGCACCTTCTGTTATAAGGTCATGCCTTTTGGGCTAAAGAACACAAGCGCAACTTACCAACGGGCTATGGTGGCTTTATTTCATAACATGATCCATCATGAGATAGAAGTCTACGTGGATGACATGATAGCAAGATCCCAAACTGAAGAAGATCACCTTGATCATATACACAAGCTATTTGAGAGGCTGAAGAAATATAAGCTGAGGTTGAATCCCAATAAATGCATCTTCGGGGTAAGGTCCGGTAAGCTCCTAGGTTTTGTTGTCAGTGGCAAAGGTATTGAAGTCGATCCTGCAAAAGTCAAAGTAATCCAATAAATACCAGCTCCTCATATTGAGAAGGAAGTTAGAGGTTTCTTGGGACCTCTAAACTACATTGCCCGGTTCATCTCTCACCTAACTACTACTTGTGAGCCACTCTTCAAGCTGCTGAAGAAATATCAAGTGGTAAAATGAAACGACGACTGCCAAATAGATTTTGACAAGACTAGGGAATACTTGCAAGAACCACCAATTCTGATTCCACTAGATGAAGGAAGACCTCTGATCATGTACTTAACCGTGTTAGAGAATTTAATAAACTGTGTGCTAGGGAAGCATGACGAGTCTGGTCAAAAAGAGCATGCAATATACTACCTTAGCAAAAATTTTACCGACTGTGAAATAAGATATTCACTGCTCGAGAAAACTTGTTGCACTTTAGCATGGGCTTCTCCCCGACTAAGACATTATATGTTGACTCATACCACTCTACTGATCTCCAAGATGGATCCCATCAAGTACATCTTTGAGAAGACAACTCTCTCAGGAAGGATATCCCGATGGCAAATGATCTTAACTAAACACGATATCCAATACACTACATAAAAATAAATCAAAGGAAGTGTATTGGCGATCATTTTGCACATCAATCTGTGGATGACTACCAATATATGAACTTTGAATTCCCAGATGAGAATATAATGATGATTACAGATTGTGAAAAACCTGGATCGTATGAAGGACCTGAACAAGGATCCCGATGGACTATGGTTTTTGATGGGGCTTCCAATGCACTGGGTAATGGAATTGGTGTTGTGATCATTTCCCCCGAAGGTTGCCATATGCCTTTTACTGCCAAACTTTACTTCGACTGTACCAATAATATGGCCGAATATGAAGCGTGCATTTTGGATCTTAAAGCTGCTATTAACTTAAGAATCAAAATTTTAAGTGTATGTGGAGACTCAACTTTGGTCATCAATCAAGTTAAAGGAGAGTGGGATACAAAACATCCAAATCTTATCAACTACAAAGAGCTTGTCCTAAACTTGATCCCATACTTTGAAGAGGTTACCTTTGAGCATATTCCGAGGGGAAAAAAATCAGTTGGCGTATGTTTTGGCTACCATGTCTTCTATGTTCAAGGTCATATGGGACAATAAAGCTCCCCAAATTACTGTCGAAAGATTTTAGGAACCAGCGCATTGCTATGAGATTGACACTGAGGGTGTAGAGGAGAAGCCTTGGTTTCATGAGGTGAAAAAATATCTCGAATCCCAAGAGTATCCTGAAGGGGCGTCAGCAATGACAAGAAATTCCTGCAGAGGTTCTCAGCCAAGTTATTCCTGAGCAATGGGATCTTATACAAGCACAACTATGACTCAATTCTGCTCCGTTGTATGGATAAGAAGGAAGCAGAGAAAATCATGGAGGATATGCTCGAAGGCATCTTTGGTACTCATTCTAGTGGACATACTATGGCCAAGAAAATTCTGAGAGCTGGTTACTATTGGTTGACCATGGAAATCGATTGTCATCGCCACTTAAGAACTTGCCACAAGTGCCAAATTTATGCTGATAAGGTTCACGTGCCTCAAATACCTTTGAATGTCATGACTTCCCCTTGGCCATTTTCAATATGGGTAATTGACATGATCAGAGAAATCCAACCTAATGCGTCTAATGGACACCATTTCATTCTTGTCGCCATCGACTACTTTACCAAGTGGGTTGAAGCAACTTCATTTGCCTCAGTTACCAAGAACGTTGTAGTCCAGTTCATCAAACATAACCTCAGATGTACATATGATATCCATGAGAGAATCATCACTGATAATGGTACCAATCTCAACAATGCCATGATCACTGAACTCTGCACGCAGTTCAAGATCAAGCATCATAACTCTTCTCCATACAGACCTAAGATGAATGGCACAGTGGAAGCTGCTAACAAAAATATAAAGAATATTGTGCAAAAGATGGTGATGACCTATAAAGACTGGCATGAGATGCTACCATTTTCTCTTTATGGCTATCGTACTTCGGTATGAACATCAACTAGGGCAACCCCTTTCTCTTTGGTCTATGGCATGTAAGTTGTCCTGCCTGTTGAAGTTCAGATTCCTTCTCTAAGGATTATGAAAGAAGCAGACATAGACGAAGACGAATGGATTCAGACAAGGTTGGATTAACTGAATTTGATTGATGAGAATAGGCTAGTTGTTGTCTGGCATGGTCAGATGTACCAGAAGCGCGTGATCAAAGCTTTCAACAAAAATATCAAGCATCAGGTATATCAGGTTGGTGACTTGGTAATAAAGTGCATCATTCTTCCACAAGGCGATCCCAGGGGAAATAGACTCCCACTTACGAAGGTCCATTTGTTATCAAGAAATTATTCTCGGGTGGTGCTATGATGCTAACCACTATGGATGATGAAGATTTCCCGCATCCTGTGAACGCGAGCATAGTCAAAAAAATACTACGCATAAGAATGACCTGCTAGGTTGACATACCTAGGAAAAAATAAGGGAATCCCGGCGAACTAAAAGGGTTCGGGAAAAAATAATGGATATATACAAAATATCGTACACCCGACAAGTCGAAAACCTGAAAAGGCAGATTGGGCAAAAAAGGGTATCCTGGTGGACTGAAAACCTGAAAGGGCGGTCCAGGAAAAAGTTAGAGATTAAAGCGTACAACTATGTCTCTTTGGATCACTTGCATCTAAGCTTTATTACCAAAGTCTAAAATTCAAATGGTTCAATCAACTTCTTCCAATGGCAAAGGACGGGATGTTCGAAAACATAGGGGCAATAATAGAGTTGGAACCCAATGAGATCACTTCCACATGGCTATATACACTTGTTTCACTTTGTAATCTTTCATTTCACGACGACTTCATCTTACTAGGATTTCCGTCTCTTTATACAAAATCTCCTGTTTATAGGCAAATTATTAATATAAATATACTTTGAAGTTCAAACTTTTTGTTTTTCTGTTTTGTTTGCAAAAATGTCCAATGACTAAATTGAATGAACATATGCATATGAACATGATTAACTATTAACAAATATATGCATATGAATAGGACTAAACATTTACTCAAAACTCTAGGAGTTGGGTTGACACTCAAGTTGTCCATAAATCCCCACAGAATCCCTTTCATAAGATTATCCCCAATGAAGTCGCCAGAGCTACTTCTATTAGATTATCTCCCACAGAGTAGTCTTCATAAATAAGGGTACATTCCCCACAATCTCCCCAGGGAGTCCCAATCAGTACAATTCATGGAAATTCTCTTCCCCAGTTGAGTTTGTTCCTCCAAAACTGAAGAAAGAGACCCTGCAGAGTTTCTTCTATTTAGAAAATTCAATTTCCCCAAGAGAGTTAGTTTCCTCAGTAGAGAACTTCTCCATCAACAGGGTTTATTTCCCCAACAAATCTACAAATTCCCCAGCTTGAGCCTATTCTTCAGACTACTACAAATCACTAGAAAAATTCCTCTCCCCGGTAAAATTGCCACTATCCCTAGAAAGTTACTGCAAAACCTGGAATCCAACCAGATACCAGTTAACTATTCTCCCCAGACAAGTCAGCAGTTTAACCATCTTGTTTATCCCCAGTCAGGATATAAGAATTAAATTCCCCAGTAGAGCAACAGACGACCAATGTTCCTAAACTTTACTCCCCAAACAAAAATCAATACACCCCTGCAGAGTTTCCTCGAACAAATAAGCATGAATCCCCATCGGAAGCATTCTATACATGTCGAAATATGACCCACATTCTTTATTCCCGAACAATAGCCAGGGATTTATTTTCCCAAACGAAGATACACTTCAACAATATTTCACATTCATACATATATCATAACATATGCATACGAAACATATATAGCACGATCTCATTTATTTTGAGATCATCTTCTAAGACAAGGAAAATATCTGCATGATGAGCACTCTCAGTAGACCTTTTTCTGGCTCAGATTAAATCGACCAAAGATTTATTCTGATACTTCTCTCAGTTAAAGATTTAAAGACATCTGTTGGCTGAGATTAAATCGACCAAATATTTATTCTGATATATCTCTCAGTAGACCTTTTTCTGGCTCAGATTAAATCGACCAAAGATTGATTCTGATACTTCTCCTAGTTAAAGTCGAGCGTATACTTAGTCTAATTTCTCTATCAATGGATACTTTGGATGGAATCTATAAGCCCATCTCCGAAAAATTTATGGCACCTCTCCAAATGGAATCTCTAAGGCCATTCACGATATAATCAATAAACAGTTTTACTTCGTGCACAAGCAAGTGCAAATTTCTATGCATTTAAGTGTTCAATCATCTTCTACCCTCAAGTCACGAATGGTGAACAAGCCAATCTAACTCTCCAGGTTTAAGAAGATTAAACAGGGGCAGCTGTTGTACCCCAAAATTTTCCCTCTCTTTTGTCAAGACATTTCTCACCAAAGATCTCAAATGCTCAGGGGTTCTCAAGGGTTTGATCAGACAAGCTCACCTCTTAAGCATTGAGCCTCCAAATTAAAGTTTTGGCTTTCTCAAGGACAATTGGTCTCTTGATACCTCAAATGACTTTCATGGTTCATTATAGGTATTCAAGATTGCTCATACCAAGTTTCAAGCCTTTCATCACAAATTTGCTTAGTCAATTGCTCAGATGACTGAAAATCAGCTGTATTGAGTAAAAAGTCAATTGTGGTCAATATACAGTCAAACTTCATGATTGTTGGCCAACATCAAAATTTTAAAGTCATATTCATCAATTGATCAAGTTTTTATCACAATTCCTCAAGAAAAGCACTCAAATCATCAAAGGGGTAAAATTGTCAAAATTAAGGTTTTGACTGAGAATGAGATCATTGACTTTTGACCTAGTACATGACCTAATAATTTGAAGCATGATATAAATGATTCAAACACAAAATCTTGACCTAATTTCATGGCTCAAATCATTTCTCAATATCAATGGATTGATAGTTGAATTTTTGATCAACTGATGAAAAGTCAACTGATATACAAAAAGTCAATCTTTGACTTTTTTATCAACATGGAGTTTCAAAGATCAAGATTCCTCAAGATAATAAAAAAATCAAATTTGATCATCAAGAATCAAGAAAGTCAAGAAAGTCCACTTTTAATCCAAACTCACATTTCACTCGTGCATTTTCACTTTTAATCCTTCAAACATCATCCATACACTATATAGAAGTGATCCAGGACCCTGTTACACAACTGTAACACCTCCATCACCATCCTCCATTTCCAAAAATAGATTTCTTCACATTGACTTCTCCAGAAATATTCAAGCACTCTCAGCATAAAGTAAGCTTTGCATTAACTTCCTAGGAGTCCACTGAAGCTATTCAGATCATCACAACACATCCAAGAGTGCTCAAACTCAAAACATGATTTCCAGTTTTGAGGTAAGTTTTCTCAACATTGAACGTCTCATACAAGCATCATTAATATTTATTTTGTAAAGATAAAATGTAGACATCATTTCCCTGAAGCTAACCATGCCCTTAGTTTTCCTTTATCTTTCCTGAGTGATGTGAATTTTGAAGTTGAAGTTACAAAAAAATTAGGTTATAATTTGGTACCAATAGAAATCCGTATTCATATGTGAGTGTTAGCTTAAGTTATTTACATATTTGAAATCATGATGAAATTTCTAACAAGTTTGATGTTTACACTTTCTGAAATGGTTGGGAAATGAGCAAGATTGAAATTTAGAAAAATTTATCCATGGCTTCTGGCGTGAGGGAGAAGAAGATGACACTTTCAAGAATGGGTTTAAAATAAATTTAGTGATAGTTACCTTAACTATCGGATGTATCACCACCCCAGTGGTTAAAGCGCGCGCCTTTCACCCTTGTAACCTGGGTTCGAGCCCCATCATCACATTTTGATATTATTCACATCAATTTGTTTTTTTTTTGCTAGCGTGTTTGGGCCTGCCCAACCTTGGGCCTTGACCTCTTTACTTTCCATGACCTCCTATTTTACTCATTCAACGCAGGCCCACTTCTTTTTTTTATTTTGTTTTCTAATTCCAACAAAAACATATTATGAGCCTCATAAAAATAGTTTTCAACCCCCTTTCTACTCTTTGAACACCAGGCCCAACTTTTTATTTTCTTTTATATTTTCTTTATTTGTTTTCATTTTTATTAAAATATAAAAATATTTTTTTTATATAGACTAAAAATATTTTGATTTTTTTATTTTATCTTATTTCCTCAAACAATTAATTTCTTTTTTTTTTTAAATTAAAACTAATAGACTTAGGTTTTATTTTATTTTTTAATTAACATATATTTTAGGTTTTATCAAATAATTAAATAACTTCTCTTTTCCAAATTAATTAGTTAATTAGATTACCCATCAAACTCTTTCTTTTCTCTTTACATTATTCCTGTGCATTTTATTATTTTGCACTATTATTCATATCCAATGGTTTGTAATAATAATTAGGATTTACTTTACTTGGCATCCCTATTTGTAAATTTGGATCCCCATTCCCAAAAGTATTATAATAGTGTAGGATATTTAAATTCCACATTTTATCTCTTTCCATAGTATTGCTAGTAATTAGGGTTTGTATGGCAATATTTAAAATCAATATTAGACAACCCTAATTCAAGATAAAAAAATTGAAAACAACACACTTTGCATAGCCACACCTCTAGGGTAACCCACACTTGTTGCCTCAGATATAAATAGTGATGTCCCTCGAGCATGAGATGATTTTAGCAAAGACCCTCGATTAAAAGATTGTAGTCCCTCGATGACCCTTCAATGCTGCCTTCGGTAAAAAATCTTAGTCCCTTAAGAAAATTTCTAAAAACATCTTACAAGATTCCTTCTATGACTGTACGATGACCCACGCCCATCCCTCACATCCAATGATATGGCTCCTTACCAACCAATAGTAAAATAACACTATCTAAGAGGAGAGGAAAAGAACAAAGACTTTTTGAGTCGGTATATTCCTCGTAATTTCTTGCTCACAAACAAAACCATTTACACCTCACACTTTCAAAAACACTTTTCAAACAAACATTTTGTATACATTTTCAACGATACGAGAACCATTACAAAATGGCCTTATATTGGCATTTTCAAACATCTTTTCAAACACTTCCTTTCAACAAATATTTTCAAAACCAACACTTTGTATACATTCTCAACGATACAAGATTCATTGCAAAGTTTGCCATACAAAGGCGTTTTCAAAATATTTTCAAACTTACACAAACACAAAGCATTTTTAAAGTGGTCAATCAATTAAGAGCCCATAGATAACTACGAATGAAAAGAGTGTTGACACCTTCCGTTTTCATAACATACCCCCCCGAACTCAAGAAAAATTCTCAAAAGGTCTTTCCTGTTCTTTTCACCATTTCCTTTATTGGATAAAAGAAAAGTAGGTGGCGACTCTTGCTATTCACAACATTTGCAATCGAATAAAACATCCAAGTCAGTTCTTCCACCATATTACACATACACTGAATTGCTGCTAAAACACTTTGATATTTTTTCATTGTATAGTTTTGTAAAAGGAAGGAAATTGTGTTCGCTAACTAGCTTCTAACTCTTTCATCTTAATTGTATTTCACTTTGTCTAATCTATTTTCAAGAAGCAATTCTGTACACACACAATCTTGTATTTCAACATAAGTTGATAGTTCCTTGAGAGGCTAGGGTTTAGTCAGGTTTTTCAAGAAGACATTGAAAATTTGTCTTTATGGTTGTAAACATTGACATATAGTCTTTGTTTGATTTTGTAATCAGTTTGGTTATAATGGATTAAGTCCTTATTCAAAAGGAAAAATCACATTGGCGGGTGGACTGAATTAACTTAGTTAACATTGAACTAGAATAAAAAAATTGTTTTCATTTATTTTTATTCTTGTGTAAGACTTGGTGTTTGAGTTTTGAAAAGCTTTTCTTTCTTGAAACCCAATTCAAACCCCAGTTTGTTGTGTTTCTTGCACCTTCAAGTTCATTACATGTATTATGATTCTATGATTCTTGTTGTGATAACATGTTCATGTCCATGGTTAATACAAATTCCTCTATTTATTCAAGGTTTTGTATGATAAACTTGATCGAGATGAGTACTCTTTAGACATCATGACCTATATAGCTTGTTGTGAGAAATTGCCATGAAATGAACACTAACTGTGATGTATGTCTAAAGCTTGTTTTTACATGTTAGTATCATTAGGGAACCAGGGTAAGTGTTTCCCATGGTTTTAGGTTGACAAAATGTGAAATTTTGGAAATTTTCAAGTTTGATTTGAATAAGAGAATCACATTGGGTTGATTTGATTCAAATCATAGAATCACATTGGGTTTTCTAATTAGAATCATATTTATTTATGTGGCCCATGACTGATTTGAGTCAAATCAGGATTAATGCCTCTGTATGGTCGTGTTGTGCTGAGAGATCGTCAGTGCCATTACATAGTTGTCTTCTGTGTTGTTGAGGAGGTAGAGAGATCATTTCCTTGGTGATACATCCAGTCTATCGATTTGTGTTAGAAATGACTTAGGTTGTGATTGATACATAGTGACATTGATGAGTATTGTTAGTTTGAATGTAAATGATTGATAGATTTAAGTCTGTGATGAGTAGATTATATGCAGGCTTGATAAGTTCTTCTTTAGTTTTTTTTCTTTTGTTTACATTTATTTTCTATTGATACTTTTCTATACCATTAAAATCCCAAACTCATTAACGAATAATTTTTCAAACGGAAATTCAATAACCATTCTCCATGGACATGATACGATATAATCTAAATATCACCCGATAAATTAATAATTTACTTTTTACTTGATTCTATATACCGCAACAACAATGAGTAAATAAAACAATGTATAAATGTTCCCACTACCCTGATATGGTGGCGCAAGGACAATACTATGGTACCATGTTGTGGACCACTACCTCGTTAACTGTTGTGAACAAACAGGCTGGATTTTAGTATTCCCATTCTACCCTCTAACGGATTTCTTTTCTTCTATAAAAGGAAGACTTGTAAGAGTTGGAAAATAACTTTCATCTCTACAAAGCATACGCTGAAACACTGCTAAAACACTTTAATATTTTTTCATTATATAGTTTTGTAAAAGCAAGGAAATTGTGTTCACTAACTTGCTTCTAACTCTTTTGTGTTAATTGTATTTCACTTTGTTTAATCTATTTTCAAGAAGAAATTATGTAAACATACAATATTATATTTCAACATGAGTTGATAGTTCCTCGAGAGACTAGGGTTTGATCAGGTTTTTCAAGAAGACATTGAAAATTTGTCTTTGTGGTTGTAAACATTGATAATTACTCTTTGTTTGATTCTGTAATCAGTTTAGTTATAATGGATTAAGTCCTTATTAAAAATACAAAATCACCTTGGCGGGTGGATTGGATTAACTTAGTTAACATTGAACCAGAATAAAAATAATTATTTCCATTTATTTTTATTCTTGTGTTAGATTTGGTGTTTGAGTTTCGAAAAGCTCTTCTTTCTTGAAACCCAATTCAAACCCCAATTTATTGTGTTTCTTGCACCTTCAAGTTTATTACATGCATTATGATTCTATGATTCTTTTTGTGATAACATTTTCATGTCAGTGGTTAATACGAATTCCTATATTTATTCAAGGTTTTATATGATAAACATGATTGAGATAATTATTCTTTAGACATCATGACCCATATAGCTTGTTGTGAGAAATTGCCATAATATGAACCCTAACTGTGATGCATGTCTAAAGCTTGTTTTAACATGTTAGTATCATTAGGGAACCAGGGTAAGTGTTTCCCATGGTTTTAGGTTGACAAAACCTTGAAGAAATTATGAAAATTTGGAAATTTGCAAGTTTGATTCGAATAAGAGAATCACATTGGGTTGATTTGATTCAAATCATAGAATCACATTGGGTTTTCTAATTAGAATCATATCTATTTATGTGGCCCATGACTGATTTGACTCAAATCAGGATTTACACATGATTCGTATCGCGAAGGAAGTTTTAGTTCCAAGTTTGTTTTTGTCATATCTTGCATTTTGTAACTCGGCATTGAGTGTCTTATTTTGAATTGGGAAGTTATCTCAATGCTCTATCTAATCATGAATAAATGCAATGTTGTATGATAGTTTGTGATAAGTAATAATTCCATGTTTGATTGTACCGTTAAGATTAGAATGCATTGATAACATGTTTATAATGACATGCATTGATGTTAGGATGATGTCATAGTAGTTTTCCCTTGTGGTGTGCACTATCATTGCCTTATAGATATGTTGTATGTATACATGATGGTAACTCATGCGTTCTGACTTTGGAAATTCTAGTTTACTCGCTAAGTGAACCCTTGTAGTTGAACTTTATCATTTCCCCTAAGTGTAGTTATGTTCTATAATGTGAACGGGATGCCTCTAGTTGAATTGAGTTACTAACATAATGCTTTGTGGCTTAATGGATATTCTGATGTTGATCACTTGTTTTCTTGTTACCCATTCATTCCGGTTGAACGTTTGGAAGTGATTGTTGTGTATGCTTGAATTAAAGTAGGCCGACATTACTAGGTGGTAAATCACTTAGAGACTCATCAGGCTATCGAGTGATGTGTTTGTGGGGGTCTGAAGCGGCATATACCCACTTTATTTTACACATAGGCGTTATTTATTGGTGTGCTTGTGTAGCCATGTAGGTGTATTACACTTTGGTTACTCACCACACACGTGCTTGTGTAGCCATATAGGCTTAAATCACTTGGTTTCCAGATTAAGTTTTGATGTGCACACACCTGAGTCATTGATTGGTGTGCTTGTGTAGACATGTAGACGTTATGCCCTTGGGTATCAGATTATGTTCTGATGTGTACATATATGCGTATTTATTGGTGTCCTTGTATAGCCATGTAGGTGGATTACACTTTGGTTACTCACCACAGGTGTGCTTGTGTAACCATATAGGCGTAAATCACTTAAGTCCCAAATTAAGTTCTGATGTATTGATAAATGCCATTTTGTAGTTATTTTGCATACAGTTTTGTGGAACTTATCGACTCTTGTTTGTTAATATTCGTTGAATAAACCCTGCTTTATGTGTAAATACGTTAAGTTTGTGTATACTTCTATTTTTGATTCATTTGTGTATCGTTTGATAGTTTTCCATTCATTTTGTAGGTATTTGAGCATTGTTGGAGAAATGAGTAATAAAATCTCCAAGATGAATATTTGAAGCAATAAAGGAACAAGGAAAAGAAGGAAGCCAAAGAAATAAAGAAGCAAAAGTTATTGTTATGGTGTGCCTCGTTGGGTGAAGCTTGGGCGAGGGACAATCGCTTATGGCTTGGCGGGCGAGCGTGGGGCGAGGGAAAGGTTGAGATTTTCCAGTAGCATTTGTCTGGACCTCACTTTGTGGTTTATGAGTGAGGAATAAGAGAGTTGTCGGGCGAAGCTTCCCATTTCCAGGTGAAGTTAGATATTTTCACCATTTTATGTGTGTGGCACAGTCTGTGTGGGTCACTTAAGATCTCTCGTCGGGTGACGCATTTGGCTCGCTGGGCGAGCATGTTTTAACATAGTTTTATAAATTCATTTTAATTCCATTTTGTTAGGGATGGTTTTGGGGTTTTTGTTCCCAAAATTTATCACTCTCATTCTTTGGTAGATTAGATTATAAAACAACTATGGAGCTTGCATACGAATGATCCGAGGTGGATTTCTCATTGATTAACACTGACAAACCGAGAGATTTGTGGTTCATTTCTCTTCTTCTTTGTGTATTATTCCTTTGTTGAGTTTGTATGTGTATTTACTTTGAACTCATGTATATTTATCGCCTATGGCATTATATAAAGTTTGCTTTACAAATCTTTGTCGATTATTATTTTGGATTTTTACTTTGTGTTTATGGTTTGGGTTTCTATAGACATATACTGCTCAAACTCTTATCTAGGATGATTATCTAATAGTGTCTAGATTCTAGAGATAGATTTAGAGCTATTATTAACTTAGGTGTCCGTTCTTAATGCTTATGTGTTGGTTGTGTTGTGCTGAGAAATCGTTAATGCGTGTAACACAATTGTCTTCTGTGTTGTTGAGTTTGGTTGAGAGATTGCCTCCGAGATGATACACTGGGTGTTGTGGTTGACACGTGATAACACTGATGAGTATTCTAGGTTGAGTATAACTGGTTGATAGGTTTAGATTTGTGAGGAGTGGATTATATGCATGCCTGATAACTTTCTTCTCTTTGAAGAATGAATTCTTTTTTTGTTAATAACTTTAATTCCCACACCTTATACCTTTAAACCTATTCAAAACCCAAACTCATAAATGCGAGACTTGTCCAACGAAAATTCAGTAGCATTAATCCTTGTGGAAACGATATGATAAAACTAAAAAAAATACTTACTTTTGGTTGCCGCTTTACCGCCTCAGCATGTGTACACACCTGATTCATTGAAACCGATGTTCTTATGTAGTCTCTTGGAGTTATACACTTAGGTTCTAGATTAACTTCCAATGGATACTCACGAATGGTATGCTTGTGTGGCATATGGAGGATGGCTTGTTCTAATTTTGGATTCCTCGTACACGGGTATGGTTCTGAATACTTGGTTTTATAACATGCTTGTGTGATTGTTGGTTTTTAGATGGGGTAGTCAAGGGACTCCAAATTATGGTATATGTGTTGTTTGTGTTCTCTTTAACCAGATAGTGAGGAAACCCCTGATCAATGGTGGATCCTTATTTGTTACATGTACTTTGTAGAGCTAAGAGAACCCATACAATATAAGGACTCACTGAGATTTAGTAATCTCACCCCAATGCTATTATCGTTTTTCTAGGTACAGTTTAGAAGTGAAAGAATTTATATAAGGTATTGATTATATATATATATATATATATATATATATATATATATATATATATATATATATATATATATATATATATATATATATATATATATATATATATATATATATATATATATATATATATATATATATATATAAATATATATATATATATATATATATATATATATATATATATATATATTTGAGGTGTTACAGTTGTTATCAGAGCAGGTAAATTCTCAACCAACCATAATACATCAGTATAAATTCTCTTTTCACTTACATTTCCGTGTTGTTAGCCTGATTTCTACTGTCATAGTATTTGTAAGTTCCTTAGTTTTAGGGATTGTCATTAATTTTTGTAAAACATATATAGCAGTAATATGTTAGATAGGATGTGTTAACTTGCTAAGAGGAAGAGGTTGATCAAGAAGTCCTATCTTATATTAGGACATGTTGAGTTGAAATGTTTCAACATCTGGAACAACATGTCAGATAAGATGTCCTATGAAGAAGCATACGACATCGCGCCTGAGCTGAAGTGGACAATTAGATTTTGTTATGATTTAACTGATGTATAATATTTTGGGAATATTATGCAATCATATGTGGTGCTGATTTAAAGGTCAATAAGAATCAAATCTGAATCTTGAATATTATGCATTTTCTAAATATGTAGATGTTCTAGGAAACTAATGATTGAAGACCTTGTTTGTAGCAGACGTTACTGCTGGTTATTACAACTAATATGCTGCGATTTGAAGGCCCAAATCCAGTTGGGTATAAGTTATAAATAGAAGTCTTTGTAACCTAGGAAAGGCACGGTGTTATACGGTGGAAGAACTGACTTGAAGGTTTTGCGTTTGATCGCAAATGTTGAGGTTAGCAAGAGTCGTCACCGACTTTTCTTTTATCCAAGAGGAAAGGTGAAAAAGAACAGGAAAAACCTTTAATATTATTTCTTGAGTTCGGGGGGTAGATTATGAAAAGGGAAGGTATTAGAACCCTTTTCATCCATGGTTATCCATTGGCTCTTAGTTACTTGCTAGATCACTTGATTTTGTTTGAAATTGTGCTTAGTGTGGTTTTTTTGAAAGTATTTTGTAAAGAGGCCATTGTTTAGGAAATCTTTGTAATGATTCTTGTTTGTAAGAATGTATACAAAGATATTGATCTTTTGAAAATGTTTTCAAGTTTTGTAAGATGTTTTGAAAGTGTAAGTGTTTATTTTTCTTTGAAAATAGCAAGGATGTTTTGTTTGAAATTGAGCAAGTAATTAGGAGCATTCTACCTACACAAAAGTCTTTCAAGTTCATTTCCTCTTTCCTTTGACATTACTATCTTACCATTTATTTGGTAAGTAACCCTATCTTTGGATGTAAACCGGACGAGTATGGGTCATCGTATAACCATAATTAGCAATGTTGCAAGGCATCTTAGCATTCTCTTTTAGGGACTAAGATCATTTGTAAGGCAACTTAGATAGCGTCATCGAGGGACTATGATCTTGTATTCGTTTGTTTTTTCTAAGAGACCTCACATGCGTAATATGGCCATTTTGAAAGGCAACCAGGTGGATTTTACCCTAGGGGTGCTTGTGTGTAAGTGTCTTGTTTTCATGCTTTTTTTTGTCTTGATTAGGGTTTTCTATTTTGTTGGTTTTAGTCTTTCCATACAAAACCCTAATTACTAACTGTTGTACCCCAAAATTTGCCCTCTCATGTTTTCCAAAGTCTTCCCCTTGCATGGTTGATCACAAACTCTTGCCTAAGGAAAAGGAAAATTTTTGAGTGGTGCTTTAAGTACATTTCGATTGGCATTCTGAAGGAGAATTTCGATTGGCATTCTGAAGGAGCACTTCGATTGGCATTATGGACAAGCATTCTGATTGGCATTCTGAAAGACCCTTTGATTTGTGTTATGAAGGAGCCTTTCGATTGGCATTATGGACAAGTACTTCGATTGGCATTATAATAGTGTCCTTCGATTGGAATTCCAAAAAGGTCCATTTGAAGAAGCATTCAAAGGGTCCATTCGAAGAAGCTTTGGAAAGCATTCGAAGGAGGCCATCAGCCCATTCGAAAGGGAGCATTCGAAGGAGGCCATCAGCTCATTCGAAAGGGAGCATTCGAAGGCCTGTTACATGTCATTCAAAATTCAAAAAGGGACAGGATCCCATGTGCTTAGCCAACGTTACAAACTCTCATTCATGGCTTTCAAACACATAATTAACGTTACAAATCCCCATTCATGGCTGTCAAACACATAATCAAGGTCATTTAAACCTTTGTCTTCCTGTCCCCTCCACCCCCTCTATATAAAGAAATCACAAATGTTGCAAAAGGGGACACGGAAATTATACAACCAAACACAAAAAAAAAACAGAAACATTGGAGAGACGCTGCCCAAAATTTTCCAGGCCAAAGCAACCCTTCAACAAAAGCATCCACGCCCAGAAGCCCCAAATCAAAAGTGCCTACATCCAGAAAGTGCCCAGATCGAAGGTGCCTACATCCAGGAAACGCCCAAATTAAAAGTCCAATTTGCTGGTAAGAAAGGGTAAACTATCCAACCTCATATTTGCATAACACGTTATTATTGGTTATTGCCTTTGATTTGCCATCCTAGACAGGATCGAAAGGCCTGGGTTTGGCACTCAGGTCATGTTTTTCGTTTGCTAACACTTGCTGCAGACATAGCCTGAAGAGACCCAGCAAGCGCAGGACCGAAGGGCCTGGGGTTCAATACCCAGGCCCTGCATTTTATTTCGCTAACATGCTTTTGCAGGTATAACATCCCAGATCGAAGGAGAGCCCTTCTCTGGATCGAACCCATTAGCATGCTGGATCGAAGGAGGCATCTCATTCCTGGATCGAAAGCCATGACCTCCATGATCGAAGGGCAATCCTCTTCCCTGGATCGAAGGCTACTCACGCCTTACTGTCTGGCCCAATCGAAAGGACCATTTCCCTCCCTGGGTCGAAACTCCTTTTTTCCCTGGATCGAAGGATCCCCCCTTTGTATTTTATTTTTGTTTTCATTGAAATCTTTTTATCTTTTTTTAATTAACATTAAAATAAAATAAAAACCACAAAAAACATTAGGCTAGTTTTTTCTATTAAAATTAACTTTGTTAATTAATCTTTTAATTATCTTAACATTTTTCCAAAACTAAAATTAAGTAGATTTAGATCATTTTCCCAAAATAAAATAAAACAACAAAAAGATTTTATTCTTAGAATTTTTAGAGGTTATTTCCAGATTCGTGCGCGTTTATTTTATTGTAATTTCCTACTGGGATGTAATAGCTTAACTAAGACCCTTTACTGCTTTTTATTCCCCCAATTTTGGACATGTAAATAATCCCCCTCCCCGAAGCCTTGTAATAGCGTAGGATTTACAATTCCCGCACTTTAAATTCCTGTACATATATTAACTCCTTAGATGTATGCTAACTAGGATTGCATGACAAGATTAACTCCTAACTTAAAATCAACAGTAGCTCACCATAACATGTACAAAGATAATATAAACTGAAAATTGACACACTCGCACATGCCACTCTTAGGGTACACCTCACTTGGTTGCCTCAAATGTGGTCATTGAGTATAGGAAGTCTTAGAGGTCGCCCTCTTGTCTAAAGATCAAAGTTTCCTCGAAACGGTTGCCTCGATAAAAATGATCTAAGACACTAGGGTTACCGCTAAAGCATCCTAACATTGCTTTAATGACCACACGTCCCTTAAATCGAATTGACCCGAAAACTACAACGACGGTGCTACCTACTCCTCAATAGTGGGATAGCACTGTCTAAAGGACATTTGCACAGTTTAGTTCCTTTTTGAGTAGGTAGAGGTTCTTAAGTACTTGCTCCTTTTAAAACAAAACAAAAACTTTTCGCACTTACACTTTCTTCAAAAAAACAAAACTCTTTTCAAAACCCACAATCACAAAGAAAAGAAAACCTTTTGAAAACATAGTGAGCAAGTACCTAAGAGCCCGTGGATAACCACGGATAGAAAGGGTGTTAACACCTTCCCTTTCTATAATCTACTTCCCAAACCCGAGAAACATCTCGAAAAGGAATTTTTCAGTGCTTTTGTCCTTTCCATGTTGGATAAAATAAAAGACGGTGGCGACTCTTGCTTACCGCGACATTTTGCAAAAACAAACGCAAATGCGAACCAGCATTCGTAAAACAGTCAGTTCTCGTTCCCACCGATCACAGAAATGGCGACTCTGTTGGGGATAGAATAAGTGAGGTATACCTTAGGATTAGATCACTTGTGTTTTCAATTGCATTGCTTTGTATGCTTTTAATTTTGTGGGCTTGTATTGGAGTTCTATAAATCCTAACCCGGATTTGAGAAACATTCATAGATAGCAATACGTTGTGGAAACTGTGCGGGGTATACCGACACGGTTGAAGCAATAGCTATATTAGTGGGACATATTTGTGAGTACCGGTAGCCTTTGAGTCAATCAAAGAGAATACGGGGCCGCTGAGTGATGTCACTAAGCACTAATGACCTAGAACCTTACTTGACCATCTTGGCCTTTTTTAGGGGTAGTGAGATGACCGACTTTGGTGCAGTCCGAAGTTGGTAGATACTCGATACTACACTCATTGAGGATTGTTTTCTTGGAATATTTTGGTCGCTAGTTCAGTGGCTAAACCAAAACGATGAACATAGAAAACAATCCAATGATATTGAGCTCCTTAGAACCCGGTTACTATTTATAGGACAGGTTTTGAGCCAACTACACTCAAGAGGGTACTTACCTATGAAACTCCATGTCAGCCTAAACTTAAGGTTGTTTGTGTGACTTGTGTGCCTTCAAACTTGAACTGCTTGTACATTCTTGTTATCTGACAACATGAGTTCCTTTCAGGTTTTGTTTACAGTCCTTATCCAATAATCTGGATTTATTGCAGGGCTTACTTACATCACCTCACACTTTTGCTTAAATGCATAACATACACATCATAACATCATGCCCTAACATTTCTTTAACCATTTCAAGGATCTCAAGGGTCTGTTATGCAGGTTATGGTAAATCAAATGGCTAGCAAGGGGCAAAGGGGATTTATTTTCCTCTAGCCAAAGTTGTCTAGAAATCCAAGCACGATAACTTGAGTCAGGGGCTATGACCCACTTGATATGGTGAGCCTGACTCTTGAAGAAGGACTCTCAGCAACATGAAGTTCCTTCAATCAAGCTACGAGATTCAAATTCTAACAGTTTCTTGTTTACCTCGCGAGATCCTTGAAAACATTGCATACATATATCATACATATCATTGCATAACAGGTCTCCCAGTACAGGTCTCTTATCTTCTTCGTTGTTTATTTCAGCAATCATCATGTCTACTGAACCTTCTACTGAGCAAGCTATCAAGGCCCTTCAGGCCCAAAATGCCTAATTTCAAGAGTTGGTCATGAGCCTAGCTAAGGGTCAGCAGGACCTGAAGACCCTGATTCTAAAAGAGAGGAAGAAGAAGAAAAAGAGGACCATCCTGTTCAACACTGGACGCAGGTTTGGAAATGGGCTGCAGAATGAAATTGATCTGACTACCTCACCTGGAGGGAAAGACAGTCCACAAGAGAGGAGGGCTCCTAGCCCTGAAGTCTCCGACAACGAGACAGACTATGATGAAGAATAGTATCCTCCTGCTGAGGATAAGTACAAACAACTGGAAGACCGTCTGAACGCTATGGAAATACAGAAAGTGCCCGGTCTGGACTTTGGAGATCTGGGTCTATCATATGGGGTGGTGATCCCCCATAAATTCAAGGCACCTACCTTTGCCAAGTATGACGGAGCTTCCTGTCCAAAGTTGCACCTCCGGTCATATGTGAGGAAGATCCAACCTTACACTGCTGATAAGAACTTGTAGATCCATTTCTTTTAAGACAGTCTCTCAGGGACTCAACTTGAATGGTTTTGTCAACTGGAAGGAGCTAACATCCGCAACTGGGAGGACCTTGCTGCTGCTTTTTACAAGCAATACCAGTATAATACCGACCTTGCTCCCACGCGTACTCAGCTTCAGGGTATGTCTATGGGTACAGGCGAAGGCTTTAAGGACTACGCTCAGAAGTGGAGAGATCTTGCTGGAAGAGTCCAACCCCCTCTATCTGATAGGGAGTTGGTGGACATGTTTCTTGGGACTTTGTCTGGTCCCTATTTCAAACACTTGATTGGAAGCTCTTCAGCCGGATTCATCGAGCTAATACTGACCGGCGAAAGGGTCGAAGCTGGCATCAAAAATGGGAAGATTCAAGAAGCTACACCTTATGATGCTCAGAAAAAGCCCTACAATGGGAAGAAAGAGTCCAACGCTGTGTATGGTCAAAAGGGTCGTCATGACCAACACGTAGGAGAAATATTGATCTCTAATCCTACACCTGCTCAACAAAGACAGGGGCATCAGCGTAAGGAGGTCGCGCCTAAAAGACAATTCACTAGGATCAACATGTCACCGGGTCAAGCGCTACAATTCCTGTTGGAGGAAGAGCTGATTACATTAAAGGCTCCTCTCCGGAACCCAAATACTTCCGCTCCTACCTATCACCCCAATGAAAGGTGTGAATACCACTCTGACAGTCCGGGACATGACACAAACAACTGTTGGGCTTTGAAGAACAAGATCCAAGACATGATTGATGCCAAGGAGATCAAGTTTGACCCTCCGGAGACTCCAAATATAATCACTGCTCCTATGCCAAATCATTGAGAATGTCTTTGTTTCATTTGAATTTTCAAGTTGTAATATCTTTGTTATTCAAACAATTATCTATTAATGCCAAACTTTGTTTCATTAATGCATTGCATATGTTTGTCTTGATTTGATCCAATTATTTTAATCACATTTAAACTATGCTTTTTACTCGCTTTATGACATTCAACTCTTGCTAAAAGTTACAAGCCTTTAGAGGGAGGATGACGAAACAATGCCATAATCTCATACAGTATGCTTTTGGACAGACCTTGCTGACGATGTACAGGCATTTCTTTCAAATCCTAAACACTGGAGTTATAAGGAAGATAATCTCTAGTCAACCTTTTTCGAGCCAAAGAAGTAGGAGTTTTCTGTTTTAAACACAAATTGAAACCTTTAATTTAAACCTGGTGCATGGTAGTCTCTTAGTTAATTCAAAAGATGCACATTGAAGTCGCAAAACTCTCAGTTCATAATATAACGAACGACATCAAAAGCATTCCTCTGGAACCAAAAGACAGTGGTGGTTCCTTATCTCATAGGCAGTCAATCTCTCAAAAGAGAAAAGCCCACTGAGCCAAAACCTATAAAGGAGGCTTAAGAAAGCTGGGGCATCCCGCTGACTGTAATCTCGAAAAAATAAACAGTCAGGCAAAAGTTAGGGATAACAAATCAAAAGAACGAGGTCGCTAAAAATCCTCAACAACAAGAAAAATGTTGCAAAAATGACTTCCTTCCAAAATCCAACTTGTGTGAACCATCACCAAACCGTCGTTCTAAATTCGAATAGAGTTTGACACACAATTAACTGAGCTTAGGATTGAAGAACATCACGAAGAGCGGTTGGGTACAAATATACTTTGAGCCTTTATCCTTTGTTTCTTAAACCGTGAACCAAGCCACGTTACAACCCTTCAAAAGTCCTAACTGAAGCATGGGTTAGTTCGAAAGCATACTGTTACAAAAGGTATCCTGGCTCCTGTAAGGCTTTGCCCTATGTTGTACCCCAAAATTTTCCCTCCCATATTCTTCAAGGTTTGTCAAGAATCATCCTCAAATGGTTCAAGACTTCTCAAAGATTGCACAGTCCAACTGCCTCCTAAGCCAGTCAAAATTAGGGTTTTAGTTCCTGCAAAGAAGTTGAGGTTTTCAATAGCTCAATCAAGTCCTATATGCCTATATACATTGCCAAGAATCTACATACCAAGTTTCAAGACTCACAACATCAAATTGCACAGTCAAAAGTCCCATTTCGTTCACAATCAACTGCAGGGGCAAAATGGTCATTTGGCAGTCAAAAGTCAAAAATTTTGGTCAACATCTCATTTTGAAGCCACAATCATCATTTGATCAAGTCTTGATCATGATTCCACAAACATGGCTCAAAAATCATCAAGATGCCAAAAGTTTCTATTTTTGGACAACTGAAAAGTCAACTGTAACTTGACCAATGCATAACTTTTTCATGGTTCATCATAAAAATCCCATCCAATACTCATTTTGAAGGGGATGACATTTCCTACAACTCATCTTCACATTCCAAGTCCAAGAAATGCTCTCATAAAAAGTTTTCAATTTCTACATTATAGGTCAATTTCAAAAGTAAATAAAAATGCATTTTAAGTCAAAGACCATAACTTGAGATTGGTAAATCCAAATGACATGGGACCAAAGGCATTGGTTAGAGGACTTCAAGACCTTTCCAAAATGTCCAAGAACATGTTCATATGATCAAAATTGAGCAAGATATGCATTGGAGAAGTTGGGAAATTTTTGGGAATTTGCAAAAGTCAACTTTGCCCAAAACACCTCATTTTTGCTAATGGGCCTCAAATTCTTTCTTGAAACATTGCCCAAAGCATATGCACGACCCATTGAACTTAAATTGATTTATTTTCTTATGTTTAATTAATTAATTGAATTTTTATTAATATTAATTCATTTAATTCATTTAATTGTAGGAAAATTCAAAAGATATGGTTTTCAAATCTTTTTGTGATGCAAATACACTCAGGGCAAGCTGGCAATTCATGTGCATATCAAGGACATCTAAAGCTCCATGTTTGGCAAGTTTTGTCAATCAAAAAGATGCTAAAAGATTTGATTGAAAATCAAATATACAATCTTCAATACAATGGATTTCATGTGCAAGACTTACCCTAGTTTCATTCCACTATATGTACTGAAGCAAACCCTAAAGCCTTGACGTGCAAAAACTGCTGCAAGAACCATAGCCAAATTCCACAAAATTCAAAGAAAACCAAAAACTGTTTTGCATATTTCAGATCAATTCAAAGCCTTAGAGTGATTCCAATACATTGCTGGAGGTGTAAGGAACCTTTTGCAATCAAAATCAAGCGTTAACACCCAAAGAATCCCAAGAACAGTCGTACGGTTTGCCCACTCTTTTCCATAATCGAAATTCAAGTTTTATGCATCATTAACATGTTATGATTTTTGCTTTGCATTGCTAACATCATTCTGAAGCTAATGGTACATATTAATTTGATTATGGTTCCCTAAAACGAAAACTGCCATTACAGAACTCTAGGGTTTCGAAGCTTGGATTTTAGGGCTTTCTTGACCAAGCAAAATTAGGACTAATGATGCCCATGGTTGGACTCAGAAGAGCAAGAAGAATTCATTAAAACCCTCGCGCCCTATTTATATAACCCAGGGACCTATTCGCTATTTTTGGCCATTCCATATTGTGGGGGTTAAAAACCCCCGCTAATTGCTTTTGTTTTACAGGTTTCAGGATGAAGACGAAGGACGTGGAAGCAGGTGGTTGGGTAGTTCAAATGGAACGCGCGTTTTTTTATTTTTCCAGCGTAGTTGTTATGTTTTGAATATTATATTTATTGCATATCATATTAACAAAGACAATGCAGTGGCTTGGTGGTTGATGACGTGCTTGGTAACTACTGGGACCTGGGTTCGATTCCCAGGTCCCCCAAATATTTGTTTCATATTTTTCCTTATACAATCTCATACAGCGCTTGTCCAGAATTCCATCATGCAACTTCACAAATCAGCTTGCCAAGTGGCCATAAAGCTCAATCCAAAGGCCAGGGATGGTTGACCACCATGTTCTCCAGTCAAATCCAGCGTAGACTATCCAGAAAGTCAAAGTAGGCCTGATTCTTAATGGGCCAAATTGCTTCACTGACCTCCCTTGGGTCCATCAAACCCCCTGGTTTATTTTCCTTTTTATTTTCTTTCCTTTTTTAATTCTTTTAACTAATTATTAATATTATTTAATTAACTAACAAATTAATATTTTTAATAAATTCAGAGAATAAAACATGTGAATATTTTTATTAATTATTACTATTTTTATTTATTAATTTATTTTGTAAATAAATTCCAATTAATCAACTTAGTTTAATTTAGATTTAATTTTGACCTTTTTCTCAATAAATAAAAATTATGTAGAATTAGGGTTTGACAATTTTCAATCATATTTCCTTATTATCATTATTCTTATTAATTAATTTATTATTTTTGTAAATAAAATGTAAATTAATTAAATTAGTTAAATTAGGTTAACTTTAATTTTTTTACAATAAATAAAATAGACTTATAATTAGGTTTTACTAACTTTTTATTTTAATTCCTTTTGCTTTATTTACATAAAAAACACAAAAAAACATTTTTTTTCTTTTAATTAATTAAGTAATTAGTAAATTAGGTCTAATGTTTAATTAATTGCAAAAAGGGACTAAAAACTCATATTTTCTCAAAAAAGGGTCAAAGCCCTAAGGACGTCCCGATTCTATTCCTTTTCGCGCATTATTCTTATTTTGATTATTTATGTATCTGCTCAGAGGATGTAATAGTTAATTAGGTTTACCGCTTTCTTTACTTTCCGCATTTATTTTCCAAAACGGGTTATGTTTTTGGCGATGTATAGACCCGCGCCTTGTAATAGCGTAGATTCATATTTCCGCACTTTAATTTTCCGCACTCTTAACTGTTAAAAATGCCTGCGACTGTATGCCAAATAAAATTAACTCGTAGATCACCAAGATGCATGTTCAAAGATAAACATAAACTGAATTGAACACACATGCACATGCCACTCCTAGGGTACGCCTCACTGGTTGCCTCGAACGTGGTCGTCAAGTATAGGGTGTTTTAGAGGTCGCCCTCCTGTCTAAGATCCAGTTGCCTCGAAACAGTTGCCTCAGATAAAAGGATCTAGGACATTAGGGTTACTTCTAAGGTGTCCTACTATTGCTTCGGTGACCACATTGTCCCTTATAATCGAATTGACCCGAATACCTCCAACGACGGTGCTACCTACTTCTCAATAGTGGGATGGGACTGTTTAAAGGACTCTTACACAGCCTAATTCCTTAGGGTAGGTAGATCTCAGTGGTACTTGCTCTTTTCAAAACAAACAAAACATCTTTTCACACTGACACTTTCAAAAGTTTTCAAAACAAATTTTTCATACACTCTTGAGGACAGATACAAGAGTTACTTAGAAATTTTTCAAACGAAACTTTTTCAAAACCCACATACACTTGAAAAGCAAACAAATGTTGAAAACATAAGAGCAAGTACCTAAGAGCCCGTGGATAACCATGGATAGAAAGGGTGCTAACACCTTCCCTTTCTATAAATCTACCTCCCGAACCGAGAAACATTCTCAAAGAAGGAATTTTGTTGTGCTTTTGTCCTTTCCATGTTGGAGAACATAAAAGACGGTGGCGACTCTTGCTTACCGCGACATTTCGTGAACCAGCTTTAAATAGTCAGTTCTATTTCCACCGATCACACCCTAAGTCTTGTGTTGAAATTGTCTTATAAAGAGTTTTCTGATAAAAAACGCATTTTTCAAAAACTTCAAGACAAGCATAAACTTTGCATTATTTGAATATCACTGTTTGCATTTGGCTATTTGTTTGACAGTGGAGAAATTCACACAACGAATATTCAATGAACGAAAGCCCTCTCAGTGAACAAAATCACTTCAAAAAGGATGACACTTCCATTGAAAAATCTCCTATCAACAAGGGAACTTGACATGTCACTATCCAGCACACCTGGGGCAGTCCAGTCAAGATTTCAAGAAATCTCTGAGGAAGTGCAGAGTAACCAGGGGAAACTCTCCATCTCCGTCACTTGGGGCATTGAACATCAATCTCAGTGAAGGGTTGCATACAATTAAACATTTTCTAGCAATATCACAGACACTTGCTACTAGGGGCAATGACAAATCCCCCCAAAATCCTTCTCATAGGATGATTCCCCAGCAAGAGTATAATCTCTGACCCCTTTCCCCAGCTGAATCAACCTCAAGAATCCTCGAGGGCTTCCCCCAACGAAGATGTCACCTCTCTAGCAGGACTGACGACAGGGTTTATTTCCCCAACAGCACCCGGATTCCCCAGCTTGAGTTTGCCTCTCCGACTACTACAGATCAAAGGACCACAACTCCTCTTCCCCAGTAGACTACTCTACAATCCCCAGCAAGTTACTGCGAAACCTGGACACGACCATATATCAGTTCAACTTCGACTCCCCAGTAGAGCAACGGACGACTAAGACTCCTAAACTCTTTTCCCAAGAAGAAATAAACATACTCCCCACTGAGTTTTCAATATCCCCCAGCGGAGTTCTCCTCAAACAACAAAGCAGGGATCCCCGGTGGAAACGTTTTGAGCAAAGTCCAAGACAAAATTACACTTCAACAACACTCATAACATATGCATACATATGACACAAATCTCATTTTATTTTGAGAACATCATTACACAATGCATACATCATGACAATGCATACATCATGACATTGCATACAACTGACTCTTTACCTTTTCAAGAAAGATCAATCAACAGGCAAAGATCATCATCTTCTGAGATCCCTTCTAAGAGACAGTTCAGATGCGACCCAGATATGGCTGACATTCTGATACTTATTCCAGATTCCTTCTAGAGATAGTTCAGATGCGACCCAGATATGGCTGACATTCTGATACTTATTCCAGATTCCTTCTAGAGATAGTTCAGATGCGACCCAGATATGGCTGACATTCTGATACTTATTCCAAATCCCTTCTAGAGACAGTTCTGATGCGACCCAGAAATGGCTAACATTCTGATACTTATTCCAGATTTCTTCTAGAGATAGTTCAGATGCGACCCAGATATGGCTGACATTCTGATACTTATTCCAGACTCCTTCTAGAGATAGTTCAGATGCGACCCAGATATGGCTGACATTCTGATACTTATTCCAGACTCCTTCTAGAGATAGTTCAGATGCGACCCAGATATGGCTGACATTCTGATACTTATTCCAAATTCCTTCTAGAGATAGTTCAGATGCGACCCAGATATGGCTGACATTCTGATACTTATTCCAGACTCCTTCTAGAGATAGTTCAGATGCGACCCAGATATGGCTGACATTCTGATACTTATTCCAGACTCCTTCTAGAGATAGTTCAGATGCGACCCAGATATGGCTGACATTCTGATACTTATTCCAGATTCCTTCTAGAGATAGTTCAGATGCGACCCAGATATGGTTGACATTCTGATACTTATTCCAGATTCCTTCTAGAGATAGTTCAGATGCGACCCAGATATGGCTGACATTCTGATTCCAGACTCCTTCTAGAGATAGTTCAGATGCGACCCAGATATGGCTGACATTCTGATACTTATTCCATACTCCTTCTAGAGACAGTCCATATACGATCCAGATTCGGATGTCATTCTGTCACTCATTCAAATAAATTTCAGATACGATCCAGATTCGGATGTCATTCTGTCACTCATTCAAATTACAGTCCAGATACGATCCAGATTCGGATGTCATTCTGTCACTCACTTAAAATTACAGTCCATATACGATCCAGATTCGGATGTCATTCTGTCACTCAGTCAAATACATTTCAGATACGCTCCAGACGCAGACGCAATTCTGACAATCATCCAGACTCAACTCTATTCTCTAGCAGCTCCGGGATTTATTTTCCCAACTAAAACATCACACTTCCCTATGTCATAGTGTGGACGAGTTCTATAACCACAACGGTATACTCCATTGAGCACGAGACAGTTCCTAGATCTTGATGAAGATGTTCCCCCCCAGTTGAATTATGGACAGGTTCTTAAAGCTCAGCTGAAACATTCTCTCAGTTGAAGTACAGGCAGGTTCCTAAATCTCAACAAAGTTAGACTTCCCCAGTGGAATCTTCTACAACAACAGGTATGCAAGTTCTCGCTAAGGAATCTCTTATGCGATTGACACTCCTGCAGATGGCATCTATAAGCCCACCCTCCTACCAACAATCTCCAAATGGCATCTGTAAGCCCATTCCTGACATCACATTGCTGATACTACACCATGCGAGTGCAAATTTCTGGGCACTCTAGTGTTCAATTATCTTTCACCTTCGGATCACGAAAGGCTCGAAAGCCAATCTATATCCTCAGGTTTAAGAAAATTGAACAGGGGAAACTGTTGTACCCCAAAATTTGCCCTCTCATGTTTTCCAAAGTCTTCCCCCTGCATGGTTGATCATAAACTCTTGCCTAAGGAAAAGGAAAATTTTTGAGTGGTGCTTTAAGTACATTTCGATTGGCATTCTGAAGGAGCATTTTGATTGGCATTCTGAAGGAGCACTTCGATTGGCACTATGGACAAGCATTTCAATTGGCATTCTGAAAGACCCTTTGATTGGTGTTCTAAAGGAGCCTTTCGATTGGCATTATGGACAAGTACTTCGATTGGCATTATAACAGTGTCCTTCGATTGGAATTCCAAAAAGGTCCATTCTAAGAAGCATTCAAAGGGTCCATTTGAAGAAGCTTTGGAAAGCATTCGAAGGAGGCCATCAGCCTATTCGAAAGGGAGCATTCGAAGGAGGCCATAAGCTCATTCGAAAGGGAGCATTCGAAGGCCTGTTACATGTCATTCAAAATTCAAAAAGGGACAGGATCCCATGTGTTTAGCCAACGTTACAAACTCTCATTCATGGCTTTCAAACACATAATTAACGTTACAAATCCCCATTCATGGTTGTCAAACACATAATCAAGGTCATTTAAACCTTTGTCTTCCTGTCCCCTCCACCCCCTCTATATAAAGAGATCACAAATGTTGCAAAAGGGGACACGAAAATCATACAACCAAACACAGAAAAAAAACAGAAACATTGGAGAGACGCTGCCTAGAATTTTCCAGGCCAAAGCAACCCTTCAACAAAAGCATCCACGCCCAGAAGCCCCAAATCAAAAGTGCCTACATCTAGGAAGTGCCCAGATCGAAGGTGCCTACATCCAGGAAATGCCCAAATTAAAAGTCCAATCTGCTGGTAAGAAAGGGTAAACTATCCAACCTCATATTTGCATAACACATTATTACTGGTTGTTGCCTTTGATTTGCCATCCTAGACAGGATCGAAAGGCCTGGGTTTGGCACCCAGGTCATGTTTTTCGTTTGCTAACACTTGCTGCAGACATAGCCTGAAGAGACCCAGCAAGCGCAGGATCGAAGGGCCTGGGGTTCAATACCCAGGCCCTGCATTTTATTTCGCTAACATGCTTTTGCAGGTATAACATCCCAGATCTAAGGAGAGCCCTTCTCTGGATCGAACACATTAGCATGCTGGATCGAAGGAGGCATCTCATTCCTAGATCGAAAGCCATGACCTCCATGATCGAAGGGAAATCCTCTTCCCTGGATCGAAGGCTACTCACGCCTTACTGTCTGGCCCAATCGAAAGGACCATTTCCCTCCCTGGGTCGAAACTCCTTTTTTCCCTGGATCGAAGGATCCCCCCTTTGTATTTTATTTTTGTTTTTATTGACATCTTTTTATCTTTTTTTAATTAACATTAAAATAAAAAAAAAACACAAAAAACATTAGGCTAGTTTTTTCTATTAAATTTAACTTTGTTAATTAATCTTTTAATTATCTTAACATTTTTCCAAAACTAAAATTAAGTAGATTTAGATCATTTTCCCAAAATAAAATAAAACAACAAAAAGATTTTATTCTTAGAATTTTTAGAGGTTATTTTCAGATTCGTGCGTGTTTATTTTATTGTAATTTCCTACTGGGATGTAATAGCTTAACTAAGACCCTTTACTGCTTTTTATTCCCCCATTCGGACATGTAAATAATCCCCCTCCCCGAAGCCTTGTAATAGCGTAGGATTTACAATTCCCGCACTTTAAATTCCTGTACATATATTAACTGCTTAGATGTATACTAACTAGGATTGCATGACAAGATTAACTCCTAACTTAAAATCAACAGTAGCTCACCATAACATGTACAAAGATAATATAAACTGAAAATTGACACACTCGCACATGCCACTCTTAGGGTACGCCTCACTTGGTTGCCTCAAATATGGTCATTGAGTATAGGAAGTCTTAGAGGTCGCCCTCTTGTCTAAAGATCAAAGTTGCCTCGAAACGGTTGCCTCGATAAAAATGATCTAAGACACTAGGGTTACCGCTAAAGCATCCTAACATTGCTTTAGTGACCACACGTCCCTTAAATCGAATTGACCTGAAAACTCCAACGATGGTGCTACCTACTCCTCAATAGTGGGATAGCACTGTCTAAAGGACATTTGCACAGTTTAGTTCCTTTTTGAGTAGGTAGAGGTTCTTAAGTACTTGCTCCTTTTAAAACAAAACAAAAACTTTTCGCACTTACACTTTCTTCAAAAAAACAAAACTCTTTTCAAAACCCACAATCACAAAGAAAAGAAAACCTTTTGAAAACATAGTGAGCAAGTACCTAAGAGCCCGTGGATAACCACAGATAGAAAGGGTGCTAACACCTTCCATTTCTATAATCTACCTCCCGAACCCGAGAAATATCTCGAAAAGGAATTTTTCAGTGCTTTTGTCCTTTCCTTGTTGGATAAAATAAAAGACGGTGGCGACTCTTGCTTACCGTGACATTTTGCGAAAACAAACGCAAACGCGAACCAGCATTCCTAAAACCGTCAATTCTCGTTCCCACCGATCACACTAGCATTTATATAAAGCAATAAATTATGAAAAGTAAAATTACTACGCTATTACATCATTAGGGGAGGGGGTGTACAAATTTACAAATGGGGATTGCCAGAAAGTTAAACCTAATTATCTATTACAACCATATTAATATTGTACAAAATTGAAAATAAAATGCAAGAATATAAATGGAAAAAGAAATGATTTTTGTTGTTTTTACGAAAGGATTTTAACCTAATTAAGAGAGATGATTAATGAAAAATAAACAAAATTTAAACCTAAAATAATTAAGAAGGAAATTAAGTTAAAATGTGTTTTAGGGTTTTTATTTGTGAAAAAGTTTTAACTTAATAAAAATAATATGAAAATTAATTAATTAAAATAAACCTAAGTTCTAAATTAATTTTAATTAAGAAAATAAATAATTAAACCTATGTCTAGATATTAACTATTAAAAAGAAATTAATTATTAAGAGAAATGTTTTTTAGTCTTTTTTTATAGAGAAAATAAAATATATAAGTGTAAATAATAATAAAAATATTTTTGGATTTTTATTAATAAAAATAATAATAATAATAATAATAATAATAATAATAATAATAATAATAATAATAATAATAATAATAATAATAATAATAATAATAATAGTGAAAATAATAAAAGAAAATATGAAATGAAAATAAAATAAAAAAATAAAATGAAATAATAAAGGAAATAATGGGCCAGGGGTGCAAAAGTAAGGCAGGGGTTAAAGCCAGCAAAAAAATGGAAGGCCCAGCATAAGGGCCCAGACGCTGCTTGTTTGTAACAAAAAAAGGAGAAAAAAGTGTGAAAAATGAGAAAAGTGGAAGCGCTGGGGCTTGAACCCACGCCCTGAGCATGAAACGCGCGTTGCCTTACCACTAGCGTGGCTATACATCCGTTAATTAAAATGAAATGATAAATACATAACGTAACATACTTCCAAGGCCTGTACTTCGTCATCAACCTTCAGCCAGCCAGAGTACCTGTAACTTCTTTATCTCTCAACAAAAATGGAAAGTACAAACATGAAAGTTATGGCATTTCTTCCCACGAATCCAACCATATAAATAACTAAAGCTATAAATTCAAGATGAGTGAGAATATTTCTGGCCCTAAATTAAAACCTAAAAATTTCAGAAACTTCAACTTTAAAATTCTCTAAGCTCAGACCATATAAATTCAAACTATGGACATGTACAGCTTCGTGGCAATGGTATCTACATTTTATCTTCACAAACTAGAATCAAATGATGCTTGTATGAAGAGATAGAAGTTTGAAAACTTACCTCTTGCAGTTGGAGTCGTGTATGGAGTTTGAGCAACCTTTGTGATGGCCTGATGATTTCTGTAGCTTTCCTGGGCCTCCTTGAGTGTGTTCCAACTCCTACTTTACTCTGAAACCAACTAGAACTCTCTACTTAAGTCCAACTGTAATGGAGATTTTTGAAAATGGTGGATGATGAATATGAAGTTACAGAAGTGTAACAGGTGTTGAGATGAGTTCTATATGATGTATGTGAAGTGTTTAGATGGTTAAAAGTGGAAACGCACGAGTGCAAATGGAGATGGGTGATTGAAGCTCAAAAATGGAGTTTTTGGCCAGTTCTGACTTATGAATACTTAAGGGTGTTTGAGGGCTTGTAAAAACCCGTCTTATGTTGCAAATAGTCTCCCTAAATATAAACAAAGGGTTAGAGGTTTTGAAATGATCAGAAAATAAGAGATCACATGTTATGGATTTTGCCTTGTTTTTGAAGCAACATTGACAAGCATTGTTCCAAGGCAAGGTACAAGGCTTGTAGGGTGGCTGAAACCTTTAAACATACTTGCTCTAATTGTGTAGAATGTGTTTGTGCAGAAAGAACAAATGCAAGGCTCAATGCAAGCTGACTTTGCATAAAGCTTGCTTTTCTAAAATGGCAATGTTGCCTTTCTTCCCAAAATGGAATTATACTTGTACAATGCATTGAATGCTTGGATTAAAGCTTCCAACAGCTGTGAAAACAATTAATTATGGAGTGAAAGTCAAGTTAGAAGCCTGAAAAGTGAGATTTGTACAACATGCTTGAAGATTGGATCAAATGTTCATCATGAAAATGGCTTGAAAAACAATAATGGAACCCTAACTTCATCTCTTTGATTCTACCTGCTCAAAAATGATCTCAATGAGTTCTTGGACATTTTAGAAAGCTTGTAACATTCTCTACAACCCATATTTGAATTGATTTTGAAGATTCATCTTGGAACTATGTGAAAAATTGCCATGAAGTTAGGTAAAAAAATCTGCCTAACTAGGGCAAAATTTCACTAAGTCTTTTTTAGTTCATGAGCATGTATTCATAAAATTATAACTTGAGATCCAGGAACTTTTGGAAGAAGTTGGGTGAGGAAAAGTTGTAGATCTCATGGAGATATACAACTTTCATATTGTAAGTTTCCTTTGAATCATCTTGAATCATAATGAAAAAATTGCTCAAAGTTATGAAAAAATAAGAAATTTTTAACACTTAGAAAAATTTCTAAGTTTAGAAATTTTGACTTTTCAAAATGAAATCTTGATTTCTTGATTTCTTGATGAATAAGTTTCATATTTTGACATGTTTTGATGAATTGTAATCTTTGATACTTGATTTTGAACAAAAAGTCAAAGTTTGACTTTTCAGTGTACAATTGACTTTTGACCAGTTGACTAAAAATTCATCTGTCAATCAATTAATCTTGAGCAATGTTTTGAACCATGTAATTAGGTAAAAATGGTGAAATTTAACTCTTGAGATCATGCCTTAAACCAATTGATCATTTGCTAGGTCAAAAATCAGAAATTGCCCTTTCCAAGTCAAAACCCTAATTTTGACCATTTTGCCTTTTTGGAGATTTGATCAAATTTCTTGAGGAATTGTGGTCCAAACTTGATCAAATGATACATATGAGTCTAAAATGTTTATGTGGATCAAATATTATGAAGTTTGACTGTAAATTGGTCATAGTTGACTCTTTCCCCAATACAATTGATTTTTAGGTCAAGTGTTCAATTGATTGGGCAAAAGAGTGATCTAAGGCTTGAAACTTGGCATGAGTAGTATTGGGGGTCCATAATGATCCATGAAAGTAATATGGGGCATTGGAAGTTCAAAAATCCTGGTGAAAATTCAAACCCTAATTTTGGTCATTAGTGCTTAAGGAGATGTCTTGAGCTGATCAACCCTAGTGCAGTCTTGAGTCAAAGGAGATCTTGTGAGAAAATTCTTGATAAGTGAGAGGGAAAATTTTGGGGAACAACAGCTGCCCCTGTTCAATCTTCTTAAGCCCGAGGAGTTAGATTGGCAAGTTTTGCCATTCGTGACTCGAAGGTGGAAGATGATTGGACACTAGAGTTCCCAGAAATTTGCACTCAATGATGTGATGGTTGAGGGAATGGGCTTAAAGATGCCATTTGGAGAGGTGATAGAAAGTAATAGGAGATGGGCTTAAATATGCCATTCAAAAGTGATTGTTTGTATTGTAATTTGTAAGCTGAAAGAATGAGTATCAGAATGGCGTTTGTGTCTGGAGCGTATCTGAATTGTATATGGGAGCTGATTTTGAATGATTATCAGAATGACATCTGTGTCTGGAGCGTATCTGAACTGTATCTGAACGCTAGTTTTGAATGAGTGTCAGAATGTCATCCGTGTCTGGAGCGTATCTGAACTGTATCTGAGAGTTGAATCTGAATGAGTATCAGAATGGCATCCGTGTCTAGAACGTATCTGAACTGTATCTGAAAGCTAGTTTTAAATGAGTGTCAGAATGGCATCCGTGTCTGGAGCGTATTTGAACTGTATATGAGAGTTGAATCTGAATGAGTATCAGAATGGAATCCGTGTCTGGAACGTATATGAATTGTATCTGAAAGCTAGTTTTGAATGAGTGTCAGAATGGCATCCGTGTCTGGAGCGTATCTGAACTGTATCCGAGAGTTGAATCTGAATGAGTATCAGAATGGCATCCGTGTTTGGAACGTATCTGAACTGTATCTGAAAACTCTAAACATTGTTAATGATAGCTGTTAATCTTATCCTGAAAAAGGTAAAATGTTAGCTAAAATACAGGGTCATGTTTTATGAAATGTATGATATATTGCATTCGTTTTATTGATGTTTATGATATATGGATGCGATGTATGCGCATGCGCGCTAATCTGCCACACTGCTGTTGGATTGGGGAAAATAAATCCCTGACCGCTGCTGAGGATATGGAGTGTAAGTCTTCATGTTGTGAAGTTGAAGTGTTGATGAATTTCCGCTTAGAGAAACAAACTCTGTTGTAAGGGAAATTCCGTGTACTGCTTGTAAAAGCCTGTTAGGGAATCCTGAGAAATTGAACGACTTCTATTGGGGATTGATAATTGGAAGCTTGTTCCGCTGGGAATTAAACTGCAAATTGTGGGGGGTTTATGGAAATAGCTTAGAGAGATTTCCATACCTATTAAAGTCATTAGTAATTGTCTTTTATTTTGTTTATTTGTAAACAGTAATTATGTTCAAATGCATATGTTCAACAATGAATCATTGGACGTTTTTGTAAACAAAACACAAGAGTAAAGAAAAACATATAGTTTTGCACTTTCAAAGGAATATCTTTGTATTGACTTTGAGTAAGTATTTTTGTACTGTGAGATAAACATTCTAGTATGATAACGCCTTCGTAAGAAAAAATGAAAATTTTAATACAAAGAAAAGATAGCTATGTGTATTTATCCCATGGGGTTCCCATTCTGCTATAGCCTTTGTATCTCTGAGCATTTTGCCTATTTGTTGCCTTGTCATAAGATGATTGAATTGGTTGGAAATGTTGATTTCACAAGTTGAAGCCAAAGGTTCTCCTCAAAGTGATCCAACGGGACATAGTCATACGCTTTAATTCCCTAACTTTTGCCTGGACCGCCTTTTCAGGTTTCCAGTCCATCGGGAAACCCTTTTTGCACAAGTCACCCTTTCGGGTTTTCAACTTGCCGGGTGTACAGATTTTTTGTTTTATCCCTAATTTTTTTCCCGAACCTTTTTGGTTCGCCGGGATGCCCTTGTTTTGCCTAGGTATGTCAACCTAGCGGGTCTCTTATGCGTAGTATCTTTTGACTATGTCCGTGTTCGCAGGATGCGGCAGGTCGTCGCCATCCATGGTGGCCAAGATCATTGCCCCGCCAGAGAAAATGTTTTTGATTACAAATGGTCCTTCATAGGTAGGAGTCTATTTGCCCCTGGGATCACCTTGTGGCAGTATGATGCGTTTGATCACTAGATCCCCAACTTGATACATTTGGCGTCTGACCTTCTTGTTGAAAGCCTTGATCATCAATTTTTGATACATTTGACCATGGAAAACAGAAGTAAGTCTCTTCTCATCAATCAAGTTCAGTTAATCAAGTCGAGTATGGATCCAATTGTCTATGTTCAGCCCTGCATCCTTCATAATCCTCAGAGAGGGGATCTGGACCTCGATAGGCAAGACATCCTCCATGTCGTAAACCAGAGAATAGGGTGTTGTCCCGGTTGATGTGCGAGTTGTGGTACGATACTCGTGGATAGAGAATGGTAGCATCTCATGCCAGTCTTTGTATGTGACTGTCATTTTCTGTATGATCTTTTTAATGTTCTTATTTGCAGCTTCGACAACACCATTCATCTTCGGCCGGTGAGGAGAAGAATTGTGATGCTGAATCTTGAATTGTTCGCACAAGGAGGTGATCATAGTGTTGTTGAGATTTGTACCATTTTCAGTGATGATCCTCTCTGGGATACCGTACCGGAAAATGAGATTTTGCTTGATGAAATGGGCAACAACATTCTTGGTAACGGAAGCGAAAGAAGATGCCTCCACCCACTTTGTAAAATAGTCAATGGCCACTAGGATGAAGCGGTGTCCATTGGAGGTTGTTGGCTTGATTTCCCCAATCATATCAATCCCCCACATAGCAAAGGGCCAAGGAGCCATCAAGACATTCAGAGGAACCGGAGGTACGTGCACCTTGTCAGCATAAATCTGACACTTGTGGTAGGTTCGAGAGTGTCGATAGAAATCTGCTTCCATGGTAGACCAGTAATAGCCTGCCCGTAGGATTTTCTTTGCCATCGTATGCCCACTGGAATGGGTGCCAAAAGTGTCTTCATGGAATTCAGCCAGGATCCTTTCAGCTTCAATCTTATCTACGCACTGAAGCAACAGAGTCATGATTGCATTTGTACAAGATTCCATTACTAAGGAAGAATTTAGCAGAGAATCTCCTTAAGAACTTCTTATCATTAACGGAAGCTCCTTCCAGATATTCTTGAGCCTCGAGAAACCTCTTGACTTCGTGAAACCAGGGCTGGTCCACTACTTTTTCAGTAATCTCGTGACAGTGTGCTGGTTCATCCATTCGTCCGATTGTGATTTGGGGAGCCTCGTTATCCCATTTAAGTTTAAACATGGATGACATTGTGTCTAGTGTATCTGCTAGCTGATTTTCTTCTCGCAGGAAATGCTTGAAGGTAATCTTCTCAAAATGTGGTAGCAATGTCAAAACATGTTCTTTGTAAGGGATCAGGTTAGGGTGTTTGGTGTCCCATTCCCCTTTTATCTGACTGATGACCAAAGCTGAATCTATGAACACACTCAAAGATTTGATCCCTAGGTCTATGGTGGCTCTGAGGCCAAAGATGCATGCTTCGTATTCCGCCATGTTGTTTGTACAATTGAAGCAGAGTCTGGAAGTAAAGGGAGTATGACACCCTTCCGGAGATATGAGTACAACACCGATACCATTTCCAAGTGTGTTGGATGCCCCATCAAAGAACAGGGTCCATCGGGATCCTTGTTCAGGTCCGTCACGTGGCCTGAATTCTTTACAGTTGTCTAACATCATGATGTCTTCATCTGGAAATTTGAACTTCATAGATTGGCAGAATTCCACGGCTTGGTGAGAAAGGTGATCAGCTAATACACTGCCCTTTATTTCCTTCTGGGTGGTATACTGTATGTCGTACTCTGTTAGGATCATCTTCCATCTCGCTATTCTCCCAGAGAGAGCAGGTTTCTCGAAGATGTATTTTATCGGATCCATTTTAGATATCAATAAGGTAGTATGGGTCAACATATACTGTCTTAGCCGACGAGCAACACATGCTAGAGCGCAACAAGTTTTCTCGAGCAGTGAATATCTTGTTTCACAGTCGGTAAACTTTTTGCTCAGGTAATAAATAGCGTGCTCTTTTTGGCCAGACTTGTCATGCTGCCCCAGCACACACCCCATTGAATTTTCCAAAATAGTCAGATAAATGATCAATGGTCTTCCCTCAATTGGTGGCATCAAAATAGGAGGCTCTTGTAAGTATTATTTGATTTTGTCAAAAGCAACTTGGCACTCGTCATTCCATTTGGCTACTTGATCTTTCTTCAACAATTTGAAGCTTGGTTCACAAGTAGCTGTCAGGTGAGAGATGAATCTGGCAATGTAGTTCAAACGCCCCAAGAATCCTCTGACTTCCTTCTCACTATGAGGAGCAGGCATCTCTTATATTGCTTTAACTTTGGCAGGATCGACCTCGATACCTTTGTTGCTGACAATAAATCCTAGGAGTTTACCAGACCGTACCCCAAATGTGCATTTGTTTGGATTCAACCTCAGCTTGTACTTCTTCAGTCTCTCAAACAGTTTTTGTAAGTGATCAAGATACTCTTCTTCTGTATGAGATCTGGCTATCATATCGTCCACGTAGAACTCTATTTCGTGATGTATCATGTCATGAAATAAAGCTACCATGGCACATTGATAGGTCGCCCCATCATTCTTTAGTCCGAATGGCATCACCTTATAGCAGAAAGTGCCCCACTGCGTGACAAACGTTGTTTTCTCCATATTCTCAGGCGCCATTTTGATTTGATTGTAACCTGAGAATCCGTCCATGAAGGAAAACACTTTGTGTTGTTTCGTTTTGTCAACTAGAATATCAATGTGGGGGAGTGGAAAATCATCCTTAGGGCTTGCCCTATTCAAATCTCTTTAGTCCACACACATCCGCACTTTGCCGTCATTTTTGGGAACGGGAACAACATTAGCAACCCATTGGGGATAAGAGGTGACAACCAAGAATCCAGCGTTGAATTGCTTCATGACTTCTGCTTTAATCTTTTCTGACATATCAGGCCTCATGCGGCGAACCTTTTGCTTTACTGGCGGACAATCCTCTCTTGTACGCAGATGATCTACCACAATGTCTGCATCAAGTCCCAGCATGTCTTCATACGACCAGGAAAAGACTTCAACATAATCGTGTAACAACTAAATTAGACGCTCCTTGACACCAGATTCCAGATTGGCACACATCTTGACCTCTTTTTTGTCTTCTTCGGTACCTAGGTTGATTGTATCCATGGGTTCCTCGTGAGGCTGAATGGTTCTCTCTTCTTGTTGTAGTAGTCTAGCAAGTTCCCCTGGTACTTCACAATCTTCTTCACCTTCGTCTTCGGCTTGGTAGATTAGATTCTCAGAGTCACAAAAGGCCATAGCAGTATCGTTACCCATGGGATCTCGAATGGATGTATACCTGCATTATGAGTGTGGGTGTGTGTAAGGGTATAACTATCTTTGAAAGAAATGAAAACGTAAAAAGAAAAACAATGAGCAGAAAAGTTTGTATGCGAAAACGTCCATGATTCATTGATGTCATATGAAAATGAGATAATAAACCTTACAAATGGACTATTGTGCCTCGGGTAAGACACAAGGTTTTAAGAGTGTGAATTGTTTTAATATTACAAATCCAACAAAATGTAAAGATAGATTACTGTGGGATAAAAGTGATCGGGATAAAATCTCTAGCCTCCCAGTTGCTGAGCCCTCCACTGACAGTTGGGAATATCCAGTCCTCTAAGTCACAACTATCTTCATCATCTTCTATGGTGTTGACCTCGCAGTTGCTGATCTTTAGGGATGGTCCTCTGGCACGAGCGCGGCGTACAGCCTTCTGAGAACTTAAAGAGAAACCCAAACCAAACTTATCTGACTTGTATGGGATATACGGGAGTTGTCCCCAGATAGTGCACCCACCTTCTTCTATTACTGCCTGGGCATCCTTCAGAGATGACATCCGGAGTGGAGGCCTTATAATCTTGGGAACCTGAGACACAGCCTTGGTCACGGCCACATCTTCGGGGACTTCTTCAAAGTGTTGGAATGTATTTTCAATAAATTCACCATCTAATTCCATATATCTGAAGGAATTGAGATGGCTGATCATATACTCTTCTTCTCCATGAACGGTGATAATCTTCCCTTGAATTGGATATTTTAGCATTTGGTGCAATGTAGAAGTAACGACACCGGCATTGTGAATCCATGGTCGACCTAACAAGCAGGAATATGAGGGAAGGATATCCATTACATAAAAAGTTGAATCAAAAGTTTGGATTCCAACCTTTATGGGAATGTCTACCTCCCCATGTACCATCCTTTTCGAGCCGTCAAAAGTCCTTACTACTATGTTACTTGGCTTCAATGTCAATCCCTCACAGTCAAGCCTATCAAGAGCTTTTTTAGGCAATACATTCAGAGATGAGCCAGTGTCCATCAAAAAATGAGCCAAGGTTGTGCCCTTACATTCAACTGAGACATGCAATGCCTCATTATGCTTCCTTCCTCTTGGCGTTAAATCAGCATCTGAAAAACCTAGACCATTATCTGCAGTTAAGCTAGCTACGCAGTCTTGGAACTGATCGACAGATGTCTCTTGGGGTACATGGGCAGTTTTCAGGAATTTTACCAAGGCTTTTGCATGCGCCTCGGAACATAGTAGTAAAGCTAGCATGGAAATTTTATATGGAGTTTTCCCCAGTTGCTCAACTACATCGTAGTCGCTTCTTTTTATGATTTTTAGAATTTCCTCCATCTCCTTCCAGGAGGTCCCAGGGATAGCCAATGATTGTGTCTTCGTCTTGACAGACTCAACCAGAACACCTTTTCCTCGAGTCTCGGTTAACTTGGCAGTAGGAGTGTCAGTAAGAATGATAACAGGGATTGTAACAGCTTGGTCAGTTGGAGTATTAGTAGAGACGATTGTAGGAATGGGAATAGCCTTCGGGGGAGCAACAACAGGAATTATTACGAGTCCAGAAACTGCTTTTGGGGGAGCAATTTCTAGAGAGAATATCCTTCCGCTTCGGGTAATCTTGCTAGTTCCTGCAATATTACTGATGTCAGAGTTGACTTTCTCGGAACTCGAATCTTTGACGGCTGGCCAATGCTGCTTGATACCGTGGTAGTAGACATCCCCTCCATAATTCCATGGTATGGTTTTGTATGACGAATATGGTACTGGTCCAGGCATTGTGATTATTAAAGGAGTTGCTTTCGGAACTGATGTAATTCTAACGGGTCTTTTGGTGGAGACCCTGGAAGAATTGGAGGAAATGGTAATGATAGAGACATCTTTAAAAGGAACAGGTGGAACAAAAGTCTTTTCAAACAAAATTTCTCTATTATCTATTAGGAACTGAACGCCTGTTTTCAATAAAGGACAGCTGGTTGGTAAAGACAAACAGAAATGACAGCCTTCATCACAGCCCGGGAACACACCGGAATTCAACAAGTTCACTTTAATAGTCAGGAGGGGGGTCATAAGTTCATCAACTGAAGTAACACACATTTCTTCTTCAATGGCATTGGTATTATGGCCATGTTTGGGCATAGGGGCAGAAATGACATTTGGCTTTTCTGGCGCGTCGAATTCAATCTCTTTTGCTTTAATGAGGTCTTGCATTTTGTTCTTTAGAGCCCAACAGTTATTAGTGTCATGGCCGGGACTTTCAAATTTATATGCGCAACGGGCATTAGGATGATAGTGAGGAGAGGTTGTATTGGGGTTTTTTGGAGCTTCTTTCAAGGTCACCAAATTGGATCTTAGTAGATGCGGTAATACCTGAGATAGGGTCATGTTAATTCTGGTGAATTGCATGACCGGTCTTTCCATCCTTGCTTGATTGTTTCTTTGTTGATCCGGCGCGGATTTAGGGATCATCACAGCCCCCAGCATTGGTCGACGCTTGGCCCTATCTTGATTTCTTTGTGGATATATAGAAACCACCTCTTTCTTTTTGATGAAAGCCTTCCTTACAGATGCAGAAGAGGATGTATCTTTTTGGATCTTTCCATTCTTTATATCGGCTTCTACCCTTTCTCCGGTCAATATCAACTCAGTAAAACCTGCTGATGAACTTTTAATCAAGTGATTGAAGAAGGGACCAACCAATGTGCCTAAGAACATGTCTACCAACTCTCTCTCAGATAGAGGAGGTTGAACTCTTCCGGCTAAATCTCTTAATTTTTGCGCATAGTCCTTGAAGCCTTCATTTGAAGCCATGGCCATACTCTGAAGTTGAGTACGGGTAGGTGCAAGGTCAGTATTGTATTGGTATTGTTTGTAGAAGGCTGCAGCAAGATCTTCCCAATTATGAACATTGGCTCTTTCTAACTGGTAAAACTAATCAAGTTGAGTTCCAGACAGGCTATCTTGGAAGAAGTGTACCCATAAGTCTTTGTCAGCGGTATGGGGATGGATTTTCCTCACATAGGACCGGAGATTCATTTTAGGGCATGAGACTCTGTCATACTTGGCAAACACAGGTGCTTTGAATTTGGGAGGAATGACAATCCCCGACACTAACCCCAATTCCTCAAAGTCCAAGCCAGGCACTTTTTGGATTTCTATCACACTCAACCGTTATTCGAGATGTTTATACTTGTCATCAGCTGGAGGGTATTGTTCTTCAGAATAGTCTTCTTCTTCCTCTTCCTCTTTCGATTCTGATGGGACAATTGTTTCCTTGCCTTTCCCATCTTGATTGTCTCTCTCACCCGATGTCGTTATAAAATGTCTAAGGTCCTTCTTGTCTGCCCATAAAATCTTCTTCCCATTGTTGTACCCCAAAATTTTCCCTCCCATTTCATCAACATTTTCTCACCACAAGACCCTTGGGGCTCAAGATCAAGATAGGGTTTACTCTGCTCAAGACCCCTCCTTGTACTGTTGACCCAAATTAGGGTTTGAGTTTGCACAAAGATGTTTTGACCTAAAATGCCTAAAGTGACTTTCATGCTTCATGTTGGACTCACAAGTTTATCCATACCAAGTTTCAAGCCTTGATTCCAATCTTTGCCCAGTCAATTGGACAGTTGACCTAGAAATCAGCTGTATTGAAAAAAGTCAATTGTGGTCAATTGACAGTCAAACCTCATGATTTTTGACCCACATCAACATTATGAACTCATATGGACCATTTGATCAAGTTTGGATCACAAATCCACAAGAAATTTGATCAGATCACCAAAAGGGCAAAATGGTCATTTTTAGGGTTTTGACTGCACAAAGGCAATTTTTGACTGTTTGACCTAGCCAATGGAAAACCAAGCTCATATATGGACTCAAGGACCCCATGGCATTGTCTTGACATATTCAAAAATTTCAGAAGATCCCAAATGCACAAGATTGACAGATGAATTTTCCAGTCAACTGAGCCTTTTTTGACTGTATATTGAAAAGTCAAACTTTGACTTTTTGGTCAAAATCAAGTGTCAAGATTCATTTTCCATCAAAACATGTCAAATTATGAAACTTGTTCATCAAGAAATCAAAAATCACAAATTAGGGTTTGAAATGAAGAATTTTCATAGCTTAGAATTTTTCTAAGTTATAAAAATCCCTAATTTTTTCCTAACTTTGTCCAATTTTTTCATCAAGATAAATTTGGATTCAAGGAAAACTCAAAACATGAAAGTTATAGTCCATTTCAAAATCTACAACTTTGATTCACAAAGTTTCCTCAAAATAAGCTTGTAGCTCAAGTTATGATTTTTGGAACAAGGGTGCAAAACATTCTTAACTTAGAAAATTTTTGATCTATTCTAGGCAGGATTTTTTCCTAACTTCATGGCCACTTTTCATAAGCTTCCACTTGGAATTTCAACTTGCATTACAAATATGGATTGTAGTACACATTCCAAGCTTTCCAAAATGTCCAAGAACTCATCAAACAACCTTGTGGTTAGGGAGAATCGAATTTGGCAATATGGGCAAAAGTCACTTTGTTCATGAGCCATTTCCATGTTCATAACTTGTGCAATTATTCAAATCAGCATGAGCAAGCTAGTTACAGGCCTCTAATCCTTTTCTTACTCAATAATTAAATGACAATCCATTGTGCCAAGGCATTATTTTGTGCATTTGGTCATTGTATAAAGAATTAAGCCTTAATTGAAAAAAGCAATTTATCTATTTTTGAAAAGTTGAACTTTATGTCAAGATTGCATTCTATGAAGTACAATGCAAATCCTTTTGGCACAAGTTCAGGAACATATACCACTGATCAAGACTCAAGTGTGCAGCATACTTGAGGGGCCTAGGAAAGCTTGTAAACCAACTTGTCATTTTTTTCTTAAGTTAGAAGAAACCTTGCATAACCAACACAATCTCACATTTCTGCCAGGACAAGCCAAAGTAAACTTGTTAAACACATTCCAAATATCAAACCTAAGCTAAGGCACGAGCTAACCACCTTCCAAACCTCATCATTCATCAAAACACCATCCTACTGCAAAAAACAGAGTCCCTTCTGCAGTTCGACTTCTACAACTCAATCCACTTGTGCGCCTTGGCCAAAACCAGTTCATACACACTCCATACCACCTATACAAACTATCCCAAGCATTGGACACGACCTGTAACACCTCTAACCAACTTCACCATTTTCACTTTTTCTGTTTTGCAGGTTGACTTCCATAGCTTGATTCATTTGGTTTCAAAGCAAGCTAAAGGTGGGAGAAGCATCCCTGAACTTCAAGCAAGCTGTACAAGTCCTCACATTGCCTTGAAAGTGCCTCCATTGTCAGACACGATCCAAGCTGAACAGGTAAGTTCATGGACTTCTATCTCTCAATCTAGGAAGAGTTAGCTTTAGGTTTATGAATGAAAAATGCTCTACTCATGGCCCTGAAGCTACACATATATTTACTTTCCATTTATATTGCATGTGCTGAGAGAATTTGGAACCTGAACATTAGAAAAAACTTAGGTTAAGAATTAGGGATGGAGAAATTCTCTCTCATTTCTGAGAGTTAGATCAAGTTCTTGGTATGTTTGGAATCGTGGCTTGATGCTTGACATTTTTCGTGTTATAAGTTTGTGCTAAAAGTCCAGGAATCAGGATGTTTGAACAAGGTGGGAAAGGCGCGCGTTTTTGACACGTTTGTTGCTGGAGGTTGAAGACAACCTCTTTGGGCTGGGCCTGTGTTGTTTTTCCTTTTTGCACCACTGTTTTACACATGCACCCCCATGGCCCATTTTGAGTTTTATTTGTCATTTTTAACTTTTTCTTTTTGATTCTGATTTGTTATTTTTTATTAAAACATAAAAAATATTAAAAATATTTTTCTCATATTTTTTTCATTTTATTTGATATTTATTTTGTTTCATTTAGTTTATATGTAAATAAATACATAATACTTTCTTATTTAAAAATACAAAAAATAATACAAACACTTTTATTTTCTGATTTTTATTTTATTTTACCTTCGAAAACATTTTATAAAAAATATACTTTTTTTTGTAAATATTAAATATTTTATTTTTGTACATGTTTAATATATTTAGTAAATATAATAAATACTTATATATTTATTAGAATATTTAGGATAAAAATACAAAATAATACATTTTTATTTTTATTAATATTTAACCTCAAAAATACTTTTTCACAATATACTTTCTTTTTATTTATTTTTTATACATAATTAATAAATATTGCATAATAAATACATTTTTATTTAGTAAATTAGGGTTTTTGCCCTAAACCCTAAAAAATCCAAAAATTAAACCTTTTTATTTTTGTTTGTTTGTCACATAAAAAACACTTTTACATACTATAAAAAATTATCTTTTTGCATCTTGCATATTTATTGTATTTTTATTTAATTATTGTGCAATTAAATACCTTGTAAAAATTCAATTTGGATGTAATAGTTTAGTTTTAACTTCTTGCTAAAATATCCCCATTTGAACATTTGTACCCCCCATCCCATGATTGTGTTGTAATAATTTAGGACCTTTAAATTTCGCACTTTAAAGCTTTCTAATTATACCATGATAGACTTAGGGTTTTGTATGCAAAAAATCAACCAAATAGTTTGACCTAATTTCAAGATAAACAAGCATGAAAATGGACAACACTAATCACACTTGCACCCCCCTAGGGTTACTCCACTTGTTTCCTTCAATAATGGGCCATGTTGTATGTTAGATATCTTTAGCAAGACAAAACAAATTCAAATGATCATAGTCCCTCGATGACGCTTTCAAAAGTTGCCTAAAAATGATCAAGTCCCTTAAAGGAAAAATTGCCCAAAGATACTTGGCACCATTGCAATCATGGTCTAAACGATGACCCGCGCCCGTCCCGTTCACATCCTAACACAAGATTGTCCACCAAATACAATGGTGGAACAAAATTATTAAAAGGGTTAAAACATAGCAAAGATCTTTGAGAAATTTAGGAGTAGACAACTCTTGGTTGCTTGCCAACTTGCAAAACAAAAACACTTGCCTATTTTTCAAAACCATACATCACAACCCACTTTCAAAACAACTTTCAAAAAACATTGAAAACTTTTCAAAAGACATACACCTTTGTATACATCCCAACATGGATCATTACAAAGGTTGCCACCACATTGGCCTCTTTTCAAAAACATTTTCAAACCCACGCACAAAGCACCATTTCAAACAATTGAAAATCAAGGCAAGTTGATCTAAGCAAGTAACTAAGAGCCCATGGATAACCATGGATAGAAAGGGTGCTAATACCTTCCCTTTCTATAATCTACTCCCCGAACCCAAGAAAACATCTCAAAGGTTTTTGCTGTGCTTTTTAACCTTTCCTTAGGATAAAATAAAAAGTCGGTGGCGACTCTTGCTCAACCGAAACATTTGCGAAAACAAACGCAAAACCTCAAGTTAGTTCTCCCACCGTATCATAGAACTGGCGACTCTGCTGGGGAGAACTTAAAAGTGCAGTAACCTTAGGGCTTAGATCACTCTTATTTTCAAATTGTTTGCCTTGTTTGCTTTTATATTTGTGGGCTTTGCATCGGAGTTTCATAGATCCTAACCCGGATCTGGGGAATACCCTTTTAGGTAGCATAATCTGTGAGGGACCTGTCCGGCGTAGATCGACATGGGTGAATCAGTGGCTACGTTGGTGTGACACCTTGGTCTGTACCGATATCCCTTGTGTTGCAACAAGGAGAATATGGGTCTTCTAAGGAGTCATTAAACACCAACCGACCTTAGAATCCTAAATTGACCCAACTTGGCCATAGAACAGTAGAAGTATGCTACACTCATTGAGGCTAAACTCTCGCGATGGTTCTGGCCGCAAGAAAAGATTGTGATGCTGGAGTTATGACTGATTGAGGGTAGTCAATGATATTGAGATCCTCTAGAACCCGATTACTTTTGATAGGACAGGTTTTAACCAACGAAACTAAAAGAGGGTAATACCTAAACTTCATGCTGGCCTAAACCCTAAGGGTTGTCTAGTGTGACTTGTGTGCCTTATCATGCTTGCCTTTGTGAATACTTGTGGTGTGCTTCATCATAGCATCATACCATCATACCATTGCATGCATCCTGCATAAGGACTGACCCATTTCAAAGACAACAGGGTTTCATCTTTGCTCTATTTTGTAGGACATCATGATGCCCATGCGTAGGAATACTATCCGGCTCAATTCTGTTGAACCACCTACTTTGCTCAAGGAATTGGTTGATAGGATTCCAAACACTACTTCCTTCATCAAGAGGCATGGTTCTCTCCTTGGTTTGATCACTTCAAAGTGGGACCAACAACTGATGAGTGTCTTGGTCCAGTTTTATGATCCCTTGTATCATTGCTTCACTTTTCAAGACTTCCAGTTGGTCCCTACCCTGGAAGAATTCTCTGATTTGCTTGGTATCCCTGTTTTGGAGCAGACTCCATTCACTGGTTGGGAGAAGACCCTTAGGCCTGAATAGATTGCTGCAGTCCTTCCTTTAACCAAAGAAGAGGTAGTGGCTAACTGGGAAACTAGAAGTGGAATTAAGGGCTTTTTGGTTAAGTTTCTGGTTGGCAAAGCTAATAGTTTCTGGAATGACTTAGACTTCAAGGCGTACGAAGACATTCTGGCTCTTTTAATCTATGGTCTGGTATTGTTTCCCAATCCTGATACCTTTATCAATATCTATGCCATAAGGATCTTCATGTCTCGGAACCCTGTACTCACTCTTTTGGGTGATATCCTGCAACAACTCTATGCTCGTACTGCCCGAAGACGGGGAACTCCATGGTGTTGTGCTCCTTTGTTAGTGAGGTGGTTTATTTCGCACCTTCCTAAGTTCGTGCTGAAGAATGAAGAAGGAAAGGGTTGGGCTCATAGGTTAATGTCTCTCACTGATAATGACATCACTTGGACTCTCAGAGGTTTGGATGAGGTAGCTGTTATTGATCGTTGCGGAGAATACCCTAATGTTCCATTGATCGGTACCCAGGGAGGAATCTCTTATAATCCATGTTTAGCTCTCCGTCAGTTTGGAAGAGACAGAAGAGTAGGGCCTCATGAGATGTTGGTTCCTCACTTCAGTTTTGAATTTCAGGTAGGCAGTGACAAACTGCGCCATGGATTCATTAAGGCTTGGGACAGAATTCACAAAGCTGACCCACATGAGTTGGGACTGAAGACTTCTCTACCATTGGAACCCTATTGCAGATGGGTCCGCATCCGTGCTCAGAAGTTAGGTATGCCATACGAAGCTGTCAGACCTATCATTCTTGAATCTCCTGATGAAGACGGGGTTCCTCCAACTGTCCTCCCTCCTCAGATACCCACTGATGTTGATACACTAAAGAGATCTTGGGCGCAGCTACAGGAAGAACAGGATTTTTATCGGGAAAAGTTCAACAAACAGGAACGAAAGATCCAGAAGCTGACTAAGTAATTGGAGGAAGAGCGGATCCTGAACGATTATATCCGTACCGAGAAGAGGAGGCCATGGGAGCACTGATGGGCTTTGGATATTTCTTTTACAACTTTTATTTCCTTTTCAGTATTTTCATTCCTGTAATGCCTAAGGGCAAGTTGTTGAACAATTTAAAGTTTGAATCTAATGAAGTGTGTTTCCTTTTTGTCTACAAAGTTGAATCCCGATTGTCTTTGAAAACATAAGTCATACGCATCTCATTACATCATATGCATAACAGGTACCCTTTTTTCCACATGTTGCTTAATCTTCTTCGCTGTTTATTTGAACAGTCATCATGAATCCTGAATCATCCAATGAGCAAGCTATCAAGGCCCTCCAGGCCTAGAACGCCCAGTTTCTAGAGCTGGTCATGAGCTTAGCCCAGGGTCAACAAGAGTTGAAGGCTCTGCTCCTAAGAAGAAAAAGAAGAAGAGGACTGCGATGTTCAACACTGGATGCAGGTTTGGGAATACACTACATAATGAGGCTGATCAGGCTAATTCCTCTGCAGAGAAAGACAGTCCCCAAGGGGGAAGGGCTCCTAGTCCTGCAGTCTCCAACAACGAGACAGATTACGATGATGAACAGTACCCTCCTGCTGCAGACAGATACAAGAAACTAGAGGACCGTTTAAGTGCCATAGAGATTCAAAATGTGCCGGGGCTGGATTTTGGAGATCTAGGTTTATCTTCTGGGGTGGTGATCCCACACAAGTTCAAGGCGCCTGCCTTCGCGAAGTACGACGGGGCTTCCTGTCCTAAGCTGCATCTCAGATCATATGTAAGGAAGATCCAACCTTACACTGCAGACAAGAACCTATGGATCCATTTCTTTCAGGATAGCCTTTCGGGGTCTCAACTCGAATGGTTCTATCAGCTAGATGGAGCCAGTATTTGAAACTGGGAGGATTTGGCTACCGCATTTTATAAACAGTATCAGTACAATTCTAACCTCGCTCCTACGCGTACCCAACTCCAGGGAATGTCACTGGGAACGGGCGAAGGATTCAAGGAGTATGCGCAAAAGTGGAGGGACCTGGCTGGCAGGGTGCAGCCACCTTTGACTGACCATGAACTTGTTGACATGTTTCTAGGGACCCTGTCCGGTCCATTCTTCAACCATCTGATTGATAATTCTTCTGCTGGGTTTACAGATTTGATCTTAACGGGTGAGAGGATAGAAGCTGGTATCAAGTCGGGGAAGATACAGAAGGGTGCCTCCGCGAGTACTGAGAAGAAGCCTTTCAAGAAGGAAGCTAGTGTTGTTTATGGTCCTAGAAGACAAGTTAAGCCGGAACGCCGCCAAGCTGTCAATGCATTGGTAATTTCAAAGCCTGCTGCTGCTCCTCAGCAGTACAACCAACAAAGGGGTGAGAGACCCAAAAGGCAGTACACTCGGCTCAGTATGACCCTGTCTCAGATTTTGCCGCAACTACTGTCAACCAATCTGGTAACTGTCAAGGAATCTCCGAAGGTGGTGAACACAGCTTCTCCGAAATACAACCCCAACGCCCGTTGCGCTTATCACTCTGATAGCCCCGGGCATACTATAGACGATTGCTGGGCTCTGAGGAATAAGGTTCAAGACCTTATTGATGCTAAGGAAATACAGTTTGAGGCGCCCGAAAGGCCCAATGTTGTGACTGCTCCCATGCCCCAGCATGGAGTGAATGCTGTGGAAGAAGACCGATATGTAGCCTCCGTGGAAGAGATTGTTACTCCGTTATCGTCTGTTAAAAGGAATCTGTTGCTATCCGGTTTATTTCCGGGATATGGTGAAGATTGCCTTCTATGTTTTGTTTCGCCTGTTGGTTGTCCGTTTCTGAAATCAGGTATCCAAAACCTGATGGATAGCAAGGAAATCTTGTTCGAGAAGATTGTTGTTCCTGCTGTCCCTACTGAAGAAGTTTCTATCGTCACTATTTTCAACAAACCCCCTAAGGCTCCTTCAAAGAAGCCTGTCAAAATCATGTCCACTCAGAAGATTGCTCCCATCATCATCACTGTTCCAGGACCTCTCCCCTATACGTCCGATAAAGCTGTCCCGTGGCACTATGGGGCATATGTTTATGTGCTTGGAGTGAAGCAAGAGTTTGATACAAGTGCCGGTGTCAGTAACATCATCGGGCCTGCCAAAATTACTCGCAGTGGTAGGTTGTTTTCACCAGATATTTCGCCGCCAGCTATTCAGAAACCCCTTATCATCACACCTGCAAGTGTGCATGTTCCACTTCCTAATCAAGTTCTTGTTTCTACCCCTGCTGCTGAGTCATCTGACGCTCGGGGCAAAGGGATTGCTACTGATTTGCCTGCCCTGATGGAGGCGCCGAAGATAACCACTATTGAAGCCTCTCAGCAAGAGATGGAGGAGATCCTCAAGATTATCAAGAAAAGTGATTTCAATGTCGTTGAGCAACTGGGGCACACCCCGTCAAAGATTTCTATGCTATCACTGTTATTGTGTTCAGAGGCCCATGCCAAGGCCCTGATTTCCTTCCTGAAGACGGCTCATGTGCCGCAAGAAACGTCTGCTGATCAATTTACTGATTGTGTGGCCAACTTGACTGCCGATAATGGTTTGGGCTTCTCTGACACCGATCTTACCGCCAAAGGAAAAAACCATAACGACGCCCTGCATGTCTCCATTGAATGCAGGGGCACTACTCTTGCCCATGTGTTGGTAGACACCGGTTCTTCATTGAATGTATTGCCCAAGAAGGCCCTAGACAGATTGGATTGTGAGGGTCTGGAGCTCAAGCCTAGTAACATTGTGGTCCGGGCCTTTGACGGTTCGAAAAGGATGGTACACGGGGAAGTTGACATTCCAATCAGGGTTGGTTCTCAAGTGTTTGATTCTACTTTTTATGTGATGGATATCCGACCATCCTACTCTTGTTTGTTGGGCCGTCCATGGATCCATAAGGCTGGAGCTGTGACCTCCACACTACATCAGAAGCTTAAGTACCCAGTCAGAGGGAAAATTGTTACAGTTCAGGGGGAGGAAGAATATATGGTCAGCCACCTAAACTCGTTCCGGTACATAGAGATGGATGGGGAATTCATTGAAACCCCCTTTCAACACTTTGAAGAGGTGCCTCAGACATTGGCGTCAGCTGAAATTGTGATTGAAGACCCTCCTTTGAAGATGGCTTCCTTAAAGGATGCTCGGGCTGTGATTGAGAAGGGTGAGTGTGCAAACTGGGGCTGGCTTTCTGATTTCACTCCAAAGACTGACAAATTTGGTTTGGGCTTCACTGCAGAGGCTCAGAGGGCTGTTCGCAAAGCAAGGATTGGAAGACCTCCTGTGTTCATCACCAACCCAGGAGTGAATGCTATTGAAGACGAAGTGGAGGAATCTGAATTTGACAGCTGGATCTACCCAACAACCGACAATGGACCAAGCGACTGGACTGCCAAAGACTTTACACCTATTACTTTTGTCACTCAGTAATGAACTCTTTTGTTTTCAATTTGTAACAAACAATATGTTGAAACTTTTATGGCTCGTTGTCTTACCCGGGGCATCGTGGCTTCATTTGTGAGGGCTTTTGTATGTCATTTTCATATATCATTAATCAAAACATTGGACGTTTGTTGCATTTCAAAATCTTGCGCTCCTTTTCTTTCTTTATTATATATTGCAAAACAGCTATATTTACACACACTCACTTATACAAGTTCCAATCCACTCTGGATCTCGCTGGTAACGACTCTGCTACTTCCAGTTATGACTTCGAAAATCCGATCAACTTAGCCGAAGACGAAGGTGAAGATGATTGCGAAGTGCCTGGTGAACTTGCAAGACTGCTACTCCAGGAAGAGAGGGCCATTCAGCCACATGAAGAGCCAGTGGAAACGGTAAATCTGGGTACTGAGATAGACAGAAAGGAAGTCAAGATTGGTGCCAATCTAGAGCTCAGTGTGAAACAACGGCTGATTCAGATGCTGCATGACTACATGGAAATATTTGCTTGGTCTTACGAAGACATGCCTGGTTTGGATACCGACATTGTGGTTCATCACCTACCTACCAAGAAAGATTTCCCTCCAGTAAAACAGAAGGTCCGCCGTATGCGTCCAGAGATGTCCGAGAAAATCAAAGCTGAGGTTATGAAACAATTTGATGCCGGATTTCTAGCAGTGACTTCTTACCCTCAGTGGATTGCCAACGTGGTTCCAGTGCCGAAGAAAGATGGTAAGGTCCGAATGTGTGTTGATTACAGGGATTTGAATAGGGCCAGCCCCAAAGATGACTTCCCTCTGCCTCATATCGACGTTCTGGTTGACAACACTGCTCAGCATAAAGTATTCTCCTTCATGGACGGCTTCTCCGGTTATAATCAGATCAAGATGGCTCCTGAAGACACGGAGAAGACCACTTTTGTTACTCAGTGGGGCACCTTTTGCTACAAGGTCATGCCTTTTGGGTTGAAAAATGCTAGGGCAACCTACCAACGTGCCATGGTTGCTTTATTTCATGATATGATCCATCACGAGATAGAAGTATACGTCGACGATATGATTGCAAGGTCCCAAACTGAGGAGGAACACCTTGACCATCTACGGAAGCTGTTTGACCGTCTGAAGTTGTACAAGCTGAGGTTGAACCCGAACAAATGCACCTTTGGGGTGAGATCTAGAAAATTGCTAGGCTTCATCGTAAGTGACAAAGGTATTCAAGTGGACCCTGCCAAGGTGAAAGCCATACAAGAGATGCCAACTCCCAAGACAGAGAAAGAAGTCAGAGGCTTTCTAGGACGGCTGAACTACATTGCCCGATTCATCTCACATCTAACTGCTACCTGTGAACCAATCTTCAAATTGCTGAAGAAAGATCAAGTAGTACATTGGAATGATGAATGTCAGGCCGCTTTCAAAAAGATCAAAGAGTATCTCCAAGAACCACCCATTCTTATGCCACCGGTTGAAGGGAGACCTCTAATACTATATTTGACAGTACTTGACAACTCAATGGGGTGTGTGCTGGGGCAGCATGGCGAGTCTGGCCGAAAAGAACACGCCATTTATTACCTGAGCAAAAAGTTTACCGACTGTGAGACTCGGTACTCACTGCTCGAGAAAACTTGCTGCGCTCTGGTATGGGTTGTTCGCCGACTGAGACAGTATATGTTGACTCACACTACTCTGTTGATTTCAAAAATGGATCCAATCAAGTACATATTCGAAAAGCCTGCTCTGTCCGGAAGAATAGTAAGATGGCAAATGATCTTGACAGAATATGACATCCAGTACACGACTCAAAAAGCAATCAAGGGAAGTGTATTGGCAGACCATTTGGCACACCAACCAGTGGACGATTACCAGTCGTTGAACTTTGAATTTCCAGACGAAGATATCATGGTAGTGACTGATTGTGAAGTACCTGGACCGGATGAAGGACTTGAGGAGGGATCCCGATGGTCTATGCACTTTGACGGAGCCTCAAACGCCTTGGGTAATGGTATCGGCGCTGTGATCATATCCCCTAAAGGCACTCATACTCCACTCACCGCCCGGTTGTGTTTCAATTGCACCAACAACATGGCGGAGTATGAAGCATGCATCATGGGTCTTCAAGCTGCAATCGACTTAAGGATCAAGTTCCTGAGTGTCTTCGGAGATTCCGCTCTCGTGATCAATAAGGTCAAAGGCGAGTGGGATACGAAACACCCGAATCTTATTCCTTACAAGGAGTATGTGCTGACATTGCTTCCACACTTCGAAGAGATAACTTTTGAACACTTCCCAAGAGAGGAGAATCAGTTAGCGGACGCGTTGGCTACAATGTCTTCTATGTTCAAATTCAAATGGGACAACAAGGCGCCCCGGATCATTATCTGGAAATTGGATGAACCTGCATATTGCTGTGATCTTGAGGCCGAAGAGGTAACAGAGAAACCCCGGTACCATGAAGTGAAGAGGTACTTGGAAGCTCAAGAAATTCCTGAGAAGGTTTGCGGCAAAGTTCTTCCTCAGCAATGGCATTCTCTACAAGCGAAACCATGATTCAACTTTACTGCGTTGTGTGGATAAGACTGAAGCAGAAAAGATCATGGCAGAACTACATGAAGGTACATTCGGAACACATTCCAGTGGACATACCATGGCAAAGAAGATCCTCCGGGAAGGATATTTCTGGTCCACAATGGAAGCCGACTGTTATCAGCGTTCTCGAACTTGTCATAAATGCCAGATCTATGCTGATAAGGTGCACATTCCTCCGGTTCCTCTGAACATCTTAACGGCACCTTGGCCTTTTGCAATGTGGGGCATTGATATGATCGGCGAGATCCGATCTACGGCATCTAACGGACACGGCTTCATCTTGGTAGCAATTGATTACTTCACGAAGTGGGTTGAAGCAGCTTCCTACGCCACCGTAACCAAGAGCGTCGTGGCACGTTTCATTCGGTATAACCTGATATGTCGATACGGTGTACCTGAGAGGATCATTACGGACAATGGTACCAATCTTAACAACAAGATGATCACTGAGCTCTGCGAGCAATTCAAGATACAGCACCACAACTCTTCTCCCTACCGACCGAAGATGAATGAGGCTGTAGAAGCGGCGAATAAGAACATCAAGAAGATTGTGCAGAAGATGACAGTGACCTATAAAGATTGGCACGAGATGTTACCGTTTGCTCTACATGGGTACCGTACCTCAGCACGGACGTCAACAGGGGCAACTCCCTTTTCCTTGGTCTATGGCATGGAGGCAGTCTTGCCTATTGAAGTCCAGATACCCACTCTCCGGATAATGAAGGATGCAGACTTGAGAGAAGATGACTGGATCCAGACTCGGCTTGATCAATTAAACCTAATTGACGAAAAGAGACTCACTGCTATTTTTCATGGTCAGACATACCAAAAACGGATGATCAGAGCATTTAACAAGAAGGTCAGACGACAAGAGTATCAAGTTGGGGACCTAGTAATCAAGCGCATCATTCTTCCTCAAAGTGATCCCAGGGGCAAATGGAACCCTACGTACGAAGGGCCATTTGTGGTTAAGCACATCTTCTCAGGAGGAGCTATGATCCTAACCACCATGGATGGTGACGACCTTCCTCACCCCGCCAATGCAGACATAGTAAAAAGATACTACGCATGAATAAAAGACCCGCTAGGTTGACACGCCTAGGCAAAAATAAGGGCTTCCCGGCGAACCAAAAGGGTTCGGGCAAAAATAAGGGATGAAAATGAAAAAAAATCTGTACACCCGGCACGTCGAAAACCTGAAAAGGCGGCTTGGGCAAAAATGGGTATCCCGGTGGACTGAAAACCCAAAAGGGCGGTCCACGAAAAAGTTAGGGATAAAGCGTAACACTATGTCTCATTGGATCACCTTGCATCCAGAATTCGACATCAATTATCGGGCTCAGACGGCATCGATCAATCAACTTCATCTTCAAATAAGCAGCAAAGTGATGAGACGCTTGAAGACATAAAGGCGATAGCAGAGCTGGAACCCAGTGGGATTTATTTTTCACATAGCTGTTTTGTTTCCTTTCACAAAATTGTATAAACTCTATGTTGCTCGGCGGCGTTCTCTTACTAGGACGTCAGCCTCTTGTACAAAAACGCCTATTTTCAGGCAAATTTCAAAATCAATACAAGTTCAATTTCTCAGACAAATTATCCATTGTTTTTCCTTTTTCTGTTTTGTTTTGCGAAGAACGTCCAATGTTCATTTTTGATATATGAATTTGACATTAATTGCTAATCATGATTAGTTGCATGCGAAATAAAGGACTGATTACAGGTGACATCAGAAACAAGGGTAATTTAGATTTGTCCAAGCGGTCTAGTTGCTTTGTCCACCAAGGTACCAAGGTAAGTTCGGCTGAAGAACGTGACCAAGTTACCTCAACTCCCCACAGAGTAAGACCAGATTCAGCAATACTCTCCTCAAGTAGAGTTGGTTTCCCATCAGCCCTGAAAAGGCACAGTATTCCCCTAGAAAGTCGGCAATACTCTCCCCAAGCAGAGTTTAGTCTACTGTCAGCCTTAAGGAAGTTGGATATCCCCGGAAGATCTAAACATTCCCCAGTGGAGTATAGACATTCCTCAACAAGCATCCCCGGCAGTCTTAATATAAGATGGTTCCCCGACGGAATATAGGCATCCAGCATATCCATTTCCCAGTGCAGCTCAAAAGTGTCCCCAGGAGAGTGGAATCCACATCCCCAGTGAAGTCGCCGGTAGATTCTGAAGCTTATCCCCAGTAGATTCTGGAAGCTTGTCCCCTGCAGAGTACATACGTCTCTCCCCGGTTTCATTTCAAAGGTTATTTCCCCACCAGGGCTTATAACTGGGTTATCCTTAGCTTATTTCCACGGAAAGTTCGTCCTCGGCGAAGTTCTTCCTATCCCCAGCGGAGTTCATCAAATTCCCCAACATAACTCATCAGTAGAATCCCCAGCGGAGCTCTCATCAAAACCTCGGTGAAGTATCTCTTCTCACAGAATAATACCCCGCAGAGTAATCTCTTCACTTATTTTATTCCCCTCAGAGTAATCTCTCCAACAAGTTTATTCCCCCAACGGAGTCATCTTCTCCTACCGGTTTATTCTCACAACCATCATCCCCAGCGGAAGCGAAGAACTCTACTCTTCAATCTCAGCGCAGGATTTGATTCCCCGGCCAGTCGTCAAGGATTTATTTTCCTAGACGAAAATACATTCATATACATTTCATATTTCATACATCCTGCTTACATACATGACAAAGTGCATACAACACTATCTCATTTTGAGCATCATAACATCATGCACTTCATACATCATGACATTGCATACAACTGATGTTTTTGCCTCTTCAGGAAAAGGTCAATCCATAGATGATTACTGTCAACTATCGCAATTCCAGATTCGATTCCTGTATCTAGCCAGGGCACATCTGTGGGTGATTGATTGTAGATTCGATACCTGTATCTAGCCAGGGCATATCTACAAGAAGAGTTTGAGGATTAACACCTGTAACAGGCCAGGAAATTATCTTTCATTCTTAGGTCATAGGTTTACACCTGTACCCAGCCAGGAAAGCTATCTCTACCAACCTTCTGCAATTCCAGATTCCATACGTGTATCCAGCCAGGGCATATCTATAGACAACATTTTCCAGATTCGATTCCTGTATCCAGCCAGGGCATATCTGTAGACGACATTTCCAGATTCGACACCTGTATCTAGCCATGACACATCTGTGAGTGATTTGATTGTGGATTTGATACCTGTATCTAGCCAGGGCACGTCTACATAAACAGTTTAGAGATTCGATACCTGTATCCAGCCAGGGAACGTCTGTAAACAACCTTTTGAAGTTCCAGATCTGATTCTTGTATCTAGCCAGGGCACATCTGTGAGCAACTAATAGTGGATTCGACTCCTGTATCTAGCCAGGGCATATCTGCATGAAGAGTTTGAAGATCAACACCTGTAACAAGCCAGGAAACATCTTCCTTTCTCAAAGTACGCAAGTTCTCGCTAAGGAATCTCTTACGCGATCAACACCTCCAAATGGCATCTATAAGCCCATTCCCGACAAGGTTCTGTCACGTCTCCAGATGGCATCTATAAGCCCATCCCCCTATACACCATCTCTCCAAATGGCATCTATAAGCCCATTCCCGACATCACAGTGCTGATACTCTACCATGCGAGTGCAAATTTCCGGGCACTCTAGTGTCCAATCTCCTTTTACCCTCGAGTCGCGAAAGGCAAACTTGCCAATCTAACTCTTCAGGTTCAAGAATATTGAATAGGGGAAACTGTTGTACCCCAAAATTTTCCCTCCCATTTCCTCAACATTTTCTCACCACAAGACCCTTGGGGCTCAAGATCAAGATAGGGTTTACTCTACTCAAGACCCCTCCTTGCACTGTTGACCCAAATTAGGGTTTGAGTTTGCACAAAGATGTTTTGACCTAAAATTCCTAAAGTGACTTTCATGCTTCATGTTGGACTCACAAGTTTATCCATACCAAGTTTCAAGCCTTGATTCCAATCTTTGCCCAGTCAATTGGACAGTTGACCTAGAAATCAACTGTATTGAAAAAAAAGTCAATTATGGTCAATTGACAGTCAAACCTCATGATTTTTGACCCACATCAACATTATGAACTCATATGGACCATTTGATCAAGTTTGGATCATAAATCCACAAGAAATTTGATCAGATCACCAAAAGGGCAAAATGGTCATTTTTAGGGTTTTGACTGCACAAAGGCAATTTTTGACTGTTTGACCTAGCCAATGGCAAACCAAGCTCATATATGGACTCAAGGACCCCATGGCATTGTCTTGACATATTCAAAAAGTTCAGAAGATCCCAAATGCACAAGATTGACAGATGAATTTTCCAGTCAACTGAGCCTATTTTGACTGTATATTGAAAAGTCAAACTTTGACTTTTTGGTCAAAATCAAGTGTCAAGATTCATTTTCCATCAAAACATGTCAAATTATGAAACTTGTTCATCAAGAAATCAAAAATCACAAATTAGGGTTTGAAATGAAGAATTTTCATAGCTTAGAATTTTTCTAAGTTATAAAAATCCCTAATTTTTTCCTAACTTTGTCCCATTTTTTCATCAAGATACATTTGGATTCAAGGAAAACTCAAAACATGAAAGTTATATTCATTGCAAAATCTACAACTTTGATTCGCAAAGTTTCCTCAAAAGAAGCTTGTAGCTCAAGTTATGATTTTTGGAACAAGGGTGCAAAACATTCTTAACTTAGAAAGTTTTTGACCTATTCTAGGCAGGATTTTTGCATAACTTCATGGCCACTTTTCATATGCTTCCACTTGTAATTTCAACTTGCATTATAAATATGTATTTTAGTACACATTCCAAGCTTTCCAAAATGTCCAAGAACTCATCAAACGACCTTGTGGTTAGGGAGAATCGAATTTGGTAATATGGGCAAAAGTCACTTTGTTCATGAGCCATTTCCATGTTCATAACTTGTGCAATTTTTCAAATCAGCATGAGCAAGCTAGTTACAGGCCTCTAATCCTTTTCTTACTCAATAATTAAATTCCAATCCATTGTGCCAAGGCATTATTTTGTGCATTTGGTCATTGTATAAAGAATTAAGCCTTAATTGGAAAAAGCAATTTATCTATTTTTGAAAAGTTGAACTTTATGTCAAGATTGCAATCTATGAAGTACAATGCAAATCCTTTTGGCACAAGTTCAGGAACATATCCCAATGATCAAGACTCAAGTGTGCAGCATACTTGAGGGGCCTAGGAAAGCTTGTAAACCAACTTGTCATTTTTTGCTTAAGTTAGAAGAAACCTTGCATAACCAACACAATCTCACATTTCTGCCAGGACAAGCCAAAGTAAACTTGTTAAACACATTCCAAATATCAAACCTAAGCTAAGGCACGAGCTAACCACCTTCCAAACCTCATCATTCATCAAAACACCATCCTACGGCAAAAAACCGAGCCCCTTCTGCAGTTGGACTTCTACAACTCAATCCACTCGTGCGCCTTGGCCAAAACCAGTTCATACACACTCCATACCACCTATACAAACTATCCCAAGCATTGGACACGACCTGTAACACCTCTAACCAACTTCACCATTTTCACTTTTTCTATTTTGCAGGTTGACTTCCATAGCTTGATTCATTTGGTTTCAAAGCAAGCTAAAGGTGGGAGAAGCATCCCTGAACTTCAAGCAAGCTGTACAAGTCCTCACATTGCCTTGAAAGTGCCTCCATTGTCAGACATGATCCAAGCTGAACAGGTAAGTTCATGGACTTCTATCTCTCAATCTAGGAAGAGTTAGCTTTAGGTTTATGAATGAAAAATGCTCTACTCATGGCCCCGAAGCTACACATATATTTACTTTCCATTTATATTGCATGTGCTGAGAGAATTTGGAACCTGAACATTAGAAAAAACTTAGGTTAAGAATTAGGGATGGAGAAATTCTCTCTCATTTCTGAGAGTTAGATCAAGTTCTTGGTATGTATGGAATCGTGGCTTGATGCTTGACATTTTTCATGTTATAAGTTTGTGCTAAAAGTCCAGGAATCAGGATGTTTGAACAAGGTGGGAAAGGCGCGCGTTTTTGACAAGTTTGTTGCTGGAGGTTGAAGACAACCTCTTTGGGCTGGGCCTGTGTTGTTTTTCCTTTTTGCACCACTGTTTTACACATGCACCCCCATGGCCCATTTTGAGTTTTATTTGTCATTTTTAACTTTTTCTTTTTGATTCTGATTTGTTATTTTTTATTAAAACATAAAAAATATTAAAACTATTTTTCTCATATTTTTTGCATTTTATTTGATATTTATTTTGTTTCATTTAGTTTATATGTAAATAAATACATAATACTTTCTTATTTAAAAATACAAAAAATAATACAAACACTTTTATTTTCTGATTTTTATTTTATTTTACCTTCGAAAACATTTTATAAAAAATATACTTTTTTTTGTAAATATTAAATATTTTATTTTTGTACATGTTTAATATATTTAGTAAATATAATAAATACTTATATATTTATTAGAATATTTAGGATAAAAATACAAAATAATACATTTTTATTTTTATTAATATTCAACCTCAAAAATACTTTTTCACAATATACTTTCTTTTTATTTATTTTTTATACATAATTAATAAATATTGCATAATAAACACATTTTTATTTAGTAAATTAGGGTTTTTACCCTAAACCCTAAAAAATCCAAAAATTAAACCTTTTTATTTTTGTTTGTTTGTCACATAAAAAACACTTTTACATACATATAAAAAATTATCTTTTTGCATCTTGCATATTTATTGTATTTTTATTTAATTATTGTGCAATTAAATACCTTGTAAAAATTCAATTTGGATGTAATAGTTTAGTTTTAACTTCTTGCTAAAATATCCCCATTTGAACATTTGTACCCCCCATCCCATGATTGTGTTGTAACAATTTAGGACCTTTAAATTTCGCACTTTAAAGCTTTCTAATTATACCATGATAGACTTAGGGTTTTGTATGCAAAAAATCAACCAAATAGTTTGACCTAATTTCAAGATAAACAAGCATGAAAATGGACAACACTAATCACACTTGCACCCCCCTAGGGTTACTCCACTTGTTGCCTTCAATAATGGGCCATGTTGCATGTTAGGTATCTTTGGCAAGACAAAACAAATTCAAATGATCATAGTCCCTCGATGACGCTTTCAAAAGTTGCCTAAAAATGATCAAGTCCCTTAAAGGAAAAATTGCCCAAAGATACTTGTTACCATTGCAATCATGGTCTAAACGATGACCTGCGCCCGTCCCGTTCACATCCTAACACAAGATTGTCCACCAAATACAATGGTGGAACAAAATTATTAAAAGGGTTAAAACATAGCAAAGATCTTTGAGAAATTTAGGAGTAGACAACTCTTAGTTGTTTGCCAACTTGCAAAACAAAAACACTTGCCTATTTTTCAAAACCATACATCACAACCCACTTTCAAAATAACTTTCAAAAAACATTGAAAACTTTTCAAAAGACATACACCTTTGTATACATCCCAACATGGATCATTACAAAGGTTGCCATCACATTGGCCTCTTTTCAAAAACATTTTCAAACCCACGCACAAAGCACCATTTCAAACAATTGAAAATCAAGGCAAGTTGATCTAAGCAAGTAACTAAGAGCCCATGGATAACCATGGATAGAAAGGGTTCTAATACCTTCCCTTTCTATAATCTACTCCCCGAACCCAAGAAAACATCTCAAAGGTTTTTGCTGTGCTTTTTAACCTTTCCTTAGGATAAAATAAAAAGTCGGTGGCGACTCTTGCTCAACCGAAACATTTGTGAAAACAAACGCAAAACCTCAAGTCAGTTCTCCCACCGTATCACAACCATGTTTAGGACTCCGGTTACCTTCTTTGTCTTCTTTTTCTTCTCCTCGGCCAGCAAAGTCTTCAACTCTTCTTGTCCTTTAGATAGGGTAAGAGCAACTGTTGAAACTGTGTATTATGAGCTTGGAGTTCCTTCACTGTTTGCTCGAGATCCATCTTACTGAAATAAATAGTAGAGAGATGAGGAGACTTGTTGCAAAAGACCTGCTTATGTTATGATGAATGGTATGTGCATATGTAATGATTTCAAGGATTTCAAAGATTCAAATTTGTTTTAGACAAAAAGGAAACACACGTTATATTAATAAGTTAGAGCTTGAGTACATCAATGCTTATTTGGCGCGATGTAGGCATTGAGAGTCTGCTCCTCATGAAGTAGCCTAGTGAGTTCCAAAACCTTCTTTCGCTCACGTAGAATTAGGCTTCGAAGGTATCTCGCTCTCCCTTGAGTTGTATCCAATCCCTTTTAAGGTCTTCAAGAGAGGTAGGCATGTCAGGATGTAGGATAGTGTATGGAACATCTCCTTCCATGACATGCTCAATGATTTCCGGGAGAATGGAGGGGTAAGGCGTCATAAGACTCTGAGCACAAGTTCGTACCCATTTGAGGTAAGGCTCAAGAGGGATGGAATTTTCATGCCCCAAAGTCTTGTTATCCACCTTGTTTAACATCCTCCAAGCTCGGATAAATCTCTGGCGAAGACCTTGATCGTCGTTGTCGTAGTAAAATACCAAACCTTGAATCAGCATCTCGTGTGGGCCATCCCTTTGGGCGTAACCAAATTGTCTTAAAGCTAAGCAGGGGTTGTAGGTGATACCTCCCCTAATTCCAAGTAAAGGGACATTAGGGAATTCTCCATAACGGTCTACAATGATAACATTCTTTTTGGATCGGGAGCACCAATGAATGTCCGAATGTCTGAGCGTCATCAACCTTTGTGACCACCTTGAACCTTGCTCATTTTTTAATACAGATTGGGGAGGATGCGAAATAAACCATCTTGCCAAGAGAGGAGTGCAACACATAAGGACACCTCTTTTCTTCATTGTGCGAGTGTGAAAAGAGTGTAGGATACTCCTAGCAATGTAGGCACCGGGTTGCGGGATATGAAGATTTTGACGGTGTTGACATATATGAGTTGGTCAAGATTTGGAAACAAAACCATCCCATAGATGAAGAGAGCCACAATTTCCTCAAAGGCTTGCAAGTTCAAGGAATTCCAACAATTTTGGGCTTTCTCAAACAGGAACTTTTCTAGGAAACCCTTGACACCACTCCTTGTTTCCCAATGAGTTGTGACATCAGATGAGTGCAAGTGTAGAGCTTGAGCAATCTCTTCTGGCTTTGGGTCTCTTTTTGTACCATTGAAAGGTAGTTGATTGAGAATGGGAATCCTCAAGAGTTGGGAGAGTTCTTTTAAAGGATCAAAGAACTGAAAGAGCACCTTCATCATATCCTCATATGTGTTGGAGGTGACCAAGTTGAGTAGGCGACCATGTCTCTCGGTAAATGGAGAGTTTTCAAGAATCCTTGAAGCCAGCTGCTTGAGTTGTGGAGGGATCCTTACAAGATTGACTTGAATAGTTTTCCTGCGAAGTGAATCCATATCCTACAAAACAAGCACAAAGATGAATCCCAAAATCCTTGAAATGGTTAGTGGATGTATATGATGTTCATGATGTTTATGATGTTATGTACAAGTATGCATATACAAACAAAACAAATAAATCCTTAGGTTTAGGCTTGCATGGAGTTTTATAGGTAAGTACCCTCTTGAAGTTTAGTTTGCTTAAACATGTCCTAGTAATATTAATCGGGCTCTAAGGAGCTCAATATCACTGGTTTGTTTCCTTGGTCATTGTTTCAGCACAAGCCTCTTTAATGGCGACCGAAATATCCCAAGAAACCAAACCTCATTGAGTGTAGTATCGAGTATCTACCAACTTCGGACTGCACCAAAGCCGGTCATCTTACTACATCCTAAAGGCCAAGTTGGTCAAGTAAAGGTTCTAAAAGTTTATTAGCGCTTTATGACATCACTCAGCGGCCCCGTATTCAATTTGATTAACTCAAAGGCTACCGGTACCCACAAATATGTCGCACTAACATAGCTATTGCTTAGACCATGTTTGTATACCCCGCACAGTTTTCACAATGCATTGCTACTTACCTATAAGGTATCCCAGATCCGGGTAGAGGATTCAAACTCAAACAAAGAACCAAAATGTAAAACATACAAGTCAAACAATGGAAGCAAATAAATGTGATATAGCCTTAAGGTAACCCCACTTTTAAGATTCTCCCCAGCAGAGTCGCCAGTTCTGTGATATGGTTGGAGAACTGACTTGAAGGTTTTATGTTTGATCGCAAATGTTGCGGTTAGCAAGAGTCGCCATCGACTTTTCTTTTATCCAAGAGGAAAGGTGAAAAAGCACAGGAAAGACCTTTGAGATTATTTCTTGAGTTCGGGGGGTAGATTATGAAAAGGGAAGGTATTAGCACCCTTTTCATCCATGGTTATCCATGGGCTCTTAGTTACTTGCTAGATCACTTGCTTTTGTTTGAAATTGTGCTTAGTGTGGTTTTTTTGAAAGTATTTTGTAAAGAGACCATTGTTTAGACAATATTTGTAATGATTCTTGTTTGTAAGAATGTATACAAAGATGTTGATCTTTTGAAAATGTTTTCAAGTTTTGTAAGATGTTTTGAAAGTGTAAGTGTTTTTTTTTTTTTTAAATAGCAAGGATGTTTTGTTTGAAATTGAGCAAGTAATTAGGAGCATTCTACCTACTCAAAAATTCTTTCATGTTCATTTCATCTTTCCTTTGACATTGCTATCTTACCATTGATTTGGTAAGTAACCCTATCTTTGGATGTAAACGGAACAGGCATGGGTCATCGTATAACCATAATTAGCAATGTTGCAAGGCATCTTAGCATCCTCTTTTAGGGAATAAGATCATTTGTAAGACAACTTAGATAGCGTCATCGAGGGACTATGATCTTGTATTCGTTTGTTTTTGGTAAGAGACCTCACATGCGTAATATGGCCATTTTGTAAGGCAACCAAGTGGATTTTACGCTAGGGGTGCTTGTGTGTAAGTGTGTCGTTTTCATGCTTTGTTTTTGTCTTAATTAGGGTTTGCTATTTTGTTGGTTTTAGTCTTTCCATACAAAACCCTAATTACTAGCATTTATATAAAGCGATAAATTATGAAAAGTAAAATTACTATGCTATTACATCATTAGGGGAGGGGGTGTACAAATTTACAAATGGGGATTGCCAGAAAGTTAAACCTAATTATCTATTACAACCATATTGAATGTTGCACAAAATTGAAAATAAAATGCAAGAATATAAATGGAAAAAGAAATTATTTTTGTTGTTTTTATGAAAGGAGTTTTAACCTAATTAAGAGAGATGATTAATGAAAAATAAAGAAAATTTAAACCTAAATTAATTAAGAAGGAAATTAAGTTAAAATGTGTTTTAGGTTTTTTTTTTGTGAAAAGGTTTTAACTTAATAAAAATAATATGAAAATTAATTAATTAAAATAAACCTAAGTTCTAAATTAATTTTAATTAAGAAAATAAATAATTAAACTATGTCTAGATATTAACTATTAAAAAGAAATTAATTATTAAGAGAAATGTTTTTTAGTCTTTTTGTTTATATATATATATATATATATATATATATATATATATATATATATATATATATATATATATATATATATATATATATATATATATATATATATATATATATATATATATAAGTGTAAATAATAAATAAAAATATTTTTGGATTTTTATTAATAAAAATAAAAATAATAATAATAATAATAATAATAATAATAATAGTGAAAATAATAAAAGAAAATATGAAATGAAAATAAAATAAAAAAAGAAAGTGAAATAATAAAGGAAATAATGGGCCAGGGGTGCAAAAGTAAGGCAGGGGTTAAAGCCAACAAAAAAAGGAAGGCCCAGCATAAGGGCCCAGGCGCTGCTTGTTTGTAACAGAAAAAGGAGAAAAAAGTGTGAAAAATGAGAAAAGTGGCAGCGCTGGGGCTTGAACCCACGCCCTGAGCATGAAATGTGCGCTGCCTTACCACTGGGGTGGCTATACACCCGTTAATTAAAATGAAATGATAAATACATAACGTAACATGCTTCCAAGGCCTGTACTTCGTCTTCAACCTTCAACCAACCAGAGTACCTGTAACTTCTTCATCTCTCAACAAAAATGGAAAGTACAAACATGAAAGTTGTGACATTTCTTCCCACGAATCCAACCATATAAATAACTAAAGCTATAAATCCAAGATGAGTGAGAATTTTTCTGGCCCTAAATTAAAACCTAAAAATTTCAGAAACTTCAACTTTAAAATTCTCTAAGCTCAGATCATATAAATGCAAACTATGGACATGTACAGCTTCGTGGCAATGGTATCTACATTTTATCTTCACAAATCAGAATCAAATAATACTTGTAAGAAGAGATAGAAGTTTGAAAACTTGCCTCTTGTAGCTGGAGTCGTGTATGGAGTTTGAGAAACCTTTGTGATGGCCTGATGATTTTTGTAGCTTGCCCGAGCCTCCTTGAGTGTGTTCTAACTCCTACTTTGCTCTGAAACCAGCTAGAACTCTCTACTCAAGTCCAACTGTAATGGATATTTTTGAAAATGGTGGATGATGAATATGAAGTTACAGAAGTGTAACAGGTGTTGAGACGAGTTCTATATGATGTATGTGAAGTGTTTAGATGGTTAAAAGTGGAAACGCACGAGTGGAAATGGAGATGGGTGTTTGAAACTCAAAAATGGAGTTTTTGGCCAGTTCTGACTTATGAAGACTTGAGGGAGTTTGAGGGCTTGTAAAAACCTATCTTATGTTGCAAATAGTCTCCCTAAATATAAGCAAATGGTTAGAGGTTTTGAAATGATCAGAAAACAAGAGATCACATGTTATGGATTTTGCCTTGTTTTTGAAGCAACATTGACAAGCATTATTCCCAGGAAAGGTACAAGGATTGTAGGGTGACTGAAACCTTTAAACACACTTATTATGATTGTGTAGAATGTGTTTGTGCAGAAAGAATAAATGCAAGGCTCACTGCAAGCTGACTTTGCATAAAGCTTGCTTTTCTAAAATGGCAATGTTGCCTTTCTTCCCAAAATGGAATTATACTTGTACAGTGCATTGAATGCTTGGATTAAAGCTTCCAACAACTGTGAAAACACTTAATTATGGAGTGAAAGTCAAGTTAGAAGCCTGCAAAGTGAGATTTGTACAGCATGCTTGAAGATTGGATCAAATGTTCATCATGAAAATGGCTTGAAAAACAAGAATGGAACCCTAACTTCATCTCTTCGAGTCTCCCTGCTAAAAAATGATCTCAATGATTTCTTGGACATTTTAGAAATATTTTAAAATGATATACAACCCATCTTTAAATTGATTTTGAAGATTCATCTTGGAACTATGTGAAAAATTGCCATGAAGTTAGGTCAAAAAATCTGCCTAACTAGGGCAAAATTTCACTAAGTCTTTTTTAGTTCATGAGCATGTATTCATAAAATTATAACTTGAGATCTAATCACTTTTGGAATAAGTTATGTGAAGAAAAGTTGTAGATTTCCTGGAGATCTAAAACTTTCATGTTGGAATTTTCCTTTGAATCATCTTGCATCATAATGAAAAAATTGCTTAAAGTTATGAAAAAATAAGAAATTGTTAACACTTAGAAAAATTTCCAAGTTTAGAAATTTTGACTTTTCAAAATGAAATCTTGATTTCTTGATTTCTTGATGAATAAGTTTCATATTTTTACATGTTTTGATGAATTTTAATCTTTGATACTTGATTTTGACCAAAAAGTCAAAGTTTAACTTTTCAGTGTACAGTTGACTTTTGACCAGTTGACTGAAAATTCATTTGTCAATCAATTGATCTTGAGCAATGTTTTGAACCATGTCATTAGGTAAAAATGGTGCAATTGGACTCTTGAGATCATGCCTTAAACTAATTGATCATTTGTTAGGTAAAAAATCAGAAATTGCCCTTTCCTAGTCAAAACCCTAATTTTGACCATTTTGCCCTTTTGGAGATTTGATCAAATTTCTTGAGGAATTATGGTCCAAACATGATCAAATGATACATATGAGTCTAAAATATTGATGTGGATAAAAAATTATGAAGTTTGACTTTAAATTGGCCATAGTTGACTTTTCCCCCCAATACAACTGATATTTAGGTCAACTGTTCAATTGACTGAGCAAAAGAGTGATCCAAGGCTTGAAACTTGGCATGAGTAGTCTTGGGGTCCATAATGATCCATTAAAGTCATATGTGGAATTTGAATTTCAAAAATCCTTGTGCAAACTCAAACCCTAATTTTGGTCATTAGTGGTTAAGGAGATGTCTTGAGCTGATCAACCCTAGTGCAGTCTTGAGTCAAAGGAGATCTTGTGAGAAAATTCTTGATAAGTGAGAGGGCAAATTTTTGGGTACAACACACGGGTTCAAGATGTAGAAGGCTAGGGCTTTGTCTTTTTACCGCTCTCTAGAAGAGTTGGTGTAAGTGAACCACTCGAGTTGTGAGAAAGTCATTATGTTCTCACTCAAAATCTGTGAAGAAATTAGTTAAGTATTGTTCTTGGAGGAAGCTTTGAAGAAACTCTAAGTTGTGGTCTTATTCAAGAGTCTTGGCTAGAAATTATCATGAAAGTGTGTCTTCTTGTTTGTTCAGAATTATTGATGTCCAATCGTTGTCTGTGATTGAAGAGGGATTGAGGAGGGACTCATATCTAGGTGAGTATTAGGTATAAATTTAAGAATGGTATTGATTAAGTGAGAAGTTATAAACGGGGGAGTTTTGCTTCAAATTGATACTATCATAGTGTATTTGTCCCTGGCTTGGTATGCCCCCAAAGTAGGAGAGTTGCTCCGAACTGGGTTAACAATTATGTTGTTTTATTTATGCTTTTCAGTATTATTTTCATTGTTTATACCTTTCTTGTTTGTATATGTCGGATCATATGTCCAACATGTCATAGGACATCTGAGTTATGTCGTACCAGAATTTCAATTGGTATTAGAGCAGGCATCCTGTTTGTTTCTGGATGAGATACAAAGAGGATGCTTTCTGGTTTTTGTGAAAGGTAGAAGGTTCTACTGAAAGATGTTTGAAGTTGGAGAGTTCATATTGTTGTTTGAGCGGTTCCTAGAAGTGGAGGATGGATTATTCATGACAGGGTATGTATTGGACCTATTGTACTATTTTCAAGTGTGTAGCTTTGGTGGCAAACTATTGTGTTGAGGGTTTGATTTATTTTAAAAACTAGGTTAACTTGTTGCATTGGGAGTTTGGTGTGTTTGTGCAAGGGTTTCTATGTTGTGCCTGAAGGTTGTTGAGGAGTTTTCTGGTTTGTATTCCACTGCATGTATATCTGATGGAAAATTCCAGGTGGTTTTGTGTGTTGAGTCTGCAACACTCTATTCTCCTCTGAAGGTATATCACATGATGGGTGATACTTGGGGAGAAATCCAACTAGCTTACTGATGTTTCCAAAGATACTTGAGGTCTATCCCAAGTTCACTCATAAAGGCAAATTTAGATGAGTTTGTTGAAGAGAGATCTGAAGAAAAGTTAGAAGCAGTTTATTTTTGCTTCCAACCCTAAAAGGCCAATCTCTAGGATTTGATTGAGGATCTATTGGTGTATTCCCATGTGAAAGGAACTAATTTCCTACCAGATGTTGGAACATCAAGCTAGTAGATTATGCATAATCTTGTTGGATAAAGGTAGAGTATAGCAGATGCTTGGGGGCTAAACAAATATGTGTTGATCACATATTTTTGGAACCTACTCTTGATCTGGAAGATGAGGCATCTATGTCTAGGAAGTTTCTTTGATAGAAACATATCTTAGACAAAATGTGTTAGTCAGGACATGATCAACATATTGGATACTCATTAGATTAGTTTATGTCTTATCTAAGTGAGTTGGAGTGTTGTGGTTGTGCTCTGTTTTCCTGTGGAGGCTTGATAAAGGTATCTCATCCGAATCCTTTATATATGGAGGACAAGCTAAATTATCAAGAACTTTATGTCTAACATCTGGTAGATCCTTCTGATCAAAGGAGACAGGTTTACTGAATCTTGTTTATAGACATGGAACAAGTTCTTGTTAAGGGAAGAAATATACTCTGTACAACAACTGTATGATTCTCAAGGAATTCTTAGCAGTTAATAAGGGGGAGTCCTTAATCTAAAGCTAGAAGAAATTGAAGGAGTGTCATACATAATGTCTTGACATCCTTGAATTGAGGATTTATCTTTCTCAATATGTCTGGTGGTACTTTTCATAAATAGTATGGAGGTTGTTTACTCTAACTTGGTATTCTTATTAAGTCTATGAGAGTATGGAACTCTTATTCTATTGTTGTGGAAAGGTCTTTCAAGGTTTGTTTGCATTGGAGTTGTGTCAACTGGAATTCTGTGGTTGATTGGTGTGTGCACTGTTGACATGTCATCTAATTCTCCTAGGATGAGCATTTTAATTATCTTAAGCAAGGAGGAGTTATTAGTTTGGGACCAAAGGATTATGGTTCCCTTGTATCTATGGGAAATTCCTCTCTCTACTAGTGTTCAATTATGTGGTGTCCTCACATGATGGAATAAATGTTTTTTGCAAGGCCTGAAGGGAATCCTTGTGTGATGAAGAAGCAGACTTATTCTGAACAGTATGTTTCTGATGACCAGTAAATGCCATTTTGTTGAAGTTTTCTCCAGATACATGTTAGATGGAGACTCCTCTTTAGGTGCAGAAGGTTGGAATCTATCACCTCAAAGTCAGACAGGAGGTCTGAACATTGTGCTTATAAGAAGAAATCTTCTTGAGGTGTGCATTCTCTGCATGTATTGGTTTGAGTTTGAAGGTTGATCAGCTACTGATGGTTGATCCTCTTATATCTCTTGCAAGAGTTATAACTTACTATGGTGTCTCCAGACCATAGTTAACGGTAAAATCCATGTGTTGAGACTGATGTCGGATTTGATGTTGGAACATCGACTTAAGGTGTATCTTATTCCTTCAGCCAAGGAAGTTGTTGTTGTCCAGAGTAGAGTTTTAAGGTCAATCCACTAGCCTAATCTATAACTGTGTGAATGCATATCAGCTGGTGCCAAACGTATGCAGAAGAAGGATGTCAGACCAAATGCCATACCTTATGTGATAAGGTAATCTTATATGACTTATGATTACTTTGATGGGAGCTGAGTATTTGTCTGTCCTCTAAAGAGTTTGTGCATGATACTGATGGTGAATACTTTGACGGGAGACTAATTATTTGTCTGAGAAGTTATAAAATTTTGCATTCTGAACATTGTGGTTCAGATAATATGTGAGAGTTTATTTCTCTCCATGGCATTCAAGTGTTTTGAAAAACTTGAGTAAGCTACACCGACTATGTGTTCTATTGGGAGCTTCTTAAAGGATTCTTATGCATAATGAGTCCTTTGAATGATAGATCAAGAACCAGCTTGATTGGGTTCTCTATATTATGGATTTGATGTCCCACATGATGTCTTAGCATCATGATTATTGATGGTTGTTTTGTTTTTAATGCTTGGGGTTGTGCATGTGAAGTTGGATGCTCAAGCATTATTGTCAGAAGTGGCATTTCTGACTATGTGGATTAGAATGCAGAGAGTCTAATTCTGTCTACAGTAGTATGCTTGGTGAATGCATGACTACTTTGTTTAAGACTCCACTAGTATCAGAAACTACTAGTATATGTAAGGACAAAAGATTGCTGACAGACACTGATGTCTGAAGCAGAGTGTTTAGCGGAGGTGTCTTTCTTCTGTTGCAAGTCACTCCATATGAGTCTTGATAATCTGGATTTTAGTGAATCTTTTAAGAAAACTAAGAGCTTTTGGAGTTTGTGAGTGACTTCACACCTAGTATGCATGACATCTTTCCTATTCGAAAGGTCATGATACAAATTGTGGTTATGAAAGGACTGTGATCAAATGTGTCCTTGTGTTGTGAAGGAGCCAGAGGGTGGATACATTCTCAAAGAGTGAGAGTATCTGACTCAGGATTGACTCTACTAAGGGAGTCGGGGTTCAGCATATTCGGGATGTGTTGTTCTTCAACATGAAAGAATGAAGTATTTCATGTGGTTTCATCTAGTGCTCAAGTTTTCATCTTCATCTGGAGCATTGGTTATTCATAACATGGGGAGTCATGTATTTTTCTGTACATTGATGCTGCAATGGTACATATATTGTTTAGCTAGAGTGTTGTTCAAGCTTGTGGAGATCTTATGCCTCTTATGAGGATGTGATATCAGACAACATGTTATGACATTATGAAATGTTTGGTGATCTTGAGAAGGCATGGTTGGTTTTAGCCACGTGAAGCTGGGTGATTAAATCAGAAGTTCACATATCTCTTGTGTGTTTAATGGTTGAGCCTGAGAGAATTTATTTATCTCTACAGATTTTTTGAAGGACTCTCTAAAGGTCTTTATTATTGAGAGATGTCACAAATGTGATATTCTGATGTCTTGGTGTGTGTCACTAATTCTAAGTGAAAGGAGAACACTTAGAATCCAGCGAAAGACAATGTGGATGAAGATGTGTTGGTAAACATTTTTGCTTGCAATGTCTGACTTGATGTCATAACATTATTCAGGACATGTTTCCTATAAGACCAACAAGGGAGTGATATGAACAGTTTGATCAAACATGTTTCAGAAGGTGTGTTTGACTATGCATGTGCATGTATTGGGACTGGTTCTTTTCAGCACAAACAATCCAGGGCTATTAAAGACGTTCAAAGTTGTTCTTGGACGGTGCACATTGTTGTTTGGTGGCAGCTTCTCCTCAAATAATGTTTCCTTTGACCAAGATTATTGCTACATTCAAGGACCGTTATTTCCCAAGAAAATGATCAGTTATTTATAGAGGGTTCTCCTGTCCTCTTTCACCATACGAGTGTTCATCATCATAATGGGTTTTATTCGAATTTGGGCAAGTTGTGCATGGGCATGGTATTGTGAAGGCTTCCTTTGCCAAGTTTTTGCTAAAAAGGAGGATAAATATGGTGATCAAGGTGCCCAAGGTGTTCGGATGATTAATTTGGAGGCTGCTTTTATAGATCTGTCACAAAGATGTCAGATAAGAAGTTATATATCTTATGTATGTGTTCTTTTGTGACTTGTGATATGAGTTATGAACATAATTGTGACTTGTGTTCTGAGTTACCTAGAGTGGCGGTTGGATACTTCTTAAGTTCCCTCTTATTCCACATATTGAATGGTGGTTGCTTCATGGTTCTCTTTTTCCACCAGTTGAAAGAAAGATCTATTCATCTGTGACAAGAACATGTTATTGGGTTGAGGGGGAGTGTAGACCTATAATCTTCCTCGTCAGGATTGGTTATATCAAATATCTCCAGGACTTTCCTTCCTTTTATCCTGAGGTTATTGTTCTTTGATGCTGAAGTTTGTACTACAATGGAGCTCATTCAAAATGCTGGAAAGAAGATGTCAGACAAACATGTCCTAACATCTTTACTGAAGACTGGCTCCATGTTGTTGTGCTGCTGTGATAAGTAGTTTTTGAGGACTACTGTTGGTGAATGTTTTTGTTTATTGTTGTATTATGAATTGTAATGTTTATTATTTGTTTTAGCCAAAATTTTCCAAATGGGGAGATTGTAAGTTCCTTAGTTTTAAGGATGGGCATTAATTTTTGTAAAAAAAATATAACAATAATATGTTAGATAGGATGTGTTAACTTGATAACAGGAACAAGTTGATAAAGAAGTCATATCTTATGTTAGAACATGTTGAATTAAAGTGTTTCAACATCTGGAACAACATGTCAAATAAGATGTCCTATGAAGGAGCATACGACACTACGCCTGAGCTGAAGCGGATAGTTAGATTCTGTTATGATTTAACTGATGCATAATATTTTGGGAATATTATGTAATCATATGTGGCGCTGATTTAAAGGTCAAGAAGAATCAAATTTGAATATTGAAGATTATGCAGTTTCTAAATATGGAGATATTCTAGGAAACTAATGATTGAAGACCTTGTTTGTAGCAGAAGTTACTCCTGGTTGTTACAGTTGATATACTATGATTTGAAGGCCCAAATCCAGTTGGGTTTAGGTTATAAGTATAAGTCTTTGTAACCTAGTAAAGGCACGGGTTCAAGATGTAAAAGTCTAGGGCTTTTTCTTTTTGCCGCTCTCTAGGAGAGTTGGTGTAAGTGAACCACTCGGGTTGTGAGATGGTCACTGTGTTCTCACTCAGAAGCTATGAAGTAATGAGTTAAGTATTATTATTAGAGGAAGCTTTGAAGCAACTCCAATTTATGGTCTTAGTTAAGAGTCTTGGCTAGAGATTGTCATGGAAGTGTGTTTTCCTGTTTGTTCAGAATTTTTGTTGTTCAATCGCTATCTGTGATTGAAGAGGGAATGAGGAGGGCCTTATATCTAGGTGAGTCTTAGATAGAAATCTAAGAAGGTTAATGATTAAGTGAGAAGTTTTAAATGGAGGAGTTTACCTTTAGATTGATACTATCATAATGGATTTGTCCCTGGCTTGGTATGCCACCAGAGTATGAGAGTTGCTCTGAATTGGGTTAACAATTATGGTGTGTTGTTATGCTTTTCAGTACTATTTTCATTGTTTATACCTTTATTATTTGTATATATCAGATCATATGTCCCAACATGTCATAGGACATCTGAGTTTTGTCATACTAGAATATCAGTATTCAATTGATGAGCTTGATGAACTCACTGACTATGTATATGATTGGAATGATCATGATAGAGCCATCCGCGTAAGGTCTAAAGTGACACAAGCTGAAGTAGTAGAAGTCGGTTTAGTAAGGGGAATGTTGGGATGGTCATACATGAATAAAGCGTCTATTGCACAGTAGTCAACCACCTCGACTTTCATGGTAAGAGTAAGGAAATAGGAATTTCCAAGATTTCGACTAGATGAAAAGAGCCTTTCATGTGGTCCTTATAGTCGAGGAAATCTGAGAGACACTTGTGAAATAGCAACAAGGGAATTCTACAAAGGGGTCGAGCTTGAAGTCGGTATGACTCACTTCTCAATTGTTGTTGTCAGTGACAAAAAAGGACTTGATAATCAACTGGATGGAAATTTTTTTGGAGGTCTAAACAGATGGGCCAGACCTTTCTGGTTGCTCTGATGTGTGGGAAGTGCTTAAATGGATGATGTGCTAGACCCTAACCCTGTTTGATTTACCTAAGTAGTGAGTGGTAACCTAGCAAAGGGTCTACAGAATACGTGATAGTGGTGGTCTTCAATTCGGAAAATCTTGGATGTCCAGTTGGCGAAAGGAACTATTGTATCTCCTTGATTATTTTTACATGCCTAAGTCCTAAAACTATGCTAGGTATCAACTGAAGTGAATGAACACGCCTAGTGAAGTAGGCCATATTTCCTACTAGTTATGTTTTATCTAACCCCGAGTGAGGCCGTATAACTACGCTACATGTCATTGATTAGGTGAATATAACTAGTGGCTATCTAAAGGATTAGCGGGACGATCGCAGTATGTATCGGTTATTTGGAACCATAGTATTTCTATCTGGTGGGATTTGATCTTACTCAATTAGACTTTATAGGGTGTTAATTAGTTGTAAATATCTTTATTCTATAGTTAGTTGGATTACACAATCCATTGGTTGGAGTTGGTAGTAGTCAGTTGGACTCCATCAATTGTTACGCGTCGATGCACTATTGTGATGCAGAAAATTGGACTACATAATTATTTAGATCGGGTAGACCTACGAAACTCTACAAACTAGTATATTTTGGAATCATATGCGTATGTTGATTTATATGGGTGTCGCACTCATTTAGAGAATACATTTCTAAGGTAAGTGTTCATTATTATTTCTTTATGTTGGTGAACATGTTGAATGTTATGTATTTTTTCATGTCACACTCTTGAGGCAAATCACTAATGTCATTCGGAAACACCTCTGGAAATTCACTGAGAACAGATAACCTGACACTTGCAACCCCATTGTCGACGTGCAATGATGAAAACATTGCAAACATACGAGCTTCATATTCTAAGAGTTCTTATACTTGATTATCAAATATAAACATCAATTCCTCACCTTCGTCGAACTTAGATTCACACTCTGGAGGCAAGTCATAGATATCTTTAGTAAAAAAATCAGGAAATTACACATCATTGACATATCAATAGCTGTCACATTGCTCTCTAATCTCCAAGAAGAAAACATCAACAATACCTGACCGTTCTTCCTCAAAGATGTCCCAAATTGACCAGAAGACAATAATCTCGATTCCACGCTCTCTTCAGGTTTGAGAGACAAAACAGCTTCAACAACACTTTAACTCTTGCAATCAGCAGCACACCGAACCAACCCTTCACAATTGAAACATCTCAGAGTAGAAAAAGCTCATCCACCACTTGTTTCAATCCCACCTATTGTACCCCAAAATTTTCCCTCCCATATTTCTCAAAACATTTCAAGAATGATACTCAAGTTGCTCAGGGTAGTCCAAGGGTTGGCCAGACAAGCTCTCTCCTAAGGCAGTCTACCTCAAATTAGGGTTTCATGTTGAATCAAGATACTTGAGTCCAAGGGACCCCAAATGCTCAACATTGTCCTAATATGTTCCCAAGAACATCCATGTCAATTTTCAAGCCCTACAGAGGAAATTTGCTCAGTCAATTGCTCAAAGGCCTGAAAATCGACTGTGCTAGGGCAAAAGTCAACTGTGGCCCACATACAGTCAAACTTCAAGATTTTTAGTCAAAATTCTCATTTTTAAGAATATTTCATCATTTGATCAAGGGTTGATCAGGATTCATCAAGGATTGCTCATAATTCACCAAGACTCAAAAGTTGCTAAATTAGGGTTTTGTAGGAAAAGTCAACTCAACTTTGACCAAGCATAACTTTCTCATACTTTATGAGAAATGACCCATCCAAAGCTCATTTTGAAGAGAATGAAATTCCCTACATTCCATCTTCATCTCCCAAGTTTAGAATATGCACTCACAAGAAGTTATGAATTTGGACATTATAGGTCATTTTGAAAAGTCAACAAAAACAACTTTTTTGTCAAAGCTTCATACATGAGCATGGAATATGAAATTGAGATGAGACCAAAAGGGTTGATTAGAGGACATCTCAAGATTTATAAAAAGTCCAAGAACACCTCCAAAGAGTCAAAATTTAGGAAGTTATGCATTGGTGAAATTGACCCTTTTTGCAGAATGGCCAAAAGTCAACTATCCCTAAAACTTCAATTTTTTCCAAATGGGCCCAATCTTTTTCACTTGTTTTGAGTTGGAAACATATTCCACGAGCTCTAGCCCTTGCCACTTGTCATTATCATGTTTTTATTATTTATTTTGATTTTTATTTGAATTTATTCAATTTAAATCAAAACAAATCTTATAAAATCCAAAATATTGAAAACAAAAGATTTTGTGCTTGTTTCAGGTTTTATTATACAGCTAGCATCAAATCAAACTCATGTAAAGGCATGTGTGCACAAAATGATTGGATTTGGATCAATTTTGGAAAGATTTTAAGGTGAATCAAATCAAGATCAAGGACATTGATGGAGGAAGATTGAGGCCAGGTTTTCAAACCTAATTCACTCCTTAATACATATAGAAGCAATGCAGATCAAAAGCTAGGTTAGAAGCAGGCGCAACAAGGAGAACAAAATTGAAAAAAATCAAGAAAAAGTGCAAGATCGAATTCAGTGTTACAGGCATCCTCATGGCCTTCCGGCTATCTCAATCACTTCCTGAGACTCCCAGCAAGCGAAAGCAGTCGAAACCAAGCATTTTCAAGCCCTATATAGCGCTGTAAGTCAGTCACGATACCCAACATTTCTTGAATTCGAATTCCATGATTTAGGCATTGTTAGCATGAATTAGCCACATATTCTTGATCTATGGAACATTTGCAAGCTTCCTGTATTGATTAATTGCATTTATATGGCCTGGGGTGGATTTCACCATTGTTAGGGTTTTGGATTCCATTTTAGGGTTTTTGCTTGCAGGTGAAATTAGCTTTCATGAATGGTATCATCATGTTCAGGAGGATGAGACGAGTCCAACCATGTCATTAGATGTCATTTATATGGCCCATGGAAGATTTGGGAACGAACCCTGTTTATAGCAACGGACAAACGTCTGTAGGTAAAAGTCTGGGACTTTTACCCACAGAGAGAGGAAGAAGATGACCAGTTGGCACCCTTCCATTGGCTTGTTCAAATTTCGCGTGCTGAATTGATATATGTGGCTTTTTTAATATTTGTTTATTGTTTTGTAATATTATTACAACAAGAACAATTGGCCCAGTGGTAGCCAGGCAAGCTTTAAGGCGTTGGAAGCTTGAGGTCAGGGGTTCGACCCCTGCCTCCACCAAAATGCATTTTTCTTAATTTCTTTCAGGTAATCTCATGTGCGTACCAAGCCAAGGAGTATCATACGTCTCCATAATCCAGCGTGCCAAGTGGCCAGATGGCCAAATCTGATGGCCATCCAAGATGGAACACCAAAAGCCAAGTCAAACGCGTAGCACAGGATCTCACAAGTCAACGTGGGCTTTAGATTGTTGGGCCCAGCATGCTATTTGCACCCCTCCAAAACACTATTCAGGCCCAATTTCTTTATCTAGTTTTTTTTTTAATTTTATTTATTTCCTTTAATTAATTTATTTATTTACTAACCAATTAAATTATTTTCTTTTTTATCAAAAAGTCACAAAATATTATTTTTCACCAATTAGATTTAGGTAGATTTTATTTTTATTTAAAAAATTAATTAATTTAATTAGGTTTATTAATTTAGAAAACTCTAATTATTTTGTAAATAAATTAAAAATAATTAGAATAATTAGGTTATATTCCAAATTCAATTTTACTTTCTTTTCTTAAAAATAACAAAAAAACCAAAAATAGGTCTTTTAATTATTTTTACTAATTAATTTAATCACTAATTAATTTTTGTATTTAATTTAGAAAACTTAATTCTTTTCTTTAAAAAATATTAAAAACAACAAAAACAAATTTTCTTTTAATTAGGCTAGAAGGGTCAAAACCCTAATTTCTCGTCGATCTAATTTTTTTCTCGCTCGCTTTATTTTATTATTTTTACCCTATTGATGTAACTGCCTACAGTTTGTAATAGTTTAATTAGGTCATTTATTTTATTTATCGCTTTATTTTTCAAAGGGTTTGTTTTTGGCTATGTAAATACCCGAAGCCTTGTAATAGCGTAGTTTAATTTCTGCAACTTTAAATTCCACAAATTATTAACTGTTAGATGTATGATAGTAGGATGTATGACAAGAATGTATGATTAATCTGAAAACAGTTAGATCACCCTAAATGTTCAAAGATAAATAAACTGAAATTGAAACACTCGCACATGCGCACTCCTAGGGTACACTCCCACTTGGTTGCCTTCGGTAAACGGTCATTGAGTATAGGATGCTTTAGTGGTCATCCTTTTGTCCAAAGATCAAAGTTGCCTCGGATATTGTTGCCTCGGATAATTGATCTAAGACACTAGGGTTACTACTAAGACGTCCTAACATTGCTTTAGTGACCGTACGTCCCTTTCGAATTGACCCTTAAAACTCCAACGACGGTGCTACCTACTCACTAATAGTGGGATAGCGTTATCTAAAGAAAATGAACATATAACGATTCTTTTTTCGAGTAGGTAGATTAGTTCTTAAGTACTGGCTCAAACAAAACAAACTTTTTCACACTTACACTCTTTTACAAACAAAATTTTCAAAAACACTTCATTACACTCTTGAAGACAGAAGCAAGAGTTAAATCAAAGTCAAAACAAAAACTTTTCAAAGCACACAAACACAAAGAAAACAATTTTTAAAATGATGAGCAAGTACCTAAGAGCCCGTAGATAACTACGGATAGAAAGGGTGCTAATACCTTCCCTTTCTATAATCTACCCCCCGTACTCAGAAATATCTCGAAAAAGGAATTTTTCTGTGCTTTTTTCCTTTCCTTGTTGGATAAAATAAAAGTCGATGGCGACTCTTGCTTACCGCGACATTTGCAAACAAAAAACGCAAAGCAGCAACTCCTTAAAAAATAGGGAAACACGTCCCGGTTCTGGACACCGTATCACACCACCTCTAAAAACACGTGGTTAGAAAACAAGGAAGTATCGACAGTGTTTCACACACATGTCATCTAAGGAACAAACAACATTAGACAACTTGGCCAGACGGATCGACCTGTTCCGATACCACTAATGTAACACCCTTCTAATCCCATGAGAATTAATCATATAATTTACGAATTAAAATCAAATAGAATCACCACTCAAGGGTGTCACACTTCATAGAAAACATCATAACAACAATCATTCTCTATAACACGGGTTACATTAATTTAAAACATGAATTTGTTCATAATTCATCACATCATTTAGAAACATCGCAGCCGATTTATCGTCACAAAATAAACTTCTTTATAAACAAAACTCATAATAATTTATCCTCATCACAAATTGGAATCAAAACCATTTTTAACATTTGGAATCCTCATCAAACAAATTAATCAAAGTATAGTAATCATTCGCAAAACAAAGTGTTCCCAACCCAATGTTACATATCAGAACAAGACACCTCTAATAAAAATAAATCACACACTCTGAAGCTATCTGAAATCCTGGTATATCAGATTTCAGATATCCTACAACATGTTGGGACATATGATTTGACTAGAAACACAGAGGCAAGGTATAAACAATAAAAACAATACTGAAAAGATAAACAACACACATAATTTTTAACCCAGTTCAGTGTACAACAACACCTACTCTGGGGGCTACCAAGTCAAGAAGGAAATCCATTATACAATATCAATTCAAAGCTAAACTAATCCCAAGTTTACAACTTATCAATTTATCACTACCCTGTGCAACTTCTACCTAGGTCCTCCCTTGATATGAGAAATCCCATCTCACATCCAATCACCACAATGGTGTATAACAGTCCAAGTCCCAGTTACTGTATCGATGGCCTCTCACCCAAATGAAGATACACTTCAAATACAAAATAAAAACCTTAATCAAGACACCCCTTGATTAAGAACAACATACTTGATTTTGCTTCAGAGCTTTGATCAAAAACAATACTTAGAGTTTCTTAACAGATTTCTCCAAGAACAATACTACCTCTTGCTTAAACGCTTAGAGGAGAACAATAACAAAGATTAAAACTTTGTAACACAGTCCAACTCACAACCCGAGTGGATCTCACAAATCAACTCTCCTAGAGAGTGGCACAATGACAAAGCTCTAATGATTCTACATTTTGGACCCGTACTAAACTACGTTACAAACACTTCTATTTATGAACTTTTCCCAATTGGATTTGGGCTTCAAAAACACAACAGAGAGACAGCAGAAAGTCTGCAAAAACTTCTCCAAGAAAATAGGTCTTCAATCATAACTTTCCTAAAATGTCTTCATATTTAGATAGTTTGAATATCTTGAAAAACCAACATAATATTTCTGATTTATAAATCTTGGACGCCATATAGGATTACTAAATATTCCCATAATATTCAGTAATTAAATCACAAAAACTGAATCCAGACTGTCAGTTGTAGTATACCTGATGTCCTATACTTTTGGTTAGGATATCCCTTTCAAAATGTTCAAACAACAAGTTGAAACATCTTCCAAACCGCAAAATTGTAACCATTCAGATGTCCTACTCTTCTAGTTAAGACATCACATTCGACATGTTGAAACTGCAAGTTGAAAAATTTTATAAACTGCAAAACTGTAACAGACCAGATGTCCTATACTTCTTGTTATGACATCACATTTGACACGGTGAATCTGCAAGTTAAAACATTTTGTTCAACATGCTGTTGCCAAGTTAATTTTACCAAAATACATGCCAATCATAATTTCAGAGAAATAACATTGTCCTTAAAGCTTCTACGAACTACTCCTGATCACCTGCGCATTACCCACATGGAGGAAATATTCAAACAGAAAGGGTGAGTAATCACGATTCATTATAAAATACATAAGGAAAAGATTAGTAGTTAACACAACATCAACACATAACAACACATACTAATCATCAATACTTCATATTCATAAATACATCATAAAATCACATGTACATCTTTTATCAATAAAACACCATGTAATCACATGATTCATAACTACCATCACATAACAGCTCATCAATAAAATTCATGCAATGTCACATAGAATGTTCATGCAATGCAACTAACTCATGCATGTGGTACCAAATCTATGATGAACACTTGGTCATCACCCTCCAAAGATCCCCACTATAGGATCTATTCCCTCTTGGAACCGAAGCACGTCATAAACGCACACAATCCACACAATGGGATTAAGGCTCGTCATAAGCGGAACACCTTTAAAATTAGTGGACCACCGTCCAAAAATGCTCTGAATGCATGATGCACAACAACTTCATATGAAAATTCTACCACGGCTAGTCAAGTGTGTCATCATTCACATAATCATCATAGAATCATCATAGAATCATCACATAATCATCATATAATCATCACATAATCATCTTCATATAATCATCATAGAATCATCTTCACATAGCATGCATTACATATTTAAACATGCACGTCATTAAAAATCATTATGAATCACATCATTTACATCACAACAACATCATTAACAGATCATCACAATAGAACATCATAATCAACATTATATTCATCATCTAAAATTGAACATCATAGTATACAAACAAGTATAATTCCTTTGCACAAGTTCCACAAAACAACAGAACTTGACACACACCAAACACATGTCAACATATTAAATAGTTAGAATTCTGGTACAAAAAATAATTTCAAGTTAAATTACACTAAATCAGCTTTCCAACAATTCGAACGACGTATCAATCAGACACCTGAAACTAAAGTTATGAATTTTTGAAGTTTTTAGAAAAAAATTGATATAGCCGAGTAACGTGTTCGTTGAATCTGAGTATCCAATTACTTCAACCCAGAAAACAAAATATGCAGTTTTTCACTGAGGTAACCGGTTACTCATTTCAAGTAACTGGTTACTTCAACCCAGAATTGCCCAAAAACACGTTTTAACAGCGTAGTAACAGGTTACTTAATTTCCAGTAACCAGTTACTTCATTGAAAGAAGCACTTTTCTGCAACTTTTTCAAATGAAAATCTCTTTAAGCCATCCCCAAACCCCATTTTTCTTACAAGTCATTTAACTTATGTTTTAACACAAAAAAATCAAATTTTAAAAGGTTCAAATCCCAAATATTTTTCACTGATAACACCCATAACTTAGTCCTGACACTGACTCGCAACCACACACAATGACACAACATCTACCATCAACAATCCCATCAAATACAGAATTTCCACAACAACATTACATGATTTATTATTCATATATCACATAGTAACATCAAAATACATCTTCCCATCATGTACGTCACAAATCGAAACATACAGACATCATAAATCAACAAATTCATGATATATTTCATCAATTCAATCACACCACAAAACCCTACATCACCTAAACCTTATATAAATCATAATAAAAAACGATTAAACCCCTTACCTTAATTCTTAGCAACCTTGATTCCTTCTTCTTTGCATTCTACAACAAATCTCTCTAAGCCCTAGCCTTTTCTTCGCGTCTTCACGTTACCCCCAATTCTATGATCATAAACAATGATCGTTGTTCTTATATTTTATATTTATACCCCTAGGACCATGTCTATTCTATTGAAGGTGCGAGAACACACGATAAAGGGTGTTTGAATTGGGTTGCACCAAATATAATCTTTTTGCAACTCAAAACACAAAGATAATGATTGCGACTTTATGAGTCTGTCAGAATTACTGACTACAAGCACATAGTCTAATCGTGTAATTTTAAAAGGATCTCGAACCCACAGAGACAATTAATCAAACTAATTCTATATAATGTTACTATGTAATCTAAGGCTGAAAATTAATCTTAGTTTCTTTTAGAGAAATATGGAGTAAATTCAAGTTTAATAAAATATGTGAAATAAGGGATACCAGTATGTAATTTATCCGACTTCAGGGATCCGACTAACCATTGGTTTTGTTTTTCTCAAAAAAAAATTTCAGTAGAAAAATATTAGTTTAAAAATCCTTATTTCACACTCTCATGTTTATTGACTTAGACTATATTCTTAAATCTAAATGTTTTCTCCCGCTGTCTCATTTTAATTTAAAAACACTTTTTGGAAACCAATAAAATCTAATTGATCCTAAGGCGCTCTCTCTGTATTTAGAATCAATGTTCAGTTACTACTATCCGATTAAAAATCTCAAACTCTCGTTGTATTGATTTTAACCTTCGTTGTCTTTTACTCTCGTAACAAATTTTTTTTTTATTAATTTATTTAAAAACAAAAACTAGGAAAGAAGTTTATAAATATTAATACCAATAGGTTTTCGAATCCCTTCAATCATAGTTTTGAATAGAGACATGCTATTATGGTAATTAATCATAAAATAGAACATGATTTCTATAACGTAAATATAAATAAATCTTGTATTATTAACCTGGAAATAAATCTCTAGTACAAAAAGAATTGACTACAACTTGAAAATTAATCTTCATGATCCTCCACATATGTCAGCAGGATTCACTTCTGAAAGTACAAAATTGAAGAAAAGTTAAAACTTTAAATCTAAACTAATGTTGCAATAGCTCCCCGATGTGGAAAGCTATTACTTTAAAATAGTGATTTTTATGCTTAGAAACTAGAAATAAAAGTTCTCTGAACAATGGAAATTCTTCGACCCTGTAAATGGCAATTCTTCTTCCTTTTACAGAATGTTGTATTCAAGTAACTCTGTTGTACCTCAAAATTTTCCCTCCCATATTTCTCTATACATTTCAAGTGAGGTCCTCAAATTGCTCAAGGAAGTCCAAGGGTCGACCAGACAAACTCTTTCCTAAGACAGTCTACCTCAAATTAGGGTTTAAGTTTTTATCAAGATGTTTGAGTCCAAAGGATCCCAAATGCTCACCATTGTCCTAATATGTTCTCAAGATCATCCATGTCAAGTTTCAAGCCTTGCAGAGAAGGTTTGCTCAGTCAATTGCTCAAAGCCCTGAAAATCGACTGTGCTAGGGCAAAAGTCAACCATGGCCCACAGACAGTCAAACTTCAAGATTTTTGGTCAAAATTCTCATTTTGAAGTATTATTCATCATTTTATCAATGGTTGATCATGATTCGTCAAGGATTGCTCACAATTCATCAAAACCCAAAAGTTGCTAATTTAGGGTTTTGCAGGAAAAGTCAACCCAACTTTGACCAAGCATAACTTTCTCATACTTTATCAAAAATGACCCATCCAAATCTCATTTTTAAGAGGATGTAATTCTATACAATCCATCTTCATCTCCCAAGTTCAAAATATGCACTCACAAGAAGATATGAATTTGGACATTATAGGTCATTTTGAAAAGTCAACAAAAACACATTTTGGGTCAAAGCTTCATACATGAACATGGAAGACTCAATTGAGATGATACCAAAAGGGTTGCTTAGAGGACATCTTAAGCTTTTTAAAAAGTCAAATAATACATCTCTAGGGTCAAAATTGAAAGAGTTATAAGCATTTTCAAAGTTGACCCTTTTTGCAAAATTCCCAAAAGTCAAATGTGTCCAAAATTGCATTTTTTTGCCAAATGTGCTAAACTTTTTATGCTTGCATTGAGTTTGTAATGTGACCCACGACCCATGATCCCTTCCATTTGTCATTCTTTTATTTTTGTCATTTATTTTGATTTTATTTCAATTAAATCAAATAAAATCAAAATAAAATCATGAAAATATCAAAAACTAATCAAAGCTTGAGATTTTGTGCATGTTTAGGTCTATTATACAACTGGAGATGGAATCAAATTGCGCAAGGTTCATTTGGACACAAAAGGATTGCATTTGGATTGATTTGGAAAGATTTGCACAAGGATCAAATCATGAATCAATGATCTTAATTGGAAAAGATTTGATACAAGTTTGCAACCCTAATTCGTTCTAGGGTACATAAGGAACATGTTCAGATCAAAAACAAAGGGATTGGAGGCGTGCAAAAGAGAAAGCAAGTTTCAAAAAATTGGAGAAAAGTGGCAAACTGATTTCCATATTCCAGATCAATTCAAAGAATTCTAGTGATCCCAATCGTTTGCTGGACGTCCTAGGATCCTATTTCAATCACTAGCAAGCTTCTCCACACCTTGAAACGCACTGTAAGAGTCACACGATTTCCATACTTTCTTGAATTCGAATATCATAATTCTGGAAAATTTAGCATAATTCATTGATATATTCTAAAACCTTATGATTTTTGAAAGCTAATGATTATATTTAATTGCGTTTTCATTGACTATACAACAAGTTGCCATAGTTAGGGTTCTTGCTTTGTTTTTAGGGTTTTTCTGTACAGGGACAATTGGCCATGGATAGTGGTACCATTATGCTCGTGAAGTTGAAACGAGTTGATTGGTACCACTGGTTATGATTTATCATACAGGGACAAGGTTTTGGAGTGGACAAGGGTTGTACCTACGCCCAATGTCTGTAGGTAAAAGTATATGACCTAAAACGACAGAAGCGACGAAGGAGACGATGGCGTGGCACGCGGTGAATGGGTCATTTGAATTTCGCGCATTTTTGAATTTAGCCATTTGTTTTAGAATATTATATTTGTTGTTCATTATTTGTACAACTAACAAAGCTAGCACAGCTGGTAAGCGCGCAGGGAAAAAACGCCTAAGGGCCTTGGTTCGATCCCCAAGTCCCAACATTATTTCATGTTATTTTGCTTTACATAATCCGACGTGTGGGTACCCCATGAGTCCACCATGTACCATCAGCGACCAGCCATCAGATCATCAATATGCCAGATCTAAGGCTTTCCATATGAGGGCCTACCATGTGCACATGTCAAGCGTACACACAGGATTGAAAAAAGTCAAACAAGGCCATCTGCATTTGGGCTTGAATTTGCAAGTCACACCCGCTCCTTTGCTATTCAACCACCAGGCCCATTCTCATCCTTTTTTCTATTTTCTTTTATTTAATCAATTTGTTTAATTATTTTCTAACTACAAATAATTTCTTTTTTTCATAAAAAATCATAAAATCAATTTTCACAAATTTAAATTTAGGTTTTATTTTACCAAATTTAATTTAATATTAGTTTAATTTAATTTAGGATTAATTCTAACCTTTTCATGTATTTAAAATCAATTAGAAAAAAACTAGGGTTAGCATGTGATTTAATTTTTACTTCTTTTCTGAATAAAACAAAAATACAAAAGTAGGTTGATTTAATTATTTTTCTTAAATTTTAAATTAATTAGTAATTAGGTTTTTATTTATTCAATTAAAATCTTGTTTTCTCAAAACAATAAAAAAAAACAAAAATGATTTTTCTTTTTAAAGTTTCAATTAGGCTTAGTCGGGGTCAAAACCCTAATTCCTCTTCATTTAATTCATCGCGCACGTTTTAGTATTTTTCGCAATATTAATGTAACTGCTTACAGTATGTAATAGTTTAATTAGGATTTTCTTTTTATCGTTTTATGGGTTTTGGCTATGTAATTAATCCCCCACCCCGAAGCCTTGTAATAGCGTAGATTTTATTTTCCCGCATTTTAATTTTTTCGCAAATATTAACTGTTAGATGTATGTTAATAGGATTGTATGACAAGATTGCATGACAATTTAAAATGGCTAGAAAACCCTAATGTGCAAAGATAATAACTTGAAATCAAATCACTCGCACATGCGCACTCTTAGGGTATACTCTCACTTCGGTTGCCTTCGGTAAACGATCATTAAGTATAGGGTGTCTTAGTGGTTTCCCTCCTGTCTAACAAAGATCAAAAGTCCTGTTCGAAAATGTTTCCTAGGAAATGTTGCCTCGAATATGATCTTAAGACATTAGGGTTATTACTAAGACGTCCTAACATTGCTTTAGTGATCATATGCCCCTTACAAATTGACCCTTACAACTCCAATGATGGTGCTACCTATTTCTCAATAGTAGGATAGCGCTGTCTAAAGGAAACAAGAATAGAAACAATCCTTTTTCGAGTAGGTAGATGCTAGTAGATACTTGCTCAAAACAAACTTTTTCACACCAAACACCTTTCAAACAAAGTTTTCAAAAACAACTTCGTAACACTCTTGAAGACAGAACCAAGGGTTAAAACAAAGTAAAAAAACTTTTCAAAACAAACAAACACAAGCAATTTTAAAAGATGAGCAAGTACCTAAGATCCCATGGAAAACCATAGATAGAAAGGGTGCTAACACCTTCCCTTTCTATAATCTACCCCCCGTACTCAAAATCTCGAAAAAGGAATTTTTCTGTGCTTTTTTCCTTTCCAGTTGGATAAAATAAAATTCGGTTGCGACTCTTGCTTACCGTGACATTTTGCGAATACAAAACGCAAAATGCAAACCATCATTTCCAAAACAGTCGGTTCTGCCACCGTATCACAGAACTGGCGACTCTGCTGTGGAAAATAAAGTGGGGGTATACCTTAGGATCTAGGTCATTAAAATTGCTTCTCTTGTTTGTTTTGGTTGCTTTACTTTTAAGGGTTTTGTATTAGGAGTTACTATAGATCCTAACCCAGATATGGGGACACCTTTTAGGTAAGTAGCAATAAACTGTGAGGGAACTGTATGACGTAGACCGATATGGTTGAAGTAGTAGCTATGTTGATGTGGCACATTGGTTGGTACCGGTATCCCTTGTGGAGAAACGAGGAGAATATGGGGCCGTTATGTGTGTCGTTAAGCATCAACTGACCTTAGAACCCTTAATAGACCAACTTGGCCATTAGGAAGTAGTGAGATAGCCGCCCTCGGTGTAAAGCTGAGAACTGGTTGATACTCGATGCTACACTCATTGAGACCATACTCTCGATATAGTTCCGGCCGAAAGAAAAGATTGCGTGAGCTGAAACCATGACCGATGGAGGATGGTCAGTGATATTGAAAACCTCTAGAACCCGATTAATTTTGCTAAGATAGGTTGAAACCAACTGAACCTCAAGAGGGTAGTACCTAGACCTCATGCAAGCCTTAAACTTAAGGGCTTTTGTGTGACTTGTTTGCCTTTGCCATGCATGTTATCTGCTATACCTGTTGTGTTTATCATGACATCATGCATCATAACATAGCATGCATACTTCATTATACTAACCATTTCAAAGACCAAGGGAATTTATCTTTGTTCTGTTTTGCAGATTATGGCTTCCGTGCGCAGAAACACCATCCGAGTTAACTTTGTGCAAATACCTTCTCAACTTAAAGAGTTAGCCTCAAGAGTGTCTGAGACTTCTATGTTTATTAAGAGGCATGGTCAGCTTCTTAGCCTGGTCACCTCAAAGTTTGATGAGCAAATGATGAGTGTGCTTTTCTAGTTCTTCGATCCTGTGCATCATTGTTTCACTTTTCTAGATTACCAGTTGGTTCCCACTTTGGAGGAGTTCTCTCACTTATTGGGCATATCCATCCTTAAGCAGATGCCATTCACAGGTATGGAAGAGACTCCTAGACCAGAAGACATTGCCTCAGCTCTACATCTGAAACGGGCTGATGTAGTATCCAATTAGGAGACACAAAGCGGGGTCGAAGGTTTCTTAGCCAAATTTCTGATGGATCAGGCTCAACTGTTCTGGGATAATTTGGATTTTCAGGCTTTTGAAGATATCTTGGCTCTCCTTATCTACGGTTTAGTTCTCTTCCCGAATCCGGATTCCTTCGTGGATGTGAATGCGATTAAGATATTCCTTTCTCGCAATCCTGTGCCTACTTTACTGGGTGATATCTTGCATTCCCTCTACACTCGTACTGTGTGAAGAAGAGGGACTCTCATGTGTTGTATGTTGTTGTTGGTAAGGTGGTTTATTTCGCACCTCCCCAAGTCTGTGTTGAAGAACGAAGAAGGTTTGGGATTGTCCTACAGAATAATGTCACTCGCCCATACAGACATTCTTTGGAGTTCCAAGGCTATCGAAAGCATTGTTATCATTAATTGTTATGGGGGATGCCCTAATGTCCCATTGCTTGGAATCAGAGGGGGTATAACCTACAGTCCTTGTCTTGCTTTGCGACAATTTGGTCGTGCTCGGAGAGATGGCCCTCATGAGTAAATTCTTGAGGATATTGCATTTTACTACAAGGAAGACGTTGACGAGCACCGCCGGAGGTTTATACGAGCTTGGGGCATGGTGAACAGATCTGATCCCCAAGAGTTGAGACCAAGGACTTCTCTCCCCATGCAGCCTTATCTCCAATGGGTCCGAGCTCGATCCCAGAAGCTTGGGATGCCTTATGAAGCAGTATTGCCAGTGATTGTGGAGCCCACCAATGAAGAGGGCATTCCTTACACAGTCCTTTATCCTTACATGCCCATTGATCTTGGGGCATTATAGAGATCCTGGATTCAGCTGAAAGAGGAGTGGGATACTTATCGGGAGAAGTACCATGAGCAAGAAAGGAAGATTTTGAAGCTCACCAGGAAGCTCGAAGAAGAAAGGATGATCAATGACTACGTCAGCACAAAGATTAAACGTCCATGGGATTTCTGATTTTGCTTTTTTCTAGTTTAGATTTTTTTCCCATTTATTTCTTTGTAAACGCCTCAAAGGCATTGTTGAACCTTTTTATAAGTTAATCTAATAAAGTTTGTTTATTTTGTGGTTGGCAAATTTAAATCTCCCAAAGTCTTTGAAATCATTACATACACATCCAATTATCATGCACACCATTACAGGTACCATTACAAGTTTCTCATCTTCTTCGCTGTTTATTTCAGCAGTTATGTCTTCCGATCAAGCCATCAAAGATCTTCAGGCATAAAACGTCCAATTCCAACAATTGTTCTTAAGTTTGGCTAAAGGGCAAGATGATTTGAAGACCCTGATTTTGAAAGAGAAGAAGAAGAAGAAGAAGAAGAAGAAGAAGAAGAAGGTCGTTCTTCTGAATATAGGCAAAAGGTTTGGGGATAGGTTGAAACAACAAGCTGATCTGACATTTTCATCCAAGGAAGGGGAGAACCAAGAAGAAGAAAAGGGCCCCAGTCCTGCAATCTATGATGATGACACTGATTTTGATGATGAACAATATCCTCCTGCTGAGGATAGGTACAAGCAACTAGAAGACCGGCTAAGTTCTATGGAGATTCAGAAGATCCCTGGTTTGGATTTCGGAGAGCTGGGATTGGTATCGGGAGTGGTGATCCCTCATAATTTCAAAGCTCCGGTTTTTGCCAAATACGATGGAGTATCCTGTCCAAAACTCCATCTCCGCTCGTATGTCAGGAAAATCCAACCCTACACTACTGATATAAATATGTGGGTACATTTCTTTCAAGATAGTCTATCAGGGACTCAGCTTGAATGGTTTTATCAGTTGGAAGGAGCCAATGTCCAAAACTGGGAAGACCTTGCTGCTGCCTTTTACAGGCAGTATCAATATAAAGCCGACCTTTCCCCCACTCGTACTCAGCTTTAGAGTATGTCTATGGGTGCAAGTGAAGGTTTTAAGGACTATGCTCAGAAGTGGAGAGACTTAGCTGGAAGAGTGCAACCCCCTTTGTCTGATAGGGAGTTGGTTGACATTTTTATAGGGACGCTATCTGGTCCATTTTTCAATCATCTGATCGGCAGTTCATCATCTGGGTTTACTGAGTTAATCTTGATTGGGGAGAGAGTAGAAGCTGGTATCCAAAGTGGTAAGATACAGAAGGATACTTCATCAAGTGTGGTAAAGAAGCCTTTCACTGGTAAGAAAGAAGCTAGTGCAGTCTACGGTCTGAGGAGCCAAAGCAGACATGAACGCTGCCAAGCAGTAAATGCTGTAGTGATATCAAGACCCACAGTTTCTCCATAATGCAACAATCAACAAAGGGTGGAAAGACCACAAAGGCAGTACACTCGGCTCAATATGACCTTGTCTCAAATTCTACCACAATTATTGAAGACCAACCCGGTAACTCTGAGGGAAGCCCCGAAGAACCCCAACACCACATCTCCTCAATATAACCTGAATGCCCGCTGCGCCTATCACTCTAAAAGTCCAAGTCATGATACAAACAACTGTTGGGCTTTGAAGAACAAGGTGAAAGACCTGATCGAAGCCAAAGAAATTGAGTTTGACGTTCCAGAGAAGCCCAACGTCATAACTGCTCCCATGCCCAAACACGATCATGGAGTAAATGCTATAGACAATGATTTATTTGTGACTTCCGTGGAAGAAATTTCTACTCCTTTTATGACAGTTAAGAGGAATTTGTTGTTAGCCGATTTATTTCCGAGCTGTGGTGAAGGTTGCCATATATGTTCCATTCTACCTGCTGGTTGCCACTTATTGAAATCAGGTGTTCAGCGCCTGATGGATAACAAAGAGATCTTGTTCGAAAAGAATATGATTATGTTGGTTCCAATTCAAGATGTTGCCATCATAACCATTTCCGCCAATCCTTCCAAGGTTTCCTCGAGAAAGCCTGTTAGGATTACACTTGTCCCAAGAATTGTTCTGTTAATAATTATTGTCCCTGGTCCTATCTCATACACTTCGGATAAGGCTGTCCCTTGGCACTATGGTGCTGATGTATATTACCATGGAGTTAAGCAAGAAGAAGATGATGTTGATGTCAGCAATATTGTCGGGGCTAGCAAGGTCACCAAAAGTGGAAGACTCTTTTCTCCCGCGATTTCCCCTCTGACTGTTCACAAACCTGTTGCTATTCCATCTGCTAATACATCAGCTACTATCCCAGTTCATATTCCAGTTATTACCCCTGTTGCCGAGCCATCTGGGACTCGGGGAAAAGAAATCATAGGTGAGCCTGCCCGGACGGAGGCGCCTAAGAAGATCATTGTGGAAACCTCTAAGCATGAGATAGAGGAAATTCTGAAGATTATCAAGAAGAGCGATTACAACATAGTCGAGCAGCTGGGGCAGACCCCGTCCAAAATATCCATGTTGTACTTATTATTATGCTCTGAAGCCCATGCAAAGGCTTTAATTGCATTCCTCAAGACTGCGCATGTGCCTCAGGAAACTTCAGTCGATCAATTCAAAGATTGCGTAGCTAGTTTGACTGCCGACAATGGGCTGGGTTTCTCAGATGCAAATCTGACTGCTAAAGGAAGAAATCACAATGATGCTCTACACGTCTCAATCGAGTGCAGGGGAACTACTCTGGCCCATGTACTGGTAGATACCGGGTCCTCATTGAATGTTTTGCCAAAGAAAGCATTAGACCGTCTGGACTATGAAGGTTTGATTCTAAAGCCGAGCAATATTGTGGTCATGGCTTTCGACGGGTCAAAAAGGATGGTGCATGGGGAGGTGGACGTCCCTATTAAAGTTGGCTCTCAGACTTTTGCATCCACCTTTTATATGATGGATATTAGACCATCATATTCTTGCTTGCTGGGTCGTCCTTGAATTCATAAGGCTGGGGCAGTGACTTCCACGCTCCATCAAATGTTGAAATATTTGGTAAAGGGAAAGATCGTCACAGTACAAGGTGGAGATGAGTACATGGTGAGTCATCTCAACTCCTTCCGCTACATGGAGATGGATGGGGAATTCGTCGAAACCCCTTGTCAGAACTTTGAAGAGGTCCCCCAGACTTTGGCGTCAAGTGAAGTTGTTATTGACAAACCTCCGATGAAGATGGCTTCTCTCAAGGATGCCAGGGCTGTAATTGAAGAAGGTGGGTGTGCAAATTAGGGTCAGCTCCCTGATTTCACGCACAAAACTGACAAATTTGATTTGGGCTTTACTACAGGGGCTCAAAGGGTTGTTAGGCGCGCGTGGATTGGAAGACCTCCTCTGCACATCAGTAATCTGGGAGTTAATGCGGTGGAAGACAGTGAAGAAGATTCAGATATCGACAGCTGGATCTACCCTACAACCAATGGTGGATTGAACAACTGGACGGTGAAAGACTTCATACTTGTTTCTTTTATTTCACAGTAATTGACTTTTGTCTTGAAGTTTGTAATAAACAGTTTTAAACTTTATGGCCCGGTGCCTTGCCCGAGGCACCTTGGCTTTGCTTGTGAGGGCTTATTACTTGTCCTTTCATATATCATCAATAAAACATTGGATGTTTCTTGCATTATAAATTTTGCACTCCTTGTTTTTCTTTTCTGTCTCTTACTTTATCAAAACAGCTATTCTCTTACACACACTCACGTATCATAATGCAGATCCATATCCACTCTGGATCCCATTGATAACAACTCTGCTACTGCCAGTTATGACTTCGAAAATGCAATCAACCAAGCTGAGGACGAAGGTAAGGATGATTGTGAGGTGCCTGGGGAACTTGTTAGACTGTTACAGTAGGAAGAAAGGGCCATACAACCTCATGAAGAGCCAGTTGAGTCAGTGAATTTAGGTACAGAGGAAGATAGGAAAGAGGTTAAGATAGGTGCGAATCTGGAGCCTAGTGTCAAGCAACGGTTGATACAAATGCTATGCGACTATGTTGAGATATTCGCCTGGTCTTATAAAGATATTCCTGGTTTGGACACTGATATTGTGGTACACCGCCTGCCGACTAAAGAAGACTGTCCTCCGGTAAAGCAGAAGGTCCGCCGTATGCGCCCTGAGATGTCTGAGAAAATCAAAGCTGAGGTCATGAAACAGTTCGACGCGGGATTTTTGGCTGTCACTTCTTATCCGCAGTGGGTTTCCAATGTTGTTCCAGTACCTAAGAAGGGTGGTAAGGTACGGATGTGTGTAGACTATAGAGAACTGAACAGGGCAAGCCCCAAGGATGATTTCCCACTTCCTCACATCGATGTTCTGGTCGACAACACCGTGCAGCATAAGATCTTCACCTTCATGGATGGGTTTTCTGGTTACAATCAGATCAAGATGGCTCCCGAGGACATGGAGAAGACAACCTTCGTTACACAGTGGGGCACCTTTTGTTACAAGGTCATGCCGTTCGGATTGAAGAATGCTGGAGCAACTTATCAGCGCGCCATGGTCGCTTTATTCCACGACATGATTCACCATGAGATTGAGGTTTATGTTGACGACATGATAGCAAGGTCCTAGACTGAGGAAGAGCACCTTGACCATCTACAGAAACTGTTCGACAGGTTGAAGACGTACAAGCTGAGGTTAAACGTGAACTAGTACACCTTCGGGGTAAGGTCTGGTAAGCTACTGGGTTTCATCGTCAGTGATAAGGGTATTTAGGTGGACCCTTCCAAGGTAAAAGCCATATAGGAAATGTCGGCTCCCCACACAGAAAAGGAAGTTAAAGGCTTTTTGGGACGTCTGAACTACATCACCCGATTCATTTCACATCTGACCGCTACTTGTGAGCCAATCTCCAAGCTGCTGAAGAAAGATCAAGTGGTAAAATAGAATGGTGAGTGTCAGATCGCTTTCGAAAGGATCAAGGAATACCTCCAAGAGCCACCTATTTTGATGCCTTCGATCGAAGGAAGACCTTTGATCTTATACTTGACAATACTGGATAATTCAATGGGGTGTGTGCTGGGGCAGCATGACGAGTCTGGCCGAAAAGAGCACGCTATTTACTACCTTAGCAAAAAGTTTACCGACTGTGAGACCCGATACTCACTGCTCAAGAAAACTTGTTGCGCTTTGGCATAGGCTGCTCGCCAGCTGAGACAGTATATGCTGACTCACACTACCTTATTGATATAAAAAATGGATCCAATCAAGTACATCTTTGAGAAGCCTGCCTTATCCGGAAGAATAGCAAGATGGCAGATGATCTTAACCGAGTATGACATCTAATACACAACCCAAAAGGCAATCAAAGGGAGTGTGTTGGCGGATCATTTGGCGCATCAGGCCATGGATGACTACCAATCCATGAATTTTGAGTTCCCGGATGAGAACATCATGTTGGTGACCGACTGTGAAGAACCTGGACCGGATGAAGGACCTGAGGAAGGATCCCGATGGTCTATGTATTTTGATGGAGCCTCAAATGCATTGGGTAATGGCATTGGTGTTGTGATTATATCTCTTGAGGGCTATCATACTCTGTTCACCGCCCGATTATGTTTTAACTGCACCAACAATATGGCGGAGTATGAAGCATGTATCCTGGGGCTTTGAGCTGCTATTGACCTAAGGATTAAGTTCTTGAGTGTATTCGGAGATTCCGCTCTAGTGATCAATCAGATCAAAGGCGAGTGGGATACGAAGCACCCAAATCTTATTCCTTACAGAGAATATGTACTGACATTGCTCCCACACTTTGAGGAGGTAACCTTTGAACACTTCCCTAGAGAAGAGAACCAGTTAGAGGACGCGCTAGCTACTATGTCTTCTATATTCAAGGTCAGGTGGGACAATGAAGCTCCCCATATTACCATCGAGAGGTTAGACAAACCCGCACATTGCTATGACATTGAGACTGAAAAGGTAGCAAATAAACCATGGTTTCACGAGGTAAAGAGGTATCTCGAGGCTCAAGAATACCCCGAGGGTGCATCTGTTAATGATAAGAAGTTTCTGAGAAGGTTCTCTACAAAGTTCTTCATCAGCAATGGGGTTCTCTATAAGCGTAACCATGATTTAACCTTACTGCGATGTATGGACAAAAGTGAGGAAGAAAGGATCATGGCAGATTTACATGAAGGTACATTTAGAACTCATTCCAGTGGACATACCATGGAAAAGAAAATCCTACGGGCAGGATATTATTGGTCCACTATGGAAGCCGACTATTATCAGCATTCTCGAACCTATTATAAGTGCCAAGTTTATGCTAACAAGGTGCAAGTACCTCCAGTTCCTCTGAATGTTTTGACAACTCCTTGGCCATTCGCAATGTGGGGCATCAATATGATAGGTTAGATCAGACCTACTGCGTCCAACGGGAATCGTTTCATTCTGGTAGCAATTGATTATTTCACAAAGTGGGTTGAGGCAACTTCTTTTGCTACAGTAACCAAGAACGTCGTGGAACGGTTTATCCGACATAATCTGATCTATCGATACGGTGTACCAGAAAGAATCATTACAAACAATGGTACAAATCTAAACAATACAATGATCACCGAGCTCTGTAAGTAGTTCAAGATACAACATCATAACTCTTCTCCCTACCGACTTAAGATGAATGAGGTTGTTGAAGCAGCTAATAAGAACATCAAGAAGATTGTGTAGAAGATGACGGTGACATACAAAGACTGGCATGAGATGATACCATTCGCTCTTCATGGGTACCGCACCTCAGCGCGGACGTCGACAGAGGAAAAAGCCTACTCTCTGGTGTATGGCATGGAGGCAGTCCTACCCATTGAAGTCTAGATACCCTCTCTCAGAATCATGAAGGATGCGGGTTTGAGAGAAGACGATTGGATCTAGACCCGACTTGATCAGCTGAATCTAATCGATGAAAAGAGACTTACTGCTATTTGTCATGGTCAGATGATCAAGGCTTTTAACAAGAAAGTCATACGTCAAGAATATCAAGTCGGGGATCTGGTGATCAAACGCATCATACTGCCGCAAGGTGACCCCAGGGGAAAATGGACCCCCACATGCGAAGGGCCATTTGTGGTTAAGAACATTTTCTCGGGAGGAGCTATGATTCTAACCACCATGGATGGTGACGACCTTCCTCCCCCCGTCAATGCAGACATAGTGAAAAGATACTACGCATAATCAAAGACCCGCTAGGTTGACTGGCCTAGGAAAAAATAAGGGCTTTCGGGAGAACCAAAAGGGTTCGGGCAAAAGTAAGGGATGAAAATTATTTAAAAAAATTGTACACCCGGTAAGTCGAAAACCTGAAAAGGCGGCTTGGGCAAAAAAGGGTATCCCGGTGGACTGAAAACCCGAAAGGGCGATCCAGGAAAAAAATAGGGATCAGAGCATAACACTATGTCTCATTGGATCATTTTGCGACCAGACTTCGGTATCAAATATCAAGCTCGGACGGTGCCAATCAATCTGATCCACCTTCGACCAAGTAGCAAAGTGATGAGACGCTTGAAGATATAAAGGCAATAGCAGAGTTGGAACCCAATGGGATTGTTTCACATAGCTGTTTTCTTTCTTTTTCACAAATTGTATAATTCCTATCTTTCGGCGGCGTTCTCTTACAAGGACGTCATCCTCTTGTACAAAAACGCCTATTATGGGCACAACTTCAAAATCAATACAATTCATTTTCACAAGAAATTTCAACTTGTTTTTTCTTTTTCTGTTTTGTCTTGCAAGAACGTCCAATGGTTCATTTTTGATATATCCATTTGAAAATAATTGCTGCTCATGAATATTTACATACGAAACAAAAGACAATTACTCGTAATTCTAGGAACAGGGGCAAACAAGAAGTGTATGAACCTTACAATTGCTCTACCCACCAAGTATAGGGATAGAGCCAGCTTGAGAATATGACTAAAGGTACATACCCTCCCCGCAGAGAAGGAAGTATCCGAAGACAGTGGTGTCGATTCTCCCCAAGCAGAGTTTGTCTACCACCAGTAATAGAAGTTCACCATCAGCTGAGTTTATTTCTTCCACAAGCAGAAATTCAATCCCCAACAGGATTCATTATCACCAGCAACAGTAATTCATCCCCAGCAGAGTTGTTTCTCCAAATCAACAGATCGTCCAAACAGAGTATTTCTCTTTCCAACAAAGTCATTCTCCTACAGGGTTATTCTCAAACAGAGTTTCTCCCGGTGGAATGTTCTCAAGCAGAACAGACGCAAGTCTCCAGCTAATCATCTCCCGTCATTGTCCCCAGCGAGAACAAAGAACTCAACTCTTTATACTCTCCAACAGCAGTCCAGGATTTATTCTCCCCAGCCGGAGAATATCACAAAAACATTGCATATCCATACATCATGGCATGTGCGTACATATTATACAGCATAATCTCATTTATTTTGAGAACATCATTACTCAATTTAATACATCATGACATTACATACGACTAACTCTTTACCTTTCAGGGAAAGAAGCAATCAAGTTATGTCAAGTTTTCCCTGGTTCAGTCAAATCGATACTAAGATTTATATTCCAGTTCAAGCTATGAAGCCCGAAAATCGATCGGATAATATCTTGATATCTCCAGAATACTACGAAGCCTGGAATTGACCAGATAGTGGTATATCTTAAATTCAAGCTATGAAGCCCGGATTCGACCGAATAATATCTTGATTTCTCCAAAATACTATGAAGCCTGGAATCGACCAGATATAGGTATATCTTAAATTCAAGCTATGAAGCCCGGATTCGACCGGATAATATCTTGATTTCTCCAAAATACTATGAAGCCTGGAATTGACCAGATAGTGGTATACCTTTAAGTTAAGCTATGAAGCACATAAATCGACCGAAAAACAGCTTAACTCTCAGCAAGTTATTATGAAGCCTGAAAATCGACCAGATAGTAATACAAGACACCGCGAAGCCTGGATCACGACCAGATAGCGCCAAAGGATATTGAAGCCTGGGACACGACCAGATAACAATATAAGGTACTGCGAAGCTTGGAATTCGACCAAATAGCAGTTTACTCGGCCAATTACTATGAAGCCCGGAAATCGACCGGGTATTAGTAAGCCTTAAATTCAAGTTGAAGCCCAGATGCGAACGGATAACAACTTGTTTCCTTCTGAAGCCTGGAGCACGACCAGATAAGAACTGAGAAATTGCAAAGCCTGGATTACGACCAGATAGCAAGTCTAATCTCATCTCCCTAGTAAGTCGCTATAAAGCCTGGAGCACGACCAGATAGCAATCAGTCTTATTTTCCTCAACAAATCACTGTAAAGCTTGGAGCACGACCAGATAGCAATTCATTGTCACCGTCTCGATTAAGAGATGATTCCCCAATAGAGTAACAGACGACTGAAGTTCCTAAAACTCTATTCCTCTCAAGACAGAGACCAGCATTCCCCAGCGATGTTCTTCTTAACAACAAGTATACGGGTTCTCACAAAGGAATCTCTTATGCGATCGACACTTCTTCTGATGGCATCTTTAAGCCCATCTTCCGACATCAACCTCCAAATGGCATCTATAAGCCCATTCCCGATATCACAAGACCAGTACCACTTCATGCGAGTGCAAATTTCTAGGCACTCTAGTGTTCAATCATCTTCCACCTTCGGATCACGAAAGGCAGACAAGCCAATCTACATCCTCAAGTTTAAGAAGATTGAACAGGGGTAGCTGTTGTACCCCAAAATTTGCCCTCACATATTTCTCAAAATATTTCAAGTGAGGTCCTCAAATTGCTCAAAGAAGTCCAAGGGTCGACCAGACAAACTCTCTCTTAAGACAGTCTACCTCAAATTAGGGTTTCAATTTGTATCAAGATGTTTGAGTCCAAAAGATCCCAAATGCTCACCATTGTCCTAATATGTTCTCAAGATCATTCATGTCAAGTTTCAAGCCTTGTAGAGAAAGTTTGCTCAATCAATTGCTCAAAGGCCTGCAAATCGACTGTGCTAGGGCAAAAGTCAATTGTGGCCCACAGATAGTCAAACTTTAAGATTTTTGGTCAACATTCTCATTTTGAAGTATTATTCATCAATTGATCAAGGGTTGATCATGATTCATCAAGGATTGCTCACAATTCATCAAAACCCAAAAGTTGTTAAATTAGGGTTTTGTAGGAAAAGTCAACCCAACTTGGACCAAGCATAACTTTCTCATACTTTATCAAAAAATATGATTTGACTTGAAACACGGAGGAAAGGTATAAACAATAAAAACAATACTGAAAATATAAACAACACACATAATTGTTAACCCAGTTCAGTGTACAACAACACCTACTCTGGGGGCTACCAAGTCAAGAAGGAAATCCACTATACAATATCAATTCAAAGCTAAACTAATCCCAAGTTTACAACTTATCAATTTATCACTACCCTGTGAAACTTCTACCTAGGTCCTCCCTTGATATGATAAATCCCATCTCACATCCAATCACCACAATGGTGTCTAACAGTCCCAGTCCCAGTTACTGTATCGATGGCCTCTCACCCAAATGAAGATACACTTCAAATACAAAATAAAAACCTTAATCAAGACACCCCTTGATTAAGAACAACATACTTGATCTTGCTTCATAGCTTTGATAAAAAAAAATACTTAGAGTTGCTTAACAGATTTCTCCAAGAACAATACTACCTCTTGATTAAACTCTTAGAGGAGAACAATAACAAAGATTAAAACTTTGTAACACAGTCCAACTCACAACCCGAGTGGATCTCACAAGTCAACTCTCCTAGAGAGTGGCACAATGGCAAAGCCCTAATGATTCTACATTTTGGACCCGTACTAAACTAGGTTACAAACACTTCTATTTATGAACCTTTTCCCTATTGGATCTGGGCTTCAAAAACCTAACAGAGAGACAGCAGAAAGTCTGCAAAAACTTCTCCAAGAAAATAGGTCTTCAATCATAACTTTCCTAAAATGTCTTCATATTTAGAAAATTTGAATATCTTGAAAAACAAACATAATATTTCTGATTTATCAATCTTGGACGCCATATAGGATTACTAAATTTTCCTATAATATTCAGTAATTAAATCACAAAAACTGAATCCAGACTGTCAGTTGTGGTAGACCTGATGTCCTATACTTTTGGTTAGGATATCCCTTTCAAAATGTTCAAACAGCAAGTTGAAACATCTTCCAAACTACAAAATTGTAACCATTCATATGTTCTGCTCTTCTGGTTAAGACATCACATTCGACATGTTGAAACTGCAAGTTGAAACATTTTATAAACTGCAAAACTGTAACAGACCAGATGTCATATACTTCTTGTTAGGACATCACATTTGACACGGTGAATCTGCAAGTTAAAACATTTTGTTCAACATGCTGCTGCCAAGTTAATTTTACCAAAATACATGCCAATCATAATTTTAGAGAAATAACACTATCCTTAAAGCTTCTACCAACTAATCCTGATCACCTGCGTGTTACCCACGTGGAGGAAATATTCAAACAGAAAGGGTGAGTAATCACGATTCATTATAAAATACATAAGGAAAAGATTAGTAGTTAACACAACATCAACACATAACAACACATACTAATCATCAATACTTCATATTCATAAATACATCATAAAATCACATGTACATATTTTATCAACAAAACACCATGTAATCACATGATTCATAATTACCATCACATAACAGCTCATCAATAAAATTCATGCAATGTCACATAGAATGTTCATGCAATGCAACTAAATCAAATGCATGTGGTACCAAATCTATGATGAACACTTTGTCATCACCCTCCAAAGATCCCTATTATAGGATCGATTCACTCTTGGAACCGAAGCACGTCATAAACACACACAATATACACAATGGGATTGAGGCTCGTCATAAGCGGAACACCTTTAAAGTTAGTGGACCACCGTCCAAAAATGCTATGAATGCATGATGCACAACAACTTCATATGAAAATTCGACCACGGCTAGTCAAGTGTGTCATAATTCACATAATCATCATAGAATCATCATAGAATCATCACATAATCATCATATAATCATCACATAATCATCTTCATATAATCATCATAGAATCATCTTCACATAGCATGTATTACATATTTAAACATGCACGTCATTAAAAATCATTATGAATCACATCATTTACATCACAACAACATCATTAACAGATCATCACAATATAACATCATAATCAACATTATATTCATCATCTAAAATTGAACATCATAGTATACAAACAAGTATAATGCCTTTTCACAAGTTCCACAAAACAACAGAACTCGACACACACCGAACACATGTCAACATATTGAATAGTTGGAATTCTGGTACAAAAAATAATTTCAAGTTAAATTACACTAAATCAGCTTTCAAACAATTCGAAAGACGTATCAATCAGACACCTGAAACTAAAGTTATGAACTTTTGAAGTTTTTACAAAAAATTTGACATAGCCGAGTAACGTGTTAGTTGAATCTGAGTATCCGGTTACTTCAACCCAGAAAACAAAATATGCAGTTTTTCTGAGGTAACCGGTTACTCATTTCAAGTAACTGGTTACCTCAACCCAGAATTGCCCAAAAACACGTTTTAACAGCATAGTAACAGGTTACTTAATTTCAAGTAACCAGTTACTTCATTGACATAAGCACTTTTCTGCAACTTTTTCAAATGAAAATCTCTTTAAGCCATCCCCAAACCCCATTTTTCTTACAAGTCATTTAACTTATGTTTTAACACAAAAAAAATCAAATTTTAAAAGGTTCAAATCCCAAATATTTTTCACCGATAACACCCATAACTTAGTCCCGACACTGACTCCTAACCACACACAATGACACAACATCTACCATCAACAATCCCATCAAATACACAATTTCCACAACAACATTACATGATTTATTATTCATATATCACATAGTAACATCAAAATACATCTTCCCATCATGTACGTCATAAATTGAAACATACAGACATCATAAATCAACAAATTCATGATATATTTCATCAATTCAATCACACCACAAAACCCTACATCACCTAAACCTTATATAAATCATAATAAAAACGATTAAACCCCTTACCTTAATTCTTAGCAACCTTTATTCCTTCTTCTTTGCATTATACAACAAATCTCTCTGAGCCCTAGCCTTTTCTCCGCGTCTTCACGTTACCCCCAATTCTATGATCATAAACAATGATCGTTGTTCCTATATTTTCTATTTGTACCCCTAGGACCATTTCTATTCTATTGAAGGTGCGAGATCACACGATAAAGGGGGTTTGAATTGGGTTGCACCAAATATAATCTTTTTGCAACTCAAAACACAAAGTAATGATTGCGACTTTATGAGTCTGTCAGAATTACTGACTGCAAGCGCACAGTCTAATCGTGTAATTTTAAAAGGATATCGAACCCACAGATACAATTAATCAAACGAATTCTATCTAATGTTACTATGTAATCTAAGGCTGAAAATTAATCTTAGTTTTTTTTAGAGAAATAGGGAGTAAATTCAAGTTTAATAAAATATGTGAAATAAGGGATACCAGTATTTAATTTATCTGACTTCAGGGATCTGACTAACCATTGGTTTTGTTTTACTCAAAAAAAAATTTCAGTAGAAAAATATTAGTTTAAAAATCATTATCTCACACTCTCATGTTTATTGACTTAGACTGTATTCTTAAATCTAAATGTTTGCTCTCGCTGTCTCATTTTAATTTAAAAACACTTTTTGGAAACCAATAAAATCTAATTGATCCTAAAGCGCTCTCTCTGTATTTAGAATCAATGTTCAGTTACAATTATCCAATTAAAAATCTCAAACTCTCGTTGTATTGATTTTAACCTTCGTTGTCTTTTACTCTCGTAACATATTTTTTTATATTAATTTATTTGGAAACCAAAACCAGGAAAGAAGTTTATAAATATTAATACCAATAGGTTTTTGAATCCCTTCAATCATATTTTTGAATAGAGACATGTTATTACAGTAATTAATCATAAAATAGAACACGATTTCTATAACGTAAATATAAACAAATCTTGTATTATTAACCTAGAAATAAATCTCTAGTACAAAAAGAATTGACTACAACATGAAAATTAATCTTCATGATCCTCCACATATGTCAGTAGGATTCACTTCTGAAAGTACAGAATTGAAGAAAAGTTAAAACTTTAAATCTAAACTAATGTTGCAATAGCTCCCCGATGTGTGAAGTTATTACTTTAAAATAGTGATTTTTATGCTTAGAAACTAGAAATAAAAGTTCTCTGAACAATGGAAATTCTTCGACCCTGTAAATGGCAATTCTTCTTCCTTTTACAGAATGTTGTATTCACGTAACTCTGTTGTACCCCAAAATTTGCCCTCCCATATTTCTCAATACATTTCAAGTGAGGTCCTCAAATTGCTCAAGGAAGTCCAAGGGTCGACCAGACAAACTCTCTCCTAAGACAGTATACCTCAAATTAGGGTTTCAGTTTGTATCAAGATGTTTGAGTCCAAAGGATCCCAAATACTCACCATTGTCCTAATATGTTCTCAAGATCATCGATGTCAAGTTTCAAGCCTTGCAGAGAAAGTTTGCTCAGTCAATTGCTCAAAGGCATAAAAATCGACTGTGCTAGGGCAAAAGTCAACTGTGGCCACAGACAATCAAACTTCAAGATTTTTGGTCAAAATTCTCATTTTGAAGTATTATTCATAATTTTATCAAGGGTTTATCATGATTAATCAAGGATTGCTCACAATTCATCAAAACCCAAAAGTTGTTAAATTAGGGTTTTGTAGGAAAAGTCAACCCAACTTTGACCAATCATAACTTTCTCATACTTTATCTAAAATGAACCTTCCAAATCTAATTTTTAATAGGATGTAATTCTCTACGATCCATATTCAACTCCCAAGTTCAAAATATGCACTCACAAGAAGATATGAATTTGGACATTATAGGTCATTTTGAAAAGTCAACAAAAACACATTTTGGGTCAAAGCTTCATACATGAACATGGAAGACTCAATTGAGATGAGACAAAAAGGGTTTCTTATAGGACATCTTAAGCTTTCTAAAAAGTCCAAGAACACATCTCTAGGGTCAAAATTGAAAGAGTTATCCATTGGAAAAGTTGACGCTTTTTGCGAAATTGCCAAAAGTTAAATGTGTCCAAAATTGCATTTTTTGCCAAATGGGCCTAACTTTTTATGCTTGCACTGAGTTTGTAATGTGACCCACGACCCATGATCCCTTCCATTTGTCATTCTTTTATTTTTGTCATTTATTTTGATTTTATTTCAATTAAATCAAATAAAATCAAAATAAAATCATGAAAATATCAAAAACTAATCAAAGCTTGAGATTTTGTGCATGTTTAGGTCTATTATATAGCTGGAGATGGAATCAAATCGCGCAAGGTTCATTTGGACACAAAAGGATTGCATTTGGCTTGATTTGGAAAGATTTGCACAAGGATCAAATCATGAATAAATGATCTTAATTGGAAAAGATTTGATACAAGTTTGCAACCCTAATTCGTTCTAGGGTACATAAGGAACATGTTCAGATCAAAAACAAAGGGATTGGAGGCGTGCAAAAGAGAAAGCAAGTTTCAAAAAATTGGAGAAAAGTGGCAAACTGATTTCCATATTCCAGATCAATTCAAAGAATTCTAGTGATCCCAATCGTTTGCTGGACGTCCTAGGATCCTATTTCAATCACTAGCAAGCTTCTCCACACCTTGAAACGCACTATAAGAGTCACACGATTTCCATACTTTCTTGAATTCGAATATCATAATTCTGGAAAATTTAGCATAATTCATTGATATATTCTAAAACCTTATGATTTTTGAAAGCTAATGATTATATTTAATTGCGTTTTCATTGACTATACAACAAGTTGCCATAGTTAGGGTTCTTGCTTTGTTTTTAGGGTTTTTCTGTACAGGGACAATTGGCCATGGATAGTGGTACCATTATGCTCGTGAAGTTGAAACGAGTTGATTGGTACCACTGGTTATGATTTATCATACAGGGACAAGGTTTTGGAGTGGACAAGGGTTGTACCTATATCTAGTGTCTGTAGGTAAAAGTATATGACCTAAAACGACAGAAGCGACGAAGGAGACGATGGCGTGGCACGCTGTGAATGGGCCATTTAAATTTTGCGCAGTTTTGAATTTAGCCATTTGTTTTAGCATATTATATTTGTTGTTCATTATTTTTACAACTAAAAAAGCTAGCACATCTGGTAAGCGCGCAAGGCAAAAACGCCTAAGGGCCTGGGTTCGATCCCCAGGTCCCAACATTATTTCATGTTATTTTGCTTTACATAATCCGGCGTGCAGGTACCCCATGAGTCCACCATGTACCATCATCGACCAGCCATCAGATCATCAATATGCCATATCCAAGGCTTCCCATATGAGGGCCTACCATGTGCACAGGTCAAGCGTACACACAGGATTAAAAAAAGTCAAACAAGGCCATCAGCATTTGGGCTTGAATTTGCAAGTCACACTCGCTCCTTTGCTATTCAACCACCAGGCCCATTCTCATCCTTTTTTTTATTTTCTTTTATTTAATCAATTTGTTTAATTATTTTCTAACTACAAATAATTTCTTTTTTTCATAAAAAATCATAAAATCAATTTTCACAAATTTAGAATTTAGGTTTTATTTTATTTTACCAAATTTAATTTAATATTAGTTTAATTTAATTTAGGATTAATTCTAACCCTTTCATGTATTTAAAATCAATTAGAAAAAAACTAGGGTTAGCATGTGATTTAATTTTTACTTCTTTTCTCAATAAAACAAAAATACAAAAAATATGTTGATTTAATTATTTTTCTTAAATTTTAAATTAATTAGTAATTAGGTTTTTATTTATTCAATTAAAATCTTATTTTCTCAAAACAATCAAAAAAACAACAAAAATGATTTTCTTTTTAAAGTTTCAATTAGGCTTAGTCGGGGTCAAAACCCTAATTCCTCTCCATTTAATTCATCGCGCGCGTTTTAGTATTTTTTGTAATATTAATGTAACTGCTTACAGTGTGCAATAGTTTAATTAGGATTTTCTTTTTATCGTTTTATGGGTTTTGGCTATGTAATTAATCCCCCACCCCGAAGCCTTGTAATAGCGTAGATTTTATTTTCCCGCATTTTAATTTTTTCGCAAATATTAACTGTTAGATGTATGTTAATAGGATTGTATGACAAGATTGCATGACAATTTAAAATGGCTAGCAAACCCTAATGTGCAAAGATAATAACTTGAAATCAAATCACTCGCACATGCGCACTCTTACGGTATACTCTCACTTCGGTTGCCTTCGGTAAACGATCATTAAGTATAGGGTGTCTTAGTGGTTGCCCTCCTATCTAACAAAGATCAAAAGTCCCGTTCGGAAATGTTGCCTCGGAAAGGTTGCCTCGGAAATGTTGCCTCGAATATGATCTTAAGACATTAGGGTTATTACTAAGACGTCCTAACATTTCTTTAGTGATCGTACGTCCCTTACGAATTGACCCTTACAACTCCAACGACGGTGCTACCTATTTCTCAATAGTAGGATAGCGCTGTCTAAAGGAAACAAGAATAAAAAAAATCCTCTTTCGAGTAGGTCGATGCTAGTAGATACTTGCTCAAAACAAACTTTTTCACACCAAACACCTTTCAAACAAAGTTTTCGAAAATAACTTCGTAACACTCTTGAAGACAGAAGTCAGGGTTAAAATGAAGTAAAACAAAACTTTTCAAAACAAACACACACAAGCAATTTTAAAAGATGAGCAAGTACCTAAGAGCCCATGGAAAACCATGGATAGAAAGGGTGCTAACACCTTCCCTTTCTATAATCTACCCCTCGTACTCAAAATCTCGAAAAAGGAATTTTTTTGTGCTTTTTTCCTTTCCAGTTGGATAAAATAAAAGTCGGTGGCGACTCTTGCTTACCGCGACATTTTGCGAATACAAAATGCAAAACGCAAACCAGCATTTCCAAAACAGTCGGTTCTGCCACCGTATCACAAACTCCCTCGAGAAAAATTAGGAAAAACTTCCTTCATGGAGATATTTTTGTCATTCCTTGTCTTGCATAGAGGAAATAGGAAAAATAAGGGACTCGTGGCTCTGACGTGGAAGAAAAGATGGCTCTGTTATAAAACAACTTGTGGCGGTGGCCACAGGAAGCGTGGTAAGGGCCACAGAAGGTGTGGTGAGGGCCACAGAAGGTGTGGCGAGGGCCACAACCTTCTGTGCGTAGATCATCATCATTTCTTTTGTTACTCTATGTTTTCTTCCTCTTTCTTTTCCAATTCCTCTTCTTTTCTCATGCAAGCCTCAAGGATGAAAAACACCTTAAATACAGAAACACTACCAGTATAAAATGACATAAATGTCTAGAAATGCTAAAATTATTCTTGCTATTCGAGTCGAAATTATGATTAAATTTCACGTTATCAGATAACAAGTGAATAAAAATAGATGAAAATGATTATTTTTATCATGGTTCACTGTTAACTAAGTTACTCCAGTCCACCCTGAAAGGTGATTTGCCTTATACATATGGACTTAATCCACTATAATAAACCAAATTATAGACAACCACAATAAGTCCGATCAACATTATTGGAACCCCTAATAAGTCCGTTGATCCTTATTGCAAACCACTATGACTGCAGCAAAGTCTTGTTGAGAATCCAGACTACACAGAGTTTCTCAAGGAACCTATCAACATTAGTTAATTACAAAGATGTGTATATAAATATGCTTCTACATAAGTAGATTACACAATGTCTAAGTACAATAACACAAAAGTGTTGAGAGCAAGATACGAGCAACAACTCCTTGCTTATTTACAAAACTATACAAAAGATTTCTCTATAAAGTTTTTGTGCAGCAGTTTTGTATATATTTTTTAAATTGATTCGTTAATTTCAAATTCTTCCAAGTACTTATTTTATAGATGAAAAGAAGAGATTCGTTGGAGGGTAAAATAGGAAATACAAATACAAATGTATTGTTCCCAACAGTAATGGTGAGACTGGTAGACAATAGTATAAAAAGGTATGTCCTTGTGCCACTCTAGAGAGTAGAGGTCACAATGTACTTTTTTTACTTTTATGCTTACCATCACACGCAATCCCTTTAGTCTTGATCTTCGTCTTCTATGTCTTCAGAGGCTTCTAATATAATTATTGATGAAGCATGTTGTAGAAGGACCATAGCTAGTATCTTCCAGAACCTAAGTCATTAGAACCTTTTCGGGGCTTGTTCAGAGATCTCTTGCCTTCTCATTTCTTCAGCACTTGGTCTTCAGATCTTCAGAACTTCATTCAATAGACCATTTGTCTTCAGCATCTTCAGAACTTGGAACACCAAAAGTAAATCTTTAGAAGGCCTCTGAATCTTCCTTGAATAAGTCACGATCAGAAGCTCTTTTACTAACATTCCTTAGAACTGTTTCATAAGACGCATTCCTTAATCTTGACTTAACTTGTAACACACCAAAGGTATTCTTCCAAAGTGTTGAGTTCAGAACCTGATGATGTCACATGCCTTCTTACCAAAGTCAAAACCTATATAATAAAAGCCACATACTAGACAGAAACCTGTCAGAGTACACAATTGTTCTTAAAGATAACATGTAAAGTTATCATCAAAACATGAGGCCATGTGTAGAACAAAATTTGTTCTCAAAATCTCCCCCTTTTTGATGATAACAAAACCATGTATTTTGATAGAATAATTCATACAGGGTAATCACCATAACACGCAAATTCAGTAGAGCTAGCAGGCTCCCCCTGAATATGTTAATACTCAAAATTTTATTAAAGCTTGTTCAGAGTCTACCCCTGAGCCCAAGACTCACATAATGAATTTTGCAGTACACAAAGTAACATAGAGAAGGAATACTTATCCATTGACGACTCATCAGCGTCAGACTAGTAATACCTGGTCTTCATCTTAGAACCTAAATTGCTATCAAAACACTATGATGCAATATAATTGTTTAGTTATTGTCTTGATGACTTGCACCAAACATCATAACTAATATGTGGTTCTTCCATAAACTAGAATTATGCCACCAGAAGGTGCACAGTATCATGTCATCATAGAGTTCAGCACCTGAATTATTTCATGTCTGACCATGTCTTTTGGACATGTCTTCTAATATTGTCTCAGAACATATCTTTTAGACCACATCTTCAGACCATGTCTATTATACCATGTATTTCAAACATGTCTTAGACAATGTCTTCCGAACATGTCTTATACCATGTCTTTTAGAACATGTCTTCTGAACATGTCTTAGACCATGTTTTTTAGACAGTTCACAACATTTGAATCAACTTGGTTAACAACCGAATTACTATACTTCCAGGTAGTTCACTACTTCTGTAGTATCAGAATCTTATAACACGTAACCTGGTTATAAACACTTTCAGGCAGTTAACAACTTATGAACAGTCTTGTGATAGTAGATCAAACATTGTCGAAGTACATATTGACATTCTTTCAGATAGTCCACAACTTCTGAAATGAATGCTAAGTAACATAAAATATTTGTTAAGCTTCCAAAAAGTTCACAACTTCTGAAGCAACAAAATCTGATTACCATATTTTCAGAAAGTTCACAACTTCTGAACAATAGGTATTTTCAACATAAAATTTCCTTACTTTTAGAAAGTTCACAACTTATTTGAACATTAGGAATATAAAAGCTTGATGTAACCATATTTTCACTAACTTCACTCCTTCTAAACAATAGGTATGATCAACGCACGATTTCTTTACTTTCAATTAGTTCACAACATTTTGAACAGTAGGATTATCATAGCTTGATTTAACCATATTTTCACGAAGTTCACTCCTTATGAACAATAGGTATATCAACACACTATTTCTGACTTTAACTTAGTCAGAGCCTTCTGACCAAATCATATTTTCAGTTCATGATTCGTTTTTAGACAGTTTACAACTTCTAATGATTACATGTTCATATATGCTTAACTCAACAGAGATTTCTTCATGTATCTTGATCTTCTGGTTGCTTCCTATATGCTTACATCATCAAAGCATTCTTCGTGCATCTTTATCTTTTGGTTGGTAGATGATAATCTTCTATTAGCCAATTAACATGTCTTATGAAAACCGGTGAACTTTTGCAAAGTTCCTTAATCAAACATCAAACAAATTGTTAGCAGTAAAAGTATTATATCATGTTTAGGTTTGAGATATGAGATTAAGTAATATAAAAATCATTTACTCTTTCTCCCCCTTTGTTATAAATCAAAATGGATTTAACAGACAAAATAAGTTATTATTGAAACTCAAAAGGATAAAGATACAGTTGTTTTGGAAAAAATAACTATTCTTAAGTTCTAATACAAAGGTCTAAGGCTCTAAGAATCACCCTTCTTGTCAAAATTTTCCATGAGCTTCATCTCTGCATCAAACAATTCCTTGAAAGAAGTAGCTTGAGCTTCAATCCTTTCATCCTGGCTATTCAAAGGTTGATGGATGAGACAATTCTCTTCCTGCTATTTTTTCCATAACAGCCTTCAACCAAGCTGGTTAGTCCTCAACATTCACAACTTGTTTACCCTTTGAGCTAGATGATTTTCCCACAACTAATGACATTATGGACCTTGAAGGAGTATCAATAGTAGCTTTTTCTGAAGAATCAACATATATAGCATCTTGTTGCACAATATCAGAACCAAGAATCTCTGGAGCAGGTAAACTCAAGGGAATGTTTGAAAAGGTCATGATCCATTCTACATACTTCCTCCAATTTTGTTTGTGATAGATGATTCTCATGATATCGAAGTTGATCTCTATCCATCTTCTAAAGGAAATCCAGGTGGAATTTATTTTCTTAAGATTCATGCATAGTGCGGAATTTTCCAAGGTATGTTAGAGAGTGAGAAAAACATTTTGCTTAAATTGTTCCATGAGCTCAATAAGGACTGGGTGACGAACAAAAGTTCATTGAAAGGTTGGATGATAAGAGTTATTTGAGATGTTATAGAAGGTGTTAGATGGAAGCCTTATGTGGGTGATTTCTTGTGAAAGAATATAAGGACTTTCTTCTGAAACCAATATATTTTTTTGAACGGATTCTATTCCAAGAGTGGAATCAGATGGAATAGATGACGAGGTTAGTCTGGATGTATAAACTAAGGTATCATGATCATATTCATTGGATTCCTGTATGGAAAAATCTGAATTAGACATTTCTATATGATGATTTGAGATGAGATCTTCTTTAGAGTCAGATGATATCATGACAACTTGATCAGAGCTGGAAGAAGTTACTTCATCAAGAGACTTTAGGAAATCATCAACTTGATAAAAATTTAATTGAGTGGGTTTGGAAGGAGATGGAAGGAGTTTTTAGAGAGGAAGAGGTTCATAGAGGAATGAAAATGTTGTTGCCAAGCTTAATATGTCTTCATCGAGTAAGCTTTCACAATCCATGCTTAAGGAAAGATCACTGCCAAACTTTTGATGAAAATTTGTTCGTTCCTACAAATTTTATTATGAACTTTAGAAATATTTGGAAGCCTGACACTATATCCATAGAATTGAACAAAACTATAGAATTTTCTGAGAACTTTGGGAGAAATATTTTCTTGAGGATAAAAAAAATTGAGATAACTACTTCACGGGACATACTGGGAGATTCTTTCTTTTTGAGACATTCTTGCAGATAGATGAGAAGAATAGCTGGACCATCGGAGGTTGTGAACAAGTATCCATCTTCTATCCCAAGTGCATAATAGGGTGTAGATCCTGCCAAAAACTCTTTTTGAGGGGGAATAACTGAAGTGGTCATCGTTTTTAGGTTTCTTCCATCAAACAACCTTCCATAGCAAGAAATCAAATATTACATCATATTTGAGCTTTTGAAGAGTATAAACAGAGGATTAATCTTTCTATCATAAGCTAAATTATACAAGATTTCTTTTTCATCATAGTTGACTTTGGGCGAAGCATTGGTAGAAGGTTTGAGATAGATGCATTCTTGGATGATTCTGGCCCAGATGTTAGGAGAAGGTAGAAGATCCTTGACCATTGAGGAGCTTTTTTTTCTTTTGAAGATTTTTGAGATAAAAAATTTTCGAGTCTTCAAACTGGTTGTCTTGCTATTTAGGCTGCATTATTTTAGACCAGTTCCATCATGATTGAGTAGTTGAGCGGCAGATTCTAACGGTGATACTTACATCCATTCCAACCATATTAGTTGTAATGCTTAGTCTTGATTATTTCGCCATAACCCATAATTACTTGACTAAGCCTGGAAAGGTTGGACCTTTAATAATACCAAAGAAGGTTCCCCATTCTTGAGAGTTCACAGTGTTAGACAGATCAAAACCATTTACCTTAAGATTTTCAAAATTCACCATAGACTAAAAAAGAACCACTAATTGAGATGTTGGAATAATACATTGTAGTCCAGAAAATCCATTACGCACTTGACTTTGTTGCAAGGAAGAAGACCCGTGATGTTGAGAACTTATTTGATCAAGAAGTAATAGACCCGAAGTTTAACCAAAAGAGGAGAATTAGGGTTTTATAATTTAGGGTTTTTCAAAAAGAAGAAAGAAGACGTAACAGAAGATGAAGAGACAATTTTAAAGGTAGTTTTAGTAATAATTACTAAACCTAGAAAAGTGAAATGATTTGAAAAAGGGAAAGCATAAATATTTTTTACTATAATATCAAGATAATCTTGTTACCCAAGTGTTGCTTTAAATACTGGACGTGGTTCAAAGAGGACAACTGTATTAAGTTGAATCACTACCCTTTTACTTATCTGTCAACTTATTTGATGTAGTGATTTCTTTAAAAATCATCAGAAGAGATATTCTTAGAAGAATATTATGAACAGGGTACTTCTGATAAGTGAAAGCTTCATTGGACTGCAGTATCACATCCCATAGGTTATTACCAAAAATGATACGCACCTTAGAAACCATACGATGATTAGAAGAACTAAATTCTGAGAGAATCCTCATCATCATCTTCTCTTCTTTAGCAACTTCAGTTTTATAAAGCCTTCATGCTTAAGTTCTAGACTTAGGAACATGTGCCTTCTTTCCTCCTTGTGTTGCAAGTTGTCAGAGTCTAGGTATCATAACAGGTGTTTCAATTGCTCTTCTAAGAATATCTACAACATAGATAATTTGATTCTTGGGTACCCATAGTTTCTTAGGTCCTCTCTTGTTAGTTCCCCTAGAGCTTTTGACAACTTCAGATTTAACAGAAGAATAATCATATTTTCACGAATTAAACCAAGATAATTTAGCCAAAAGTTTTGCCTTAGGTTCAGAAGCAGATTACACTTTTTCTTTCCCCTTATCTTTAGTCACAAACCCAACAGAGAAAAAATGGGAATGAAGAGTAGTTGGCTTGTCTTCCTTATCAGAATTAGTTTCATCATAGGAGTTATAACCAATACCATTTGTTCCATTTCTGCTAACACCATAGATCATAAAAGCCAATATGCTTCTGGATAGGAATTTCTGGAAGGCTTTGTCATATTTCATAATGACATCATCAGTACTCTCAAAAGATTCTAGAAAATTCTCGTGTCTTTGAGGGTAGAGTTCTCATCTTTGAGAAAGAAGTTTTATTCATTTAAAATGGAGATATCTTTCTTAAGCTTACAATTTTCAAGAGATATGGATTCAAAGAATTTTTTAAGTTCCTTGAATTCAATCTTGAGTAACTCATGATTTTCCAGGATTTCAACCAAAGAGAAATTTAATTCAGAATGAGTAAGGTCAAAAAATACCTCTGTCAGTTCCATGTTTTTATGGTTGGATAAAATTTGGCTAAGCATGGTTCTAAACATGGTTGTATGTTGAAGTTGGTAAGATGGTGTAACATCTTTATCAACTTTCATAACAGTTTTTTGTTATAAGTTTTTATGCCAGATGTTACAGAAGATGTTGTGACATCCTGAGGCTGAAGCAGTAGGCGCTAATTTTGGATATCCTTAAAGATTTAATTTGAAGATATGAGTATCTGGAATATTCTGTACTCATTATAGGTGCATACTAATCAAGAATTTTGTTATAAATATGTGCAGATTTGATTGGTTACTAAAAATGATCGATTGATACTTTTAAGGAAACTATTTATGAAGATTGGTTCTATTTTGTGGAGAATATTCTGCATATATTTTTAAGCTGAAGATTTGAGTTGATTGAAGAATCCAAGCCAGTCCAAGCCCAATTGCAGAATCTTATATAAGTAGTCATCCAAGACCTAATTTTTATTTGAAAAACCTTGTAAAAAATAAGGCTTTAGGGTTGGTAGTTCCTTGGGTTCTCCGTTTGTTTTTTTTTCTACGCCCTCATGTATCTCTGATACATTTGAGTTAACTAGTTATTACTTGTTCATCAAGCTATTGGTCTCACTCAAAACCTGTAGGCACGAGTTGAGTATTGTTCTTTGTCGAATCTTTTAAGCAAGACTAAGTATTTGTAATTTGGAAGTGTGTTATTCTTGTTTTGATTTCTATAGACAACCTCTATGATTGGGTTAGTTCTTTTATCAATATGGTGATTGGAAGTAGGATGGCGAGTTCCCTGACTTATGGAGAACCTAAGTTGAAGTTGCATTGGATAGGGATTAGGCGAAAAGTTGTAAACGAGAGAGTTTAGCTTCGAACTAGTACTACTGATAGTGGATTTCCTTCCTTGCTTGGTAGCCCCTATAGTAGGTGAGTTAGCACCGAACTGGGTTAAAATATCATGGTGTTCTTTACTTTCTACAAGTTATTTTTCTGCGTTATTATTATTATTATTATTATGTCAGCATATGTTATAACATCTATCTTAACATTGTATTTTGTTGAGACATCAGTCTTGATTTCTGATATATTGTGCGTTCCAGAATTTCAATTGGCATCAAGGTTAGGCACCCGATTCTGATTACTGGGTGAGATTCAGATATATATATTTTCTGACACTATAGAGAAATAAGGAGGTTATAACAACAGACCACCCAAGTATGGTTTGAGTTATGACTGGTGGAAAGTTCGAATGGTAGCTTTTCTAAAAGCTATGGACAATAAAGCTTGGAAGGCTGTCTTGAAAGGATGGAAGCATCCTGTCATAAAGATCACTGACAATGATAGAAAAGAGGTTGAAACTGACACAATCAAGCCAGAAGAATAGTGCAATAAAGATGATGATAAAGAAGTTATTGGAAATTCTGAGGCTTTAAATGCTATATTCAATGGAGTAGCCAAAAATGTTTTCAGGATGATTAATATGTGTACAATGGCCAAGGAAGCTTAGGAAATCCTCAAGACAACTTATGAAGGTACATCTAAGGTGAGGATCTCAAGACTTCAGCTTCTTACTTCCAAATTTGAGAACTTAAAGATGAATGATGATGATACAATTCGAGATTATCAAATCAAGATTCTTGAAATTACTAGTGCATCAAGTGCTTTGGGAGAGAAGATGTCAGATGCCAAGCTGGTTAGAAATATTCTTAGATCCTTGCCTAGGAGATTTGACATGAAGGTCGCAACAATTGAAGAAGCTCATAACATCAACAACATGAGAGTTGATGAACTTATTAGGTCACTTCAAACATTTGAATTGGCTATCGCTGACAAGGCTGAGAAAAAGAACAAAAGCATAGCTTTTGTATCTAATGCAGAAAATGATAAAGGTCAAGCTGAGTTGGACACTAATGAGGATTTGTCTAATACCATTTTTGTTTTTGGAAAGAAATTCAATAGGGTATTAAAAAGATTAAACAGAAGAGGAATACCAGATGTCAAGAACATCTCACATGACATCAGTAATAGTCTTGATTCTCAAAAGAAAACAAGATTAGAAGAGAAGCCAGGTCAAAACAGAGACATTCAATGTTTTGAATTTGAAGGATATGGTCTTATTAGATCTGAATTTCACAACTTCCTCAAGAAACAGTAGAAGGGTTTCATTGCATCTTGTTCTAATGGTGATAAGGTAAAAGATGAAGATTAATATGAGACTGCCAAACTCGTGTTGGCTCTATCTGGCAGATGACAGATGAAGTTGAAGCTTATGATAAGTATGATGAGAGAAATCTTTATGAATACCTTGATGTGTCCTTCAAGGATACTTGTAACAAGTGTGAAGAAAGCCTCAAGAAAGAGGAAGAGCATAAGAAGATCATTGCTGATTTGGAGAATGAGAGGAAGCAACTCCTTAGTTCAGTTTCTCATCTACAAATTGAGGTAACACGCCTAAATTCCAAGCTTGATAACTTGACTGATTCTATAAATATGGTGAAAGAGAATGAAGATACCAAAGTTCAATATCAATATGATGATAAACTGAGGAGAATGTCAGAGGAGAAGGTCTCTCCCGCTGAAAAGAAGAAAAAGATCATCATGTCAAAACTTATGCTACATTATCTTGGAAAATAAGATAAATCTTCAAACCAACCTCAGTCAACTCAGAAGTGTCACTACTATGGTGAGTCTGGTCATATAAAGCCTTTTTGTTTCAAATTGTATAGAGATCAAAGAACTCCAGCTTGTTCCAAGGCTAGCACAGAGAGCAAAAAGAGAAGTGTTGAAAATAGGGATGTTAACCTTATACCGAAGGAATTTTAAGATGTTTTTTCAAACTTTTTGATCCTCTTAGCGGAATAACCCCGAAAAATAGATCTTGATTAAATCATTAATCAAAATCAATTGAATCGTAATAAGGATTCAAGAGTTACCTCTTGAAGCGTACTTTATCTTTGATCATGAACGGTGGAAGATACCAGCGTCTCTACATAGTCACGCGAGTGCAAATTGGAAGGCGGTGCTATCCGTTTCTCCTTCTATTCAAAACTGACAATTAGCTTTGGTATGGGAATGAGCTCCTCTATTTATAGAGAGCTTCTAAAACCCTAATACTCTTACTTTGGGCTTTTCCAAAATAAGCTCAATCTTATTTAATTAAACTATTTAATTAAAAACTTATTATTTATATTAAATCAAACTCTTTTAATAAAATAAAATAAAATAATAATTAAATTAAGTCATATTTAATTTAATCAACTGACAATTCTCATTTATTTAATTAAGTCATATTTAATCAAATAAATTATATGTGTTAAAGTATTAAACAATTTAAATACTATTAACACATGATTAAATTAAATCTTATTTAACTTAAATATATTCCACTATCAGTACTTTATGCGTGTGACCCTATAGGTTCTCGTACATTGGCAATAATATTAAATCATCTATTTAATATTATAAATAATGAGTGATATCTAGCAACACATCACTGCTATCCAAGTGACGAGAATGTTGTGTGATTTGACATAACATTTATATGATAATGATCATGTGTAAAATTACCCTTTTCCCCTTATATCTATATTTAACACAAGGCATAAAATGTGTCACCCTTATATAGTTCAATATTTTATTCCTTGATCCCCGAGTATATTTGATAACAACAAATAAACTCAATATCTCATATCGACTTATTTAAGCACGACCATGCATTTTACAGTCATACTCTATCAAGGTCCCCACAAATATTACTCCTGTATATGTATGAGGGGAAAATCCCATCTAGGTCACTCATGTCCCTCATCATGATTTGTAAAGTACCCATCAACCATCTTTATGGTCATCCTATTAAAGACAATGTTTGATTGGAAATAAAGTACTCGACTCCACATCTAGGATTCATAGTGGTTTTAGTTCGAAGGGTGGTATACACAATTATCACTATGAGAATAACTTATGATATTTACATAAGAAACTATGTAGTATCCTCATAGTGGATCAATCCAGTATAAATATTACTCCTAATATTTATACATACATGAAGACTTAATATCTCATACCCATGACTTGTGAGATATAGTCATCAGTCTACTCATATAATAGTTTCTATACATTACTGTTGTCCTATTTGATAGTAAAGATTGACTACAGGTACTTTAAGAATAACATCCTTATGTTTAATGAGGTCTCACGACTAAGTCACACTTAAAAGGTCATTAATAGACTAATTATCCTAAGGACTTTATTATGTCATATACAAATAACATAATAAATATGATGCCTGATAACTATACATATATTGAAAAATAATATATATCAAGGTCATGATACAAAAGCATATTAAGCCAATATTGATTGGCTATTATGGCTTACTCCAACATATAACACATACTTCTTTGAGAGACTCAAAAAGTAAAGACTGGTACTTTGACAGTGGATGCTCTAGACATATGACAGGGGTCTAGAAGATGTTGGTGGATATCAAGCCATATCTCATGTGTTCTATTAGATTTGGTGATGGTTTTAATGGAGAGATCAAAGGAGTTGGAAAACTGGTGTGTGATGGCTATCCCAGGTTATACAATGTTTTATATGTCAAAGGATTGACTGTTAATCTCATTAGCATTAGCAAGTCTATCACCAAGGTTTGTTAGTCAACTTCCTAAAATCAGAATGTCTGGTCAAAGATGAGAAAGAAGTTATTTTAATGAAAGGTATCATGTCCAAAGATAACTGATACTTATGGGAATCTCAAATAGTTTTCTTACTCTTCCACATTTTCAACAACCAAGGAGGATGAAGTAAATATATGGCACCAAAAACTTGGACATCTTCATTTCAAAACAATGAAGGAAGCCATGTCTAAAGGAGCCATTAGAGATATGCCAAAGCTCAAGATTAAAGAAGGAGAAGTTTGTGATCAGTGTGAAAGAAAAAAAGGAGATCATGATATCACACCTAATGTTATAACATTATACTACTTCTAAAGCTTTGGAACTTCTTCACATGGATGTAATGATACCTTTACAGGAAGACAACCTAGGAGGAAAAAGGTATGTCTTTATGCCCGTGGATGATTATTCTGGCTATACTTGGATGAATTTTCTTAGAGAAAAACCAGATACCTTTGAATTCTTCAAAGATCTGTGTCAAAGCATTCAAGAGGAGAGAATGAGTATAATTGTCAAAATTAGAAATGACAATGACAAGGAGTTTATAGATGCAAAATTTTCTGAATTTTGTGATTCTGAAGGAATAAGTCACGAGTTCTCTTATTCCTGGAAGACTTGGAGAGATGAAATTGTTCAGCAAAATACTAGAGAAATACAAGAATCAATTAGAATGATGTTTAGTGATAAGCAAATGCCATTTGAGTTTTGGGCTGAAGCTATGAATATTATTTGCTATATTCGTAACAGGGTTACTTTGTGGGGAGGTACTGTCTCTACTCCTTATGAGCTATGGAAAGAAAGGAAAGCTAAAGTCAAATACTTTCATATTTTTAGAAGTAAATTCCATATCTTTTCTACTAAAGATCAAGTGGACGATATGAGTTCCATAGGAAATGAAGGGATATTTCTGAGTTACTCTTCAAGCAGAAGAGCATATAGGATATATAACTCCAGAACTGGTACGACTATGGAATCTATCAATGTGAGAATTGAAGATTCGGTTGCTGAAGAAAAGGTGGATGTCAGAGATAATGTTAGAACATATTATATTAAGCACTAGGAGAGGATACTTGTGAATTCACAAACTATGAGCTAGTGAATTATCAATCCAACAGAAGTTTGTTTGCTAAGGGGAAGATAAAACAATACAGGGAATTGATTACAAGTCACCCAGATGAAGGTAACATCACTGAACTTAAACAGAATATATCAGATGCAAATGGATGTGTTACCTTGAGGGAAACATATGGATGGTACTCTGAATTAATGTTGAAGAGGTATAATGTCAAGAGAGATGTCATGACATTCTACAATGAATAGCAGAATTCCTTCAGATATCTTGTTCAACATGACTGGTACAACGATTTTTCCAGTTGCAAGAAATTGATCAGAAATCTTATCGAAGGAAATGATGACACTCTAGAGCTTATGGACAACAAATAATAACTTGATGTAATCAAAGACAGTGGTATTGAAACTTATATTATTGAAGAGTTATAGTGATTACATAAAAGAGGGAATGCAACTTCTACTGCATATTTCCTCTATGTTCTGGGGCATGATATGCCTATTGCTGGAGTTATTGGCTTAAAGGAAGGCATTCTACAAGACAATGGGGCTGACTACAACATCAAGGAATGCAAGAGGCTCTTTGACAAGGGGAAGAGGTGGAAAACCACCTAAATATGACAAAGAAGTAGTTGTGTTTCCATCTGTGTGCTTCCATTTGTGAGGTTGCTAGTGTGAAATTTGTGTTTCCATCTATGGTTTTGCATAGAGTACAATATATTCAGAATGTTATGTATGTTTCCATTGTGTACATTTACTCTGGTTCTTTTTGTCAATATTTTGGCTAAAAAGGGGGAGTGAAGTGTTGTATCCTGATGTTGCATCACATGTCTTGACATGTTGATTTAACATTATGATAAGACTGTGTGCTACTAGTTCTATGAGAGTAGTTTGTATGTATGGTTGCTCATGTAATCATTGAGGGGGGTCATGTGTGTTTATGCTTGTGTGTGCTGAAGCTAATGTTGCTTCTGTTGTTCCACTGTAGGTGCTCTGGTGTGGGTTTTTCCCTTGAGGGGGAGAACCCATTATGTTTGACAGGGGGAGTTCTAAACTTGTCTGTGTGTACAACCTTCTGAGTTGTGTTTTTACATATTTTACTTGATAAACATGTAGGATATGTTGTGGTTTTATTCCTCTCTCCAATTGAATTTGGTTTTTGGTTGTTTTAGCCAAAAAAAATCAACGGGGGAGATTGTTAGTTCCATGTTTTTTGGTTGGCTAAATTTTGGCTAAACATGGTTCTAAACGTGGTTCTATGTTGATGTTGGTAAGATGGTGCAACATCTTTATCAGCTGCCATAACAGTTTTTCTGTTATGTCTTTTTATGCTAGATGTCACAGGAGATATTGTGACATCCCAGGGATGATGCAACAGGCGCTGCTTTTAGATATCCTTGAAGAATTAATTTGAAGATATAATTATCTAGAATATTCTGTACTAATTATAGGTGCAGGCTAATCAAGTATTTTGTTAGAAACAAGTGCAAATTTGATTGGTTACTAAAAAGGATCGACTGAGACTTTTTAGGAAACTATTTATAAATATTGTTTCTATTTTTGTGGAGAATATCCTGCAGAGATTTTTCAACTGAAGATTGGAGTTGATTGAAGAATCTAAGTCAGTCCAAGCCCAACTGCAGAAGCTTATATAGGAGTCGTCCAAGACCTAGTTTTTTAAGCATATTTTTTATTTGAAAAACCTTGTAAAAAATAAGGGTTTAGGGTATTGTTCTTGGTCGAAGCTTTTAAGCAAGACTAAGTATTTGTAATTTGGAAGTGTGTTCTTCTAGTTTTGGTTTCTATAATAACCCCTATGATTAGGATAGGTCTTTTATCACTGCAATGATTGGAAGTGGGATGGAAATTTCCCTGACTTAGGGAGGACCTAAGTTGAAGTTGCATTGGTTAAGGATTAGGTGAGAAGTTGTAAACGGTGGAGTTTAGCTTCGAACTTTTACTACTCATAGTGGATTTCCTTCCTGGCTTAGTAGGCCTCAGAGTAGGTGAGTTATCACCAAATTGGTTTAACATATCGTCATGTTCTTTACTTTCTACAAGTTATTTTTCTGTGTTGTTATTAATGTTGTTGTTCTGTATGCAGATGTTATAACATTTGTCTTGACATTGTGTGTTATTGAGACATCAATCTTGACTTCTGATATATTTTGCGTGCCAAAATTTCAACCTCTTTGGAGAATACCTCTTTTGTGTATGAATATAATTCTGCTTCATCTTCTAGATGAATTCCTTCAACTGGCGCTCCAACTTGAGCCATCAACACCATGTTAGCACGTTCTTCTTCTGAGTCATCTTCTGAAGAGTCAGAATCATCCCAGGTTTCCATAAGCCCTTTCTTGCTCTTGAGACCTTTCTTCTTGGACTAGTCCTTCTACAGTCCATGACAATCATTTCTATAGTGTCTTGGCTCATTACACTCAAAGAAATTTACTTCTTTTCCACTTGACTTTCTCTGATCAAAAGTAGACTCGAAGAGACCCCATGTCCTTCTAGTACGTTTGAACATGTTGCCTTGATTTCTATTCTAAAGATGGTTAACCCTTCTAGACAGTGGAGACATCCCATATTCGACTTCATTAGAATCTTCTTCTGAATTCTCAATCTCTTTAGCTTTAAGAGATTTGGACTTCATAAATCTTTTGACAGGTTTGAACGTAATAGATTTCCCTCTTTTCTGAGGTTCATCTTGATCTAGCTCAATCTCATGACTTCTTAGAGAACTCTCTAGTTCTTCTAGAGAAGTGTTGTTCAGATCCTTTACAAGCTTGAGCACAGGTACCATAGGCCTCCATTTGGATGGCAAGATTTTGATAATCTTCTTCACGTGTCTGCTGTTGAATATCCTTTGTTCATAACTCTTAGTCCTGCAACTAAGGTTTGAAACCTCGAGAACATCATCTCAATTGTTTCATCATCCTCCATCTTGAAGGCTTCATACTTCTAAATCAAGGCCAAGGACTTGGTTTCCTTGACTTGATCATTTCCTTCATGAGTCATTTTGAGAGAGTCAAATATAGACTTAGCTGAGTCTCTATTTGTGATGTTTTCATACTCAGTGTAAGAGATAACATTCAACAAGACAGTTCTTACTTTATGATGATTCTTACAATTCTTCTTTTGTTAATCGTTATAGCTTTTATCTCAAGCTGATTTACATTCTCATTTGTAGGATGTTCGTAGCCATCGACAAACACATCCCAGAGATCAATATCATGACCTAGAAAGAAACTTTCTAGTCTATATTTCTAGTACTCAAACTTTTCACCATAAAAAATTGGAGGTTTAGCATTGTAGTTATCTCTATCAGAAACTAGAGTAGTTGGTGATGGAACAAGATCAACCATAGTGTTTATAAAACTCGTCTAGATCTTTATCTGACATAGTTAAGTGTTTGATAGATATAAATACAAGAACCGGAGCTCTGATGCCAATTGAAGATGCAAGAAACACAAGGGGGGTTTGAATTAGGTTACACCAGATATAATCTTCTTCAACTCAAAACACAAAGATAACAAGTGAATAAAAATAGATGAACACAATTATTTTTATCTTGGTTCACTATTAACTAAGTTACTCCGGTCCACCCTGCAAGGTGATTTGCCTTATACACAAGGACTTAATCCACAAAAACCAACTAGATTAAAGACAACCACAATAAGTTCGATCAACCCTAATGGAACCCCCAATAAGTCTGTTAATCCTTATTGTAAACCATTATAACCGCATTCAAAGTCTTTTTGAGAATCCAGACTACACAAAGTCTCTCAAGGAACCTATCAACAATAGTTGATTACAAAGATGTGTGTATAGAGATGCTCCTACACAAGCAGATCACACAATGTTTAAGTACAACAACACAAAAGTGTTGATAGTAAGATACGAGCAATAACTCCTTGCTTATTTACCAAACAATATAAAAGATTTCTCTATAGAGTTTTTGTGCAGCAATTTAGTATAGATTTGTTGAACTGATTCGCTAATTTCAAATTCTTCCAAGTACTTCTTTTATAGCTGAAAAGAAGAGATCCGTTAGAGGGTAGAATAGGAAATACAAATACAACTATATTATTCCCAACAATCATGGTGAGACTGGTAGACAATAGTATGAAAAGGTCTGCCCTTGCGCCACTCTAAAGAGTAGAGGTCACATTGTACTTGTGTACTTTTATACTCACCATCACATGCAATCCTTTTAGTCGTGATCTTCATCTTCTATAGCTTCAGAGGCTTATGATATAATTGTTGATGAGCATGTTGAAGAAGGACAAGAACTAGTATCTTCCAGACCCTAAGTCATTAGAACCTTTCAGGGCCTGTTCAAAGAACTCTTTCCTTCTTAGTTCTTCAACACTTATTTTTCAGAATAATGTCTTTAGATCTTCAGAAATTTGTTCAACAGAACCTTTGTCTTCAACATCTTCATAACTTGGAACATCATAAGTAAAGCTTTAGAAGGCCTCTAAAGCTTCCTTGAATAAGTCGCGATTAGAAGCTCTTTTACTAACGTTCCTTAGAACAGTTTCCTAAGATGCATTCCTTATTATTGACTGAACTTGTAGCACACCAAAGATATTCTTCCAGAGTGTTAAGTTCAGAACCTGATAACATCACACGCCTTCTTACCAAAGTCAGAACCTATATGACAAAAGCCACACACTAGACAGAAACCTGTTAGAGTACACAATTGTTCTTAAAGATAACATGTAAAGTTATCATCAAAACATAAGGTCAAACGTAGAACAAACTTTATTCTCACAGCTATTCCCTTCATGCCTTCACTTATCACCATATATTACCATAACTCCCTTATTATATCTACACACCAGTTATATTATTTAATCTATCTATTCTATTTAATAAATAATTCTAAATAAAATAATTAAAATTATTTAAATCTAAATTATTCTAATTAACACCTTAATCCACACTACCCCACAACATACCACACACATTCACACAAAATCACCAGCAGTTCACAAATAATCAATTAAATAATTAATTAATTATAAATTTGGGGTGTTACATTTCATGCTGATTGTCTCAGAGGTGAATATGGAAGAAGAAATTATATGCCAAGGAAAAGAAGAGTTTAAATAGAAAGAGAAAAGGTGGTGAAACATTTTCCATCCAGAAAAGTGGACAAGTGGCGTGCTTTGAGACAACGAATGGCCTCGAGTGGTGGAAAATATGATTAATAAAATTAAAAAATAAAATTTTAATTTCGTTGTTATTGGCTATTTAATGACCTTGAAAATCGAGGTTATGATGGATTGTTGGTTGCACGTTCTGAGATGTGACGTCTTCGTAAACATTTATTCATGACGACTGACAAAAGGTATATCACTGAGGTGACGTGTACATAACATGGGAAATAGTGACAATATGGTTACAAAAAAGTACCACCTTTCTCTCCTCAGATGTTGGTTGAAGGTGACACTTTTTCAGAGGCATATATTACACTTGGATTTTCACCTAGAAGAAAGTCAAATGTAAAGACATTTTCTATTAAGAAGACATTAATGAAGTATTTTAAAGAACATTAATGATGAGGCATTGACATAGCATCAATCGAGGTGTCGACAAAGGAAAACATGGTTTGGAGGAATCTCGAGAACAAGTCCACAAGATTAGGATCAACTGGAAACATGTCCATGTAAGAACAAGATTTTATCCTGCAATATTATCTCTAAGTTTTGATGATAACAAATGAGTATGTTTGTGAGAATAATTTTGTTGTACTAATGTTTGTTATTGTTGAGTACTTAACAAACAGGTTCAGCTTCTGATGGATGGTGTGTCCAAGACATTAGAAGAGAATTAGTTCTGCTTCTGCACTACACAAGTTATGTTGAATAGTAGCAAGTGTTTTGCTTTTGATGGATGGTTTGGCCAAGAAATTAGAAGAGAATTAGTTTCGCTTCTGCGCAACACAAGTTCTGTTGAACAATAGCAAGATACTCCAGAAGGCTCTGAAGTGTAAGCTCTAGTGTTTGTCTAAAGAAACCAGTTAGAAGATTTGAAGACATAAGTTGCTACTTAAGTCCAGATGTTGAATACTCATGTTTCAGAAGATAATGAGTTCTAAGGAAACAACCAGAAGATCTGAAGGCAGAAATTTCTACTGAAGTCCAGATGCTAAAAACTTAGTTTCTAAAAGACAACTTGTTTTAAAGAAGACAAAGTCAAAATATCTGAAGACAACGTTTCTACTGAAGTCCAGATGTTGAAGACTTTGTGTTTCTAATAATAAGGTTCTAAAGACAAGTATTCGTAAAAAACCAAGTGTTAAAGATTCTAAAGACGTAAGGTCTGAATATTTCAAAGACTTGAAGTTCTAAAGGTCTAAGGTTATCTACAATGGGTTCTCAAGACCAAGTGATAAAGACTCTAAAGACACGACTCTTAAGACTCTGAAGACTTGAAGCTCTTCTGATCCAAGGCTCTCTACAACGGGTTCTCACGACCAAGTGTCGAAGCCTCTGAAGACGTAGTTCTGAAGACTCTGAAGACTTAAAGTTCTGAAGACCTTATGTTATGTTCCTGCTTATAAACTCTTGCTCGCAGAAGCCTCTAAAGTGTAGAAGGAAAGAATATAACAGTAACATGGTACAATAGTACACAGTATGAAAAACCTTATTCCACTACCTCTCCACTAAATTAAATTATGGAAGAGAAAAGGACATAGCAGTATTATTTGTAACGGCTCTTTTTCAAATAGCCAATGACTCTATTTTTCTTGGCTATATAATAAAAGAATAGTATGTTTAAAGTTGGTTTCAAGTTGCAAGTTGTTGGTGTTCAATGTTAAAATGAAAGTTATCATTATTGGAACATAACCAAAAAGCACTTACCACCAGAACATGAGCTAGGGTAGTTCCCATGTACTCAATGGAGACATACAGGGCATAATTGTGTTTCCTTCCCTTGGGAGTTAAATTAGCATCGGAAAAACCCAGTCCATTATCAACAGTCAGGTTGGCCATGCAATTCTCGAATTGATCAGCAGATGTCTCTTGAGGCACATGGGCAGACTTCAGGAATTTTACCAAAACCTTAGCATGGGATTCGAAGCATAAGAGTAAGGCCAGAATTGAGATTTTCGAAGGGTTTTGTCCCAACTGCTCTGCAACGTTGTAATCACTTTTCCTTATGATCTTTAGTATTTCTTCCATTTCTTTTTTAGAAGCCTCAGGAATGACTTATTTGTGTGCCTTTGTCTGGACAGGCTCAACTAGTGCCTCTTTTCCCCGAGTCTCGGCTGACTCAGTAGGAGGGACAACAACAGGGATAACAATAGGAGTAGTAATGGGAGGACTAACAGGATTAGAAGTGGGAATAATCAAAGGAATAGAAACGGTCTTTGGAGAGATTTTGGGAGAGAAAACCCTTCTGCTTCTCATAAATTTACTGGTCCCAGCGATGTTGTTGACGTTAGGATCAGTATCTTTGGAAACCTTATCTTCAACAACCAACAGGTCTTGCTTGACACCATGGTTGTAGACGTCAGTCCCACAATTCCAGGGAACAGCTTTATCAGAGGAATATGGTATCAGCCCAGGAAGAGTGATAATCAGAGGTGCAAACTTGGGAACGGGTGTAATCCTGACGGGCCTTTTGGTAGAGACCCTGGGAGGATTGTCGGAAATGGTAATTATTGAGACATTTTCACACATATTTATTGCAAGGGGAACTTTCTCAAACAAAATTTCTTTATTAATGATCAGGCGTTGGACACCTATTTTTAACGACAAACAACCATCTGGTAGAGACATACACAAGTGGCAACCTTCACCACAACATGGAAATAAACTGGCTCGTAATAGATTTTATTTAACGATCAGAAGAGGAGTGGCTAATTAATCCACAGAGGAAACAAACAGGTCATTTTCAATGGCATTGACACCCTGGACATGTTTGGGCATTGGTGTGGTTATTACGTTAGGTGTCTCTGGAAGGTCGAACTCAATCTCTTTCGCCTCGATAAGGTCTTGCACCTTATTTTTCAGAGCCCAACAATCATTTTTATCATGCCCCAGACTCTCAGAATGATAGGCACACCGAGCGTTTGGGTTGTATCAGGGAGAAGCAGTATTGGGATTCTTGGGAGCTTCCTTTAGAGTCACCAGATTAGACTTCAACAGATGCGGAAACTACGAGCGTCCTACCTACTTAAAAGGTATAATGTTTTTTTCCTCCTCTTCAGATGTTGCTATATTACCATTTATTTGGTAAGAAGTCTCATTGTTGGATGTGAAGGGATGGGCGTGGGTCATTTGTATAGTCATAGAAGGAAACCTATGAGATGTTTTAGTAATTTCGTATAGGGACTAGATCGTTTACCGAAGGCAACATCAAGGGACATCGAGGGACTACGATCTTTTATCGAGGGTATTTTCTAAAACACCCATATTCGAGGGACATGACTATTTTCTGAGGCAACAAGTGGGATTACCCTAGAGGTGCATGCGTACAAAGTGTGTTTGATTACATGCATTTAGTCTTTTGATTTTTGACTGTCTACTTGTTAGTTTTATCTTGCCATACATCCTAATTACTAACATTTGTATAAAGCAATAAAAATGCAGAAACTAAATATCCTACACTATCACAACCATATTGAATAGCAAGAAAATATAAATAAAAGCATAGATAACATAAAAAGAGAGGAAAAAATGAGTCCTTCGATCCAAGCAGTAGGCTCCTTCAATTCACCCTTCTTTGGCTTCTTTCGATTGGGGCTGGGAATCAGTGTGAGCACCCTTGGATTACGTCCTTTTTAAGCTTCTTTCGATTGACCTGGAAGTCAGCGTGAGTGTACATTCTTCGCTTCAACCTTCTTGCTGCCTCTTTCGATTGCAGGAATGCAAAGCTCCCAAGTTTAGATTCGAAAGGCTTCAATGTTTAGCCAATCGAAGGATACAGAAAACCTGTCTAAACTTGAAAATGAAACTAACAAGTGTAACTTTCGAAAGCTATAAGCCAGGATTTATCACAAGATTATGGGGCACCAAAATCCAAAGTATAACTAGTCAGGGTTGAGATTTTCAACATACAGGCGGTGATGATCGAAAGTTAAGGCATGGTCAACTTCCTATATAGGATATCTACATTTCCATTTTATTTATATGTACAAATTATGTTTAAATGAAAAAGTTCCAAGTTTAGAGGAAACTTACCTCTTGAAGTGCTTAATCGAAGGAGCTGTAGGTGACTTCCTTGGTGGTGGATGGAGCTTTGCCGGAATCTTCCTAAAGCTAGTTCAGTTGCTACTTTGTTTGGGCAGTAACTGAATCGTAAGAGGGTATGTGATAGTGGTGAGTGAATCAAAGGTTATTATATAACAGTCTAGGGAGTGAATCAAAAGACTATTATGTTGTAGTTGGGGTCTGAATCAAAGGTTAGTTATCTGGCAGTTGGGGAGTGAATCAAAGGGTTCATTAATGTATGAAGGGATCTGAGTTTTTTAGAGTTTGAGTGTTTGAGAATGTTTGAGAATGTTTAATAGTGTTTGAGAGTTTTGAGAATTTGATCATTTTCTCACCACAAGAGTTTTTTCAGTTACCAGAGGCCCCTAAGATGTGTGATGGAAGCTCTAATTTATAGATGAGTTTGGCTGAGGTTTGGGAGGGAAAACCAAAGAAATTTGAACAAATTGGGTATGTTGTCCTTGTAGTCTTTGAGGTGCAATTTTTATAAGCCAATTTGGTGCAAGTATGGGAGCAGCATGGCAGGACTGCTTTGTAGCAGTTTTGGAGTGTTGTGGCCAGTGCAGCAGACTTGTACTTGATACCACTAGCATCTGGAATACTTCTCTTTTGTTTTGACCAACTAGCCCTATCCTTTGACCAGACTCCTTTTCAGACAACAATGTTTATTTCTAGTCAAAGTTTCCTTTAAATGGACCATATGTGTATCTTTTGAAGGGCCCAAATGGATGTTCCTCGATTTGAAACATGTATGTGTTCTTTTGAAGGGACCACATGCATCACTTGTGTGCATCACTTGCAATTCTTCAGATGGGCCACCAAGGTATAACCTTCGATTGGGACACCCAGATATGTCATAGTGTAGAGACTATGCGTGTTTAAGGTTTTCAACAGGGAATCAAAGCTTATATGCAGGAGGTCCCTTGCTTTGTGAGCGCTAGCATGAAGGGAAATTTTTGCCTTGTGAATTTGGAAAACATGCAAGACCATTGGCTTCTGAGTCGAAGGAGAGCTGCAGGAGGCCATTGACTTGTGCCTGCTGACCTGAAGAAGGTCCTTGCCTTGTGATTTAGGGGCAAGCGTAAAGAAGGACTTGTCTTCTGAATCGAAGGAGGCTAGTAGGAAGCCACCAACTTCTGAATCGAAGGACACCAACAGGAGGCCTTTCCTCTTTGAATCGAAGGAGGCTACAGGAGGCTTTTTCTATGTGCACCAAAAGCCAACTTGTAAGGAGTCGTTGGTGTAATCAAAGCTTACATGTAGGAGATCTCTTCTTGTCCAAATGAGGCTTGTATAAAGATAGGCGTTGCCTTTGTGAATCGAAAGCAAGTTTTTTCAAAGGGAGACTTTGCCCAGTCAGAGCTAGCATGAAGATAGCGAAAGCCCTGTGGGTGCTAATATGAATGCATAGGGAAGCTTTTTCCTTGTGTACGCTAGCATGATGGGAGCCCCTGGATTTATGGATCGAAGCATGCAAGAAAGAGGCCATTGCTCAATCGAAGGCTGCATGCAGATAGCCATTACTTTGTGAATCAAAGAAAGCATGTCAGGGGCCAACACTAATCGAAGGATGTATTTAGGAGACTAAATGCCCAATCGAAGCTTGCATGCAAGTAACCATTACATTGTGAATCAAGCAAACATGTAAGGCGAATGGTGCAATCGAAGGATGTATGTAGGGAACCTAAATGCCCAAACGAGGCTTGCATGTAGGAAGTACATACTTGGTGAATTGAAAGAAACCTTTAGAATGCCATTGCCTTCTGAATCGAAGGAAGCTTTCAGAAGGTCATTTCTTTCTGAATCGAAGGAAGCTAGGAAAAGGTCATTTCCTTTTGAATCGAAGGAAACTGTTTCAAAGGGAAACCAAACCCAGTCAAAGCCAACATGGAGGTGAAATTTCAGTGGAAGCTAAGCATGAATCGAAGCAAGCTTATTTTTCTTGAATTTTGTCAAAAAAGTCAAATATATCTGCTTTTCTCTTTCAAAAGTTTCCTCCTTGACCTGATGCTTGGAAATCTAATATGATCCATGGCAACTTGAGCTGATCAAGCCTTGTGCAATTTTGGCCTAGTAGAAATCTTGTGAGGAAATTCTTAAAAAATTGAGAGGGAAAATTTTATAGTACAATAAAGGGTTGTTGTCCAAAATGTTCTAAGGTGAATCAAGATGAAGAAGTTCTTCTCTTTTCTACATCAGGATCAGCAAAGCTTTCAAAAGCTTATGAAGAAGAAGACTTCAGCGATTCAAGTGCTTTGGGTTGTTGTCCATGAAGAAGCTACTTAAAGAAAATAAGACCACACATTAAAGAGACAATACAATATAATACCTTTTAGTGTGCATTAGGTTATTCAGAAGATCTAAACATTGGTTATGTCGAAGGAGGCTTTGCAAAAGACCAGACATTGCTGAGGAAAGAACGCTCATTGACTCATCTAAAGTATGATAAAAAACCTACTCCAAATAAGTTAGCTCAGCATTGCAAGAAAAAGATTTCCAGTCAAAATCGTCATAGTTTGATGATATTTTTATTAGAACCGATTGTGCAATTTGTTCAAGGAATCAAAAATTCATAAGACGCTAGGAAATGATGGTTAACTTTCTCTCGAGAACATAGCTTCTCAAAAGTTCATGAAATATAAACCTTCTAAAAAATAAGCTTTTGTTCAAAGGAAGTTTGACAAACAGATGGATGTTCTGATAATAAAAGATCAGAATATGTGTGCTCTGAGGATTCTCTCAAGAAGTCAGACAGGTGATTCTAAACAGAAGAATGAAGAGATCATATGAAGAGAAGACTGGTCCTAGATCTCAAATTAGAGATTAGAGTTCAGAAGAAGGTTATTCTTCTCAAATCAGAAAATTGAGAATACTCATTAAAATAAGAGGAATCAATATAAATATAATTCAGAACCTTTGAAAGACCTCTCTAAAGAAAGCATAAGAAGAAAGAAGTTGAACAAAAGCTGTATCTAAGAGAAAGCTAAAGTTAAAGACAAATGGAATATCTTCAAGGACATGACAAAGTCCAATTAGAAGATCCATTTGGGACAAGCTAAAGTAAAAAAATCAAATGTAGAGCACTCAGATAAAAGAATCGATGAAGTGTTCAAAATGTTAAAGGTTAGTACGACCTCAACCAAGGAAAAACAGAATCACGGTAAAAATTTCAGAATCTCAAAGGTATGTTTTTATTTTATCTATAATTTATTAGAACTTTTGATAAAAAATGTTTCTACAAGTTAGAAGAGGTTTTAAACAGAAACATTTCAAATGTTAGTGCAACTCCAAGTTATGAATATTCTGGTTAAATGAAAACCTCATGATTTGGAACATTCTCTCCTTCCAAGAGAAAAATCTTTTAATCAATTCTCTAGATAATGTGAACACGTAAGTTCTCTAGATAATGTGAACACGGAAGTGGTTGCAAAATTCAAGGTCCTTCTAGTCTGTCCCTGAAATCTTCTTCCCATATTCAAAACCCCAGTGGCTTTCTTTGGTTTCTTCTTTCTCTCTTCAGCTAACAGAGTCTTCAATTCATCTTGTCCCTTGGCTAGGGTCATGAGTAACTGTTGAAACTGCGTATTTTGAGCTTGAAGATCTTTGACTGTCTGTTCAAGATCCATCTTACTGAAATAAACAGTTAGAGAGATGAGGAAACTTGTTGCAAAAGACCTGTTTATGTTATGATGAATGATATGTATATATGCAATGCTTTCAAGGATTTAAAAATTCAAATTTGTTTTTAAAAAAAAAAGAAACACACGTTATATTAATAAGATAGAATTTGAGTACATCAATGCCCCTTGGGCAAAATAATACAAAATTCTAAGATAAAAAAGTATTGCGCATCCTCTTTGGTGCTATGTAGGTATTTAGAGTCTGTTCCTCATGAAGTAGCCTAGTGAGTTCCAAAACCTTCTTCTCGCTTGCGTAGAATTGGGCTTCGAAAGTATCTCGCTCTCCTTTGAGTTGTATCCAATCCCTTTGTAGATCCTCGAGTGATGTGGGCATGTCAGTATGTAGGATAGTGTATGGAACTTCTCCTTCCTTAACAGGATCAATAATCACTGGGAGAATGGACGGATAAGGCATCATAAGACTTTGAGCGCGGGTTCGTACCCACTTGAGGTAAGGCTCAAGAGGGATGGAATTCTTGTGTCCCAAAGTCTTGCTATCCACCTTGTTTAGCATCCTCCAAGTTTGGATGAATCTCTGGCGAAGACCTTAATCTTCGTTGTCGTAGTCGAAAACCAAACCTTGAATCAGCATATCATGTGGGTCATCCCTTCGGGCATAACCAAATTGTCTTAGAGCTAAACATGGGTTGTAGGTGATGCCTCCCCTAATGCCAAGTAGAGGGACATTATGGAATTCCCCACAACGGTCAACAATGATAACATTCTTTTTGGATCGAGAGCACCAATGAATATCTAAATGTTTGAGTGTCATTAACCTTTGTGACCACCTTAATCCTTGCTCATTCTTTAAGACTGATTGGGGAAGATGAGAAATAAACCATCTTTCCAGGAGGGGAGTGCAATACATAAGGACCCCTCTCTTCCTCATTGTACGAGTGTGAAAAGAGTGTAGCATATCCCCTAGTAATGTAGGCACCGGATTGCGTGACATGAAAACTTTGATGACACTCACATCTATGAGTTGGTCAGGATTGGGGAACAGGACCATCCCATATATAAGAAGAGCCACAATCTCCTCAAAAGCTTGCAAATCTAGGGAATTCCAACAGCTTTGGGCCTTCTCAAACATAAACTTTGCCAAGAAACCTTTGACACCACTTCTAGTTTCCCAATGAGTTGTGATATCAGATGAGTGAAAGTGTAGGGCTTGAGCAATCTCTTTTGGCTTTGGAACTCTTTCCGTACCGTTGAAAGGTAGTTGATTGAGAACAGGAATCCTCAAGAGTTGAGAAAATTCATCCAAAGTAGGCACAAGCTGATAGTCAGGAAATATGAAGCAATGATGCAAAGGGTCAAAGAACTGGAAGAGAACTTTCATCATATCCTCCTCTGTGTTGGAGGTGACCAAGTTGATTAGACGACCATGCCTCTCAGTGAATGGAGAGTTCTCAGGGATCCTTGAAGCTAGCTCCTTGAGTTGTGGGGGAATTCTTACAAGGTTGATTTGGATAGTTTTCCTACGAAGTGAATCCATATCCTACAAAACAAGAACAAAGATGAATCTCCAAAATCCTTGAAATGGTTAGTGGATGCATATGATGTTCATGATGTCCATGATGTTATGTATAAGTATGCATATACAAGCAAAGCAAACAAGTTCTTAGTTTAGGCTTGCATGGGGTTTTATAGGTAAGTACCCTCTTGAAGTTTAGTTGGCTCAACCTGTCCTAATAATAGTAACCGGGTACTAAGGAGCTCAATATCACTGAATTGTTTCCTTGGTCATTGTTTCAGCTCAAGCCTCTTTAATGGAGACCGAAATATCCCAAGAAAACAACCCTCAATAAGTGTAGTATCGAGTATCTACCAACTTCGGACTGCACCAAAGCCGGTCATCTCACTACATCCTAAAGGCCAAGTTGGTCAAGTAAAGGGTTCTAGAAGTTCATTAGTGTTTCATGACATCACTCAGCAGCCCCGTATTCTCTTTGATTAACTCAAAGGCTACCGGTACCCACAAATATGTCACATTAACATAGCTATTTCTTAGACCGTGTCGGTATACCCCGCACAGTTTCCACAACGTATTTCTATTTACCTATAATGTTTCCCAAATCCGGGTGGAGGATTCAAACCCAAACAAAGAACCATAATGTAAAGCAAACAAGTCAAACAATGTAAGAAAATAAATATGATCTGAACCCTAAGGTAACCCCACTTTTATAATACTCCCCAACAGAGTCGCCAGTTCTGTGATGCGGTGGGAGAACTGAATTGAGGGTTTGCGTTTTATCGTAAATGTTGCGGTTGGCAAGAGTCGCCACCAACTTTTCTTTTATCCAAAAGGAAAGGTGAAAAAGCACAAGAAAGACCTTTGAGATGTTTTCTTGAGTTCGGGGGGTAGATTATGAAAAGGGAAGGTATTAGCACCCTTTTCATCCATGGTTTTCCATGGGCTCTTAGTTACTTGCTTAGATCACTTGCTTTTATTTGTTTGAAATTGTGTTTGGTGTGGTTTTGAAAGTATTTTGTAAAAGAGGCCATTCGTTTAGGCAATATTTATAATGATTCTCGTTCGTAAGAATGTATACAAAGATGTTTGTCTTTTTGAAAATGTTTTCAATATTTGTGAGATGCTTTTGAAATGTGTGTGTTTGTTTTGGAAAATAGCAAGGATTATTTGTTTGAAATGGAGCAAGTAACTAAGAAGCTATCTACCTACTCAAATGTATTTCTTATGTATTTTCTATTCCTTTGACATTGTTGTCTTACCATTTATTTGGTAAGCAACCCTATCTTTGGATGTAAACGGGACAGGCGTGGGTCATCGTATAACCATGATTAGCAATGTTTGCAAAGTATCTTAGAATTTTTGAGGGACCAATGATCATTTTGTAAGGCAACCTTGAATAGCGTCATTGAGGGACTATGATCTTATATTTGTTTTGTTTTTCCAAGATACTTCGCATGCGTAATATGGCCATTTTTGTTTTAGGAAACCAATTGGGAGAATCCCTAAGGATGCTTGTGTGCAAGTGTATCATTTTCATGCTTTGATTTTGTCTTGTATTTAGGGTTTTCTATTTGCTTTGTTTGGTTCTTGTCATACAAAACCTAATTACTAATCATGGCATATAAAGCGATAAATTGCGTAATGTAAATATTACTAAGCTATTACAACAATTTATGGGAGAGGGGAATACAAGTTTGAATGGGGATTTTGCAAGAATATAAAGCTAAATAAATTATTACAACCAAATCAAATTTGTACGAATTTAAAATAAATACAATACAATATTTAGACTGCAATGCAATGTACATGTAAAAAAAGGTTTTTGTTTCTTGTTTTTATGTAAAAGAAAATTTAATCTAAACCTAAAAAGATAAGGTAAAGGAAATAATTTTTAAAAGGGGTTTAACCCTAATTATTATTTAAAAGAAAATAAAGTTTTTATATGTATTATTTTATGTATTTTCTTGTATAAAAATAATAAATAATATTGTGTATAAATATAAAAATTTATATGTGCAAAAATAAGTATTTATAAGTGTGAAATAAAAAATAAATTGGAATAAATATGTTTAAATATATTTACAAGTTCATTAAGAAAATGAATGATATACTATTTAAAATAAAATGTATTTTTATGTGCAAAAATAAACTAAAATAAAATAAAAATGCAATATGATTAAATTTACTTTTTTTGGAATTTTTATGTATTAAAGAAAATATTTAAATTATTAAAAATGAAAATAAAACAAATAAAAATATAAATATAAAAGTTGGCAAAGGGGGGTAAGATAGCAGATTAATGGTGATGATGATAGCAAAAAAATCTGACCCAAAAGACCAAGCCCAACCTGCAAAAATATGAAATGGAAAAGGAAAAGGGTGAAAAATATAAAAGTAGCGCGCCCAGGTTCGAACCCAGGACATGGGTCTCACCAGCGCGCTACTTTGCCACTGGGGTGGCTATACTTCCATTATCATCAGTGAAACAAAAATAACATATTACAAAATGCGCCCTATGCCCTGTTTCATCTTCTTCCTCAAGCTTTGGCCAGACATCCTATAACTTCCTCATACTTCCATAAAAATGAAAATGCATAACAGGAAAATTGTAGTACTTGAACTCATGATTTCAACCATGTAAATTATATGAACTATTAATCAAAGAACAAAGAGAATCTTAACAGCCCTAAATCTTGACCTAATATTTCCAAATATTTCAAGTTTCAAATTCTCTTAGCACAAGTAAAATCAATGCAAGATAATGGTATGTACAGCTTCGTTATGATGAGGACTACATTTTTTATTCACAAATCATGGCCTATGGTTGCCTGTACAAAGAGATAGAGTTTGAAATTTTACCTCCTTCAGTTGGAATTGTGAATGGAAATGGGGTGAGTTTGAGGGAGGCCTGATGCTTGCTTGAGCTTCCTTGAACTTCCCTGGATGTGTCCCAACCCTTGCCTTGCTCTGAAAGTAGCTGGAACTCTTTGGCCAAGTCAATCTGCAAGCTCTGAAGTCAACAATGGCAGATGGTGGAGGAGTGATTACAGAACAAGGATGATGGCCTGGATTGACTAGGTATCAAGTATGTAAGGTGTTTGAATGATCCAAACTCAAAACGCATGAGCCAAATGGAAGCTGGGTATGATTGTGCAGAAACTGTGTGTTTGAACAGATTTTTGGTGTTTTTCAGCTTGGGAGTGTTTCAGGTCCTTGCCTTGTGTTGTATATTGTTTGTATATTAGTATTGAAATGGTTTTGTGTCAACCCTTTATCAGTTGTGCAAGCCCTAACCTTTTTGCAACTTTTCTTGTACTTGAAGCAAAGTGACAAGACAAAGCTCACATGCTTGTACTGGCTTCCTTAGGGTTGGTATGTGCTTTGTACAACTTACTTGAGACCTATGAGACTTGTAAGTGCCAAGGAGACAGATCCAATGCTCAAGATTGTAAAGTTTGCAAAAGTTTCTCTTTTTCAAAATGGCAATGGAACCATTTTGCCATAAATGGAATTACAAGTTGGATAAAGGTTCTAAGACGTGGATAGAGGCTTTGTCAACTGAGTAAGCATTTAATTAAGGAGTGTGGAACAATTTTAGGACCTGTACAGCATGAATTAGCCAGCATAGGATTGATTTGCAACTTTGTTCTTCATGAAATGGTTTGGACAAAAAGTGAGAAATTGCCAACTTCATCTCTTCGATTCTCCCTACTCAAAAATGATCTTGAGGAATTATTGGACATTTTGGAAATCTTGCAATGTGCTCTATAATTCATATTTGAAATGAATTTTGAGAAACCTCTTGGAACTAGGTGAAAAATTGCCATGAAGTTGGGTCCAAAACCTGCCTAAATTAGGGCGAAATTTCACTAAGTTAACAAGTTCAAGACCATGTATTCACAAATTTATATCTTGATATCCAAGCATCTTTAGGGAAACGTTTGTCAAGAAAAGTTGTATATTTCATGGAGGTCTACAACTTTCATGTTGGGAATTTTCCTTGAATCATTATGCATCATGGTGTAAAAGTGGCCTAAAGTTGAGGGGAAAAAAAGAAAATTTTCTATACTTAGAAAATTTCTGTTAGGAAAATTTTCAAATTCAAACCCTAATTTTCAAATTTGGTTTTCTTGGTGAACAAGTTTCACATTTTGGCATGTTTTGATGAATTATGACCCTTGGTACTTGATTTTGACCAAAAAGTCAAAGTTTGACTTTTCAGTATACAATTGACTTTTGATCAGTTGACTGTAAATTTCATATGTCAATCCAATGAATTTGAGATGTTTTGAGCCATGTAATTAAGTCAAGATGATGCCATTGAATTATTGAAATCATGCTTGAACTCAATTGTTAATTTGCTAGGTTAAAAATCAGAAATTGCCCTTCCTCAGTCAAAACCCTAATTTTGACCATTTTGCCCTTTTGATGATTTGATCAAATTTCCTGAGGAATTGTGATCCAAACTTGACCAAATGATACATGTGAGTTTAAAATGTTTATGTTGATCAAAAATTATGAAGTTTGACTGTAAATTGGCCATGGTTGACTTTTTCCCCAATACAGCTGATTTTTAGGTCAATTGTCCAATTGACTGATCAAAAGTGTGGTTCAAGGCTTGAAACTTGTCATGAGTGATCTTAGGGACCCCTAATGATGTTTGAAAGTCATATGAAGCAATGATAGTTCAAAAATCCTTGTGCAAACTCAAACCCTAATTTTGGGTTATCAGTGCAAGATGAGATATCTTGAGCTGACCAAACCCTAATCCATTCTTGAGTCAAAGAGATCTTGTGAGAAAAGTTTTGGTAAATGAGAGGGCAAATTTTGGGGTAAAACAGCTACCCCTGTTCAATCTTCTTAGACCTGACGAGTTAGATTGGCAAGCTTTGCCATTCGTGACTCGAAGGTGAAAGATGATTGGACACTAAAGTGCCCATAAATTTGCACTCGATGATGTGTAGCTGAGGGAATGAGCTTAAAGATGCCATTTGGAGAAGTGATAGAATCTTGTTTGAGATGGGCTTGTAGATGCCATCCAAGAATGTTTGTTGAAGTGTAAGTTGTAAGTTGAAAGGATGAGTATCAGAATGGTGTCCGCGTCTGGAACGTGCCTGAGTGGTATCTGATAGTTGAAATCTGAATGAGTGACAGAATGGCATCCGTGTCTGGAGTGTATCCGTATTGTATCTGAACTTTGAAATTGAATGAGTAACATAATTTTATCCGTGTCTGGAGTGTATCTGAACTGTATCTGATAGTTGAAATCTGAATGAGAGACAAAATGGCATCCGTGTCTAGAGCTTATCCTTATTGTATCCGAACTTTGAAATTGAATGAGTAACAGAATGTCATCCATGTCTGGAGTGTATCTGAACTGTATCTGATAGTTGAAATCTGAATGAGTTATCAAAATGGCCTCCGTGTCTGGAGTGTATCTGTACTGTATCATGATTCCATATCGTTAACGGTGGTTATTAATCTTATCCTGAAAAGGGTAAAATGTTAGCTGAAACATAAAATTATGTTGCATGAAATGTATGATGCAATATATGTATTTTATCAATGTTTATGATATGTGGATGTAATGTACGCACATGTAAGCCAATTTTTTGTATTGCTGAGAAAAATAAATCCTTGATTGCTGCTGAGGATATATGGACTCTTCATATCTTGAAATTTGAGTATTGACAAAAAAATTTGTTGTGAGAGCAATGTCATATACTGCTCGAGGAATCTGCTTGGGGGATCCAGAGAATTTTGATGACTTCTACTGGGAATAGATGGGAGTCTTGGTTCCGTAAAGGCTTAACAGAAGTCAATTGTTATCCGAATGGATTTCAGGCTTCAAACAACTTGTTGGGGAATTCGGAGGAAATGGATGGTTTTCGCCGGGGATTGATAGTTTGAAGTTTTAGTTCCGTTGGGGATTTAAGTGACATACTGTGGGGATTGCTCATGGAATAGCCTAAAGACGTTTTCCTATTCTTTCAATCTTTCAGTAATTGTCTTTTTTCATTTTGTTTATTTATAAACAGTAATTATGTTCAAATGCATGTGTTCATTAATGAATCATTGGACGTTTTTGCAAATAAAACACAAGTATAAAGAAAAAGGACAAATAGTTTTTTGTACTTGAAAGAAATATATTTGTATTTACTTTGAATAAGTATTTTGTACAAAGGAGACAGACATCCTAGTAAGAGGATGGTGCCGTAAAAGTAAGAAAAATTGTATACAAAGAAAGACAGCTATGTGTGATAATCCCATAGGATTCCCATTCTGTTATAGCCTCCGTGTGATGCAGTGGGAGAACTGACTTGAGGTTTGCGTTTGTGTTCGAAAATGTTACGGTTAGCAAGAGTCGCCACCGACTTTTATTTTATCCAAAAGGAAAGGTAAAAAAGCACAGGAAAGACCTTTGAGATTGTTTTCTTGAGTTCAGGGGGGTAGATTATGAAAAGGGAAGGTGCTAGCACCATTTTCATCCATGGTTTTCCATGGGCTCTTAGTTACTTGTTTAGATCACTTGCTTTGCTTTTGCAATTGTTTGAAATGGTGCTTTGTGTGGTTTTGAAAGTATTTTGAAAATAGGCCATCGTTTAGGCAATCTTTGTAATGATTCTCGTTTGTAAGAATGTATACAAAGATGTTTGTATTTTGAAAAATGTTTCAATGTTTTGAAAGTTGTTTTGAAATGTGTGTGTGTTTGTTTGAAAATAGCAAGGATTGTTTGCAAATTGATCAAGTAACTAGAAACATTCTACCTACTCAAAAGTCTTTCTTGTACATTTTTATTCCTTTGACATTGTTGATTTACCATTGATTTGGTAAACAACCCTATCTTTGGATGTTAAACGGGACGGGCGTGGGTCATCGTATGACCATGATAGCAATGGTGCCAAGTATCTTTAGCATTTTGAGGTACTAAGATCATTTTGTTTTTAGGCAACCTTTTGATAGCGTCATCGAGGGACTATGATCTTTTGTTTTGTTTTGCCAAGATACCTTGCATGCATACCATGGCCATTTTTAAGGCAACCAAGTGGGTGAAACCATAGAGGTTCTTGTGTGCAATGTGTTGTCATTTTACATGCATTTTTGTCTTGTGTTAGGTCTTGCTATTTGTTTGATTTTTGTCTTATCATACAAACCCTAATTTACTAACATGGTATAAAATGCGTAAAGTAAATCTAAGCTATTACAACAATATTATGGGAGGGGGGATACAAGTTTTGAATGGGGATATTTGCACAAAATAAAACCCTAATTTTCTATTACAACCCAATTGAATTTATTGTACAATAAATAAATAAACAATTATTTAAATATGCAATAATATGTATTTATGCAAAAATGTTTTGTAATTGTTTTATGTATGAGAAAAATAAATTATTTAAGTCCTAAAAATAATAAAAAATAATATTATTATTTTTGAAAGGGGAAACCCTAATTTTTTGATTAAAAGAAAATATATGTTCTATATTTATTTATTTTATTCATTTATGTACAAGAAATAAATAAATAAAAATATTTACAAATATTAAAAAATAAAATATATGTGGGAATAATATTTTATGTGTATGAATAATAAAAATAAAAATGGATAGTATTCTTTTATTATTTACAAATTATTTTAAGAAAATGATTTCCATTTATTAAAATAAAACTATTTTATATGTGGAAAAAATAATAAAAATAAAATAAAAATTGCAAAAAATTAAGAAAATATTTTTGTGATTTTTTAATGTTCAGATAAAAATATTAAAGTCAATAAACATAAAAGAAATGAAAAAATATGCAAAGGGGGTGTGGATAGTAGCTAGGGGGTGTGGAAAGTCAGAATAGGAGGCCCAAGGCGCGCCAGGCCCAGGACTTCATCCCTGTCCTCCAGCTTCTCCAAAAATGTGCGTTTCTTAGTTTAAACCTGTATCTTGCTCTAGCTTGCATAAAATCAAAAACTCATAACACAAAAAATGTAGCTTATGATCTCACGATTCCAGTGATAGAAAGTTTATGACCTAACACTCAAAGATCAAGGAGAATTTTATCACCTCTAATTTCTGACCTAGTTTTTTCATGAACTTCAAGCTTCAAATTCTCACTACTCAATTAATATAAATAACAACTATGCATATGTACATCTTCAGCAAGTTAAGGACTACATTTTTGCTTCACAAATTGTGACTTAAGGATGCCTAAATAAGGAGATAGAGATTTGAAAAATACCTTGTTCAGCTGAGTTTGGATATGGAAATGTGGGGACTTTGAGTGAGGCCTGAAGATCGTGTGAGCTTTCTTGAAGTTCCCTCAAGCTTTTCCAATGCTTAGCTGGTCTTGTAGATGCTTGAAACTCCTTGCACGAGTCAACCTGCAACCTTCCAAAGTGAAAATGGTGATGTCTGAAATAGGGCTTACAGAACCAGAACAAGGTCTTGGATAGTTTAGGTAGGATATATGTAAGGTGTTTCAAGTGTTTAATCAAGAAACGCACGAGCCAATATTGAAATGGCTTTGATTTTGTAGAGGCTGTCCTGTTTTGGGCAGAAATGTGTTTTTTCTGTTTGGGAGAGTTTTGAATGTTGTGAATTCGTGTTTTTGCTTGTGACAAGTTTCTGAAGTTGTTTAGAATGAAGACAAGCCTTGCCTTTATCAGATGGACAAGTTATCTTGACTTTTGCCAATTTGCTTGCTTTTGAAGAAAGTTGACATGACTATGTCAAAGGCCTGTACAGGCTAGCTTGTGAACTGTAGAGGGCTGGTATACTTTGCATGATGTTTGTGAATCTTTCTTGCAACAAAAGATCAGGTCCATGGCTCAAGAATTGTAAAATTGCAAAAAGCATGCTTTATGAAAATGGCAATGTGCCCTTTATGCCATTTTTGGATTAAACTCTTGTACAATGCTCTAAAGGTCAAAATAAAGCCATTATCCAACGAGTTTGCATTTAATTATGGAGTGTAGAAGGGATTAGGACCTGTAATACAAGATACAAGCATGCTAGGATCTGATTTGCAACTTGAACCATTGTGAAAATGGCTTGAACAAAAGTGACAAATTGCCATTTTCTCTTCTTCGATTCTCCCTAACCACAAATGATCTTGGAGAGTTATTGGACATTTTGGAAATCTTGCAACATGCTCTACAATCCATCTTTGAAATGAAACTTGAGATACCTCTTGGAACTAGGTGAAAAGTTGCCATGAAGTTAGGTCAAAAACCTGCCTAAACTAGGGCAAATTTTCACTAAGTTAAAAAGTTCATGGACCCCTATTCACAAATTCATAACTTGAGATCCAAGCATCTTTTGGGAAATATTTGTGATTAAAAGTTGTAGATTTCATGGAGGACTACAACTTTCATGTTGGAAGTTTTCTTTGAATCCAATTGCATCATGGTGAAAAAGTTGTGGAAAGTTGGGAAAAAATAAGAAATTTTCCATACTTAGAAAAATTCTAAGTTATGAAAAAATTCAAATTAAAACCCTAATTTGCAATTTTGGGTTTCTTGGTCATCAAGTTTCACATTTTGACATATCTTGATGAATTATGACCCTTGGCACTTGATTTTGACCAAAAAGTCAAAGTTTGACTTTTCAGTGTACAGTGGACTTTTGATCAGTTGACTACAAAATTCATTTGTCAATCCTATGTATTTGAGATCTTTTGAACTATGTGATTAGGTAAATATGATGCTACTGATTCCTTGAAATCATGTTTGAACCCATTTGGTCATTGGCTAGGTTAAAAAATCAGAAATTGCCCTTCCTTAGTCAAAACCCTAATTTTGACCATTTTGCCCTTTTGATGATTTGATCAAATTTCTTGAGGAGTTGTGATCCAAACTTGATCAAATGGTAAATAGGAGCCTATAATATTGTTGTGGATCAAAAATTATGAAGTTTGACAGTAAATTGACCATGGTTGACTTTTTCCCCAATACAGCTAATTTTTAGGTCAATTATCCAATTGACTGGTCAAAAATATGATTCAAGGCTTGAAACTTAACATGAGCAATCTTAGGGGTCCAAGATGGTGTATGAAAGTCACATGAAACATTTATGGTCCAAAAATCCTTGTGCAAACTCAAACCCTAATTTCAGGTCATCAGTGCAAGGTGAGATCTTGAGCTGAGCAAACCCTAATCTTGTCTTGAGTCCAAGAAATCTTGTGAGAAAAATCTTGATAATATGAGAGGGAAACTTTTGGGGTACAACACTCCGTATCTCCGAATATCTTGTCCATTTGTTGCTTCGTCCGAAGATGATTGAATTGATCAGAAGCTTCGAGTTCGTTAACGAGGAGATTGTCCTTAAAGTGATCCGACGAGACATAGTCATACGCTTTAATTCCCTAACTTTTTCCTGGACCGCCCTTTTAGGTTTTCAGTCCACCGGGAAAACCCTTTTTTGCCCAAGTCGCCCTTTCGGGTTTTCAACTTGCCGGGTGTACAGATTTTTTATTTTATCCCTAATTTTTGCCCGAACCTTTTGGTTCGCCGGGATGCCCCTTTTTTTTGCCTAGGTGTGTCAACCTAGCGGGTCTCTTATGCGTAGTATCTTTTGACTATGTCCATGTTCGCAGGATGTGGAAAATCATCATCGTCCATGGTGGTTAAGATCATTGCCCCACCGGAGAAGATGTTCTTGATTACAAATGGTCCTTCATAGGTAGGAGTCCATTTGCCCCTGTGATCACTTTGTGGCAAGATAATGCGTTTGATTACTAGATCTCCAACTTGATATACTTGGCGTCTGACTTTCTTGTTGAAAGCCTTGATCATCCATACGTCTGACCATGGCAAAAAACGGTGAGTCTCTTTTCATCAATTAAGTTTAGTTGATCAAGTCGAGTCTGGATCCAATCATCCTCATTCAAACCTGCATCCCTCATAATTCTCAAAGAGGGGATCTGAACCTCGATAGGCAAGACAGCCTCCATGCCATAAACCAAAGAATAGGGTGTTGCCCCAGTTTATGTGCGAGCCATGGTACGGTACCCGTGGAGAGAAAATGGTAGCATCTCATGCCAGTCCTTGTAGGTGACTGTCATTTTCTGTATGATCTTTTTAATGTTTTTATTTGCAGCTTCAACGGCACCATCCATCTTTGGCCGATAGGGGGATGAATTGTGATGCTGAATCTTGAACTGTTCGCACAAGGCGGTGATCATAGTATTGTTAAGGTTTGTACCTTTATCAATGATGATCCTTTCTGGGATACCATACCAGCAAATGAGATTCTGTCTGATGAAACGGGAAACAACGTTCTTAGTGACGGATGCGAAGGAAGTTGCTTCGACCCACTTTGTAAAATAATCAATGGCCACTAGGATGAAGCGGTGTCCATTGGAGGTTGTAGGCTTGATCTCTCCAATCATATCGATTCCCCACATAGCAAAGGACCAAGGAGCCGTCAAGACATTTAGAGGAACCAGAGGCACATGCACCTTGTCAGCATAAATTTGACACTTATGACAAGTCCGAGAGTGTTGATTGCAGTCTGCTTCCATGGTAGACCAATAATAGCCCGCCCGTAGGATTTTCTTCGCCATCGTATGCCCACTAGAGTGGGTGCCAAAAGTGCCTTCACGTAATTCAGCCATGATCTTTTCAGCTTCAATCTTATCCACACAACGGAGCAGAATAGAGTCATGATTACGCTTGTACAGGATACCATTACTCAGGAAAAACTTAGCAGAGAATCTCCTTAAGAACTTTTTATCATTGATTGAAGCTCCTTCTGGATATTCCTGAGCCTCGAGATACCTCTTGACTTCATGAAACCAAGGCTGGTCCACTACTTCTTCAGTATTAATCTCGTGACAGTGTGCTGGTTCATCCATTCATTCGATGGTGATCTGGGGAGCCTCGTTATCCCAATTAAGTTTAAAAATAGATGACATTGTGGATACAGCATCTGCTAGCTGATTTTCTTCTCACGAGAAATGCTCGAAGGTAATCTGCTCAAAATATGATAGCAATGTCAAAATATGTTCTTTGTAAGGGATAAGGTTTGGATGTTTAGTGTCCCACTCTCCTTTGATCTGACTGATGACCAAAGCTGAATCTCCAAACACATCTAAAGATATGATTCCCAAGTCTATGGTAGCCTTGAGACCAAAGATGCATGCTTCGTATTCTGCCATGTTGTTCGTACAGTTGAAGCAAAGTCTAGCAGTAAAGGGAGTATGACACCCTTCCGGAGATATGAGTACAACACTGATACCGTTACCAAGTGCATTGGATGCCCCATCAAAGAACAGGGTCCATCGGGATCCTTGTTCAGGTCCGTCATATGGCATGATTTCTTCACAGTTGTCTAATGTCATGATGTCTTCATCCTGGAATTCAAACTTCATGGACTGATAATCTTCTACAGCTTGATGAGCAAGATGATCAACTAGCACGCTGCCCTTTATAGCTTTCTGGGTAGTGTACTGTATGTCATATTCTGTTAGGATCATCTTCCATCTAGCTATCCTCCCAGACAGAGCAGGCTTTTCGAAGATGTACTTTATCGGATCCATCTTAGATATCAACAAAGTGGTATGAGTCAACATATACTGTCTTACCCGGCGAGCAGCCCATGCCAGAGCGCAACAAGTTTTCTCGAGCAGTGAATATCTGGTTTCACAGTCGGTAAAATTTTTGCTCAGGTGGTAAATAGCACGCTCTTTTCAGCCAGACTCGTCATGCTGCCCCAATACACACCCCATTGAGTTCTCTAAAACGGTCAGATACATGATTAGTGGTCTTCCCTCGACTGGTGGCATCAAAACAGGAGGCTCTTGTAAATACTCCTTGATTTTGTCAAAAGAAACCTGGCATTCGTCATTCCATCTGACTACTTGATTTTTCTTTAATAGTTTGAAGATTGGCTCACAAGTAGATGGCATGTGAGAAATGAATCTGGAAATATAGTTCAGGCGTCCCAAGAATCCTCTGACTTCCTTCTCAGTGCAAGGAGCAAGCATTTCTTGTATCTCTTTAACCTTGGCAGGATCAACCTCGATGCCTTTGTTGCTGACGATGAAACCTAAGAGTTTACCGGACCGGACTCCGAATGTACACTTGTTAGGATTCAATCTTAACTTGTACTCCTTCAACCTCACAAAAAACTTTTGCAAGTGATCAAGGTGTTCCTCTTCAGTTTGTGATCGGGCTATCATGTCATCTACATAGACCTCTATCTCATGATGTATCATATCATGAAACAAAGCTACCATTGCATGTTGATAGGTTGCCCCTGCATTCTTCAGTCCGAATGACATCACTTTGTAGCAGAATGTGCCCCACTGTGTGACAAATGTAGTTTTCTCCATGTCCTCAGGCGCCATTTTGATCTGGTTATATCCTGAGAATCCATCCATGAAGGAAAACACTTTGTGTTAGGCTGTATTGTCAACCAGGATGTCGATGTGGGGAAGTGGAAAATCGTCTTTAGGGCTGGCCCTGTTTAAATCTCTATAATCCATGCACATTTTTACTTTGCCATCCTTTTTAGGCACGGGAACAATGTTGGCAACCCATTGAGGATAGGAAGTGACAGCCAAATATCCAGCATTGAACTGCTTCATGACTTCCGCCTTGATCTTCTTTGACATGTCAGGTCTTATGCAACGGACTTTTTGTTTCACTAGTGGACAGTCTTATCTTATGGGTAGACGATGTACCATGATGTCTGTATCAAGTCCTGGCATGTCTTCATATGACCAGGCAAAGATCTCAACATAATCCTGCAATAGCTGAATTAGACGCTCCTTGACACCCGACTCTAGGTTGGCACCCACTTTGATTTCCTTTTTATCTTCCTCGATACCCAAATTGATTGTATCCAACGGTTCCTCATGAGGCTGAATAGCTCTTTCCTCTTGTTGTAGTAGTCTGGCTCACAATCTTCCTCACCTTCGTATTTGACTTGATAGATTGGATCTTCAGAGTCACTGAAGGCTATAGCAGTATCGTTACCCATGGGATCCGGAATGGAGGGGTACCTGCATTTGTGAGTGTGGGTGTGTGTAAGGGTATAGCCATCTTTAAACTATAAAATGTAAAAGAAAGAAAATGAGCACAAAAGGTTTGTATGTGAAAAACCGTCCATGATTCATTGAATGTCATATGAAGATGAAATAAAAACCCTTACAAATGGACCATTGCGCCTCGGGTAAGACACAAGGTTTTTAAAGTGCGAATTGTTTGTGAATATTACAAGTCCAACAGAAATGTAAAAGATAAATTACTGAGAGATGAAAGTTATTGGGACAAAGTCTCTGGCTTCCCAATTGCGAAGTCCTCCGTTGACAGTAGGAAATATCCAATCTTCCAAGCTTCCATCCTCTTCAACATCTTCCACTGCGTTGACCTCTCGGTTACTAATCTTCAAAGGTGACCCTCTAGCACGGGCACGGCGCACAGCCTTCTGAGCAGTTGAAGTAAACCCCAAGCCAAACTTGTCTGATTTATACGGGATGTCCGGAAGCTGCCCCCAGATGGTGCATCCACCCTCTTCCACTACTGCCTTGGCGTCCTTTAGAGATGACATCCGAAGCGGAGGTCTTGTGATCTTGGGAATCGGGGATGCTGCCTTGGTTACCTCTACTTCTTGATAGACCTCTTCTAAATGTTGAAAATGAGTTTCAATGAACTCGCCATCCAACTCCACATATCGGAAAGAATTCAGATGACTAATCATGTACTCTTCCTCTCCATGGACAGTTATGATCTTTCCTTGGACCGGGTACTTCAGCATTTGGTGTAGCATGGAGGTGACAGCACCGGCATTATAGATCCAGGGGCGTCCTAACAGACAGGAGTAAGAGGGACGGATGCCTATCACATAGAAGGTTGAGTTGAAAATCTGAGTTCCCACCTTTATCGGGATGTCCACCTCCCCGTGGACCATCCTCTTCGAACCATCAAATGCTCTCACAACTATGTTACTGGGTTTTAATGTTAGCCCTTCGTAATCCAATCTGTCAAGGGCTTTCTTCAGTAAGACGTTCAAAGATGAACCCGTGTCTACCAAGACATGGTCCAGAGTCGTTCCCCTACACTCCACAAAGACATGTAATGCCTCATTATGCTTTCTCCCTTTGGGTGTCAAATCAGTGTCAGAGAAGCCTAGGCCGTTATCAGCTGTCAAACTGGCCACACAGTCTTGGAATTGGTCCGCAGACGTCTCTTGTGGCACATGGGTTGTCTTCAGAAATTTTACCAGAGCTTTCGCATGTGCCTCAGAACACAGCAGCAATGCTAGCATGGAGATCTTGGAGGGAGTTTGCCCCAACTGTTAAACCACCTCATAATCACTCTTCTTTATTATCCTCAGGATCTCTTCCATTTCCTTCTTGGATGTTTCAGGGATAGCTAGTAATTGAGCCTTCATCCGGACATGCTCTTCTTGAATGCTTTTTCCTCGAATTTTAGTAGTAGAAGTATTGGTAGGGATAACAGCAGGGGTTGTGTTATCTTTTTTGGTAGGTACACTTGCAGGTATGATCCTTGGTACAGAGGTAATCTTCGGAACAGCCACGGGTCCAAAAACTGCCTTTGGAGGGGCAATCTCTGGAGAGAAGATTCTACCGCTACGAGTAATCTTACTAGTTCCAGCAATATTGCTAATGTCAGAATTTTCTTCTTCGAAACTTACTTCTTCGGTGGTCAACCCATCTTGTTTAATACCATGGTAGTAGATTTCTCCACTGTAATTCCACGGTACTGTCTTTTTTGATTCGTATGGGACCAGCCTGGGCATTGTAATTATGAGAGGAGTAGTCTTCAGAACTGATGTAATCCTAACGGGTCTTTTGGGGGCCCTGGAAGGATTGGCGGAGATGGTTATGATTGAAACGTATTTAACTGGAACGGGTGAAACAGGAGCTTTTTCGAACATAATTTCTTGGTTGTCTATCAGGCGTTGTATACTTGTCTTCAACAGAGGGCAATCAATTGATGAGGATAAGAAAATATAGCAGTCTTCACTACAACCTGGGAATATACCAGCTTTCAACAAATTCATCTTAATGATCGGGAGCGGAGTCAAGAGTTCATCCACTGTAGCAAGAAAACAAATCTTCTTCGATAGCGTTGGTGTTGTGGCCATGCCTAGGAATAGGAGCGGAAATGACATTTGGTTTCTCTGGCGCCTCAAACTCGATCTCTTTTGCATCTATGAGGTCTTGAATCTTGTGTTTTAACGCCCAACAATTGTTGGTGTCGCGCCCTGGGCTTTCGGAATGGTATGCGCATCTGGCATTCGGGTGATAATGGGGGGACGCCATGTTGGAGCCTCCTTCAAAGTCGCAAAATTAGATTTCAGCAGATATGGTAAAACCTGGGCTAGAGTCATGTTAATTCTGGTGAATTGCCAGACTGGCCTTTCCACCCTTGGCTGGTTACTTCTTGGTTGATCAGATGTAGATTTTGGGATCATAACGGCCCCTACCATTGGTCGGCGTTCAGCTCTCCCTTGGTTCCTTTGTGGATAACTAGTAGATACCTCCTTCTTTCCAGTGAAAGGCTTTCTCACAGCTGTAGAGGCAGATGAATCTTTCTGAATCTTTCTACTCCTTATGCCAGCCTCCACCCTTTCCCCGGTTAATATTAACTCAGTAAATCCAGCAGATGAACTCCCAATCAAATGGTTGAAGAAATGGCCCGATAGAGTACCTAAGAACATATCCACCAACTTCCTTTCATACAGAGGGGGTTGCACTCTCCCAGCTAGATCTCTCCATTTTTGTGCGTAATCTTTGAAACATTTATTTGAAGCCATAGCCATACTCTAAAGTTGAGTACGAGTAGGCGCCAAATCTGCATTATACTGGTATTGTTTATAGAAAGTTGCGGCAAGGTCTTCCTAGTTGTGGACGTCGGCCCTTTCTAATTAGTAAAACCAATCGAGTTGTGTTCCGGATAAACTATCTTGGAAAAAATGCACCCACAGGTCTTTATAGGTAGAGTGCGGCTGAATCTTTCATACGTATGATCAGAGGTGAATTTTAGGACATGACACCCCATCATATTTTGCAAACAACTGCACTTTGAACTTTGGTGGGATTACAATTCCTAACACCAGCCCCACTTCTTCAAAATCTAGACCTGGTACCCTCTGTATTTCCATAGCGCTTAAACGCTCTTCAAGATGTATGTACTTATCATCAGCTGGAGGCTATTGTTCCTCAGAGTAGTCTTCCTCTTCTTCCTCCTCTTCAGATTCTGACAGAACGGTTGTTTCATTTCCTTTCCCTTCTCCTTCTCTGGAAGTGGTTGCAAAATTCAAGGTCCTTCTAGTCTGTCCCTGAAATCTTCTTCCCATATTCAAAACCCCAGTGGCTTTCTTTGGTTTCTTCTTTCTCTCTTCAGCTAACAGAGTCTTCAATTCATCTTGTCCCTTGGCTAGGGTCATGAGTAACTGTTGAAACTGCGTATTTTGAGCTTGAAGATCTTTGACCGTCTGTTCAAGATCCATATTACTGAAATAAACAGTTAGAGAGATGAGGAAACTTGTTGCAAAAGACCTGTTTATGTTATGATGAATGATATGTATATATGCAATGCTTTCAAGGATTTAAAAATTCAAATTTGTTTTTAAAAAAAAAAGAAACACACGTTATATTAATAAGATATAATTTGAGTACATCAATGCCCCTTGGGCAAAATAATACAAAATTCTAAGATAAAAAAGTATTGCGCATCCTCTTTGGTGCTATGTAGGTATTTAGAGTCTGTTCCTCATGAAGTAGCCTAGTGAATTCCAAAACCTTCTTCTCGCTTGCGTAGAATTGGGCTTCGAAAGTATCTCGCTCTCCTTTGAGTTGTATCCAATCCCTTTGTAGATCCTCGAGTGATGTGGGCATGTCAGTATGTAGGATAGTGTATGGAACTTCTCCTTCCTTAACATGATCAATAATCACTGGGAGAATGGACGGATAAGGCATCATAAGACTTTGAGCGCGGGTTCGTACCCACTTGAGATCAGGCTCAAGAGGGATGGAATTCTTGTGTCCCAAAGTCTTGCTATCCACCTTGTATAGCATCCTCCAAGCTCGGAAGAATCTTTGGTGAAGACCTTGATCGTCGTTGTTGTAGTCGAAAACCAAACCATGAATCAGCATATCATGTGGGCCATCCCTTCGGGCATAACCAAACTGTCTTAGAGCTAAACATGGGTTGTAGGTGATGCCTCCCCTAATGCCAAGTAGAGGGACATTAGTGAATTCCCCACAACGGTCAACAATGATAACATTCTCTTTGGATCGAGAGCACCAATGAATATCTGAATGTTTGAGCGTCATTAACCTTTGTGACCACCTTAATCCTTGCTCATTCTTTAAGACTGATTGGGGAATATGAGAAATAAACCGTCCTGCCAGGAGGGGATTGCAACACATAAGGACCCCTCTCTTCCTCATTGTACGAGTGTGAAAAGAGTGTAGGATATCCCCTAGTAATGTAGGCACCGGATTACGTGACATGAAAACTTTGACGGCACTCACATCTATGAGTTGGTCAGGATTGGGGAACAGGACCATCCCATAGATAAGAAGAGCCACAATCTCCTCAAAAGCTTGCAAATCTAGGGAATTCCAACAGCTTTGGGCCTTCTCAAACAGAAACTTTACCAAGAAACCTTTGATACCACTTCTAGTTTCCCAATGAGTTGCGATATCAGATGAGTGCAAGTGCAGGGCTTGAGCAATCTCTTCTGGCTTTGGATCTCTTTCCATACCGTTGAAAGGTAGTTGATTGAGAATAGGAATCCTCAAGAGTTGAGAAAATTCTTCCAAAGTAGGCACAAGCTGATAGTCAGGAAATGTGAAGCAATGATGCAAAGGGTCAAAGAACTGGAAGAGAACTTTCATTATATCCTCCTTGTGATCGGTGGATCTGGAACTGACTGTTTAACGCTGGTTCACGAAATGTCGCGGTAAGCAAGAGTCGCCACCGTCTTTTATTTTCTCCAACATGGACAGGACAAAAGCACAGAAAAATTCCTTAAAGAGATTGCTCTCGGTTCGGGAGGTAGGTTATAGAAAGGGAAGGTGTTAGCACCCTTTCTATCCATGGTTATCCATGGGCTCTTAGATACTTGCTCATTGTGTTTTCAAAAAGGTTTGTTTGCTTTTCAATGTGGGTTTTAAAAAGTTTCTTTGAAAATTCCAGTTCGACTCTTGTATCGGTCCTCAAGAGTGTTTGAAAAATTGCTTTCGAAAGCTTTTTGAAAAGGTGTCAGTGTGAAAAGTATTTTTGAATTTGTTTTGAAATTAGAGCAAGTATCTACGAGAACCTACCTACCCTAAGGAATTCGTCTGTGTAAATGCCCTTAAAGTAGTGCCATCCCACCATTGAGAGGTAGGTAGCACCACCGTTGGAGGTGTTCAGGTCAATTCGAGGGTTCGGGACATGGTGATCACCAGAGCAATGGGAAGACACCTTAGAAGCTACCCTCATGCCAGGTTCCCGGATCATGAGGACTTACTAAGACATCCTCTACTCGACGATCACCTTTCGAGGCAAGGCAACAGTGAGGCGTACCCTAGGGGTGGTGTGTGATTTGTGTGTCGTTTTCAGATATTTTTGTCTTTTGTCATGTCATTGTGATCTAGCGTTTGTTTTTATTTTTGTCCATACATTCTTTCATGCCATTATTTAACAGTTAAAATATTGCGAGAAAGTAAAAATTCTAAACTATTACAAAAGGCGCGGGTCCACATCGCCAAAATTTCTTGAACCCGATTTGACAGAAAAATAAAGAAAGTAAAGAAAATAAAGTGCGAGCAATTAGTTACAAGGCCTTGGGAGAGATACATAAATATTATATGAAAGAAGAAATAAATGGGCGAATTGAAATTTAAATCGAAACGAGGGCGTTGGACCCTTTTTAACTAAATTAAATTAAATGATGAAATTAATTAATTAAAAAGAAAAGAAGTTGTTTTTTGGTATTTTTTGGTATTTATGTTTAATGGAAAAAAAATTAATTGAAATTAAATGCTAACCCTAATTCTATTTGTTTTTAATTTATTATGAAAAGATCAAATCTTATCCTAAAGTTAAACCTAATTATTTTATATGTAATTAAATTACAAAAATAAATATTTAATATTTTAATTATTATAAAAGAAAAATAAAAAGGAATAAAAATTATCATAAACCCTAATTCTATATTTTTTAGATTTTTATTAAAAGAGTTAAAATTAAAACCTAATTTAAAACTAGTTAATTTATGAATTTATTTACAAGTACTAAAATAAAAATATCCATTATTTTTTTCTCTTTTCTGATTTTTATGTGTTTTTTATATTTTATGAAAATATTAAATTAATTAGGAAAACAACAATTTAAAAGAAAATAGAAATAATAATAATAAAAAAATAAAGAAAGTAAAAAGCTTAGCAAACCTAGGGGGGTTGCAGTCCCCAAAGTGGAGGTTTTTTTTCCAGTAATCTGGCCCAATGCTTCAGGCCTGTTTGACTTTCGTGCCAGCATGCATACGTGTTGACTGGAATGCATCGTGTTCTCCAAATCTATGCCTTTGGATTGATGAAGCTGGACGCGTGGACGTTGGATTTTGTGGGTGCATGGTAATCCACTATATTGAATCTGCATGAGAACATTAACTGAAAAATAATATTGAAAGGGGTGAGGACCTGGGGCTCGAACCCAGGTCCTATGGTTTACCAGTCTCACGCTTCACCAACTGTGCCATCTTGCTTATCTGTAAATAAAATAATGAATAAACATAATAAAACAAATATGCGTTAGTGCTTGGTTTTCGCGCGAATTTTCAAACCAGCCAACCATCGCCTGCCACCTAGTCGTCTTCTCCCTCGTTCCTAAAATAAAAACAATGGGCAACGGTTTTGCAAACGTTCTTTTAGGCATGCTTTTGGAAAATAACAAATAGCTCAGTGATGCTCATAAATTGAGCGCGAGGGTGGATTCCTGATCGTCCAAACACACTGAATTGAATGGCCTTGGTTTCACACTCCAATTTTTCCTCATTCAAAAACCCCCAATTCGGAGCTTCACGAACCCTAATGAACAACAATGGCATAATCGTATATAGCATACAAAAATTCAATCAAGGTAGATGGTTAGCTTCAGAACATGTCAATTAGTATGAATGCATCAAAAAAACGCCATGAAAATGCCTAAATATGGAAGCACGATTATGCATATTATTTGAAACAGTTTGAACCCATTGTACCAATTCTGGGCGTGTAAAGGTTGGAAAGCTATCTAGTTAGCTTCAGTGAGACACGAGGAAGCTTTTGCAATTGGTCTTATGCTCTGAATCGACCTCTAACCCTATTTTCAGTTTTGAGTTTTTAAGTAAAATTTTCAAGTTTTTGTCTTGGTCTCTAGCGCAGCTTCTTGGTCAAATGCATTAGGTTTGTGTTCTCTACTTATGTAAGAATGAATTAGGTCAAAGAAAACAATCCAAATCCTTGGCATTCATGGTTTTTGAGATTTGATTTTCAAAGATCTTTTTCAATCTTTTTTTCATGTACTTTTGCTCTCAATCATATCCAATCAATCCAATTCCTTCTATATCTGATCATGCACGAATTATTGAGTATATTTCATGCACAAAAAGATTGAAAAAGTTAGGTTAAATATTTTTCATGTATTTAATTGATTTAAATGAATTATTATTAATAAAAATTCAAATAAATAAATAAAAAATGAATAAAAACTTCCCTTTGGGCCAAGTGGTCGTGCACATGTATTGGATGATGAATTATGGAAGAAAAATAGGCCCATTAGCAATTTTAGGTCATTTGAATCAATGTTGACTTTTCAAAATATCCAAAAATTTCCCAACTTCCACAAGGCATAACTTGCTCAATTTTTAAGATTTGCTCATGTTCTTGGACATTTTGGAAAGGTATTTGAGTCCTCTAACCAATGTCTTTTGTCCCATGTCATTTTGATTTACCAATCTCAAGTTATGGCCTTTGACTTAAAGTCCCTTTTTGTTGACTTTTGAAAATGACCTATAATGTTGAAATTGATAACTTTTTGTGAGAGCATTTCTTGGACTTGGAATATGAATATGAGTTGTAGTAAATGTCTTTCTCTTCAAAATGAGCTTTGGATGGAATTTTTCTGATAATCCATGTGAAAGTTATGCCCTGGTCAATTTACAGTTGACTTTTTCAACTGTCCAAATAAGGAAACTTTTTGCATTTTGATGATTTTTGAGCCAAGCTTTGAGAATCATGATCAAGCATTGATCAAATGATGTTTGTGGCTTCAAAATGAGATGTTGACCAAAAATTTGAACTTTTGACTGCCAAATGACCATTTTGCCCCTACAGTTGACTGTAGTGCAATTAGGGTTTTGACTGTGCAATTTTGTGCTGGAAGTATTGAAACTTGATATGGGGATACTTGACCATATTTGTAGGAATGTGGGAATTGATTGGACCCTTGGCAACTTCATTTTCTTGATCAGAACAAAAACCCTAATTTTGACTGTTAGGAGGCCCTTGCACTGTGCAACCCTTGGGGAATTTTGAAGCTTGACTTGGCAATTCTTGGAGAATATGGGAGGGCAAATTTTGGGGTACAACAGTTGCCCCTGTTCAATCTTCTTAGACCTGAGGATGCAGATTGGCTGACGTGCCTTTCGTAATCCGAGGGTAGAAGATGATTGAACACTAGAGTGCCCAGAAATTTGCGCTCACATAGTAGCAGTGTGATGATGGAATGGGCTTATAGATGCCATCTGGAGGTTGATGAATAGGACGATGGGCTTACAGATGCCATGCTAAGAGGTGATGGAAGGTGGATGGGCTTATAGATGCCATCTGGATGTCGATCGCATAAGAGATTCCTTAGCGAGAACTTGCGTACCTGCAAAAGAAAAAACGATACCTGTCATGTTGCAGGAACTGGTCTTCGGATGCTTTGTATAGATGTGTCCTGACTGGTTACAGGAGCTGGATCTGGAGCTTCAAACGGCGATGAATGAACCAGGGATGGTTACTACCTCAACAGGAACGGTGAGAGAACCTTGGATGACCTTAACCTCAACAGCAAACGTTGAGAAAATCTGGAATGGAATTATCGTCTCCGCAGCATTGGGGAGAGAACCATAGGAAATTATAATCTCAATAACATTCATTGAGAAAAACCTTTGATAACTTCTGCTGAGTCTTCATCAGAAAAATCTGTTTGGGGTCGATTTAGCTGGACTAGAGAAGGCCTTGGACTGGATAAGAAATCTTTTGATTTAACTGAACCGGTCTAGGTCTTGAAAGGTCTTCAACAGATACACCCTGGCAAGATACAGGAATCGGATCTGGTAATGTTAGGTTGGTGAGTTGTCTCTACTGACAGGTTATCCTCATGGACGGCTGGTCTTTAACGACGAATGTCTATTATGACGAATGTATATGATGATGAGTGTCTATAACGACGAGTGTCTATAACGACGAGTGTCTATAACGACGAGTGTCTATAACGACGAGTGTCTATAACGACGAGTGTCTATAACGACGAGTGTCTATAACGACGAGTGTCTATAACGACGAGTGTCTATAACCATGAGTGTCTATAACGACGAGTGTCTATGACGACGAGTGTCTATGACGACGAGTGTCTATGACGACGAGTGTCTATGACGACGAGTGTCTATGACGACGAGTGTCTATAACGACGAGTGTCTATAACGACGAGTGTCTATAACGACGAGTGTCTATAACGACGAGTGTCTATAATGACGAGTGTCTATAACGACGAGTGTCTATAACGACGAGTGTCTATAACGACGAGTGTCTATAACGACGAGTGTCTATAACGACAAGTGTCTATAACGACGAGTGTCTATAACGACGAGTGTCTATAACGACGAGTGTCTATAACGACGAGTGTCTATAACGACGAGTGTCTATAACGACGAGTGTCTATAACGACGAGTGTTTATAACGACGAGTGTCTATAACGACGAGTGTCTATAACGACGAGTGTTTATAACGACGAATGTCTATAACGACGAGTGTCTATAACGACGAGTGTCTATAACAACGAGTGTCTATAACGACGAGTGTCTATAACGACGAGTTGTATCAGAGAAATCTTTCGGCATTGATTTAACTGGATTTGTATTTTTTTGACTGGGTTGGTAATTTAACTGGACATGTCTTCTTTGACTGGATGAGCATCAGAAAACCTTTGGGATTTAACTGGGCTTGTCTTCTTTGACTGGATTTGTCTTCTTTGACGGGATTGGTCTCTTTTGACTGTATTCGTCTACATAGCTGATCATTTAATTGTATCCTTCCTGAAAGGTAAAGGTCAGTCATATGCAATGCATGATATGAATCAAGCAATGATGTTTTTCAACACATGAGATTGTATGATATGATGTGTATATACATGTTATAATGTATGGAGATACGATGTTTATGAATGCATTTTCGTCTAGGAAAATAGATCCTTGACGGATGCCGGGAGGTCAATATTCTGGGCTGATGTTGAAGAGTGAAATTCTTCGTTTCCATTGGGGATGATGATTGCAAGAATACTGGTAGGAGAAGGTAACTTCGTTGGGAAATAAACTTGGCGAATGGAATAACTTTGCGGGGGGAAAAGTACCCTGACGATCTTGCTGGGAAGCGATACTCTGTGGGGATAGAGATACTTTGCTGAGTGTTGATAATAACTTGCTGGGGATATCATTGTTGTGTTGGCAGTGTTGATAGACTTTGCTGGGGATAAGAAGACTCCGTCGAGGACGATCTCTCCGTGGCTTTTGGCTGAGGATAACCCAGTTATATCCTGGTAAGGAAATAACTCTTTGAATAAAACCGGGAGACACGTTCGTGCTCTGCGAGGATAAGCTTCCAGAATCTACTGGGGATAAGCTTACTGCTTGGGGAGATGATTCCAACTTTCTTGGGGGAAACTGGATTGGACTCTTCTGGGGAAGTTAGGTATCTAGATTGTTCTTCAGTCGACCCTTATCTTAGTACCTCGATGGATAGAGCAATTAGGTCGCTTAGACAACTCCTTATTGCCCCAGTTTCAATGGGAGAAAGCACCTGCGGGGGTACTTGACAAGTCTTCTGGTAGGCCTGTGACGAGATGCTAGGACATAGTAGTACGCTTTGGTCCCTAATTTTTGCCTGGACCGCCCTTTCGGGTTTTCAGTCCACCGGGATACCCATTTTTGCCCAAGCCGCCTTTTCAGGTTTTCGACTTGCCAGGTGTACATATTTTTTTCATTTCATCCCTTCATTTTGCCCGAACCCTTTTGGTTCGCCGGGAAGCCCTAATTTTTGCCTAGGTGTGTCAACCTAGCGGGCCTTTGATTACGCGTAGTATCTTTTCGACTATGTCCGTGCTTTCAGAAGGTAAGGAGTTGCCCCTGTTAGAAGTATTTTGCAACGCCACCCGAAGATGTTTGATCAGGCAAGATTCGTTGTTGGAGTGCCCTAAGTGACTCAGGCGGAGATTTGCCCCTGGTTATCTTGGCATTTTGAAAGATTCTCCGAATCTTGATTGAATTGCCCCAGATAATAGACAATAGTCATGCCATGCCCCTTGATTGGAAGTACTTCTGTTCACTAGGTATTCATCGTGCGAATTTCCCTGCTGTTCAAACAAAAAGTCATATGCAACCAAAGTTATGTTAAAAATGCAAAGCTTATGTCTGTCTTGAAGATTTTGAAAATGCATTCTTTTTTTCATAAAACAAATGAATGTTTGTAAAACGTGATGTCAACTCCTTCTTTTAAGCCTTAAGGAGTCAGGATACCTTTCGTAACAGTATGCTTTCGAACTAACCCATGCTTCAGCTAGGACTTTTAAGGGTTATAACGTGGTCTGGTTCACGGTTTAAGAAACAAAAGATAAAGGCTCAAATTTTATTTGTACCCACCCGCTCTTCGTGATGTTCTCCAAACCTAAACTCAGTTGATCATACGTTAGACCTTGTTTGAGTCTTTTCTTTGATGCTCCAATGATGATTCAGACTTTGACAGTTTATTTTAAATAGGCAGTCATCTCCTCTTTTTCGTTGAGGGTTTGTAAGACCTCTTTCTTGTCTGATTCTTGTTATCCCGTTCTTTTTTGCCTGAACTGTTTCCCCCTTTTTTTTTGGAATTACAGTCAGCGGGATGCCCCAGTTTTATAAGTCTCCTTCATGGGTTTTGACTTAATGGGTTTTTTTGATTTTGGTAATGACTGCCTTTCTTTATTGATTATTCGGAACCATCACTGTCTTTCTTCGTTTTGTAAGGAGTTCTTTGGTGCCATTCGTTTATGCACTTGAATCAACTGAGAGACTACCCTGCCCCAGGTTATGATTAAGGGTTTTAAATTTCGAAAAGAAAAAATCCTACTTCTTTGGCTCATATGGGTTGACGAGGGATTATCATCCTTATAACTCCAGTGTTTAGGGATTGAAACAATGCATGTACCTCATCAGCGGGGTCTGTTCAAAAGCATACTGTAGATTATGGTATCGTTTTCGTCATCCTCCCTCAAGAGGCTTTAGAATTTTAGATCAAGAGTTGACATCAGAAAAAATATGAAAACAGTTTGAATATATTGCTTCAAAACAGACATGTGTAATGCATTAATGAAATAACCAAGTTTGACATGAAATAAAATGTTTGATCAATCGAAGAAGAATACAATCTTGAACATTCAAATGAACAAAAGTTTCCAATCCTAGCCATGTTTGGGCAGGGGAGTAGTGGTCACATTAGGAGCATCTGGAGAGTCGAGCTGGATTTCCTTTGCGTCAATCAGATCTTGAACCCTATTTCTCAAAGTCCAACAGTCATCTGTAGCATGCCCCGGGTTGTCAGAATGGTAAGCACAGCGAGCATTGGGATTGTACCTTGAAGGTGTCCTGTTAGGATTCTTCGGGGGATCCATGAGAGTTACCAACTTGGTTTCCAGCAGTTGTGGCAATATCTGTGACAAGGTCATGCCGAGGGGAGTAAATTGCCTCTTAGGTCTTTCTTCTCTTTGTTGACGGTGACGCTGAGGAGCATCGGCCGGCTTTACAATAGCTACTGCATTGACCGCACTAGATTCTTTCTTGGATGGTTTCTTCTCAGTGTTCGAGGAGTCACCATTCTGTATTTTCCCTGACTTGATGCCAGCTTCTATTCTTTCCCCGGTTAAGATCAGGTCTGTAAACCCAGCCGCAGAATTCCCAATCAGGTGGTTGAAGAATGGACCAGACAGGGTCCCTAAGAACATGTCGACGAGCTCGCGGTCGGTTAGAGGTGGCTGTACCCTTCCAGCAAGGTCCCTCCACTTTTGAGCATATTCTTTGAAACCTTCGCCTGCACCCATAGACATCCCTTGAAGTTGAGTGCGCGTGGGAGCAAGGTCGGCGTTGTACTGGTACTGTTTGTAGAAAGCAGTGGCCAAGTCCTCCCAGCTGCGGATGTTGGCTCCATTCAGTTGATAGAACCAGTCAAGCTGAGTCCCTGAAAGACTCTCCTGGAAAAAGTGGATCCATAAGTTCCTGTCGGCCGTGTAGGGCTGGATCCTCCTCATGTATGACCTGAGATGCAGCTTTGGACAGGATGCCCCGTCGTACTTTGCAAAGGCAGGTGCCTTGAATTTGTGCGGGATCACTACCCCAGAAGACAGACCTAGATCCTCGAAGTCCAGGCCAGGCACTTTTTGTATCTCCATAGCACTTAGCCGGTCTTCCAACTGTTTGTACCTATCCTCAGCCGGAGGGTACTGTTCGTCGTTGAAATCTGTCTCATTATCGGAGACCACTGGACTGGGAATCCTTTCCTCTTGATGACTGCCTTTCCCCACAGATGGAGTTGTCCTCTCAGCTTCATCCTGCAGTGTGTTCCCAGATCTGCGTCTAGGGCTGAACAAAACAGTCCTCTTCTTCTTCTTTTTCAAGAGCAGGGTCTTCAGATCTTGTTGCCCCTGGGTCAAATTCATGATCAGCTCTTGGAACTGGGCGTTCTGAGCCTGGAGGGCCTTGATAGTGTGCTCGGTTGAGGATTCAGGATTCATGACGAGACTGCTGAAATAAACAGCGAAGAAGGTAAGCAACCTGCAGAGAATGGGTACCTGTTATGCAATGATATGTATGATATGCATGCAATGATTTCAAGGACCTCGCGGGGTAAACAGAGAAACTTGTTAGAGTTGGGATCCGATAGCTTGATTGAAGGAACTGTATGTTGTGGAGAGTCCTTTTTCAAGGGTCAAGGGCTCACCATATCCAGTGGGTCATAGCCCCTGACCTTAGTCTAGAGGAAAATGAATCCCCTTTGCCCCTTGCTGGGATGTTTGATTCATCATGACCTGCATCACAAGCCCTTGAGATCCTTGAAATGGGTTAGGATGTATGCAATGGTATGATGTCATGCTATGCATGGGGTAATGTGAGCAGCCCTGTTATGAGTCCCAATTAAGGACTGCAAACCAAAACCTGCAAGAAACTTAGTAAACCCTGTCATGAGTCCTAGTTAAGGACTTAAAACATAACCTGCAAGAAACTTAGTACCCTGTTGTGAGTCCCAGTTAAGGACTTAAAACATAACCTGCAAGAAACTAGTGTCAGGTAACAAGCATGCAGATAGTCAAGTACGCAGGCACACAAGTCACACAAGAGAAGCCCTTAAAGTTTAGGCCAGCATGGGGTCTGGGTATTACCCTCTTGAAGTTGGTGGGCTCAACCTGTCCTATTAGAAGTAACCGGGTTCTAAGGGTCCCAATATCACGGGATTGCTTTCATTGTTCATCGTTTCGATTTAGCCACTGAACTGGCGACCGAAATATTCCAGGAAAGCAACCCTCAATTGAGTGTAGTATCGAGTATCAACCAACCTCAGACTGCACCAAAGTCAGTTATCTCACTACCCTAAAGAGGCCAAGATAGTTCAATTAAGGTTCCTAAGGTCTGTTGATGCTTCACGACACCACGTGGAGGCCCCGTACTCTCCTTGACTGAACTCAAGGGTTACCGGTACACACCAAAGTGCCACATCAACGTAGCAGACTGTTTCAACCATGTCGGTATACCCCACACAGTTCCCTCACAGTCTTGTTGCTACTTTCTAAGAAGGTATCCCCCAGATCCGGGTTAGGATCTATAGAACTCCCAAGCAACCCACAATTTAAAGCACACAAGGAAAACAATTGAAAACACAGTTATGAACTAGCCCTAAGGTACACCTCACTTTAAGTTAACTCCCCAGCAGAGTCGCCAGTTCTGTGATCGGTGGATCTGGAACTGACTGTTTAACGCTGGTTCGCGAAATGTCGCGGTAAGCAAGAGTCGCCACCGTCTTTTATTTTCTCCAACATGGACAGGACAAAAGCACAGAAAAATTCCTTAAAGAGATTGCTCTCGGTTCGGGAGGTAGGTTATAGAAAGGGAAGGTGTTAGCACCCTTTCTATCCATGGTTATCCATGGGCTCTTAGATACTTGCTCATTGTGTTTTCAAAAAGGTTTGTTTGCTTTTCAATGTGGGTTTTAAAAAGTTTCTTTGAAAATTCCAGTTCGACTCTTGTATCGGTCCTCAAGAGTGTTTGAAAAATTGCTTTCAAAAGCTTTTTGAAAAGGTGTCAGTGTGAAAAGTATTTTTGAATTTGTTTTGAAATTAGAGCAAGTATCTACGAGAACCTACCTACCCTAAGGAATTCGTCTGTGTAAATGCCCTTAAAGTAGTGCCATCCCACCATTGAGAGGTAGGTAGCACCACCGTTGGAGGTGTTCGGGTCAATTCGAGGGTTCGGGACATGGTGATCACCAGAGCAATGGGAAGACACCTTAGAAGCTACCCTCATGCCAGGTTCCCGGATCATGAGGACTTACTAAGACATCCTCTACTCGACGATCACCTTTCGAGGCAAGGCAACAGTGAGGCGTACCCTAGGGGTGGTGTGTGATTTGTGTGTCGTTTTCAGATATTTTTGTCTTTTGTCATGTCATTGTGATCTAGCGTTTGTTTTTATTTTTGTCCATACATTCTTTCATGCCATTATTTAACAGTTAAAATATTGCGAGAAAGTAAAAATTCTAAACTATTACAAAAGGCGCGGGTCCACATCGCCAAAATTTCTTGAACCCGATTTGACAGAAAAATAAAGAAAGTAAAGAAAATAAAGTGCGAGCAATTAGTTACAAGGCCTTGGGAGAGATACATAAATATTATATGAAAGAAGAAATAAATGGGCGAATTGAAATTTAAATCGAAACGAGGGCGTTGGACCCTTTTTAACTAAATTAAATTAAATGATGAAATTAATTAATTAAAAAGAAAAGAAGTTGTTTTTTGGTATTTTTTGGTATTTATGTTTAATGGAAAAAAAAATTAATTGAAATTAAATGCTAACCCTAATTCTATTTGTTTTTAATTTATTATGAAAAGATCAAATTTTATCCTAAAGTTAAACCTAATTATTTTATATGTAATTAAATTACAAAAATAAATATTTAATATTTTAATTATTATAAAAGAAAAATAAAAAGGAATAAAAATTATCATAAACCCTAATTCTATATTTTTTAGATTTTTATTAAAAGAGTTAAAATTAAAACCTAATTTAAAACTAGTTAATTTATGAATTTATTTACAAGTACTAAAATAAAAATATCCATTATTTTTTTCTCTTTTCTGATTTTTATGTGTTTTTTATATTTTATGAAAATATTAAATTAATTAGGAAAACAAAAATTTAAAAGAAAATAGAAATAATAATAATAAAAAAATAAAGAAAGTAAAAAGCTTAGCAAACCTAGGGGGGTTGCAGTCCCCAAAGTGGAGGTTTTTTTTTCCAGTAATCTGGCCCAATGCTTCAGGCCTGTTTGACTTTCGTGCCAGCATGCATACGTGTTGACTGGAATGCATCGTGTTCTCCAAATCTATGCCTTTGGATTGATGAAGCTGGACGCGTGGACGTTGGATTTGGTAGGTGCGTGGTAATCCACTATATTGAATCTGCATGAGAACATTAACTGAAAAATAATATTGAAAGGGGTGAGGACCTGGGGCTCGAACCCAGGTCCTATGGTTTACCAGTCTCACGCTTCACCAACTGTGCCATCTTGCTTATCTGTAAATAAAATAATGAATAAACATAATAAAACAAATATGCGTTAGTGCTTGGTTTTCGCGCGAATTTTCAAACCAGCCAACCATCGCCTGCCACCTAGTCGTCTTCTCCCTCGTTCCTGAAATAAAAACAATGGGCAACGGTTTTGCAAATGTTCTTTTAGGCATGCTTTTGGAAAATAACGAATAGCTCAGTGATGCTCATAAATTGAGCGCGAGGGTGGATTCCTGATCGTCCAAACGCACTGAATTGAATGGCCTTGGTTTCACACTCCAATATTTCCTCATTCAAAAACCCCCAATTCGGAGCTTCACGAACCCTAATGAACAACAATGGCATAATCGTATATAGCATACAAAAATTCAATCAAGGTAGATGGTTAGCTTCAGAACATGTCAATTAGTATGAATGCATCAAAAAAACGCCATGAAAATGCCTAAATATGGAAGCACGATTATGCATATTATTTGAAACAGTTTGAACCCATTGTACCAATTCTGGGCGTGTAAAGGTTGGAAAGCTATCTAGTTAGCTTCAGTGAGACACGAGGAAGCTTTTGCAATTGGTCTTATGCTCTGAATCGACCTCTAACCCTATTTTCAGTTTTGAGTTTTTAAGTAAAATTTTCAAGTTTTTGTCTTGGTCTCTAGCGCAGCTTCTTGGTCAAATGCATTAGGTTTGTGTTCTCTACTTATGTAAGAATGAATTAGGTCAAAGAAAACAATCCAAATCCTTGGCATTCATGGTTTTTGAGATTTGATTTTCAAAGATCTTTTTCAATCTTTTTTTCATGTACTTTTGCTCTCAATCATATCCAATCAATCCAATTCCTTCCATATCTGATCATGCACGAATCATTGAGTATATTTCATGCACAAAAAGATTGAAAAAGTTAGGTTAAATATTTTTCATGTATTTAATTGATTTAAATGAATTATTATTAATAAAAATTCAAATAAATAAATAAAAAATGAATAAAAACTTCCCTTTGGGCCAAGTGGTCGTGCACATGTATTGGATGATGAATTATGGAAGAAAAATAGGTCCATTAGCAATTTTAGGTCATTTGAATCAATGTTGACTTTTCAAAATATCCAAACATTTCCCAACTTCCACAAGGCATAACTTGCTCAATTTTTAAGCTTTGCTCATGTTCTTGGACATTTTGGAAAGGTCCTTGAGTCCTCTAACCAATGTCTTTGGTCCCATGTCATTTTGATTTACCAATCTCAAGTTATGGCCTTTGACTTAAAGTACCTTTTTGTTGACTTTTGAAAATGACCTATAATGTTGAAATTGATAACTTTTGTGAGAGCATTTCTTGGACTTGGAATATGAAGATGAGTTGTAGGAAATGTCTTTCTCTTCAAAATTAGATTTGGATGGAATTTTTCTGATAAACCATGTGAAAGTTATGCCCTGGTCAATTTACAGTTGACTTTTTCAGCTGTCCAAATAAGGAAACTTTTGGCATTTTGATGATTTTTGAGCCAAGCTTTGAGAATCATGATCAAGCATTGATCAAATGATGTTTGTGGCTTCAAAATGAGATGTTGACCAAAAATTTGAACTTTTGACTGCCAAATGACCATTTTGCCCCTACAGTTGACTGTAGTGCAATTAGGGTTTTGACTGTGCAATTTTGTGCTGGAAGTCTTGAAACTTGATATGGGGATACTTGACCATATTTGTAGGCATGTGGGACTTGATTGGACCCTTGGCAACTTCATTTTCTTGATCAGAACAAAAACCCTAATTTTGACTGTTAGGAGGCCCTTGCACTGTGCAACCCTTGGGGAATTTTGAAGCTTGACTTGGCAATTCTTGGAGAATATGGGAGGGCAAATTTTGGGGTACAACAATCCTCTATATTGGAGGTGACCAAGTTGAGTAGAAGACCATGCCTCTCGGTGAATGGAGAGTTCTCAGGGATCCTTGAAGCTAGCTCCTTGAGTTGTGGGGGAATTCTTACAAGGCTGATTTGGATAGTTTTCCCGCGAAGTGAATCCATATCCTACAAAACAAGAACAAAGAAGGGAAGAGGATGCTGCTGAAGATCAGCTTAATGCTGAAGAAAGTGCCTCCTCTGAAGAAAGTGCTTGAAGATCAGTGGAGTTGTCAAGCTTGCTGCTGGTACCTGTTGCTGCAAGTGATCTCAGTTTTTTTTGTTGTTTTTATTACTCATTTTGGATGACTGTATAACCTATAAGTACATGTATCTTTGGCTTATTTATGGCTAAAGAGTGGGAGAAGATTTAATTTTGTGTTAATTACTTGGTAGACATTATTTATTTTTTGCAGACATATTATTTTTGTTGCTCTCTATTCTCTGATTGTTTAGGGGTTTTAGCCAAAAATTTGCCAAAGGGGGAGTTTGTAAGTGTTTAGTTATTGGCATGTATTTTTGGTAAAACCAGGTGTGTGAATGTCATGACTGATGTCATAACATTCTTGGTTATTAGGTACTTTATGCAGAAAAAGAATGGCATACAGTAGCTGCTCTTTATGAGTGTGTATCTGAGCATTTTGCAATGATCACATTTATTACTTTCTACCAAAATCAGTAAACAGGATTTCTGTTGTCATAACCAATGTTAAGACATCCTGTACTGATCTAACAGTTATGCAGTTTGGTTAATTCTGAGATTTTTCAGGAATTTGGTTCATACATTCCAGAACAGAATCTCACGTGGACTTTAGGTTATCCTAGCTCAACCCTAGTCTGGTTGATAAAGTCTTGTGACCAAGTCTTGAGGTTAACCCTAATTAACCCTAGCTTTTCGTGGAAGCCCTAACTGAAGAAACAGCTGCATATATATTCAACAGGAAGGCCGTGTGGAAGATCAACTCTTTGACAGAAGATCAACTAGGGGTTGTATAGTTTTAACTACTGTAATCCAAGCAAGTATCATTGTGATAAGTGACTTGGAGTAGGTTTTGATTGTAAGGGTTGTGTATCACTCAAAGCTTTGAAGCAATAGTGTTTGTGTCACTTGATTAAAGCTTTGAAGCAAGGTCAAGTTAGGTTTATGTATCACTCAAAGCTTTGAAGCACGAGTGTTTGTGTTACTTTATTAAAAGCTGTGAAGCATAATCAAGTGTATGTTCTGAAGAGTGTCTTCATTATTTCATTAGTCAATTGTTTAGTATCACTGCTGTGATTGAGGGGGAGTGAGTAGGAACTCAGGTTTAAGTTGAACTTATATTGAAGTTGCATTGGGTAGGTCTTAAGTGAAGGAGATAAACTGGTTGGTTTATTCCTAAATTAATATCTCTTATAGTGAATTTCCTCCCTGGCTTGGTAGCCTCCAGAGTAGGTGTTGTTTCACACTGAACTGGGTAAACAATTGACTGTGTTCTTTACTGCTTTTTGATTTACTGTCTTATATAAAGTCAGATACGATGTCATAACATTCACTGTGACATTGAGTATTTGCTGCCAGAATTTCAATTGGCATCAGAGCGGGCACCCTGCCTGTCTTACTGGGTGAGATCTAAGGATATCACTTTCTGGCGCAATGGACAAAGAAGGAGTTTTTGGAAACAGACCACCCATTCTGGATGGATCAAATTATGACTACTGGAAACCTCGTATGGTTGCCTTCTTAAAATCACTGGACAAAAAGGCTTGGAGAGCTGCTGACAAAGGATGGAACCATCCCACCATAACTGAGAAATATGTGACAATCAGTCTGAAACCTGAGGAAGAATGGAGCAAAGAAGAAGATGAGTTAGCCCTGGGTAATTCCAAAGCATTAAATGCCCTGTTCAATGGAATTGATAGAAACATATTCAGACTGGTACATCAATGTGAACTGGCCAAGGAAGTTTGGGACACTCTCAAAACTACCCATGAGGGCACATCCAAAGTAAAAATGTCAAGGCTTCAGATGCTAACTACCAAATTTGAGAACCTAAGGATGATGGAAGATGAAACCATTCATGAGTTTCACATGAACATCTTGGAGATTGCCAACACCTCAGGAGCATTGGGAGAAAAGATGTCAGAAGAAAAACTGGTGAGAAAGATTCTCAGATCCTTGCCTAAAAGATTTGCAATGAAGGTAACTGCTATAGAGGAATCCCGGGATATCAGCAATTTGAAGGTGGATGAACTCATTGGGTCTCTTCAGACCTTTGAGATGGGGATCAGTGATAATGTCGACAAGAAAAACAAGAGCATAGCACTTGTATCTAATACTGAAGATGAAAACAAGGAGGATGAAGAAGAAAATATTTCAGAAGCTATAGCCATGCTTGGAAGACAATTCAACAAACTCATCAAGAGAATGGATCCAAAGTCAAGGTCAAATGTCAAGAACATTCCTTCTGACATTAACAGATCTTATGACTCCAGCAGAAGACCAAAGTCTGAAGAGAAGTGAAATCAAAGCAGAGGAATTCAATGCCATGGATGTGAAGGATATGGGCACATTCGAGCTGAATGTCCTACCTTTCTTAAGAAACAAAAGAAAGGAATGTCTATTACTTGGTCTGACTGTGATTCAGAAAGTAATTCTGAAGAAGAATCTGCCAAACTAGTTATTTCACTAACTGGTATCTGTAACTCTGATAGTGATTCTAGTGATGAGGAAGTGACATTTGAAGAACTGACTGATTCCTACAAGAAATTATGTATCAGAAGTGCTGAAGTCTGCCAGCAAAATGAGAGACAAACAAAACTCATAATAAAGTTGGAAGCTGAGAAAAGGGCATACATTGATACTATAAGTCATCTAGAAGGGGAGGTTCAAATGCTAAACTCAAAACTAAACCAGATGACCAAATCTGTCAAGATGCTGACAAATGCAACTGACAAATTGGAAGAAATCCTTCAGGTTGGACAAAATGTGGGAAACAAGTCTGGTCTAGGATTTGTGGCAGCAAAAAAATCTGGTATAGACAAGAAGATCAGGCCTGATAAATAAATGTCAAAGCAGATGTCACAACATAGCTCTCAACATCGTGAACAGAGAAATATGAAGAAAAAGTATCAAAGATGGAGATGTCATCATTGTGGGAGGTTTGGTCACATAAAGCCATTCTGCTTCAGATTATATGGATATCCTAATCAGAACCCAGGTGTCAAACCTAAGTCTAACAAGGTACCATATACTCCACAGTGGAAGAAAAAGGCTACTGCCCTGATAGCTCACACTTCCCTTAGAGTCTCTGGAAAGGAAGACTGGTACTTTGACAGTGGATGTTCTAAGCACATGACTGGAATCAAGAACCTTCTCAATAATGTTAAACCTCACACCACTAGTTATGTGACCTTTAGAGATGGTGCTAGAGGAGAAATCAAAGGAGTTGGAAACTTGGACTGCCCTGGAGTTCCAAATCTAAATGAAGTATTGCTGGTAAAAGGCTTGACTGCTAATCTCATAAGTATCAGCCAATTATGCGATCTAGGATTCAAGGTCAACTTCTCAAAATCTGAATGTCTTGTAACTAATGAGAAACAAGAAGTTGTAATGAAAGGAATCAGATCTAAAGACAACTTCTACTTGTGGGAGCCTGAGAACACTAATTACCCTACTGTGTGTTCTATTGCCAAAGAAGAAAAAGAAGTGAAACTGTGGCACCAAAAACTTGGCCATCTACATCTAAGAGGAATTATATCCATGGAGGCAGTCAGAGGGATTCCAAGACTGCAAATTGATGAAGGGAGAGTATGTGGTGAATGTCAGGTTGGTAAATAGACTAGGATGTCACACCCAAAGTCAAGACATCTGACCACCTCTAAGGTTCTAGAACTTCTACATATGGATCTGATGGGACCAATGCAGGTGGAAAGTCTTGGTGGAAAAAGATATGCCTATGTTGTTGTGGATGATTTTTCCAGATTCACCTGGATTAACTTCATTAGGGAAAAATCTGATGTATTTGAAGTTTTTAAAGAACTGTGCAAAAGAATTCAAAGAGAAAAAGAAGGATGCATTGTCAGAATCAGAAGTGATCATGGCAAGGAATTTGAAAACAGTAAGTTTAATGAGTTCTGTTCCTCAGAAGGAATTAATCATGAATTCTCTTCTCCTATAACTCCTCAACAAAATGGAGTTGTAGAAAGGAAAAACAGGACCATACAGGAATCTGCCAGAGCAATGATACATGCCAAAAGACTTCCTATTCATTTTTGGGCTGAAGCTAGGAATACAGCCTGTTATGTCCACAACAGGGTCACCTTGAGAAAGGGAACCTCATCCACCATTTATGAACTCTGGAAAGGAAGAAAGCCAACAGTGAAGTATTTCCATGTATTTGGTAGCAAATGCTATATTTTGGCAGATCGTGAACAAAGGAGAAAGCTGGATCCTAAAAGTGATGAAGGAATATTTCTAGGATACTCCATCAACAGCAGAGCTTATAGGGTATTCAATTCCAGAACCAAAGTCATGATGGAATCAATAAATGTCATAGTTGATGATTATCATGAGGAAACAGATGTCCCTTGTAATGTTGAGACATTCTTTGAGACTTCAACTCAACATGATGATCTACCCAACACCACTTCAGCAGACTCTGAATCAAAGGAAGCTAGCAAAAACCCTTCCATCAGAATTCAGAAAGATCATCCTAAAGAACTCATCATAGGAGATCCTAACAATGGAGTCATTACAAGATCTAGAGAAATCATCTCAAACTCTTGCTTTGTGTCTAAAATTGAACCAAGAAATGTTAAGGAGGCTTTAACTGATGAATACTGGATTGGAGCAATGCAAGATGAATTGAACCAATTCAAGCAACATGAAGTATGGGAGTTAGTTCCTAGACCAGAAGGAACAAACATCATTGGCACAAAATGGATCTACAAGAACAAATCAGATGTTGAAGGAGTTGTCACCAGGAATATGGAAAGACTTGTTGCTCAAGGATACACTCAAGTTGAAGGGGTTGATTTTGATGAGACCTTTGCACCTGTAGCCAGACTGGAATCAATCAGACTCCTATTGGGAATTGCTTGCCTTCTGAAGTTCAAGTTATTTCAGATGGATGTAAAAAGTGCCTTCCTAAACGGGTACTTAAATGAGGAAGTCTATGTGGAACAGCCTAAAGGATTTGTGGATCCAAACTACCCTGATCATGTCTACAAATTGAGGAAAGCTTTATATGGCCTGAAACAAGCTCCTAGAGCATGGTATGACAGGTTGACAAAATTTCTCTCTGACAAAGGATACAGAAAAGGAGGCTTGGATAAAACCCTCTTTGTCAAAAATGAAGGAGGAAAAATAATGGTAGCTCAAATCTATGTTGATGACATAGTGTTTGGGGGAATGTCAGATAAAATGGTTAAACATTTTGCTGACCAAATGCAGGCTGAATTCGAAATGAGCCTCATGGGAGAATTGACCTACTTTCTTGGACTGCAAGTCACACAGATGGAAGACTCAATTTTTTTGTCTCAAAGCAAGTATGTAAAGAACATTGTCAAGAAGTTTGGTATGGAGAATGCCAGTCACAAAAGGACTCCTGCACCTACTCATTTAAAGCTGTCCAAAGATTCAAGTGGGGTTAAGGTGGACCAAAGCCTGTACAGAAGCATGATAGGAAGTCTGCTATACTTAACAGCCAGCAGACCTGACATTGCTTTTGCAGTTGGAGTTTGTGCAAGATACCAAGCTGATCCCAAAGTCATTCATATCAACCAAGTGAAGAGAATTTTGAAGTATGTAAGTGGAACTTAAAACTATGGCTTTCTGTACTCTCATGGTTGTGAACCAACTCTGACTGGTTACTGTGATGCTGATTGGGCTAGAAGTGTTGATGATAGAAAGAGCACCTCTGGAGGATGTTTCTTCTTAGGAAATAATCTGGTCTCCTAGTTCAGCAAGAAACAGAACTGTGTGTCTCTCTACTGCTGAAGCTGAATACATTGCAGCTGGTAGTAGCTGTTCTCAAATGATCTGGATGAAACAGATGCTTACTGAGTATAATGTCACACAAGATGTTATAACATTGTACTGTGACAATCTGAGTACAATCAACATTTCCAAGAATCCTATTCAGCATAGCAGGACCAAGCATATTGACATTAGACATCATTTTATCAGAGATCTTGTAGAGGAGAAGACGATTAAACTGGAACATGTTGCCACTGAACTACAGCTGGATGAAATTTTTACCAAAGCACTTGATGCAAATCAATTTGAAAATTTAAGGGGCAAGTTGGGTATTTGCCAACATGAGGAAATGTAGCAATTAATTTTGCTTAAAACAAGGGATGAAGGAGATTTTTGTGTTAAGTCTATTTTGATTGGGTTAATCATATGTTTTCCTATTTCTTTCAAATTTGTTAAGAAGTTGAATAGACACTCATTTACCTCCTTCCTCTCTCGGCTCTGTAAGAATCCTCATTCTCTCAATCAAAGACTTCTCTCTCGTTGTTACTGGTTTTCTAAGACTATCAAAATGTCTCAACTATCTATGATATCATCCTCTTCCAAGATGACTGGTTCATCCGCATCCTCTGATCGAGAACCTAGGGCAATCACAACATGCATGGATTCTGAAGTCCTGGAGATTACTCCATTGAGAGAACTGGCAGCTAACCCCTCTAAGGTTAAAAAGCTGAGAACAAGGCATGCAGGAAGGTCTCAAGCTACTTCATCCGGTAATCCCTCTCAACCATCATCTTCTGTTCCAAATAGGGAAGGCTCAGCTTATGTTCATCAAGCAATAGCTAGGCTTGTTACAAGAATTCTGAATGAGAACCACTCTGTACCTGGCATTTCTGTTCCTTTAAATCAAGAATCTACAAGTCCAAATGTTGAAATAAATCCAGATGTCTCTAAGAATGTTGAGACACCAAATGACAACATTCAGAAATCATCTGAAAATCTTGATGATCTCCAGAACCCTTCAGAGAAGGATGTTGAATCCCCGGTTATTGATGTGGATGAAGAATACTCTGACAATGACCTAATTGCAAATATCAACCCTAGCATAGCTAGGAGAATGATGAACAGAAAAGGTAAGCAGGATGCTGCAAAATGTCTGACCAAAGAGAAGACTGCTGATGTTGCTCATAAGAAAACCAGGTCTGAAGGCAAGACTGGTGTAGAAAATGTGAAGACCGGATTGTCCAAAGGGAAGGTGAAAACCCGAGTACATGCTGGTAGTCTCTCAAAGCCTGTGAGACAACCAATAGCAAAGAAAAGGAAAGAGCCTGAACCTTCTGATTCTGATGAGGAATCAGAATTGAAGTTGATGCTGAAGACATTCCTCTCAGAAGGAAACTCCCTTCAAGCAAAATGGCTAAAGTTCCTGAAGTCCCCACTGACAACATTTCTTTTCACCACCCTAAAAATGCCAACAGATGGAAGTATGTTTGAAAAGAATAGCCTTGGAAAGAGAACTGAACAATGGTGCCATGGAATGTAAGGAGATCATGGACCTAATCAAAATTGTTGGACTAATGAATATTGTGGTAAAGTTTACCAACTGCTATGAAAATCTTGTCAAAGAATTCATAGTGAATTTATCTCATGGATATGCTGATGGAAGGTCAGCTGACTTTAAATGTGTCTATGTGAGAGGAAGAAAGGTTAATTTCTCTCCCTCTGAAATAAACAAATTCCTAGGAAGACCAGATGAGGCTTGCCCTGAACTAGAGGTTACTGACAACCAAGTATGCCAAACCATCACTGCAAATCAAGTCAAGAGCTGGCCCTTAAAAGGCAAGCTGAATGCAAGCAAGCTAAGCATGAAATTTGCCATCCTGCACAAGATTGGTGCAGCCAACTGGGTTCCCACCAACCATAAATCAACCATCTCCACAGGATTGGGAAGATTCATTTATGCTGTTGGAACCAGGACAAAATTTGACTATGGCAGGTATATTTTTGATCAAACTTTAAAACATGCTGGAAGCTATGCTGTTAAAGGCCTTATTGCCTTCCCCTCCCTCCTATGTGGTATTGTCCTTGCTCAGTATCCTGACATTCTAGTGGAAAGAGATACTGTATGCAAAAGAGCCCCTGCTCTTGGGTTGCATTATAAGCTATTTCAGGGAACTCATGTTCCTGACATTGTCATGACATCAGCTGAGACATCAACTGTCAAAACTCAGTCCAAGAAATCTGATGCTATAGCTGTGCTGAAGGAAACCTGCAAAGAGCTGGAGACAAGGAAAAGGACTCTTGAGAACCTAATTGCTAGACAAGAATAGGAGGAGACTGAAGAACAAAGAAGGGAAGAGGATGCTGCTGAAGATCAGCTTAATGCTGAAGAAAGTGCCTCCTCTGAAGAAAGTGCTTGAAGATCAGTGGAGTTGTCAAGCTTGCTGCTGGTACCTGTTGCTGCAAGTGATCTCAGTTTTTTTTGTTGTTTTTATTACTCATTTTGGATGACTGTATAACATATAAGTACATGTATCTTTGGCCTATTTATGGCTAAAGAGTGGGAGAAGATTTGATTTTGTGTTAATTACTTGGTAGACATTATTTATTTTTTGCAGACATATTATTTTTGTTGCTCTCTATTCTCTGATTGTTTAGGGGTTTTAGCCAAAAATTTGCCAAAGGGGGAGTTTGTAAGTGTTTAGTTATTGGCATGTATTTTTGGTAAAACCAGGTGTGTGAATGTCATGACTGATGTCATAACATTCTGGGTTATTAGGTACTTTATGCAGAAAAAGAATGGCATACAGTAGCTGCTCTTTATGAGTGTGTATCTGAGCATTTTGCAATGATCACATTTATTACTTTCTACCAAAATCAGTAAACAGGATTTATGTTGTCATAACCAATGTTAAGACATCCTGTACTGATCTAACAGTTATGCAGTTTGGTTAATTCTGAGATTTTTCAGGAATTTGGTTCATACATTCCAGAACAGAATCTCACGTGGACTTTAGGTTATCCTAGCTCAACCCTAGTCTGGTTGATAAAGTCTTGTGACCAAGTCTTGAGGTTAACCCTAATTAACCCTAGCTTTTCGTGGAAGCCCTAACTGAAGAAACAGCTGCATATATATTCAACAGGAAGGCCGTGTGGAAGATTAACTCTTTGACAGAAGATCAACTAGGGGCTGTATAGTTTTAACTACTGTAATCCAAGCAAGTATCATTATGATAAGTGACTTGGAGTAGGTTTTGATTGTAAGGGTTGTGTATCACTCAAAGCTTTGAAGCAAGAGTGTTTGTGTCACTTGATTAAAGCTTTGAAGTAAGGTCAAGTTAGGTTTATGTATCACTCAAAGCTTTGAAGCACGAGTGTTTGTGTTACTTGATTAAAAGCTGTGAAGCATAATCAAGTGTATGTTCTGAAGAGTGTCTTCATTATTTCATTAGTCAATTTTTTAGTATCACTGTTGTGATTGAGGCGGAGTGAGTAGGAACTCAGGTTTAAGTTGAACTTAGATTGAAGTTGCATTGGGTAGGTCTTAAGTGAAGGAGATAAAATGGTTGGTTTATTCCTGAATTAATATCTCTTATAGTGAATTTCCTCCCTGGCTTGGTAGCCCCCTGAGTAGGTGTTGTTTCACACTGAACTGGGTAAACAATTGACTGTGTTCTTTACTGCTTTTTGATTTACTGTCTTATATAAAGTCAGATACGGTGTCATAACATTCACTGTGACATTGAGTATCTGCTGCCAGAATTTCAAAAAGGAAAGGTGAAAAAGCACAGGAAAGACCTTTGAGATGTTTTCTTGAGTTCGGGGGTAGATTATGAAAAGGCAAGGTATTAGCACCCTTTTCATCCATGGTTTTCCATGGGCTCTTAGTTACTTGCTTAGATCACTTGCTTTTGTTTGTTTGAAATTGTGTTTGGTGTGGTTTTGAAAGTATTTTGTAAAAGAGGCCATTCGTTTAGGCAATCTTTGTAATGATTCTCGTTCGTAAGAATGTATACAAATATGTTTGTCTTTTTGAAAATGTTTTCAATATTTGTGAGATGCTTTTGAAATGTGTGTGTTTGTTTTGGAAAATAGCAAGGATTGTTTGTTTGAAATGGAGCAAGTAACTAAGAAGTTATCTACCTACTCAAATGTCTTTCTTATGTATTTTCTATTCCTTTGACATTGTTGTCTTGCCATTAATTTGGTAAGCAACCCTATCTTTGGATGTAAACGGGACGGGCGTGGGTCATCGTATAACCATGATTAGCAATGTTTGCAAAGTATCTTAGCATTTTTGAGGGACCAATGATCATTTTGTAAGGAAACCTTGAATAACGTCATCGAGGGACTGTGATCTTATATTTGTTTTGTTTTGCCAAGATACTTCGCATGCGTAATATGGCCATTTTTATTTTAGGCAACCAAGTGGGAGAAACCCTAAGGATGCTTGTGTGAAAGTGTATCATTTTCATGCTTTGATTTTGTCTTGTATTTATGGTTTTCTATTTGCTTTGTTTGGTTCTTGTCATACAAACCCTAATTACTAATCATGGCATATAAAGCGATAAATTGCGTAATGTAAATATTACTAAGCTATTACAACAATTTATGGGAGGGGGGAATACAAGTTTGAACGGGGATTTTGCAAGAATATAAAGCTAAATAAATTATTACAACCAAATCGAATTTGTACGAATTTAAAATAAATACAATACAATATTTAGAATGCAATGCAATGTACATGTAAAAAAAGATTTTTGTGTCTTGTTTTTATGTAAAAGAAAATTTAATCTAAACCTAAAAAGCTAAGGTAAAGGAAATAATTTTTAAAAGGGGTTTAACCCTAATCATTATTTAAAAGAAAATAAAGTTTTTATATGTATTATTTTATGTATTTTCTTGTATAAAAATAATAAATAATATTGTGTATAAATATAAAAATTTATATGTGCAAAAATAAGTATTTATAAGTGTGAAATAAAAAATAAATTGGAATAAATATGTTGAAATATATTTACAAGTTCATTAAGAAAATGAATGATATACTATTTAAAATAGAATGTATTTTTATGTGCAAAAATAAACTAAAATAAAATAAAAATGCAATATGATTAAATTTACATTTTTTGGGATTTTTATGTATTAAAGAAAATATTTAAAATATTAAAAATGAAAATAAAACAAATAAAAATAAAAATATAAAAGTTGGCAAAGGGGGGTAAGGTAGCAGATTAATGGTGATGATGATAGCAAAAAAAATCTGGCCCAAAAGACCAAGCCCAACCTGCAAAAATGTGAAATGGAAAAGGAAAAGAGTGAAAAATATTAAAGTAGTGCGCCCAGGTTCGAACCCAGGACATGGGTCTCACCAGCACGCTACTTTGCAACTGGGGTGGCTATACTTCCATTATCATCAGTGAAACAAAAATAACATATTACAAAATGCGCCTTATGCCCTGTTTTATCTTCTTCCTCAAGCTTTGGCCAGACATCCTGTAACTTCCTCATACTTCCATAAAAATGAAAATGCATAACAGGAAAATTGTAGTACTTGAACTCACGATTTCAACCATATAAATTATATGAACTGTTAATCAAAGAACAAAGAAAATTTTAACAGCCCTAAATCTTGACCTAATATTTCCAGAAATTTCAAGTTTCAAATTCTCTTAGCACAAGTAAAATCAATGCAAGATAATGGTATGTACAGCTTCGTTATGATGAGGACTACATTTTTTATTCACAAATCGTGGCCTATGGTTTCCTGTACAAAGAGATAGAGTTTGAAATTTTACCTCCTTCAGTTGGAATCGTGAATGGAAATGGGGTGAGTTTGAGGGAGCCTGATGCTTGCTTGAGCTTCCTTGAACTTCCCTGGATGTGTCCCAACCCTTGCCTTGCTCTGAAAGTAGCTGGAACTCTTTGGCCAAGTCAATTTGCAAGCTCTGAAGTCAACAATTTGCAAGCTCTGAAAAATTATGAAGTTTGACTTTAAATTGGCCATGGTTGACTTTTTTCCCAATACTGCTGATCTTTAGGTCAATTGTCCAATTGACTGATCAAAAGTGTGGTTCAAGGCTTGAAACTTGTCATGAGTGATCTTAGGGATCCCTAATGATGTTTGAAAGTCATATGAAGCAATGATAGTTCAAAAATCCTTGTGCAAACTCAAACCCTAATTTTGGGTTATCAGTGCAAGATGAGATGTCTTGCGCTGACCAAACCCTAATCCATTCTTGAGTCAAAGAGATCTTGTGAGAAAAGTTTTGGTAAATGAGAGGGCAAATTTTTGGGTACAACATTTTGCCATATTTGTTTCCTGTATGCAACCTCTAAATGGCGATTCACTCAAAGTCCTTATTTAGAACATGTATGGTACTTTGTCTTTATAAAGACTGATTCACTTTATTCCTCTTCTTTGAAATTCTTGTCATGTGTTAGTGATCTATGTCATTCTTACAGATTATCACAACCTCTTTCACCCACTTGAATATATATATATATATATATATATATATATATATATATATATATATATATATATATATATATATATATATATATATATATATATATATATATATATATATATATATATATATATATATATATATATATATATATATATATATATATATATATATATATATATATCAACAATGATTTATCATATTTATCTTTTCCTCTCATAAACTAATTCCTACCAAGATCTTTCCTCTCATTTGTCCATCATGCCTCAACCAACCTTTCTTAGAAATGAAGATCTTCTTGAAATCATCATTGAAAAACAAATTGAAATTTCTTCTCTTGAAAGTAACATTGCTTCCAGCATCTTAGATATGTTCTACTATTAGCAATGGACAAGATACTTCATTATGCTGAAGAAACCTGTTTACGTGAATCTTGTTAAAGAATTCTAGAAGCATGCTTATCTTGATTATGAGAATGGTTTTATCCGTTCCTATATCTTTGAAATTCCCATCAGCATTACTCCCTTCTCAATCACTCTTGCCACTGGACGTAAAAACATAGGTGTCACAATTGACTATGTCAAGTCTAGGTTTGTGATGTCTGATAAATTTGATTCTCTTCATGAAACATCATCAGGATATGAACCTATTAACCCTGAAATCTCCTACCTATTCCTAAATCCTGGTTTAAGCTTATGTTGTCCAACTTTCTTCCCAGAGGGGATAATCAAGACCTTCTGAGGTATGATGACCAAACATTCATCTATCTTCTGATGAATGGTACTCGTGTAAGCTTGCCATAGTCCATATTCATTTGTCTTTGGAAATCTATTTGAGTCCATGAATCACATAAGTTCTTACATTCCTTATGGACGAGATTTGTCTGAAATTATTTTCCAAGAGGGAGTAGTGGATATGTTTAAAGAAATGTTATCATAAGTTGGTCCAGATAACTGTCCTGAAGATTGCTTGTTAAAATCTAAGTGTAAGATTTTCATTAGCTAGGAAAATATGACTTGTCTCTTCAAAAGTATGATTATTTTTATTGCTTGATCATTTCATCTGATTAGTTCTTAACTTTTAAACTTGTATCTGTTGAATTGTCTTAATTAATGAAGTATTTATTTTATGATAAATTGGTGTTGGTTAATTATGCACTATCATGAAATGACAAGTAAAAAAGACAATGTACTCTCTTATATGTATCTGAGAAATAGGTCTAAAACATTTGGCGTGCGTCAGTTACTTTCCCCACAGATTAAAGGGTAACTGTTAAACTTCTTTTCATTTAATATTCTCTTCATAAATAAGATTAATTACTCTTTGTACTTCCCAATGTATCTAGATTCTCTAGTATTCACTAAGATAATCATAGCCTATCTAATAGATGTCACACCTAGGTTCACTATCAGTCCATATAAATAGTTGATGTCTCCTCTTCACCATTCTTCATCCTTAATTCAAATAGGAAACCCTTTAAAATATTCCTTCGCCTCATTTGACAATGTTTGTTATAAATTTTCATGGCAATGAGGAAACTCTTGAAATCATTCAAGAAAAACGACCCAATCTTTCCAGACTCAAACACCATGGATTGGACCTAATAAGAAGTATGCAACTTCAATCTTGGACAAGCTACTTTACTCTGATTAGAGGTCCCATCTTCCATGTCCTTATGAAGGAATTATGGAAGTATGCCAAAATTAGTGATAATGGCAACAATATTGTGTCTGAAATCTTCAGACTTCCCATTGTTGTCACCATCTCTTCCATTGTAAGAGTCACTTGAAACAACCGGCTGAAAATCATCAAAACAATGAAGTCACCATCGAACGTCTTTTATCCCACATGTAGGGAAAGGTAAACATCGAGAAAACCCTAGAAGGGAGAAGTCACGGTCTTGCGACCGAGAGATCGAATAAGGGAGTCTGTTACGCGAGGGGAAGGTATTAGCACCCCACACGCCCGTAGTACTCTATGGTATCCACTCTTGTTATCTATCTTATGAGTGTGTTTAATCTATGCTTACTGTCTACTATACTACTGAAGGGAAAATTCATGCAAAAGAAAAGAGAGAAAAATGTAGGGAAAATAAAATTGTGCTCGCCTGGGCCCTACCCCAATGCCTACGTATCCTTTTTGAGGAATCAGAGCTACCGTAGTTCGGCTCACATGTTTTTGTTTGTTTGTGTTTTTTTATGGACGAAGTTAATTCCGCCTTCTGCCGCAGCTCGACCTTTGGAGACTTATGCGTTGGCACAGAAGTAAATTAATCGTGTCCTTACCTGAAAAAGGGTTTTCAAGAGAAGTGCTCGAGCGCACAAAATATTTGAATTGGTTTATATTTTGTTGTAGATGTTTTTTGTGGACGAAGTTAATTCCGCCTTCTGCGGCAGCTCGACCTTTGGAGACTTATGCGTTGGCACAGAAGTAAACTAATCATGTCCTTACCTGAAAAGGGTTTTAGAGAGAAGGTGCTCGAGCGCACAAAATGGTTTGAATTTGTTTTGTATTTTTGTTACCTCGAAAAAGGGTTTAAGTGAGATTAGCTTGTTTTATGATTTGCTAAAAATGAGTTTTTGTTTTGAATGCACATGCAAAAGGGGGAAGAAAAGAGTCTAAGGGAGACTATCCTATTTTTAACCTAATGTTATCATACAATGGTAGTCCTATGTCAAGGATGAAAGGGGGAGTTTCTACCTAATGTCAGCATGCATGGTTTACAACCTAAGGTCTAACTTGCGTCCGAATGGAGCAAGCGCATCCTAAGGGAACATGGTATGTACAAGGATAAAGCAAGCAAGCCAAGTAAAAAAGCACACCTAAAGAGATCCCTCCTAGGTTAGCATGCCAAAGAAAAGTCTAAGAAAACTATCCTATAGGGAGCATGCAATGAGAGCGAAGTCGTGATCTCAATTGCTAAATTGAGTGACTCATCGATCGGCAGAAAATAAATGAAAGCGGTAAAGTCCTATAGGGAGCATGCACTGAGAGAGAAGTCGTGATCTCAATTGCTAAATTGAGTGACTCATCGATCGACAAGAAAGTAAACAAACACAAGCACAACACATATAGCAAATGAAGTGCGGAATGCCTGCTACAGGTCTTTAAACAGCGACTTCGAGTGCACGCTCTTTATTTCCTACTTCTCATGGTATCTGGAAAAGCGGTAAAGTGCAGAAAAATACAAGGGTAGTAGCAGAGGCTACCAAAGCGAGCAAGTCGTCAAGAGCGGACGAAAGCACTGGAGCAGTAAGGAGTACGTATCGAGCAAGCTTCACCAAGAAACAAACAAAGTCAGAAATGATATCCAACTAAGATGAAGGTAAACGCGTAATGGGAATGCAACCCGTAATCCGAAGTTCCTGCACAAAGCTCATGAAGTATCACACGCATCAGAATAACATATAAAACGATATGAATTTGTCAAGACGATGAGAAATAAAGCGTGTCGCATCAGACGTGAGCATAAGTCGTATGCTTCAATCACATAACGAATCGTTATGTTACATGATCAAAAACAAAAGGGATATACCTTGCACAATGACCAAATGCATCAAAATAACATGGCAAAGCGGCATAAAAATACGGAAGAAAACAAGAAAGGAAAAGTATTTTTTTACTAGTTTTTTATGAAGAGGGAATTCTAAAAAATAAATAGAGAATTAATTCCTAAAATTTATATTAAAAAAAAGATCTAAGTTTTATTGATTTTATAGTTCTCCTATCATTAGGAATAATAATAAAAAACTAAGAAAAGTCTTAAATCTTAATAAGAAAATATGAGGGTCATGGGGGTAAGAAATTGAAGTCCATGGGTGTATAGTGCAGTAAACTAGAGCTAAGGCCCTGTCAGAAAGAAATCCAAGAGCTGTTTTTGTCTGTTTTTGTTGTGTAACCTAAGCTTCAAACAAATTTAAAAAAAGGCCCAAAATGCAGTGCCAACCATCCCGGTCAAAGGGGGTATGAGGTGGTAATTTGCTAGGCCTAGTCCAAGTTTACTATAAATCCAAACAAACAAACAAAAACTAAATTTGGCTTAGTAGCTTTTACGTTCATTATAAATAGATTTCCTTATTCATGTAACAACAAAAGCAAAACAACAAAAAAATTTAATTAATAAAATATGAGGACCAACCGCATGAACCAATACCCGAACGCCACCTCACGTATTACATGGATGAACAGTACAAAATTTTCATGACCAATTCTCTTTTGCCACGTCACGCGTTCATGTAATGGAATCAAAACTTTATCATGCTACAGTAGCATCTTCTCCGGCGTGAAGAACAGCTCTCATGGCGGTGATTAACATGAAGCCTCAACGAAAACATGATTTAAACATCTTCCCTTAATTGAAATCTTGCAGGGATTATATTCTGCTAATACTAACTCAGATCACACAAAATCTTAATCATACCACACAGATCTTGAAACAAAACGTGAGATAATGACATTAGCGCTTAAGCATGCTTCTAACACCAACATCAACACATTTACACAACTTCATATGCGACGAAATGATACTTAGCTCATGGAGAACTTAGTACGAAAGATCGAGAGGTTTTGAAACTTACCGTAATGACGACCGAATCTTGTGCTTCCCTTCGGTAACTCTATAACTGCAATCCTACGATCTTGACGTTGACAACTGATAGCCTCATAATCCTTGAATCTAGATGAGATCTTTGGTTTACCTGTGTTGCAAATCGAAGAAGGAGATAGAAACGTTGAAGCTGTTACGATCGCCTCAGTTTTCCATTACGCCATCCTGAGAAAGAAGAGAGGTTCTTGCTTCCGTGCTCGCGATTACCGTCGTGGAGAGTGAGGTTTTGAAGATGTTGGAAAGTGAAAGATAGAGAAAGTGAGGTCTTCCAGGTTCTATTATCCTTGAGAGAGAGATGGCAATTCAGTTATCTTTGAGAGTGAGAGAACCATTCTGTTACATGAGAAAGAGAGAGGAATTTGGTTATGGTTGAAGTGAGAGAGTCGAGGGATTAGAGATGATGGAAAGGAGAGAGAGGGAGTTTCTTTTTCTTTACATTTGTTGGTTAATGTCATGGGAAAAAAAAGAGAGTGGGAGTGTTACTGTTGATGAAGAAGAGGGTGGTGATCTTAAGCGAGAGAGAGAATTCTGTTGCATTTTGAGAAAGAGCAGATTGTTTTCTGTTACATCGCGGTGGTTATTGTGATGGAAAGAAAAAGAGAGAGTGAAACAGTTTTTTACTGTGAGAGAGAAGAAAAAGAATCAGGTTGTTGCATGGAAGAGAGAGAGGAGCTGCGAGGTTGTTGCCGACAGTTTGTTACGATCGTTAGATAGAAAAAAAAATGGAAAAGGTTTCTTATGATTACTCTCATCATACATGCAATAGTGAATTACTGCATGGCCATCAAACATCATCCCATGCATACATGAAATTGCAATGCAGTAGCTTTTATCCAAAAAGATTATGTTATTATGCATGGTTACATGACCGCCTTCATGCTTGTATATCTTGCACTATAACACTCCTTTCGGCGCGATCTTGATATCATTAAAAAGAGGACGTGTCAAGGAACATTCTTCGTGTTGGCCTCGCCTCGAAATAACAACCATAGCCCGTCCTAAGATGGTCCTGAAATTATGAAACTATAACTGAAATAAACACCGGAAATTCTGTCATTACTGACGATTTCCCATCAATGCTCCAACCTCGTTTTCATGATTCAATAACTCGAGGTATAGCGTTCTTCACGATAAAGTCTCAACATAAAAGTTGAAGAGTGAATTTCCCCAAACAACATTCATGTTGGAAAATTTCTCAAAATAACTCTCGAAACATAAAAAAAATGATCGCGAAGCCGTGGTACCAAAATTGTTCGCCATAACTGGAAACTCACCACGAAGAACTCAATTCCATCACCACGACTTCAAAATCTCGTAATTTTCCCAATGATGATCCAAACGCCATAAATTTGATACCGTTGGAAAGAGGACAAATGATAGAACAAGTTCACAGTTTGCTTCCAATCCGGACACGGCCTTAATCGTAAAGAAAAATGCCATAAGTATATGCCTTGCAACTGTTCGACAAAATGCCAGGCTTGGCATTACAAATTCCATGCGTGGCACCTACCTCTCGTCCTCTTCAATCCTCCTACTTTGCGCTTCGATATTTCTTTCCACGGTGCACAAAACAAGACGAAGTTTGAACCAAAAATGAAGAGTGTGTGACACACTCCAACTTTCATGTTCGACATATTTCAAAACGAGACGTAAATCCATGATAAAAACGTCCTAAACATGTGCCTACCACCTGCTCGATGAAATGTTGGCCAGGCAAGGCAAGTCTTGGCAGCATTTTACCTTTCAAGCCTTCAAAACGTAAACATCATAACTTTCTCTACGAACCTATGAATAGTACGATTCTTGAATCAAAACTGAAGAGGAGAATCTGATCTTCAACTTTCATGTTCAGAGATTTTGCATTTGAGTCTAAACGGGACCTCAAAAATAGCCATGAAGTTTACCATATTTTGAAAAATCTTCTAAATATTATTAAGAGCCCATATCACTAAAAATGCGAGAAACTTCAAATTCGGCCGATTCTTTCGATTTTTCCCGACAACTTAGCCAATTTCCTCACGTTTGGGACCTTTAACAAATAACCCCGATCAAAAACTCCTTTAGTCGATTTTTGTTCCTGCTGTTAACATGGAGATAATAGCTTCGTAGCTTAAGGAGAAGGAAATCTCAATAACCACAAATCACAACCTTAATGCCCCTACAAAAGGAATCGACTTTTACTGGATATGAACGCCTTAGCCAGTGCAGAACCCTAATCCTTCAAGATCTCCGATCTCATGCCAAATTATGTTGTTAGCGAGTGTATGCAATGTTAAATGACCTAATGGAGATACGTACATGAGAAAAGTGCGACAATGCATAAACCAGATAAAAGTAGAAGGGTGGGACAAATTTGGGGTATTACAGCTGCCCCTATTTAATCATCTTAAACCTGAAAGTACGATTGGTGCATGCCTTTTGGAAGTTCAAGGTTGAAGATGATTAAATATCAATGCCAAAAATTTCTCCTGAGAGAGAGAGTGTGTTTTCTTTATTTATTTTTGTGTTATTTGCTGGGGAAAAGAAATTTGTTTTTCCAATGAAGAGACAGAGATTGGACTTGTAACGTGGCCTGATGCCAATACAAGACAAGTGGTTGGTATGAAAAGACAGCGGACGAGGTATACGGGCGACCTGCGATCCTAAGGCGACACATGAGAGTGATTTGACAGAGAACCTAGCCAAAGGGCGATCTCAGGTTCTAAGACAAAGTATATGGAAAGAACCTAAACAAGAGGCGATCTCAGGTTCTAAGAAGGTTTAAGGGAAGAACCTAGCCAAGAGGCGATCTTAGGTTCGACGATGATTTGAGGGAAGAACCTAGCGAAGAGGCGATCTCAGGTTCTAAGATGATCTGAGAAAGAACCTACCCTACGAGCGATCTCAGGTTCTAAGATGATCTGAGGAAGAACCTAGCCTACGGGCGATCTCAGGTTCGACGATGATCTGAGGAAGAACCTAGCCTACGGGCGATCTCAGGTTCTAAGATGATCTGAGGAAGAACCTAGCCTACGGGCGATCTCAGGTTCTAAGATGATCTGAGGAAGAACCTAGCCTACGGGCGATCTCAGGTTCGACGATGATCTGAGGAAGAACCTAGCCTACGGGCGATCTCAGGTTCTAAGATGATCTGAGGAAGAACCTAGCCTATGGGCGATCTCAGGTTCGACGACGATCTGAGGAAGAACCTAGCCTACGGGCGATCTCAGGTTCTAAGATGATCTGAGGAAGAACCTAGCCTACGGGTGATCTCAGGTTCGACGATAATCTGAGGAAGAACCTAGCCTACGGGAGATCTCAGGTTCTAAGATGATCTGAGGAAGAACCTAGCCTACGGGCGATCTCAGGTTCTAAGATCATCTGAGGAAGAACCTAGCCTACGGGCGATCTCAGGTTCGACGACGATCTGAGGAAGAACCTAGCCTACGGGCGATCTCAGGTTCTAAGATGATATGAGGAAGAACCTAGCCTACGGGCGATCTCAGGTTCTAAGATGATCTGAGGAAGAACCTAGCCTACGGGCAATCTCAGGTTCGACGATGATCTGAGGAAGAACCTAGCCTACGGGCGATCTCAGGTTCTAAGGGGATCTAAGGAAGAACCTAGCCTACGGGCGATCTCAGGTTCGACGATGATCTAAGGAAGAACCTAGCCTATGGGCGATCTCAGGTTCGACAACGATCTATGGGAAGAACCTAGCCTACGGGCGATCTCAGGTTCTAAGATGATCTGAGGAAGAACCTAGCCTACGGGCGATCTCAGGTTCTAAGATTATCTGAGGAAGAACCTAGCCTACGGGCGATCTCAGGTTCGACGATGATCTGAGGAAGAACCTAGCCTACGGGCGATCTCAGGTTCTAAGATGATCTAAGGAAGAACCTAGCCTACGGGCGATCTCAGGTTCGACGATGATCTAAGGAAGAACCTAGCCTATGGGCGATCTCAAGTTCGACGATGATCTATGGGAAGAACCTAGCCTACGGGAGATCTCAGGTTCTAAGATGATCTGAGGAAGAACCTAGCCTATGGGCGATCTCAGGTTCGACGAAGGAAACATGGGTTACGACATGATGATTGTTTAGATAAATGACATGGACGAGTGTTTAGGGAACTGGTTACCAGACAAGAATTGGGTTTAGAATGGAAAAGTGTATTGATTTTGTTTGGCATTGAAAAGGTGAAGGTCACTGATTGGGGATTTTGGGCATGATACCCTCCTGTAGGGACGTATTGTTGTCTTTGAATAATTCAGGTCTTTTGTGTAAGGTACCTGATCTGGCTTATGCTTTGTATGCATGTTTGAATTTCTTTTTCCGCAAAGATCCATTATGATGGATCGACTACGCGTTTTTGAGGATGTAATGTTATGCAGAGATAACTATATGCAGTGTGAAGAAATAAACTTCATGGGGATAAGAGAAGGCTTGTCGGGAACCATGCTCATCACTGGGGATGCCAATACGTATCGACGCTGGAAGTCTGCAGTACCAAAGATTATTGGGGATACTGATAAAAATCTGCATTGGGGAGCCCACAATACCGCAGATTATTGATGACTCCGCTGAAGATTGAATTGCGGACGAAACGAGTTTTCAGATACTCTACTGAATTCTAAACCGTACCGTTGGGGAAGAGATAATTTGGCTAGACTCCCATACATCCTGAACCGTTGAGAGGATGATAGAACTGAATATGCTGAAGAATGGATATCGAACACCATGTGGATCCCTTTAAATACATGTCCCAAGTTTATGCACACTGGGGAATTATCTCTTGAATCACTTGGGGAATAAGAGATATGCATGGACACCTATGAATGCCCCGGTTGAACTCTGCGAATGCCCTGGTTTAACTCTGCGAATGCCCCGGTTTAGCTCTGCGAATGCCCCAGTTTAGCTCTGCGAATGCCCCGGTCTGGCTTTACTGGGGATGTTCTTGATTAACTCCACTAAGGATGCATTTGCGCGTGCTGAGTCAAATGGCGAGTCCGAATTTTCTGAACTCACTTAGGGAATCCAGGTTTGAAATTGTCTGTAGCAGATGAAGGCAGCTTCGCGTGCTGGCTAGGTCAGGGTGACCTTTACAAATTTCTACCTGCAAGGAAAAATAACATTTGGAGTGCATATGACATCCCCACATGGTTATACATTGACGTGAAGTCAAGTTTTATCTCGGCTTGAGAATTTTTATTCCCTATGTTTCTAATGCCATGTTTAATTATCACATAAAACATATCCCGCATATAAAAACATTTCATGATAATAAGAGGCAACTTTGATGAAAACAGATTTTATTGATTGGCCTGTGAATAGGCATTCGTACAAGGAAGCAACTCCTATATGAGGCAGCTGCAAAACAGAAACGAAAAAAGTACAACAGGCATAAATGGCAATGAGAGATGCTCGAATTTCCATTAAAACCGGTATTGCTACAGTTCCCATATCCTAAGTTGTCTCAATGCCTTGCCTCCGAAGAGTAGTAGTTAGATCGGTCAATTCGCTGCCAAGGTGCTATAGATGTGCGCGCGTCATTTGTGAAGAGCATTCAGACTACAACCTCTCGCTTAAAATCCCTAATTTTTACTTGGATCGCCCTTTCAGGTTTTCGACCCAACGGGATACCCATTTTTGCCTAAGTCGCCCTTTCGGGTTTTCGACCTAGCGGGTTGTTATTTTTTTTCATTTTATCCCTAACTTTTGCCTGGACTTTTGTGCCCACCGGGATGCCCATTTTTTTGCCTAAGTCGCCCTTTCGGGTTTTCGACCTAGCGGGTCTCTTTATGCGTAGAATTTTTTGACTGAGTCTGAATTGACTGGGAGCGGAACGTCTTCCCCATCCATATCTGTCAGGATTAAGGCACCTCCTGAAAAAGCTCTCTTCATGATGTATGGTCCATCGTAATTGGGAGTCCATTTGCCCCTTGGATCGGAATGGCTTTGTATGATGACCCTTCTTAGGACCAGATCACCAGGATAAAACTTTCGAGGACGAATCTTTTTGTCAAATGCTCTTTTCATTCTCTGTTGGTACAATTGGCCATGACAGATGGCCGCCAGTCGTTTTTCATCAATCAGATTGAGTTGGTCGTACCTTGTCTGAAACCATTCTGCCTCATCAAGTTTGGTCTCCATCAGCACTCTTAACGAAGGAATTTCTACTTCGACAGGGAGCACGGCATCAGTTCCGTAGACAAGCGAAAATGGGGTTGCCCCTGTCGAAGTGCGCACAGTTGTTCTGTAGCCATGTAGAGCAAAAGGAAACATTTCATGCCAATCTTTATACGTTCTGACCATCTTCTGGACGATCTTCTTTATATTCTTGTTAGCAGCTTCGACTGCACCGTTCATTTTTGGTCGATAAGGTGATGAATTGTGATGTTCAATCTTGAATTCTTCACACAATTCCTTCATCATGTTGTTGTTAAGATTAGAGCCATTATCAGTGATGATTCTATGAGGGACTCCGTAACGGCATATGATTTCCTTCCTGATGAAATTGGTGACAACCTGTTTGGTTACATTCTTGTAAGAAGCTGCTTCTACCCATTTGGTGAAATAGTCGATAGCCACTAGGATGAACCTATGACCGTTCGAAGCACTTGGTTCAATTCTTCCAATCATATCAATTCCCCATATTGCGAACGGCCACGGGGAGGTCATAACATTCAGCGGGGTTGGAGGAACATGAATTCTGTCTGCATATACTTGGCATTTGTGGCACAATTTCACGTATACACAACAGTCACTCTCCATCGTCGTCCAGAAGTATCCTGCTCGTAAGATTTTCTTTGCCATAGAATGCTCGCTTGAATGAGTCCCGAAAGAACCCTCGTGGATTTCCTTTATGATCGACTCTGCTTCGTGTCTATCCACGCATCTGAGCAGAACCGAGTCATAATTTCTCTTATACAGGACATCTCCTGATAAAAAGAACTTGGATGCTAATCTTCTAAGCGTACGCTTATCACAAATTATAGCATTTTCGGGATACTCTTGCATCTCAAGGTACCTTTTAACGTCGTAATACCACGGCTTCTCATCAGTCATATCCTCAGTTGAGAGACAATGGACAGGAAAGACATGTGCCGGCTCTTTATACTTGAGGATGCGTATATTAGGCGCCTGATTTGGAAAGCTCACCGAAAACATGGATGCTAGTGTGGCTAAAGCATCAGCCAGCTGGTTTTCATCTCTGGGAATGTGCTCGAAGGTGATTTCCTCAAAAGCGGGTATTAGCTGCAAGACGTAATCTTTGTATGGAATCAAACTGGGGTGCTTCGTTTCCCAATCACCTCGTACCTGGTGTATGACCAGAGCAGAGTCTCTAAAGACTTCCAGGATCTTGATTTTAAGGTCGATAGCTGCCTCTAGACCCATTACACATGCCTCATACTCCGCCACATTATTTGTACAATCGAAACATAACCGGGCCGTAAACGGTGTATGAATATTATGTGGAGAAGTCAGCACTGCCCCAATGCCATGGCCCGCAGCGTTCGAGGCGCCATCAAACGTAAGAGTCCATCGCTCTTCCGGATCGACCCCATCATAATCATCCAGCTTCATAACATCTTCATCAGGGAATTCAAATTTCATTGATTGGTACTCCTCTAACGACTGATGAGCAAGATGATCTGCAAGAATGCTACCTTTGATAGCCTTTTGTGTAACATATTGAATGTCATATTCAGATAAAAGCATCTGCCACCGAGAAAGTCTGCCTGTGAGTGATGGTTTCTCAAAGATATACTTTATCGGGTCCATTTTCGATATTAGAAGGGTCGTGTATGTCAGCATATACTGCCTCAAACGCCGAGCAGCCCAAGCAAGCGCACAACAAGTTTTTTCAAGTAAAGAATATCTAGATTCACAATCGGTAAACTTTTTACTTAAATAATAGATGGCGTGCTATTTACGCCCTGTTTCATCCTGCTGCCCGAGCACACAACCCATGGATCCTTCCAGCACCGTCAAGTACATAATGAGTGGCCTCCCAGGCACTGGAGGGATAAGGATTGGTGGCTCTTGGAGGTATTGTCTAATTTTTTCAAAGGCTTCTTGGCAATTAGCATCCCATCGGACATCTTGATTCTTGCGCAAGAATTTAAAGATGGGTTCACAAATAGCTGTGAGATGAGAAATGAACCTGGCTATATAGTTCAATCTCCCGAGGAACCCCCTTACTTCTTTTTCATTTTTTGGTGCTGGCATATTCTGTATTTCTTTTACTTTGTCGGGATCCACCTCGATGCCCCGTTGACTTACGATAAAACCGAGTAATTTGCCGGATCGCACTCCGAAGGTGCACTTATTCGGGTTAAGCCTTAGTCTAAACTTTTGCAGACGCGCAAATAACTTATGCAGATGGACTAAGTGTTCGTCCTCGTTTTTTGATTTTGCAATCATATCGTCAATATACACTTCGACCTCTTTATGAATCATATCATGGAAAAGCGTCACCATGGCACGTTGATATGTTGCACCAGCATTTTTGAGGCTAAAAGGCATGACCTTATAACAGTAAGTACCCCATGGAGTAGTGAATGTCGTCTTTGTCATGTCTTCCGGGGCCATCTTTATCTGATTGTATCCTGAAAAACCATCCATAAAGGAGAAAACCGAGGACTGATCTGTGTTATCAACCAACACGTCAATGTGTGGTAATGGGAAGTCGTCTTTTGGGCTTGCTTTGTTCAGATCTCGATAATCTACACACATGCGCACCTTCCCATCTTTCTTAGGGACAGGTACGATGTTGGCGATCCAATCAGAGTATTCACATACCAACAAAAAGCCTGCGTTTAACTGCTTTTCAACTTCTTCTTTGATTTTGAGAGACATATCTGGACGAGTTCTCCTTGGCTTCTGTTTTATTGGAGGACATTCTGGCTTGAGTGGCAAGTGATTCATGACTATATCCGTATCTAGACCAGGCATATCTTCATACGACCAGGCAAAGATGTCAGAGTATTCTCTGAGAAGCTCAATCAACCCCTTCTTTACGTTATCTTGCAAAGCGGCCCCTATCTTGACCTCCTTTTTTATTTTGTCAGTGCCGAGATTGATGACTTCAATGGCTTCTTGATGAGGCAATATCACTTTTTCTTCTTGTTTCAACAGTCTTGCTAATTCCTCCGGAATTTCACAATCTTCCCCATTACCCTCATCAGCTTGGTCATTCGGATTCCCAAGGATATTGGTGCAAGGAACTGTAACATCACCGTTTTTCATTGAATTTGAGGTAGACCTGCATGATTTGATGAATCATGCCTTATTTTAGAATATGGATGCGAATTGGAAAATGGTTAAAGAGTTTTAAAAAAATTGCCATTTTATTTTACGAAAATAAGGAAAGATAGAGAGCAAAAATTGTATGCAAAGAATGACATTTTATTCAATTTTTTAAACAAACATAGAAACATGAGGGGCCCTCTTCACAAGCCGTCAACATGCTTCAGGCAAAAGCATGCGACTTATTTAAAACAAGAACATTACATGTCAAAGAAAACCACTTCGGGAATATCAGTGGCAGTCCAATTGCCAAGCTCTTGATCAGGCGCAATCTGGTAGATGTACTGAGCCATATCTGCATCGTCTTCATCATCAATTGCATGGATCTGTCCTTGAGCCTCCGGACCGGCCTTAACAAATACCTTTGAAAGCGGAGGAACTTGTTTTCCCTTGATCATAATTGGATTTGTACCAACATGGTCTGAAAACGGGGACCTGAACCCAAGTCCAGACTTGTCTTGCCTTTCGCGCACTTCTATCACTTTGCCCCAGTCTCCATTAGGGACTCCAGATTCCACAATAGCTTTGGCATCTCTCAAGGAAACCATCGGAACTCCATACTTCTGTATACTTTCCAGCGTAGTGGGGACTCTGTCAACAGAAACAATTTCCAAGGCCTGAAAAGGGGTTTCGTGAACTTCCCAGTCTACTTCAACATAACGGAAGGAAGTAACATTGTTAATCACGACATCTTCCTCTCCGCCAATAATGACGACCTTATCTTGAACGATGAACTTCAAACGTTGGTGCAGGGTTGAGGTAACGGCCCCTGCCACATGGATCCACGGGCGCCCTAACAAGCAAGTGTAAGATGGACGAATGTCCATGACATAGAACGATAGGTAGAACACGTGGGGGCCGATTTTGATGGGTAAGTCAACTTCTCCTTCTACAGATCTCCTCGACCCATCAAAGGCTTTGACTATCAGCATACTGGGTTTCATCATCACTCCGTCCATGTTTAGCTTGAGCAGAGTATGTTTAGGCATCACATTCAAAGAAGACCCAGTGTCTACTAAGACCCGAGACATTACAGTATCTAAGCACCTAACGGAAATATGCAGCGCCTTATTATGAGCCCGGCCCTCAGGAGGGAGCTCGTCATCACTGAAGCCTAGACAGTTTCCTGCAGAAATATTTGTAACAACCCCTTCGAATTGGGCCACAGAGATATCAGGATTTACATGGGAACCATGTAGAATTCTCATCAAGGCGGTTCGATGAGCTTCGGAATACAGGAGGAGGGATAAGATTGAGATCTTTGCAGGCGTCTGATTCAGCTGGTCAACCACCTTGAAATCACTCTTCTTGATTACCCTGATTAACTGCTCCACCTGTTGTTCAAAAGACGTCCCAGGAGAATCATTAACTGCCTGCTTCCCTTTATCTCTCACGGGAATCTCTTCGATAACTTCCTCAGGAGGTGGTGGAGTAAGAGCGAAGACTCTCCCGCTTCGAGTTATCCTACTAGTCCCGGCGATGTTGGTTATATTCTTATTTTCAATCGGCGGACAAACAACTTTCTTTCCCCGAATGTAAACGGCATTGTATTCCCATGGCACTGCCTTGTTATCAGTTAACGAATCAGGAACAGAACTTGGAAGTGTTGATGCTTGGGTTGGCAGGGGAGCAACCGGATTTAGATTTGGTGCAGGGAGCGCTGGAACTTGTATAACCAATGGAACTCTTGAAGTATTCCTCTGAGCATTGGCCGGATAATACGGGATTTCCAGAATAGCGACATCACCTTCAGGAACGACTTTCTCAACTCTAACAACCCCTTCGTCCATCAGTTTCTGAATGGAATTTTTCAAATCGTCACACTCGTTTGGATTGGATGAGCATTTCAAACAAAAACTATGAAGCTCTTGTAGAACTTTCTGCTGTAAAAGATGATCTCTTAGGACTTCCATTGACATCTGAACCTCTTCAACTTGAGTCACTAAGTCATGGTCATTGTCAAACCCAATAGCATTGGCAGTAGCCCCATGGTGGTGAGGCATAGGATTAATCTGAACATTAGGGCCTATAGGAGCGAAGCTTAACTCCTTGGCATCTAAAAGAGATTGCACCTTGTATTTTAAAGCTTTGTAATTTTCGATCGAGTGGCCTGGAGCACCCGAATGGAATTCACAACGTGCGTTAACATCATAACCCCTTGGGAGTTCTGCTGGCGAAGGAGCTAACTCTCGAAGTTGTACTAACTGACCGGCTAGCAATTGTGGAAGCAACTGAGCATACGACATCGGGATTGGATCGATCCTCCTTTCGGGGTACCTTTGCTGCCTTTGTTGACCCCTCTGCCCCTGGGGCCTTTGGTTCTGTTGATAGTTTCGCGGTAGTGCATATTGTTGCTGAGGAGTAACAGCAGGGGTTTGGTAATACGGAACCTGTACAATAGCTTTCCCTTTATCATCAGAGGTATTGCTTACCTCTCCTTCTTTTTTCTTGACGAAACCGCTATAGTATGGTTTCTTCCCACCAGCTGAGTTGTTGTTACCGTTTGTACTAGATGCGCCTGGGATAGTCCCTACCTTAACACACATTTCAACCCGTTCCCCGATGATGACCATATCTGAAAACGAGTCAGAAGTACTACTGAGCATATGTTGCAAATACGGGCCTCGGAGGGTACTCATGAACAAATCCACTAGTTCCCGATCTAGGAGAGGAGGTTGAACTCTTGCGGCTAAACTGCGCCATCTCTGGGCGTACTCTTTGAAAGACTCGCCAGTCTTTTGAGACATACTCTGCAGCTGCGTACGGCTGGGTGCCATGGCGGTGTTGTAGGGATAATGTTTTAAGAAAGCATCAACAAGCTCACTCCAATTACTAACATGAGTTTGTTCCAACTGCATGTACCACTCTAATGGAGCTTCAGCAAGACTGTCTTGAAAGAAATGCATAAGCAATGTCTCATTTCTAGCATAAGCAGCCATCTTTCTGCAGTAAGATCGGAGATGAGTCTCTGGGCATGTAACCCCCTTATACTTGTCGAAATCAGGTACCTTAAACTTCGGTGGAATCACAACCCCTGGAACTAAACACATAGCAGCGGCGCTGAATCCTGGTTTCTTATAAGTCTCCATAGCCTTTAAGCGTTCTTCCAAAGCCTTGTACATCTTAGAAGTTTCATACAAATCAGCCGTAGAATCCTTTAGAGGGTCATCGAGATCAATGACATCATGGTGGTCATCCATAATCAATCGTGGGTTCTCCTTAAGAATCCCCCCATGGTCATTCTTGGGTCCGCCATTCTCGGATGTGGAGGCACCATCTACCAGTTTTGTGACGCTTATTCTGAGTTCTTCCTGCCCCTGGATGACGGCATGAAGAGTTTCCGTGAGTTGATTCATCTGGTCACCCATAGTGTCCATGTCTTTACGGAGAGAGGCCTGGTTCTGCTCAATCTGTTCCATGATCCTCAACTTGTTGGCTCGAGTGCAATAAGGATGTAAGGAAGTCGTCTTGTAGATTCTCTAATAAAAAGGCAAAACCGTCAGATAAGAATTCCCGCCAGAAAACCTGCAATTCATGAAATGCATGATATGTATGATGTATGAAATGATTGTCCACTCCGGCTCTCCATGGTTTAATTATCGTCGACCGTAATCGAGCAACATGATGACAAGAACGACCATATGAAGAAAAAATCCCAAAAATAAGAGAAATTCTCACAGGATTGAATATAAGAAGGTTATGGGAGAATAAGATGGGCAACTCTGTTTATTGGCAATAATAATGATCAGTTCGGGGGTAGGTTACTATTTTTCATTTATACCGCTTAGGCTCAAATAAAGTGCCTTAGCGATAGTTTCAAAATCGTGCCCCTGCCAGATTTGGCAACAGGTAGGTTCTCAGCAAAGAGGACCGTCCTTACAGAATTGAAACAATTTGACAGTCCTGGAATGTGTAACCTGTAGCTATAAGACTGAAGTAGGGTCAAAAATGACCAAAATGGTCCTTTAGATTCTTCGAAGAAGGCCAAGAACTTGAGTGAAAAACTTGAGTAGTATAGATAAATATGATTGTCTCCTTTGGTTCCTTTGAGAACATCACTGTTGCCAAATGTTACTGACGAGAATTATGCCAGAGAGGTATCCAAAGTGGACATGCATATGCAAGGTTGATAATTTCATCTTTGACATTTTTTTTTGAGAAATAAACATGTTATGATGTAAATGCAAAATGACCATGGGGTTACTACTTCCATGATACCAATTTCTGTTGTACTGCCTCCGCGTAATATGTGAGTATCAGGATCTTAGGTCTGGAACATAAACCATGTAATCTTATGAACAGATTCAGGACTCAGAAAATAAATCTGAGAACCTCCTAATCATTGACAGAATTCTAGAGCATGTCCGTTAGAACCGATAGTCGATGTCTGGGTACAGTCACTATCCGAATATGAGTAACCATCCGAACATAGTCACCATCTGTACCTGTAATAATAATTCCCTCCCCGCTCACGGGTGAAAACTAGGTCAGGGTAAGGCAATGGTAACTCAGAATCGAGGGTACTCCTGAAAAACTATCGCCGTATCACCTAAGTGAAAATGATAGCCCCTCATTTGTTCCTCATCTGAGTGTGGACGACATGGCGGCGATAGCGAGACCTAAGTCAACTAGCCGTTCATGTTCCACTCTATTCCTAGGGTTCCTATGGTATACAACTATGGCCTGGGTATTAGGCCTTTTACCTCATAGTAATACCCACCCAACAAGAAGCAGATCCAGTACAACAGTAGTATATGGAAGACATTAAAATGCAATGCATACATATGCTCAAGTATATACAAAATGAATGAATAAACTGAAAGCATAAAGATAAACACCCAAATGAAAGAAAGCAAGAGCTAGGAGCGACTCCGGGATGGACCAGCATTTGGTCGACCTATTCCCTAGTGAAGTCACCAGCTGAAACAACCGGCTGAAAATCATCAAAACAATGAAGTCGCCATCGAATGTCTTTTATCCCACATGTAGGGAAAGGTAAACATCGAGAAAACCCGAGAAGGGAGAAGTCACGGTCTTGCGACCGAGAGATCGGGTAAGGGAGTCTGTTACGCAAGGGGAAGGTATTAGCACCCCACACGCCTGTAGTACTCTATGGTATCCACTCTTGTTATCTATCTTATGGGTGTGTTTAATCTATGCTTACTGTCTACTATACTACTGAATGGAAAATGCATGCAAAAGAAAAGAGAGAAAAACGTAGGGAAAATAAAATTGTGCTCGCCTGGGCCCTACCCCAATGCCTACGTATCCTTTTTGAGGAATCAGAGCTACCGTAGTTCGGCTCACATGTTTTTGTTTGTTTGTGTTTTTTTGTGGACGAAGTTAATTCCGCCTTCTGCCGCAGCTCGACCTTTGGAGACTTATGCGTTGGCACAGAAGTAAATTAATCTTGTCCTTACCTGAAAAAGGGTTTTCAAGAGAAGTGCTCGAGCGCACAAAATATTTGAATTGGTTTATATTTTGTTGTAGATGTTTTTTGTGGATGAAGTTAATTCCGCCTTCTGCCGCAGCTCGACCTTTGGAGACTTATGCGTTGGCACAGAAGTAAACTAATCATGTCCTTACCTGAAAAGGGTTTTAGAGAGAAGGTGCTCGAGCGCACAAAATGGTTTGAATTTGTTTTGTATTTTTGTTACCTCGAAAAAGGGTTTAAGTGAGATTAGCATGTTTTATGATTTGCTAAAAATGAGTTTTTGTTTTGAATGCACATGCAAAAGGGGGAAGAAAAGAGTCTAAGGGAGACTATCCTATTTTTAACCTAATGTTATCATACAATGGTAGTCCTATGTCAAGGATGAAAGGGGGAGTTTCTACCTAATGTCAGCATGCATGGTTTACAACCTAAGGTCTAACTTGCATCCGAACGGAGCAATCGCATCCTAAGGGAACATGGTATGTACAAGGATAAAGTAAGCAAGCCAAGTAAAAAAGCACACCTAAAGAGATCCCTCCTAGGTTAGCATGCCAAAGAAAAGTCTAAAAAAACTATCCTATAGGGAGCATGCAATGAGAGCGAAGTCTTGATCTCAATTGCTAAATTGAGTGACTCATCGATCGGCAGAAAATAAATGAAAGCGGTAAAGTCCTATAGGGAGCATGCACTGAGAGCGAAGTCGTGATCTCAATTGCTAAATTGAGTGACTCATCGATCGACAAGAAAGTAAACAAACACAAGCACAACACATATAGCAAATGAAGTGTGGAATGCCTGCTACAGGTCTTTAAACAACGACTTTGAGCGCACGCTCTTTATTTCCTACTTCTCATGGTATCTAGAAAAGCGGTAAAATGCGGAAAAATACAAGGGTAGTAGCAGAGGCTACCAAAGCGAGCAATTCGTCAAGAGCGGACGAAAGCACCGGAGCAGTAAGGAGTACGTATCGAGCAAGCTTCACCAAGAAACAAACAAAGTCAGAAATGATATCTGTTGTACCCCAAAATTTTCCCTCCCATATTCTTCAAAAGTTTTGACAAGCATCATCTCAATTTGCTCAAGTCTACTCAAGGGTGTCACAGTCAACCATCCTCCTAAGCCAGTCAAAATTAGGGTTTTGGTTCCTTCAAGGAAGCTGAGGTTTTCAAAGGCTCAATCAAGTCACATATGCCTATAAACATTGTCAAGCATCTATATGTCAAGTTTCAAGGTTCACAAGGTCAAGTTGCACAGTCAAAAGCCCTAGTTGATTCACAATCAACTGTAGGGGTAAAATGGTCATTTGGCAGTCAAAAATTTTGGTCAACATATTATTTTGAAGCCACAATCATCATTTGATCAAGTCTTGATCATGATTCTACAAGAATGGCTCAAAAATCATCAAGATGCAAAAGTTTCCATTTTGGGACAGCTGAAAAGTCAACTATAACTTGACCAAGGCATAATGTTTTCATGGTTCATCAGAAAAATGCCATCCAATGCTCATTTTGAAGGGGAAGACATTTCCTACAACTCATATTCACATTCCAAGTCCAAGAAATGCTCTCACAAAAAGTTATCAATTTCAACATTATAGGTCATTTTCAAAAGTCAACAAAAAGACACTTTAAGTCAAAGACCATAACTTGAGATTGGTAAATCAAAATGACATGGGACCAAAGGCATTGGTTAGAGGACTTCAAGACCTTTCCAAAATGTCACAGAACATGTTCATATGATCAAAATTGAGCAAGATATGCATTGGAGAAGTTGGGAAATTTTTGTGAAATAGCAAAAGTCAACTATCCTTGAAACTTCAATTTTTGACAAAAGGGCCCACTTTCTTCCACTTGATTCAGCCTTGTCATGCCACCCACGTGTCCCATGATCAATTTCAAGACCAAATAATTATTTTTCTATTTTTATTTAATTTGTATGGATTTAATTCATTTTAATCCATAATAATTCAAGTAAAATCAAAAAAAATTGATTAAATGGTATCTTGTGGTTTGATTAGCCTTCATGAAGCATATCCTAGTTGCCAAATTCGTGTAAAGCTCATTTAGGCATGAAAATTCAAAATTTGGACAAAGCTTTGAAAGGCCTTTAATGGTGGTTAAGAAGAAATCCAAAAACATCATTGCACAAGGTTAAGGCTCTTAATGCTGACTTAAATCCCTTGATACATACATATGCAAGCCTCTCCAACCAAGAACACGACCTAGAGACACCTAAAAACGGCCAGAACCAAAACTAAAAATTGTCCAAAAAGTGAGAGTTCTAAAACCTAGTTACAAGCCTTTTCAGAGCAAAGCAACCACGTGGCTTTCTTCCTTGCCACTCCCTGAAGCTAAAGCAACCCTTGCCAAGTCATGAGACTCCATATCAAGCGCTGTAAGTACCCACGAAATCACCTCTGAACATGGAATCTTGTTTCTCTATTCTTGCATGATTTCTCAAAAATCTTAGCACATTCATACTCCTTGTTTGATTTCTAACCTAATGGCATCATTTAATTTCATTTTTAAGCCTCATGTGACAAATCCCGTGTCTAGGGTTTGTTTGTATGGTTTTTAGGGATTTTATGTTCAGGTGAAATCAGAACAAATAAGGAGCAGGGATGAACTCAGGGGACCAAGACGAGCATGCTCATGGTCTCAGGTAGCATTTTCATGGCCTAGGGACGAGTTTCGAAACAACCTACGAAACCACCTGCGGATAAAATCCGCAGGTAAAAAACCTGCAATTTTTGAGGAAGAAGATGACCACAAGCTTGCATCTGATTGGCCTGTTTAAAATAACGCGCGTTTTTTTTTATTTCCAGGAATATTGATTTTTATTACATATATTAATCATTGCTTATTCTTAGATCAAATGAAACGCGCTTCTCATTTGGTGGCCATGCTATTGGAAAAGGCTACAGGACCTAGGTTCGATTCCCAGGTCCACTCAATAATTGTTTCAATTTTTCCTAACATATTCCTATGCAGGCTCCCTGAAGGGTTTCATCATACACCTCACCAATCCATGCGCCACATGTCCATAATCATGGATCCAAAGGCCAAGAAATGAAGGAGCACCATGCTCCCCAGTCAAGCCAGCGCAGTCAATTGCAAAAAGTCAAACAGGCTTGCTTCTATTGGGTCAGAAATTCAACAATAAACCTCCCATTGGTCCATTAACCCCCTTTGTTCATTCTTTTTCTTCTTTTATATTTTCTAATTTAGTTATCAATTATTTTTTTTAATTATCATTATTACCACCAAAATTAACATAAATAATATTTTTTCATAAAAAATCAAAAAAAAAAACTAATATTATTATTATTTGTTAACTTATTTTGTAAATAAAATACTAATAAATAAAATAGTTTAATTAGGTCAATTTTAATCTCTTTTTCTTTACAATAAATAAAAATAATTTAGAATTAGGTTAACTTTTAATTTTAATTCTTTTATTTTATTTTCATAAAAAACATAAAAACACAAAAAAAAATTTATTTTAATTAAATTAATTAGTTAGTTATTAGTTTTAATTTCATTAATTACAAAAAGGATAAAAATTCAATTCTTTCTTAAAAAAGGGTTAACACCCTAAGACGTTCCCGATTCAATTTTCTTTCGCGCTTTATTTTCTTATTGATTATATTTATGTATATGTACAGGGTATGTAATAGTTAATTAGGATTTTATCGCCTTATTTAAATTCTCGCACTTTATTTCCAAACGGGTTTTGTTTTTGGCGATGTATAGACCCGCGCCTTGTAATAGTTAGATTTACATTCCCGCAATTTATTTTCCGCACTCCTAATTGTTAAAAAATGCCTGCAAGAATGTATGTAAATAAAATTAATCCGTAGCTCACAAATAACATGTACAAAGACAATTAACTGAAAAAACAACACACAAAGCACATGCCACTCCTAGGGTACGCCTCACCGGTTGCCTCGAACGTGGTCATCAAGTATAGGGTGTCTTAGAGGTCGCCCTTCTGTCTAAAGATCCAGTTGCCTCGAAACGGTTGCCTCGGATAAAAGGATCTAGGACATTAGGGTTACCACTAAGATGTCCTACCATTGCTTTGGTGACCATACTGTCCCGATAATTGAATTGACCCGAACACCTCCAACGATGGTGCTACCTACCTCTCAATGGTGGGATAGCACTATCTAAAGGACTCTTACACAGCCTAATTCCTTGGAGTAGGTAGATTCTCATGGGTACTTGCTCTTTCTCCAAACAAACAAAACAACTTTTCGCACTCACACTTTCTAAAAGTTTTCAAACAAATTTTTCATACACTCTTGAGGACTGATACAAGAGTTACTTAGAAATTTTTCAAACGAAACTTTTTTCAAAACCCACACACATTTGAAAAGCAAACATCTTTTGAAAACATAAGAGCAAGTACTTAAGAGCCCGTGGATAACCACGGATAGAAAGGGTGCTAACACCCTCACTTTCTATAAATCTACCTCCCGAAACGAGAAACATTCTCGAATAAGGAATTTTGCTGTGCTTTTGTCCTTTCCATGTTGGAGAACATAAAAGACGGTGGCGACTCTTGCATACCGCGACATTTCGGGAACCAGCTTAAAAAACAGTCAGTTCTATTTCCACCGATCACAGAACTGGCGACTCTGCTGGGGACATTAAAAGTGAGGTATACCTTAGGATTAGATCATACTTATGTTTTCAATTGAATGTTTTGTTTGCTTTGTATTTGTGGGCATTGCATCGGAGTTTCATAGATCCTAACCCGGATCTGGGGATACCCTTTTAGGTAGCATAAGCTATGAGGGACCTGACCGGCATAGACCGACACGGGTGAAGCAGTGGCTACATTGGTGTGGCACCTTGGTCTGTACCGATATCCCTTGTGTTGCAACGAGGAGAATATGGGTCTTCTGAGGAGTCATTAAGAACCACCGACCTTAGAACCCTAAATTGACCCAACTTGGCCATAGAACAATAGCAGTATGCTACACCCATTGAGGCTAAACTCTCGCGATAGTTCTGGCTGCAAGAAAAGATTGCGACGCTGGAGTTATGACCGATTGAGGGTAGTCAGTGATATTGGGATCCTCTAGAACCCAATTACTTTTGATAGGACAGGTCGTAACCAACAAAACTGAAAGAGGGTAGTACCTAGACCTCGTGCTGGCCTAAGCTCTAAGGGCTCTCTGTGTGACTTGTGTGCCTTCAAACTTGAATTACTTGCATGCTTGTTATCTGACATATGAGTTCCTTGCAGGTTTTGTTTACAGTCCTTAATTGGGACTCATTACAGGGCCTACTTACATCACTCCATGCATAGCATAACATCATACCATTGCATACATCCTACATAAGGACTAATCCATTTCAAGGATCTCAAGGGTTTGTGATGCAGGTCATGATGAATCAAATGTCTAGCAAGGGGCAAAGGGGATTTATTTTCCCCTAGCCAAGGTTGATAACTTGAGTCAGAGGCTATAACCCACTCGATATGGTGAGCTTTGACTCTTGAAGAAGGACTCTCAACAACATGAAGTTCCTTCAATTAAGCTACCGAATTCAAATTCTAACAAGTTTCTCTGTTTACCTCGCGAGATCCTTGAAAAGATTGCATGCATATCATACATATCATTGCATTACAGGTACACTTCTTACAGGTCACTTACCTTCTTCGCTATTTATTTCAGCAGTTATCATGAATCCTGAATCATCCAATGAACAAGCTATCAAGGACCTCCAGGCCCAGAACGCCCAGTTCCAGGAGCTGGTCATGAGCTTAGCCCAAGGACAACAGGAATTGAAGACTCTGCTTTTGAAAAAAAACGAAGAAGAGGACTGTTTTGTTCAACCCTAGACGCAGATCTGGGAATACACTGCAGAATGAAGCTGAGCGGACTACTCCATCTGTTGGGGAAGGCAGTCACCAAGAGGGAAGGGTTCCTAGTCTCGTAGTCTCTGACACCGAGACAGATTTCAATGATGAACAGTACCCTCCTGCTGAAGATAGGTACAAGCAGCTGGAGGACCGGTTAAATGCTATGGAGATTCAACGTGTACCTGGGTTGGATTTCGGAGGTCTAGGTTTATCTTTTGGGGTGGTGATCCCTCACAAGTTCAAGGCGCCTGCCTTTGCGAAATACGAAGGGGCTTCCTGTCCTAAGCTGCATCTCAGATCCTATGTAAGGAATATCCAACCTTACACTGTTGACAAGAATCTATGGATCCATTTCTTCCAGGAAAGTCTTTCAGGGACTCAACTCGAATGGTTCTATCAACTGGATGGAACCAGTATTCGTAATTGGGAGGACTTGGCTACTGCGTTTTACAAGCAGTATCAGTATAATTCCGACCTCGCTCCCACGCGTACCCAACTCCAGGGTATGTCACTAGGGATGGGTGAAGGTTTTAAGGAGTACGCACAGAAATGGAGAGACCTGGCTGGCAGGGTGCAGCCACCATTGACTGACCGTGAACTCGTTGACATGTTCTTGGGGACCCTGTTTGGTCCTTTCTTCAACCATCTGATTGGGAATTCTTCTGCTGGGTTCACAGATCTGATCTTAACTGGTGAGAGGATAGAAGCTGGTATCAAGGCCGGGAAGATACAAAAGGGTGACTCCTCGAACGCTGAGAAGAAACCATTCAAGAAAGAGTCCAATGCTGCGTATAGTCAAAAGGATCGTCGTGACCAACACGTAGGGGCAGTCATGATCTCAGGTTCTGCGTCACGCTGACAACCGCCAAAGGGAAATCAGCAAAGGCCAGACGAGCCTAAAAGACAGTTCACCAACATCAATATGCCGTTGTCACAAGCATTGCAGCACATGTTGAAGATGAACCTGATTGCGGTGATCAACCCTCCTGCAAATCCCAAGACCTCTTCTCCAAACTACAACCCAGATGCGAGGTGTGCTTATCATTCCGGAAGCCCGGGGCACGATACTGAGGATTGTTGGGCGCTGAAATACAAGATTCAGAACATGATTGACGCCAAGAAGATCGAATTCGAGCCTGCTGAGACTCCCGATGTGATCACTGCTCCCTTGCCAAAACATGGCTAGGATTGAGAGACTCCTGTTCATTTAAATTCTGATATTGTATTTTTCTATGCTTATTCAAACATTTATCATGTCAAACTCTATTATTTCATTAATGCATTACATGTGTCTGTTTTGAAGTAATTGTGTTCTCTATATTCAAAATTGCTTTTATTTTTTTCTTGATGTTCAACTCTCGATTGAAAATTCTAAGCCTCTTGAGGGAGGATGACGAAAACGATACCATAATCTACGGTATGCTTTTGAACAAACCCCGCTGATGAGGTACAGGCATTGTTTCAATTCCTAAACACTGGAGTTAAAAGGAAGATAATCCCTCGTCAACCCCTTTGAGCCAAAGAAGTAGGAGTTTTTCTTTTCGAAAATTAAAACCCTTAATCATAACCTGGGGCAGGGTAGTCTTCTCAGTTGATCCAAGTGCACAACGAATGGCACCAAAGAAGTCCTTACAAAACAAAGGACCGTGATGGTTCCGAATAATCATAAAGACAGGCAGTCACTATATTTCAACAACAAAAGCCCAATAAGTCAAAACCTATGAAGGAGACTTACAAAACTGGGGCATCCCGCTGACTGTAATTCCAAAAGAAACAGTTCAGGCAAAGACAAGGATAATAAAATCAAAAGAAAGAGGTCTTACAAACCCTCAACACCAAAAGAAATGACTGCCTGGTCAAAATAAATTGTCAAGATCCGAACCATCATTGGTATATCAAAGCAAAGACTCAAACAAGGTCTAACGCATGATCAGTTGAGTTTAGGTTTGAAGAACATCACGAAGAGCGGGTGGGTACAAATAAAAATTTGGGCCTTTATCCTTTGTTTCTTAAACCGTGAACCAGGCCACGTTATAACCCTCAAAAGTCCTAGCTGAAGCATGGGTTAATTCGAAAGCATACTGTTACAAAGGTATCCTGACTCCTTAAGGCTCGCTGTAAAATCTTGAGTTAACATCACATGTTACATAATTTGCTTGTTTTACTAAAAAATGCATTTTTAAAAACTTCAAGACAGACATAAGCTTTGCATTTTTAATATAACATTGATTGCATATGACTATTTGTTTGAACAACATAGAAGTTCGCACGACGAATGTCTAATGAACAAAAGCACCTCCAAGCAAGGGGCATGGCATGATCATTGTCCATTATCTGGGGCAGTTAAGTCAAGATTCAGAGAATCTCTCAAAAGGCCAACCAGCTTGGGGCAAATCTCCATCTGGATCACTTGGGGCATTGGACGATCAAACGAAGATCTTCTTGTGGTATGGTAACACTGCACTACTGACAGTGACAACTTCCTGTATCCTAGGAGCGTGGACATAGTCGAAAAAATACTGCGCATAATCAAATACCCGCTAGGTTGACACTCCTAGGCAAAAATAAGGGCTTCCCGGCGAATCAAAAGGGTTCGGGCAAAATAAGGGATGAAAATGAAAAAAATCTGTACACCCAGCAGGTCGAAAACCTGAAAAGGCGGCTTGGGCAAAAATGGATATCCCGGTGGACCGAAAACCCGAAAGGGCGGTCCAGGCAAAAGTTAGGGATCACAGCGTACGACTATGTCCCGGTATCTCGTCACTTGCTTACCAGAAGAAGGTTCATCAATCAGCAGTTATCAAGCACCTCCTAGGTCTTTTTTCTCCCGCAGAAACAGGGGCAATAATGAGTTGTTCGAGCGATCTAGTTGCTCTGTCCGCCAAGGTACCAAGGTAGGTTCAGCTGAAGAACATGACCAAGATACCTTCACTCCCCGCAGAGTAAGATAAGATCCAGCAATACTCTCTCCCGAGCAGAGTTGGTCTCTCATCAGCCCTGAAAAGGCACAGTATCTCCAGCAAGTCAACAACACTCTCCCCAAGCAGAGTTAATCTACTGTAAGCCTTAAGGAAGTTGGGTATCCCCAGAAAATCTCAATATTCTCCAGCAGTATGCAGATGTTCCTAAGCAAGCATCCCCGGCGGTCTTAAGATAAGATTGTTCCCCGGCGGAATACCAGACACCCCAGTGGAGCCACTTCCCCAGTACAGTCCAAAGTTTCCCCAGGAAAGTTGAATCAATCTCCCCAGTAGAGTTTTGGAAGCTTATCCCCAACAGATTCTGGAAGCTTATCCCCTGCAGAGTACGAACGCATCTCCCAGGCTTTATTCAAAGGTTATTCCCCACCAGAGCTTATAACTGGGTTATCCTCAGCCAATTACCACGGAAAGATCGTCCTCGGCGAAGTTCTTCCTACCCCCCAACGGAGTTCATCAATTCCCTCAACAAAGCTTATCAACGGTATCCCCAACGGAGTTATCATCAAACCTCAGCGAAGTATCTCTTCCCACAGAGTAATTCCCCGCAGAGTAATCTCTTCATCAAGTTTATTCCCCAACGGAGTCATCTTCTCCTACCGGTTTATTCTTGCAATCATCACCCCCAGCGGAAACGAAGAACTCTACTCTTCAACATCAGCCCAGGATTCAACAAGCTCCTGGCATTCGTCAAGGATTTATTTTCCTAGACGAAAATACATTCATAAACATCACATTATCATACACCATGACGCATGCATATACGCATCATAACACACAAATCTCATTTATTCTTGAGAACATCTTAATATCATGCAGTTCATGCATCATGACACTGCATACAGATAACGTTTTGCCTTTTCAGGAAAAGGTCAATCAAAAGATGATTACCATCTACCTCTACAATTCCAGATCAACATTGGTAACAAGCCAGGAAAATTCTGTGGACGATTGATCGTGGGTTAATATCTGAAACCAAACAGGACAATTATCTACTTGATCATCCTCAGGCAACCCTACACCGGTTCCTTTTCTTTCAGGAGAAGTCTTACACTGGCTCATCAACAGGAAACCCTACACCGGTTTCCTTCTCAACCTCAGATGTAGTTTTACACGAACTCATCATCAGGCAACCCTACACCGGCTCCTTCTCAATTTTCAGACGAAGTCTTACACGGACTTATCATCAAAGTAACCTTACACCGGTTCCTTTTCTTTCAGAAGAAGTCTTACACGGACTTATCTCAAGATGACCTTACCCCGGTTCATCCAGAAGTTTTACACAAACTTATCCTGCAGTGACCTTACCCCGGTTCCTCCAGAAGTCTTACACGGACTTATCTCAAGATGACCTTACCCCGGTTCATCAAGAAGTTTTACACGAACTTACCCTGCAGTAACCTTACACCGGTTCCTCCAGAAGTCTTACACGGACTTATCTCAAGATGACCTTACCCCGGTTCATCCAGAAGTTTTACACAAACTTATCCTGCAGTAACCTTACCCCGGTTCCTCTAGAAGTCTTACACGGACTTATCTCAAGATGACCTTACCCCGGTTCCTCCAGAAGTCTTACACGGACTTATCTCAAGATGACCTTACCCCGGTTCATCTAGAAGTTTTACACGAACTTATCTTGCAGTAACCTTACCCTGGTTCCTCCAGAAGTCTTACACGGACTTATCTCAAGATGACCTTACCCCGGTTCCTCCAGAAGTCTTACACGGACTTATCTCAAGATGAGCTTACCCTGGTTCATCAAGAAGTTTTACACGAAATTATCCTGCAGTAACCTTACCCCGGTTCCTCCAGAAGTCTTACACGAACTTATCTCAAGATGACCTTACCCCGTTTCATCCAGAAGTTTTACACGAACTTATCCCGAAGAAACCCTACACAGGTTCTCTCTCTCCAAACGTAGTTTTACACGGGCTCGTCGTCAAAGAAACCCTACACAGGTTCTCTCTTCCCAAAGATGCAGTTTTACACGGACTCGTCATCAGAAACCCTACCCAGGTTTTACTTCTTCCAGGATGCAGTTTTTACACGGGCTCATCATCAAAGTAACCCTACACAGGTTCCTTCTCCATTTCAGGTGCAGTCTTATACGGACTCATTATCAGTAAACCCTACACAGGTTTCCTTCCTCCAAAGATGCAGTTTTACACGAGCTCATCATCAGTCAACCCTACACAGGTGTCCTTCTTTCCAAGATGCAGCTTTACACGAGCTCATCATCAGGCAACCCTACACAGGTTCCCTCTTTCAACTTACAAAAGTTACAATTCAACGAACCACCTCCAGATGGCATCTATAAGCCCATCCACCTACCAACAGTCTCCAAATGGCATCTATAAGCCCATTCCCAACAAGGTTCTGTCACACCTCCAGATGGCATCTATAAGCCCATTCCCAACAAGGTTCTGTCACACCTCCAGATGGCATCTATAAGCCCATCCTCCTATCCATTACAACTCCAAATGGCATCTATAAGCCCATTCCCGACAAGATTCTGTCGCATCTCCAGATGGCATCTATAAGCCCATCCTCCTATCCATCATCTCTCCAAATGGCATCTGTAAGCCCATTCCCTCTATCACACTGCTGATACTCTACTATGTGAGTACAAATTTCTGGGCACTCTAGTGTTCAATCATCTTCCACCCTCGGATCACGAAAGGCACACAAGCCAATCTACATCCTCAGGTCTAAGAAGATTGAACAGGGGCAACTGTTGTACCCCAAAATTTTCCCTCCCATATTCTTCAAAAGTTTTGACAAGCATCATCTCAATTTGCTCAAGTCTACTCAAGGGTTGCACAGTCAACCATCCTCCTAAGCCAGTCAAAATTAGGGTTTTGGTTCCTTCAAGGAAGCTGAGGTTTTCAAAGGCTCAATCAAGTCACATATGCCTATAAACATTGTCAAGCATCTATATGTCAAGTTTCAAGGTTCACAAGGTCAAGTTGCACAGTCAAAAGCCCTAGTTGATTCACAATCAACTGCAGGGGTAAAATGGTCATTTGGCAGTCAAAAGCCAAAAATTTTGGTCAACATATTATTTTGAAGCCATTAACATCATTTGATCAAGTCTTGATCATGATTCTACAAGAATGGCTCAAAAATCATCAAGATGCAAAAGTTTCCATTTTGGGACAACTGAAAAGTCAACTATAACTTGACCAAGGCATAACTTTTTCATGGTTCATCAGAAAAATCCCATCCAATGCTCATTTTGAAGGGGAAGACATTTCCTACAACTCATATTCACATTCCAAGTCCAAGAAATGCTCTCACAAAAAGTTATCAATTTCAACATTATAGGTCATTTTCAAAAGTCAACAAAAAGGCACTTTAAGTCAAAGACCATAACTTGAGATTGGTAAATCAAAATGACATGGGATCAAAGGCATTTGTTAGAGGACTTCAATACCTTTCCAAAATGTCCAAGAACATCTTCATATGATCAAAATTGAGCAAGATATGCATTGGAGAAGTTGGGAAATTTTTGTGAAATGGCAAAAGTCAACTATCCTTGAAACTTCAATTTTTACAAAAGGGCCCACTTTCTTCCACTTGATTCAGCCTTGTCATGCCACCCACGTGTCCCATGATCAATTTCAAGACCAAATAATTATTTTTCTATTTTTATTTAATTTTTATGGATTTAATTCATTTTAATCCATAATAATTCAAGTAAAATCAAAAAAATTGATTAAATGGTATCTTGTGGTTTGATTAGCCTTCATGAAGCATATCCTAGTTGCCAAATTCGTGTAAAGCTCATTTAGGCATGAAAATTCAAAATTTGGACAAAGCTTTGAAAGGCCTTTAATGGTGGTTAAGAAGAAATCCAAAAACATCATTGCACAAGGTTAAGGCTCTTAATGCTGACTTAAATCCCTTGATACATACATATGCAAGCCTCTCCAACCAAGAACACGACCTAGAGACACCTAAAAACGGCCAGAACCAAAACTAAAAATTGTCCAAAAAGTGAGAGTTCTAAAACCTAGTTACAAGCCTTTTCAGAGCAAAGCAAGCACATGGCTTTCTTCCTTGCCACTCCCTGAAGCTAAAGCAACCCTTGTCAAGTCTTGAGACTCCATATCAAGCGCTGTAAGTACCCACGAAATCACCTCTGAACATGGAATCTTGTTTCTCTATTCTTGCATGATTTCTCAAAAATCATAGCACATTCATACTCCTTGTTTGATTTCTAACCTAATGGCATCATTTAATTTCATTTTTAAGCCTCATGTGACAAATCCCGTGTCTAGGGTTTGTTTGTATGGTTTTTAGGGATTTTATGTTCAGGTGAAATCAGAACAAATAAGGAGCAGGGATGAACTCAGGGGACCAAGACGAGCATGCTCATGGTCTCAGGTAGCATTTTCATGGCCTAGGGACGAGTTTCGAAACAACCTACGAAACCACCTGCGGATAAAATCCGCAGGTAAAAAACCTGCAATTTTTGAGGAAGAAGATGACCACATGCTTGCATCTGATTGGCCTGTTTAAAATAACGCGTGTTTTTTTTTTATTTCCAGGAATATTGATTTTTATTACATATATTAATCATTGCTTATTCTTAGATCAAATGAAACGTGCAGCTTATTTGGTGGCCATGCTATTGGAAAAGGCTACAGGACCTAGGTTCGATTCCCAGGTCCACTCAATAATTGTTTCAATTTTTCCTAACATATTCCTATGCAGGCTCCCTGAAGGATTTCATCATACACCTCACCAATCCATGCGCCACATGTCCATAATCATGGATCCAAAGGCCAAGAAATGAAGGAGCACCATGCTCCCCAGTCAAGCCAGCGCAGTCAATTGCAAAAAGTCAAACAGGCTTGCTTCTATTGGGCCAGAAATTCAACAATAAACCTCCCATTGGTCCATTAACCCCCTTTGTTCATTCTTTTTCTTCTTTTATATTTTCTAATTTAGTTATCAATTATTTTTTTTAATTATCATTATTACCACCAAAATTAACATAAATAATATTTTTTTCATAAAAAAAAAAAAAAACTAATATTATTATTATTTGTTAACTTATTTTGTAAATAAAATACTAATAAATAAAATAGTTTAATTAGGTCAATTTTAATCACTTTTTCTTTACAATAAATAAAAATAATTTAGAATTAGGTTAACTTTTAATTTTAATTCTTTTATTTTATTTTCATAAAAAACATAAAAACACAAAAATATTTTTCTTTTAATTAAATTAATTAGTTAGTTATTAGTTTTAATTTCATTAATTACAAAAAGGACAAAAATTCAATTCTTTCTTAAAAAAGGGTCAACACCCTAAGACGTTCCCGATTCAATTTTCTTTCGCGCTTTATTTTCTTATTGATTATATTTATGTATCTGTACAGGGTATGTAATAGTTAATTAGGATTTTATCGCCTTATTTAAATTCTCGCACTTTATTTCCAAACGGGTTTTGTTTTTGGCGATGTATAGACCCGCGCCTTGTAATAGTTAGATTTACATTCCCGCAATTTATTTTCCGCACTCCTAACTGTTAAAAAATGCCTGCAAGAATGTATGTAAATAAAATTAATCTGTAGCTCACAAATAACATGTACAAAGACAATTAACTGAAAAAACAACACACAAAGCACATGCCACTCCTAGGGTACGCCTCACTGGTTGCCTCGAACGTGGTCATCAAGTATAGGGTGTCTTAGAGGTCGCCCTTCTGTCTAAAGATCCAGTTGCATCGAAACGGTTGCCTCGGATAAAAGGATCTAGGACATTAGGGTTACCACTAAGATGTCCTACCATTGCTTTGGTGACCACATTGTCCCGATAATCGAATTTACCCGAACACCTCCAACGATGGTGCTACCTACCTCTCAATGGTGGGATAGCACTATCTAAAGGACTCTTACACAGCCTAATTCCTTAGAGTAGGTAGATTCTCATGGGTACTTGCTCTTTCTCCAAACAAACAAAACAACTTTTCACACTCACACTTTCTAAAAGTTTTCAAACAAATTTTTCATACACTCTTGAGGACTGATACAAGAGTTACTTAGAAATTTTTCAAACGAAACTTTTTTCAAAACCCACACACATTTGAAAAGCAAACATCTTTTGAAAACATAAGAGCAAGTACCTAAGATCCCATGGATAACCACGGATAGAAAGGGTGCTAACACCTTCCCTTTCTATAAATCTACCTCCCGAACCGAGAAACATTCTCGAATAAGGAATTTTGCTGTGCTTTTGTCCTTTCCATGTTGGAGAACATAAAAGACGGTGGCGACTCTTGCTTACCGGGACATTTCGCGAACCAGCTTAAAAAACAGTCAGTTCTATTTCCACCGATCACAGAACTGGCGACTCTGCTGGGGACATTAAAAGTGAGGTATACCTTAGGATTAGGTCATACTTATGTTTTCAATTGAATGTTTTGTTTGCTTTGTATTTGTGGGCATTGCATCGGAGTTTCATAGATCCTAACCCGGATCTGGGGATACCCTTTTAGGTAGCATAAGCTGTGAGGGACCTATCCGGCATAGACCGACACGGGTGAAGCAGTGGCTACATTGGTGTGGCACCTTGGTCTGTACCGATATCCCTTGTGTTGCAACAAGGAGAATATGGGTCTTCTGAGGAGTCATTAAGCACCAAACGACCTTAGAACCCTAAATTGACCCAACTTGGCCATAGAACAGTAGCAGTATGCTACACCCATTGAGGCTAAACTCTCGCGATGGTTCTGTCCGCAAGAAAAGATTGTGACGCTGGAGTTATGACCGATTGAGGGTAGTCAGTGATATTGGGATCCTCTAGAACCCAGTTACTTTTGATAGGACAGGTCGTAACCAACAAAACTGAAAGAGGGTAGTACCTAGACCTCGTGCTGGCCTAAGCTCTAAGGGCTCTCTGTGTGACTTGTGTGCCTTCAAACTTGAATTACTTGCATGCTTGTTATCTGACATATGAGTTCCTTGCAGGTTTTGTTTACAGTCCTTAATTGGGACTCATTACAGGGCCTACTTACATCACTCCATGCATAGCATAACATCATACCATTGCATACATCCTACATAAGGACTAATCCATTTCAAGGATCTCAAGGGTTTGTGATGCAGGTCATGATGAATCAAATGTCTAGCAAGGGGCCAAGGGGATTTATTTTCCCCTAGCCAAGGTTGATAACTTGAGTCAGAGGCTATGACCCACTCGATATGGTGAGCTTTGACTCTTGAAGAAGGACTCTCAACAACATGAAGTTCCTTCAATTAAGCTACCGAATTCAAATTCTAACAAGTTTCTCTGTTTACCTCGCGAGATCCTTGAAAACATTGCATGCATATCATACATATCATTGCATTACAGGTACACTTCTTACAGGTCACTTACCTTCTTCGCTGTTTATTTCAGCAGTCATCATGAATCCTGAATCATCCAATGAACAAGCTATCAAGGCCCTCCAGGCCCAGAACGCCCAGTTCCAGGAGCTGGTCATGAGCTTAGCCCAAGGACAACAGGAATTGAAGACTCTGCTTTTGAAAAAAAAGAAGAAGAGGACTGTTTTGTTCAACCCTAGACGCAGATCTGGGAATACACTGCAGAATGAAGCTGAGTGGACTACTCCATCTGTTGGGGAAGGCAGTCACCAAGAGGGAAGGGTTCCTAGTCCCTTAGTCTCTGACACCGAGACAGATTTCAATGATGAACAGTACCCTCCTGCTGAAGACAGGTACAAGCAGCTGGAGGACCGGTTAAATGCTATGGAGATTCAACGTGTACCTGGGTTGGATTTCGGAGGTCTAGGTTTATCTTCTGGGGTGGTGATCCCTCACAAGTTCAAGGCGCCTGCCTTTGCGAAATACGACGGGGCTTCCTGTCCTAAGCTGCATCTCAGATCCTATGTAAGGAAGATCCAACCTTACACTGTTGACAAGAATCTATGGATCCATTTCTTCCAGGAAAGTCTTTCAGGGACTCAACTCGAATGGTTCTATCAACTGGGTGGAACCAGTATTCGTAATTGGGAGGACTTGGCTACTGCGTTTTACAAGCAGTATCAGTATAATTCCGACCTTGCTCCCACGCGTACCCAACTCCAGGGTATGTCACTAGGGATGGGTGAAGGTTTTAAGGAGTACGCACAGAAATGGAGAGACCTGGCTGGCAGGGTGCATCCACCATTGACTGACCGTAAACTTGTTGACATGTTCTTGGGGACCCTGTCTGGTCCTTTCTTCAACCATCTGATTGGGAATTCTTCAGCTGGGTTCACAGATCTGATCTTAACTGGTGAGAGGATAGAAGCTGGTATCAAGGCCGGGAAGATACAAAAGGGTGACTCCTCGAACGCTGAGAAGAAACCATTCAAGAAAGAGTCCAATGCTGCGTACAGTCAGAAGGATCGTCGTGACCAACACGTAGGGGCAGTCATGATCTCAGGTTCTGCGTCACGCTGACAACCGCCAAAGGGAAATCAGCGAAGGCCAGACGAGCCTAAAAGACAGTTCACCAACATCAATATGCCGTTGTCACAAGCATTGCAGCACATGTTGAAGATGAACCTGATTGCGGTGATCAACCCTCCTGCAAATCCCAAGACCTCTTCTCCAAACTACAACCCAGATGCGAGGTGTGCTTATCATTCCGGAAGCCCGGGGCACGATACTGAGGATTGTTGGGCGCTGAATACAAGATTCAGAACATGATTGACACCAAGGAGATCGAATTCGAGCCTGCTGAGACTCCCGATGTGATCACTGCTCCCTTGCCAAAACATGGCTAGGATTGAGAGACTCCTGTTCATTTAAATTCTGATATTGTATTTTTCTATGCTTATTCAAACATTTATCATGTCAAACTCTATTATTTCATTAATGCATTACATGTGTCTGTTTTGAAGTAATTGTGTTCTCTATATTCAAAATTGCTTTTATTTTTTTCTTGATGTTCAACTCTCGATTGAAAATTCTAAGCCTCTTGAGGGAGGATGACGAAAACGATACCATAATCTACGGTATGCTTTTGAATAAACCCCGCTGATGAGGTACAGGCATTGTTTTAATTCCTAAACACTGGAGTTAAAAGGAAGATAATCCCTCGTCAACCCCTTTGAGCCAAAGAAGTAGGAGTTTTTCTTTTCGAAAATTAAAACCCTTAATCATAACCTGGGGCAGGGTAGTCTTCTCAGTTGATCCAAGTGCACAACGAATGGCACCAAAGAAGTCCTTACAAAACAAAGGACCGTGATGGTTCCGAATAATCATAAAGACATGCAGTCACTATCTTTCAACAACAAAAGCCCAATAAGTCAAAACCTATGAAGGAGACTTACAAAACTGGGGCATCCCGCTGACTGTAATTCCAAAAGAAACAGTTCAGGCAAAGACAGGATCCGAACCAAAAGAAATGACTTCCTGGTCAAAATAAACTGTCAAGATCCGAACCATCATTGGTATATCAAAGCAAAGACTCAAACAAGGTCTAACGCATGATCAGCTGAGTTTAGGTTTGAAGAACATCACGAAGAGCGGGTGGGTACAAATAAAAATTTGGGCCTTTATCCTTTGTTTCTTAAACCGTGAACCATGCCACGTTATAACCCTCAAAAGTCCTAGTTGAAGCATGGGTTAATTCGAAAGCATACTGTTACAAAGGTATCCAGACTCCTTAAGGCTCGCTGTAAAATCTTGAGTTGACATCACATGTTACATAATTTGCTTGTTTTACTAAAAAATGCATTTTTAAAAACTTCAAGACAGACATAAGCTTTGCATTTTTAATATAACATTGATTGCATATGACTATTTGTTTGAACAACATAGAAGTTCGCACGACGAATGTCTAATGAACAAAAGCACCTCCAATCAAGGGGCATGGCATGATCATTGTCCATGGTATGTACAAGGATAAAGCAAGCAAGCCAAGTAAAAAAGCACACCTAAAGAGATCCCTCCTAGGTTAGCATGCCAAAGAAAAGTCTAAGAAAACTATCCTATAGGGAGCATGCAATGAGAGCGAAGTCGTGATCTCAATTGCTAAATTGAGTGACTCATCGATCGGCAGAAAATAAATGAAAGCGGTAAAGTCCTATAGGGAGCATGCACTGAGAGCGAAGTCGTGATCTCAATTGCTAAATTGAGTGACTCATCGATCGACAAGAAAGTAAACAAACACAAGCACAACACATATAGCAAATGAAGTGCGGAATGCCTGCTACAGGTCTTTAAACAGTGACTTCGAGCGCACGCTCTTTATTTCCTACTTCTCATGGTATCTTGAAAAGCGGTAAAGTGCGGAAAAATACAAGGGTAGTAGCAGAGGCTACCAAAGCGAGCAAGTCGTCAAGAGCGGACGAAAGCACTGGAGCAGTAAGGAGTACGTATCGAGCAAGCTTCACCAAGAAACAAACAAAGTCATAAATGATATCTAACTAAGATGAAGGTAAACGCGTAATGGGAATGCAACGCGTAATCCGAAGTTCCTGCATAAAGCTCATGAAGTATCACACGCATCAGAATAACATATAAAACGATATGAATTTCTCAAGACGATGAGAAATAAAGTGTGTCGCATCAGACGTGAGCATAAGTCGTATGCTTCAATCACATAACGACTCGTTATGTTACATGATCAAAAACAAAAGGGATCTACCTTGCACAATGACCAAATGCGTCAAAATAACATGGCAAAGCGGCATAAAAATACGGAAGAAAACAAGAAAGGAAAAGTATTTTTTTACTAGTTTTTTATGAAGAGGGAATTCTAAAAAATAAATAGAGAATTAATTCCTAAAATTTATATTAAAAAGAAGATCTAAGTTTTATTGATTTTATAGTTCTCCTATCATTAGGAATAATAATAAAAAACTAAGAAAAGTCTTAAATCTTAATAAGAAAATATGAGGGTCATGGGGGTAAGAAATTGAAGTCCAGGGGTGTATAGTGCAGTAAATTAGAGCTAAGGCCCTGTCAGAAAGAAATCCAAGAGCTGTTTTTGTCTGTTTTTGTTGTGTAACCCAAGCTTCAAACAAATTTAAAAAAAGGCCCAAAATGCAGTGCCAACCAGCCCGGTCAAAGGGGGTATGAGGTGGTAATTTGCTAGGCCTAGTCCAAGTTTACTATAAATCCAAACAAACAAACAAAAAAAACTAAATTTGGCTTAGTAGCTTTTACGTTCATTATAAATAGATTTCCTTATTCCTGTAACAACAAAAGCAAAACAACAAAAAAATTTAATTAATAAAATATGAGGACCAACCGCATGAACCAATACCCGAACACCACCTCACGTATTACATGGCTAAACAGTACAAAATTTTCATGACCAATTCTCTTTTGCCACGTCACGCGTTCATGTAATAGAATCAAAACTTTATCATGCTACAGTAGCATCTTCTCCGGTGTGAAGAACACCTCTCATGGCGGTGATTAACATGAAGCCTCAACGAAAACATGATTTAAACATCTTCCCTTAATTGAAATCTTGCAGGGATTATATTCTGCTAATACTAACTCAGATCACACAAAATCTTAATCATACCACACAGATCTTGAAACAAAACGTGAGATAATGACATTAGCGCTTAAGCATGCTTCTAACACCAACATCAACACATTTACACAACTTCATATGCGACGAAATGATACTTAGCTCATTGAGAACTTAGTACGAAAGATCGAGAGGTTTTGAAACTTACCGTAATGACGACCGAATCTTGTGCTTCCCTTCAGTAACTCTATAACCGCAATCCTACGATCTTGACGTTGACAACTGATAGCCTCATAATCCTTGAATCTAGATGAGATCTTTGGTTTATCCGTGTCGCAAATCGAAGAAGGAGATAGAAACGTTGAAGCTGTTACGATCGCCTCAGTTTTCCATTACGCCATCCTGAGAAAGAAGAGAGGTTCTTGCTTCCGTGCTCGCGATTACCGTCAGGGAGAGTGAGGTTTTGAAGATGTTGGAAAGTGAAAGAGAGAGAAAGTGAGGTCTTCCAGGTTCTATTATCCTTGAGAGAGAGATGGAAATTCAGTTATCTTTGAGAGTGAGAGAACCATTCTGTTACATGAGAAAGAGAGAGGAATTTGGTTATGGTTGAAGTGAGAGAGTCGAGGGATTAGAGATGATGGAAAGGAGAGAGAGGGAGTTTCTTTTTCTTTACAGTTGTTGGTTAATGTCATGGAAAAAAAAAGAGAGTGGGAGTGTTATTGTTGATGAAGAAGAGGGTGGTGATCTTAAGCGAGAGAGAGAATTCTGTTGCATTTTGAGAAAGAGCAGATTGTTTTCTGTTACATCGCGGTGGTTATTGTGATGGAAAGAAAAAGAGAGAGTGAAACAGTTTTTTACTGTGAGAGAGAAGAAAAAGAATCAGCTTGTTGCATGGAAGAGAGAGAGGAGCTGCGAGGTTGTTGCCGATAGTTTGTTACGATCGTTAGATAGAAAAAAATGGAAAAGGTTTCTTATGATTACTCTCATCATACATGCAATAGTGAATTACTGCATGGCCATCAAACATCATCCCATGCATACATGAAATTGAAATGCAGTAGCTTTTATCCAAAAAGATTATGTTATTATGCATGGTTACATGACCGCCTTCATGCTTGTATATCTTGCGCTATAACACTCCTTTCGGGGCGATCTTGATATCATTAAAAAGAGGACGTATCAAGGAACATTCTTCGTGTTGGCCTCGCCTCGAAATAACAACCATAGCCCGTCCTAAGATGGTCCTGAAATTATGAAACTATAACTGAAATAAACACCGGCAATTCTGTCATTACCAACGATTGCCCATCAATGCTCCAACCTCGTTTTCATGATTCAATAACTCGAGGTATAGCGTTCTTCAAGATAAAGTCTCAACATAAAAGTTGAAGAGTTAATTTCCCCAAACAACATTAATGTTGGAAAATTTCTCGAAATAACTCTCGAAACATAAAAAAAATGATCGCGAAGCCGTGGTACCAAAACTGTTCGCCATAACTGGAAACTCACCATGCAGAACTCAATTCCATCACCACGACTTCAAAATCTCGTAATTTTCCCAATGATGATCCAAACGCCATAAATTTGATACCGTTGGAAAGAGGACAAATGATAGAACAAGTTCACAATTTGCTTCCAATCCGGATACGGCCTTAATCGTAAAGAAAAATGCCATAAGTATATGCCTTGCAACTGTTCGACAAAATGCCAGGCTTGGCATTACAAATTCCATGCGTGGCACCTACCTCTCGTCCTCTTCAATCCTCCTACTTTGCGCTTCGATATTTCTTTCCACGGTGCACAAAACAAGACGAAGTTTGAACCAAAAATGAAGAGTGTGTGACACACTCCAACTTTCATGTTCGACATATTTCGAAACGAGACGTAAATCCATGATAAAAACGTCATAAACATGTGCCTACCACCTGTTCGATGAAATGTTGGCCAGGCAAGGCAAGTCTTGGCAGCATTTTACCTTTCAAGCCTTCAAAACGTAAACATCATAACTTTCTCTATGAACCTCCGAATAGTACGATTCTTGAATCAAAACCGGAGAGGAGAATCTGATCTTCAACTTTCATGTTCAGAGATTTTGCATTTGAGTCTAAACAGGACCTCAAAAATAGCCATGAAGTTTACCATATTTTGAAAAATCTTCTAAAAATTATTAAGAGCCCATATCACTAAAAATGCGAGAAACTTCAAATTCGGCCGATTCTTTCGATTTTTCCCGACAACTCAGCAAATTTCCTCACGTTTGGGACCTTTAACAAATAACCCCGATCAAAAACTCCTTTAGTCGATTTTTTCCTGCTGTTAACATGGAGATAATAGCTTCGTAGCTTAAGGAGAAGGAAATCTCAATAACCACAAATCACAACCTTAATGCCCCTACAAAAGGAATCGACTTTTACTGGATATGAACGCCTTAGCCACTGCAGAACCCTAATCCTTCAAGATCTCCGATCTCATGCCAAATTATGTTGTTAGCGAGTGTATGCAATGTTAAATAACCTAATGGAGATACGTACATGAGAAAAGTGCGACAATGCATAAACCAGATAAAAGTAGAAGGGTGGGACAAATTTAGGGTATTACATCACTGGGTGTGTCTCATCTAGAGTCACCATTGATGACTATCAGTCCGACCTATGTTTTATTGAAAGATTTAGGGTTCTTCATGACAGCTAAGTACCATATGAACCAACTAATCTTGGAACCCTTCTTCCTTCAGCCAAGAATTGGTTCAGGTTCTCCCTTTCCAACCTCTGTCCTCGAGCCACAACAAGAAGCACTCTATCTCATGATGACAAAAAAAAATTTTTCCTATTGATCCATCACTTCAATATCAACCTTCCCAAAGCCATATTTAATCATCTAAAATACTCCATTGAAATATCAAGAACACAGACTCAATCCTATATTCCTTATGGAAGGATACTATCTGAGATGATAATCCAAGACAAGATGTGGGAGTTTATAAAAAAGAATGGATCGGATAATGCATTGATTGAAGAAATGTATGCTAGAATTGATATAGTTCAAGACTTTGATGATTGAAATATTGTCTATAATGTTTTAGAAAATCTAAGTTTTTCTTCTATTTTTCCTTTTTCTCTTGATGTACTCTGAAATTCATTGAATGAAATATTAGGATAAAATCTCTTTGACGTTTAATATTTTTCATGAATAATTATCTTTTTGATGATGTCAAAAAGGGGGAGAAGTATAATAATTTTGATGAACCTTAAAAGAAATTCATAATGATAATTAAATGATATAAAATGTTCATTTACCACTAACACTTATTTGATTATATGATGATTAACCGGCTAACTCTGAACAAGTTCACTAGGTATTCTAAGACAAGTCTAAATGAAAGAAATCTGTTAAAGAATTGTTTTTCATATAATCGAAGATGTATACTCTATGAACATATATTCAAATATTATATAGACCCAATATTGTTCAGAAGTTGAGAACTTTTTGAAAGTTAAAGTCATCTTGACTTGGTATCATAATGTTCAGAAGATGTAAAATGTCTGAGAATGTGATATTTAGAACACAAGAATAAAAAGCAGAAGCAGATGCCTCCCAATAGAACTGAGCAAATCAAAACTTGAAGACTGTCTGAAATATCAAGATCTCAATTATTGGCATCCAGAGCCAAGACTCTAAAGATCTCGATATCTGATCTATTGCAACCAGGGGGTTCACCCAAAAGGTTCACACTCAGGATATCTGATCCTCGCTCAGCTTGTGACTAAGGGGGAGTTTCTCATCTGAAGGATAATTATTCCTTAACCTTCTTATTTCACTGATTATGATTATGTACAAAATTGTGTCACCAAAATACATAGTTTTGTCATCATCAAAAAGGGGGAGATTGTAAGAACAAGATTTGGTCCTGCAATATTATTTCTAAGTTTTGATGATAACAAAAGAGTATGTTTGTGAGAACAATTTTGTTATACTAATGTTTGTTATTGTTGAGTACTTAACAAACAACTTATGCTTTTGATGGATGGCGTGTTCAAGAAATTAGAAGAGAATTAGTTTCGCTTCTGCACTACATAAGTTATGTTGAATAGTAGCAAGTGTTCTGCTTATGATGGATGGTGTGGCCAAGACATTAGAAGAGAATTAGTTCTGCTTCTGCACTACACAAGTTCTATTGAACAGTATCAAGATACTCCAGGGGGCTCTGAAGTATAAGCTCTTGTGTTTGTCTAAAGAAACCAATTACAAGATATGAAGACACAAGTTGCTACTTAAGTATAGATGTTGAAGACTCATATTTCAGAAGACAACGGGTTCTAAGGAAACAGTCATAAGATCTGAAGACAGAAGTTTCTACTGTAGTCCAGATGCTAAAAACTTAGTTTTTAAAAGACACCTTATTTCAAAGAAGAAAAAGTTAAAAGATATGAAGACAATGTTTCTACTGAAGACTAGATGCTGAAGACTTTGTATTTCTAATAACAAGCTTCTAAAGACAAGGATTCTTAAAGAACCAAGTGCTAAAGATTTTAATGACGGGAGGTCTGATGATTTCAAAGACTTGAAGTTATAAAGGTCCAAGGTTATCTATAATGGGTTCTCAAGACCAAGTGTTGAAGACTCTAAAGACACAACTCCTAAAACTTTGAAGACTTGAAGCTCTTCTGATCTAAGGCTCTCTACAACGGGTTCTCACGACCAAATGCTTAAGACTCTGAAGACGCATTTCTGAAGACTCTGAAGACTTAAAGTTATGAAGACCTTATGTTATGTTATTGCTTATAAACTAATGCTCGCAGAAGCCTCTGTACAGCGGAAGGAAAGAATATAACAATAACATGGTATAATAGTAGACAGTACTAAAAAGTCTTATTCCACTACATCTCAACTAACTTGAATTATGGAAGAGAAAAGGAAATAGAAGTACTATTTGTAACGAGTATTTTTCAAATAGCCAATGGTTCTTTTTTTCTTGGCTATATAAGAAAAGAATCGTATTTTTAAAGGTAGTTGCAAGTTATTTGTGTTCAATGTTAAAATGAAAGTTGTCATTATTGGAACACAACCAAAAAGATATCAACCACTATAATAACAACAACAATAACAATTATTATCAAAATGATTTTCCAATAATTTTGATAATGATTAAAATAAAATCATTGATTCACAATGTACTTGATTTCATATGCTTCACAAAGCTTGCTAAGCCTCAGAAGATAATGAAGATGATCATGAAAGATCCAGTTACAAATCCACAACATAAATGTTGTGCTCTAAAGTGATCATTGAAGAAAATAGAACAAGGGTTGTTGTCCATAATGTTCTAAGGTGAATCAAGATGAAGAAGTTCTTATCTTTGCTACATCAGCATCAACAAAGCTTTCATAAGCTTATGAAGAAGAATACTTCAGTGATTCAAGTGCTTTGGGTTGTTGTCTGTGAAGAAGCTACTTGAAGAAAAGAAGACCACATATTAAAGTGACAATACAATGTAATATCTTTTAGTGTGTATGAGATTCTTCTGATGTACTTAATTATGTTTACATCCAGCTTATGTAGAAGCTTTATTATTGTAAACAAATGTAAATCAAAAAATTGTTTGATGGTTCCTTGAGAGACTCGGTTGAGTCAGGATTCTCAAGAAGACTTTGGCTGCCGTCATCGTAGCTGAAATCCTGGTAGTGGATTCTATTGGGTCAATGGTAGTTGTATCTCAAAGGGGACTAAGTGAAGGCCAGCTTTGTGAGATCACTGATGGATATCATTGGAAGGAAATCCTGGTAAGAGATTCTGAGGGATCAGATTCTATTGGGTCAATGAACGTTATATCCAGTCTAGATCACTGAACGTGTCATTAGATGTTAGTCACTGGTGGTTTCCCATGTGATTGTAATCAGATTGGTTATAGTGGATTAAGTCCTTGAGTTCAAGGCAAAATCACCTTAGAAGGGTGGACTAGACTAGCTTGAGAGTTTCTCAAGTGAACCAGGATATATCGCGTGTTCTTTACTTTTACTTATGCTTTAGAGTTTATGTTTTCTTAACTTAATTAGAAGCATTACTTAGAAGTAACATTCAGAAGCATTATTCAACGAATAATGCTTAGAAGCGTAAGTTATTCAAGAAAGGAAAATTCAATTCAACCCCCCTTTTCTTGTGTTTTCTTCACACCTTCAGTCCAGAATCTTGAAAAGGGCATTCGACATGACCCTCTCTGCAACAAATATACCAGTCAACTGAACCAAGAAATGTTAAAAACTTAGTGTTTTTACAAGTTAAAATTTATTTGTGAGTGACGTCGGCAACACATTGAGCAGTTACTATCAGAAGTTCATGGGGAAGTTTGAAACAATTATGAGTTAACATGGGTTGTAAACAGAAATATTCGTGGGTGACAGGTAGGCACACACTAATAAAAACCTGAACATGAAACATGGAGTAAAATGCACTAGTTCCATAGTGGGTGGAACCGACTTCGACGATTATTTTGTAAATAGAATAAATAGCACACTCATACATATAACAAGGGTCACAAAATTTCATACATACTCTCCATACATCAGGATCACCCGAGTCAAAGAGTGAAACAATGTGTGAGAAACATGAATGTGTCTGCGTCCAGTCTTTTCATTGTTTTCTCGTTTCCTTATATGCAACATTTACTTTCTTTAGCTTTTGCTTTTACTCTTTTTTAATGTCATTTACTGCATTTTACCTTGTCATTTATTATAACTTAATTTAATTAAAGGTTTATTTCTATGCCTTTATCGTGAAAATGACAACTGCATTCAATTCACACACTTGTTTGTTCACATAACTCATTTGCACAAAATTGTTTTGGAGATTTTTTGAGTTAATCTCATTTGCTTTCTAACCTCATGATTGGTTACCAAAAACACTGGTAAACAACAAAATAATACATACCTAAGATAAAATTTAACTTTTTAATTGCTTTTCTCGCTTGCTGAGGGAACCTTGTCCATAACTATTCCTGAATCTTGATGAATAGTTGTGACAATGATTGATAATGAAAGTATGAATCGAGTTATTTTTGTATCGCAAAATATTGCTTGGAGATTTGTGAACGGATGGATTATGGGTTCTTCGGAAGGAAGGGGATGATATGAAGCATAATACGTTAGGGATCTTCAACATGTTTGTGGTTTTATAAGTTTAATGAATTAAGTTACTAATGTTTAATTGAAAAACTATTTTCTAAATCATTTTATTAATTGTTTAACATAGAATCATATTATAATGTTTTTAAATGACATGGCCAATAATTTTTCAAACTTGGTCAATATTTTCTTTGTCATGTCATAAATGAAGCTGCCACAAAATCTGAGAGGGGACCATAAAATCCCAAGAATATTCAACAGAAGGGACCTAAAACCTATTTTTATTTTTTTTTAAAAGGGACTAACATGTTAAGAAAAATAAGTAAAGGGGATCAAACTTGCACTTATCCTAAAATATGTTAAGAAAATAAAATAAGAATATACAAAAAACTTTGGAGACTAGACTAAAACCTAACTTAAGAGAGTTAGTCTACTTTATTAAAAACTTATTAAGAAAAACTCAATAGGATAAAAATTTAGTAATGGAAAAAGTGTTTATATAAGACAATTATTAAAGCATAAAATCTCAAATGGAAAAATTACTATAAAGTTCCCTATGGTTGGTTTGTAATTTCTCCTCTTCAGCTTTCGTCCTTAAATCTTTTGTGGAAAGCACAAAAGTGTAGTCCTCGTTCTCCTCCTGATTATAATTGTTTTCCTTATATACCATATCCATAAAGTTACATTTTTTAGCACCATCCATATCATTTTGAACTACATTAGATATTGAAATTTTTGGTACAGGTAACACGCATATACCCCTACATCGGAATAATGTTAAGACAAATGTTACAACATCTGGTAGCAGACTAGAACAATTAAACTATAAGTGATACATAAATAAAAATTGCAGAATGATAAATAACACATAGAGTTGTTAACCTAATTCGTTGCAACATCACCTACTCTGGGAGCTATCAAGCCAGGAAGGAAGTCTACTATCAGTAGTATTAGTTCAAAGCTAAACAATTCTAGTTTACAACTTCTCGCCTAATCTCTATCCAATGCAACTTCTACCTAGGAACTCCTAGATATAAGAAATCTCCACTCCACTTCCTAAATCACCTCACTGATATCTAATATCCCCAATCCCAGTGACAACAAAAAAATACAACCTAATTTATAAAATTACACTTCAAATACAAAGACCAAACTCTTACTTAAAAGCTTTGAGTGAGAACAATAACTTGACTAACAGTCAAGTAATAACCAGTCGACCACATAGTATCAAAAGATACATGGGTGACTTATAAACTATACAAGAGACTCTCAAAACCTAAGACACATGCTTCCCCTAATTTACAATTTTTGAAAACTTAAATTACATTAGGTTAGGATTCCACTTTAAATATAACTCTGCAGTCCATGGGCTTCAATATTCTGCATCCAAAAGTTTCTTGATCCATAAGCTGAGTGATGCACTAATTGTATGGAGAATCTCCTTAAATATTGGAACAACCAATATAAAGTTTCCTAAATTGCCTCAAGGCCCAATTTAGTAACCAATGCACATTTGGAGATACAAATCTACTCCAAAACAAATCTTCTTGATCTGTGAAAATATTTGATATATATATATATATATATATATATATATATATATATATATATATATATATATATATATATATATATATATATATATATATATATATATATATATATATATATATATATATATATATATATATATATATATATATATATATATATATATATATATATCCAAAGGAAATATAACATAATCAAATCAAATCAGTCAAGATTTAAAAACAATAGCGCTTGTCTACTGTATATTAGAACAAGATGTTACGACATCTTGTTTGACATCTAGTCAAAACCGTGTTTTAGTAAAATGTTGCCAATCCACAAAACCATGGTACTAACAATCTCTCCATTTGATAAATTTTGGCTAAAACAACCAAAGACAAAATAGCTTGGGAAGAGGAATAAAATCATAGAGAACAAACACAAGTTACATGTAAAATAACATGTAAATTCTATAAAAACTCGGCTACAAAACAGACTGCACAAATAATGTATCAGAGATACAACAGTTACACAAACACAAGCTACATACTTATCATGTAAACTTTGAACACGAGGAAGAAGATAAACAATACTCCCCCTCTATTGTACCCAAAAAATTTCCCTTTATTTTTCAAGACATTCCTCACAAAGGATCTCCAATGCTCAAGGATTCTCAAGAATTGATCAGACAAAATCACCTCCGAAACACTGAGACCCCAAATTAGGGTTTTGACTAAGAACGACGGATCATTGACTTTTTGACCTAATACATGACCTACTGGCTTGAAGCATAATCTCAAAGAATCAAACATAACATGTTGAGCCAATTCCCTGGCTTAAATCATTTATCAAGATTAGTGGATTGATAGTTGAAATTTGGTCAACTGATGAAAAGTCAAGTGATACACCAAAAGTCAAACTTTGACTTTTTGGTCAACATTTAGTTTCAAAGATCAAAATTTATCAAGACATTCCAGAATATCAAGTTTGATCATAAATAAGTCAAGAAGGTCAAAAGTCAATTTGAAATGTCAAACTTTTCAAGATTTAGAAAAAATTTTAAGTGTTTTTGTACATATTTATTTCATAACTTCATACCAATTTTTCACCATGATGCAAAATGATTCAAATGAAACTTTCAACATGAAAGTTGTAGATCTTGATGAATTCTACAACTTTGTATTATAAAGTTTATGTCCAAAAAACGCTTAGATTTGAAGATATAAGCCCATCAAGTCATGACATTTCCATCTAACACTTAGAGAAATTTTCAACAGATTTTGGTCAGGATTTTATCCCAATTTCTTGGTATTTTTTCACATAGTTCTAAGATAACTTTGTCAAAATGGCCTACATGGAAGTTATAGAGGATTTTTCAAGCTTTCCAAAACCTCCAAGGGCATGAATTTATCATACTTGAGCTAGGAGATTCAAGGGCATGAAGTTGGGCATCCATCCTTGAATTACAACTCTTTTTTTGAAGAACACATGATCCAATCTACATGTTATGATGCATAATCTTATGTTACAGGCTTTGTTGATTGCAAATCTCTCCATAGTTTAATGTTTACACAAAAGTTTGAACCATTACCCAAGAGATATAAGCCATTATCCAAATAACTTGCCATTTAAGGTAAAAAGTTACCATTGCTATTCTTGAAAAACAAGCTTTTTTGTACAAATTTGTCTTGAGCTCATACCTTGTTTACTTCTGATTTTACTCCACCATAAATCATGGAAAGTATCCCCTCTATACCAGCAACTTTGGTACTTCACCTTGGGACCATGGAAGAATAGACATAGTTTGATATTTGCATCCCAACCAAACCATAACATGTTGTCTTGCAAACCTAATCAGCTCTTGTTCCTAAACCTCTTTCCTATAAATAGATGGAGCATTTTCAAGAGAAAGGGGCCAGGAAAAAGAGAAAGAGAAACTAGCACTCAAAATCCCTTCACTCACAAAAAACCAGAACTGTTTATAAAATCTCCACCTTTGAGCTTTGAAGTCCAAATCTTTGAATCTTATACCTTGCAAGTTTTCCTCAAACAAACCATCCAAATAATTCACATACATCATATAGAAGTTATTCAAACACAAGAACAACTTCTATACCATCATTATAACCACCTTCCAAACTCAAAAACATTGTCTTGCAAGTTGACTTGGTTGGAGATACCCAAACACTTCCAGCAAGACAAGAAAAAGGTCAAGATTGGCGCCAACTTGGAAGACGGTGTCAAAAGCAGATTGGTCCAGATGTTGCACGACTACGTTGAGGTGTTTGCTTGGTCATATGAAGATATGTCAAGGCTTGATACTGACATTGTGGTTCATCATCTACCAATAAAAGGGTATTGTCCTCCAGTCAAGCAAAAGGTTCGTCTTATGCGGCCAGACATGTCTGAGAAAATAAAAGTTGAGGTCATGAAACAATTCAATGCAGGTTTTTTTTGGCAGTGACCTCATATCCCCAATGGGTGGCAAATGTGGTCCCCGTGCCGAAGAAAGATGGAAAGGTCTGTATGTGCATAGGCTATAGAGATTTGAATAGGGCAAGCCCCAAGGATGATTTCCCACTACCACATATCAATGTCTTGGTCGATAACACTGCTCAATACAAAGTCTTCTCCTTGATGGATGGTTTCTTTGGCTAAAATCAAATCAAACTGGCTCCTGAGGACAAGGAGAAGACCACCTTTTTCATACAATTGGGCACTTTCTGCTATAAGGTCATGAATTTCGGTTTGAAGAATGCAGGGGAAACCTATCAACGAGTTATGGTAGCTTTATTACATGATATGATCCATCATGAGATATAAGTGTACGTCAATGATATGATTGCAAGGTTGCAAACTGAGGAACAACACCTTGATCATCTTCACAAGTTGTTTCAGAGGTTGAAGAAATACAAGCTAAGGCTGAATCCCAACAAATGCAACTTTGGAGTAAGGTCTGGAAAGCTCCTAGGTTTCGTAGTCAGTGGAAAAGGTATTGAAGTGGATCCTGCGAAGGTCAAAGCCGTTCAAGAAATGCCATCTCCCTATTTTGAGAAGGAGGTCTGAGGTTTCTTGGGTCGACTTAACTACATTTCTAGATTCATATCTCACCTAACTACTACTTGTGAGTCAATCTTCAAACTCTTGAAGAAATATCAAGTGGTCATATGGAACGACGATTGCCAAGCAGCCTTTGACAAGATCAAAGAGTATTTACAAGAACCTCCCATCTTGAAGCCTCCAGTTGAAGGAAGACCTTTGATTATGTACTTTACTGTATTAGAGAATTCCATGGGGTGTGTGTTGGGCCAACATGACGAGTCTGGCCGAAAAGAGCGTGCAATATACTACCTGAGCAAAACCTTTACCAACTGTGAATCCAGATATTCACTGCTCAAGAAAACTTGTTGCGCTCTAGCATGGGCTGCTCGCCGGCTAAGACAATATATGTTGACTCACACCATGTTATTGATTTCTAAGTTGGATCATATCATGTATATCTTCGAGAAGCCATCTCTCTCTGGACGGATAGCTAGATGGCAAATGATCTTGACCGAATATGGTATCCATTATACTACACAAAATGACATCAAGGGAAGTGTGTTGGCGAATCATTTGGCCCATCAAGCTGTTAATGATTATCAATCCATGAACTTCTAATTCCCAAAAGAGAATATCCTGTTAGTAATTGACTGCAAAAAGCCTGGACCGTATGACGGACCTGAACAAGGATCCCGATAGACTATGGTTTTTGATGGAGCTTCCAATTCTTTAGGTAACAAAATTGGTGTTGTGATTATTTCCTTCAAAGGTGGCCATACCCTTTTCACTTCCAGACTATGCTTCGACTGTACAAACAACATGGCCGAGTATGAAGCATGCATCTTGGGTCTTAAGGTTGTCATTGACCTAAGAATCAAATGCTTAAGTGTATACAGAGATTCAACTTTAGTAATCAGTCAAGTTAAAGGAGAATGGGATACTAAACACCCTAACCTGATTCCTTACAAAGAGCTTGTGCTAACCCTGATCCCATACTTTGAAGAGGTCACTTTCGAACACTTCCCAAGAGAAGAAAATCAGTTAGCCGATACCTTAGCAACAATGCCATCCATGTTCAAAGTAAATTGATACAACAAGGCTGCTAGAATTACAATCGAAAGATTTGACGAACCGGCACACTGTTATGAGATTGACACGGATGAGGAGAATCTTTGGTATCATGAAGTGAGAAGATATCTTGAAGCACTAGAGTATCCTAAAGGAGCTTTCATCAATGACAAAAAATTCCTGCAAAGATTCTCAGCCAAATTCTTCCTAAGCAATGGGATTTTGTACTAGTGCAACCATGATTCTACTCTGCTCCATTGTGTGGGCAAGAAGAAGGCGTAGAAGATCATGGAAGATATGCATGATGGCCTCTTTGGAACTTATTCTAGTGGGAATACTTTGGCTAAGAAGATTCTGAGGGCTGGTTACTATTGGTCGACTATGGAAACTGATTGCCACCATCACTCAAGAACTTGTCATAAGTGTCAAATCTATGCCGATAAGGTTCTAGTGCCTCCAATTCCTTTGAATGTCATGACAGCTCTATGGCCATTTGCAATGTGGGGCATTGACATGATTGGAGAGATCAAGCCCATTTCCTCCAATGGACATCGTTTCATCCTCGTTCCCATTGATTACTTCACCAAATAGGTCAAAAACTGCCTCATTTTCCTCAATTACAAAGAACATTATAACTCAGTTTATTAAGCATAACCTCATATGCCGTTACGGTATACCTGAAAGGATCATCACTGACAACAGAACCAATCTCAACAATGTTTTGATTACAGAACTCTGTACGTAGTTCAAGATCAAGCATCACAATTCTTCCCCATACAGACCTAAGATGAATGGCGCAGTGGAAGCTGCCAATAAAAACATAAAGAAGATTTGTAAAATATGGTGGTGACCTGCAAAGACTGGCATGAGATGCTACCATTTGTTCTCCATGGCTACCGTACTTCGTCTCGAACTTCAACTAGGGCAACCCCATTTTCCTTAGTCTATGGCATGGAAGCTATCTTTCCTGTGGAAGTTCAGATTCCTTCCTTAAGGATCATGAAAGAAGTAGATTTAGGTGAAGACGAATGGATTAAAACTAGATTGGACCAGTTGAACTTGATCGATGAGAAGAGACTGGCTGTTGTTTGTCATTGTCAAATGTATTAAAATCGTATGATCAAGGCATTCAATAAAAAGATCAAACCTCGAGTGTATCAGACTAGAGATTTGGTAATAAAGCGCATCATTCTTCCACAAGGTGATCCCAGTGGAAAATGGACTCCCACTTATGAAGGGCCATTTGTTGTTAAGAAAGTATTCTCTGGCGGTGCCATGATGCTAACTACTATGGACGGGAAGAATTCCCTCTTCTTATGAATGCGGACATAGTTAAAAAATACTACGCATAAAGAATGACCGTTAGGTCGACATACCTAGGCAAAAATAAGGGCATCCCGGGGAACCAAAAGGTTCGGGAAAAAGTTAGGTATATATACAAAAAATTATACACCTGACATGTCGAAAACCCGAAAGGGAGGCTTGGGCAAAAAAGGGTATCCCGGTGGGCTGAAAACCCGAAAAGGGCGGTCCAGACAAAAGTTAAGGATTAAAGCGTATGACTATGTCCTATGAATCACCACAGACAAGCTTTATTACCAAGGTCCAAGTTCAATGGTATAAGATTAATTCAATCAACTTCTTTCAACGGCAATGGATGATGTTCAAAGACATAGGGGCAATGGCGGAGTTGGAATCCAATGAGATTACTTTCACATGGCTATTATTTTGTTTTCACTTTGTATTCCTTTCATTCTTTCGACAATTTCCTCTTACTAGGATTTTTGTCTCCTTGTACAAAAACGCCTGTTTATAGGCAAAACATCAATACAAATATACTTCGAAGTGCAAACTTTTTTCTTTTCTGTTTTGAGTGCAAAAACGTCCAATGACTAAAATTGAATGAACATATACATATGAACATGATTAACTATTAACAAATGCATGTATAAAAATAGTAATAAACATTTTCTTAAGGATTCAAGATATCCCCACAGAGTTAATTCAACAAAATTATCCCCACAAGATGGAATTCATACAATATTCATCTGGAGTTCCAATCTCCTGACAATCTCCAGCTAAGTTGGCCTTAACTAAAAAAGAAACTTTGCGGAGCACTTCCCCAAAAGAAGTCATCTCCCTAATAAGGTCTTTAATATCCTTCTCAACAGGGTTTATTTCCCCAACAAGCTACAAATTCCCCAACACGAGTCTTTTTATCAAACTATTACAAATCAACAGAAAAAACCCCTTGTCATCAACGAAGTCGATACTATCCCCAGTAAGTTGCTACGAAGCCTGGAAACCGACCAGATAACAGTTAACCTCAAAAGTCGCTGCAAAGCCTAGAATTCGAGCAGATAACATTTAACTTCAGTAAGTTGTTGCGAAGCCTAGAATCCGACCACATAACAATTAACTTCATTCATCTCAGAAATTTGCTGCGAATCCTGGAATCCGACCAGATAACAGTTAAATTAAGTAAGTTGCTGCAAAGCCTGGATATGGACCAAATAACAGTTAACTTCAGTAAGTTATTGCGAAGCTTGGAATCCAACCAGATAACAATTAACTTCATTTATCCCAGAAATTTGCTGCAAATCCTGGAATTCGACCAGATAACAGTTAAATTCAGTAAGTTGTTGTGAAGCCCAGAATCCTACCAGATAACAGTTAACCTTAGAAGTCACTGCGAAGCCTAGAATCCGACCAGATAATAGTTAACTTCAGTAAGTTGTTGCAAAGCCTGGAATTCGACCAGATAACAATTAACTTCATCCACCTCATAAATTTACTGTGAAGCTTGGAATCCGACCAGATAACAGTTAACTTCAGAAAATCGCTGCGAAGCCTGGAATCAGACCAGATAACAGTTAACCTCAGAAAGTTGCTCTGAAGCCTGGAATCCGACCAGATAACAGTTAACTTTAGTAAGTTATTGCGAAGTCTAGAATCCGACCAGATAACAATTAACTTCATTATCTTCATAAAGTTGCTACAAAGCCTGGAATTCGACTAAATACCAATTAACTTTCATCCTCTCCAGTCAAATTATGATTCCCCAGTAGAGTAATGGACAACCCATGTTCCTGAATTCTATTTCCCAAGCAGAAATCAACATTCCCCGCAGAGTTCCCTGAAACGGAAAACAAGAATTCCGAGTGGAAGCATTCTAAACAAAGTTAAAGATACACATACTCTTCATCTCTAGCAATGATTCGGGATTCAGCTTCCCGATACTCCCCAGCAATTTGTCAAGGATTTATTTTCCAGACAAAGTTGCACTTTAATGTTTCACATTCATAGATCATAGAGCATACATGACAAATGCATACAGCATTATCTCATTTATTTTGAGAACATCATTACACCATGCATACATCTGCATGCAACTAACCCTATTCCTTACAGGAAAAATCAATCAACAAAACAAAGACCTCTTCTGGTTAGATTTATTTCTTCCAGATTAAAGACAGGCAGACAGACCTCTTATGGTTAGATTTATTTCTTCCAGATTAAAGACGGGTGAACAAAGACCTCTTCTGGTTAAATTTATTTCTTCCAGATTAAAGACATGCAGACAAAGACCTCTTCTGGTTAGACTCACTTCTTCCAGTTAAAAATAGGCAATCAACAGGCCTCTTCTGGTTGTTATTATTTCCCCAGTGAAGTCGCCAAACAACATATCTCTTCTAGTTTAGATTTACTTCTTCCAGTTAAAATAGGAAAAAGACGTCCACAGTTTCAGTATAAATCGACCAAAGATTTATTCTGATATTTCTCCCTCGACAGTCACTTCGGATGGCATCTGTAAGCCCATCTCTGAAAAACTCTTCATCACTTCTCAAAATGGAATCTTTAAGCCCATTCCCGACACAATCAACTAACACATAGTCAAGTGCAAATTTCTAGGCACTTTAGTGTTCAATCATCTTCCACCTTCAAGTCACGAATGGCGGACTCGCCAATCTAACTCTTCAGGTTTAAGAAGATTGAACAGGGGCAGTTGTTGTACCCCAAAATTTCCCCTCTCTTTTTCAAGACATTCCTCACAAAGGATATCCAATTCTCAAGGATTCTCAAGAATTGATCAGATAAAAATCGCCGCCGAAACACTGAGACCACAAATTAGGGTTTTGACTAAGAACGACTGATCATTGACTTTTTGACCTAATACATGACCTAATGGGTTGAAGCATAATCTCAAAGGCTCAAACATAACATGTTGACCCAATTCCATGGCTTAAATCATTTCTCAAGATCAGTGGATTGATAGTTAAAATTTGGTCGACTGATGAAAAGTCAGCTGATACACCAAAAGTTAAACTTTGAATTTTTGGTCAACATTTAGTTTCAAAGATTAAAATTAATCAAGACATTCAAGAATATCAAGCTTGATAATCAAGAAGTCAAGAAGGTCAAAATTCAATTTGAAAATTCAAACTTTTCAAGATTTAGAAATTTTTCTAAGTGTTTTTATACATGTTTATTTCATAACTTCATACCAATTTTCACCATGATGCAAAATGATTCAAGGGAAACTTTCAACATGAAAGTAGTAGATATTGATGAATTCTACAACTTTGTATTAGAGGGTTGATGTCCAAAAAACTCTTAGATTTAAAGATATAAGCCCATGAAGTCATGACAATTTCATCTAACACTTAGAGAAATTTTCAACAGATTTTACTCAGAATTTTATCCCAACTTCTTGGCATATTTCACATAGTTCCAAGATAATTTTGTCAAAATTTCCAATGTTGTACCCCAAACTTTTCCCTCACATTTTCATTCGAGATATCCTTCTAGGGTTTCTCAAATACTCAAAATGGCTCATAATTTGATCAGACATATTCTCCTCTTAAGCATCGAGTACATGACTAGGGTTTGGTATTTCTCAAAGAAAATTGAGTTTCCAAGGTTTCAAGTGGTCTTCATGGTTCTTCATGTATTCTAAAGGATGGTTGTGCCAAGTTTTAAGCTTTGCATCGTAAGTTTGATCAGTCAATGGTTCTGATGACTGAAAATCAATTGTGTTGACTCAAAATTCGACCTTTCCAAGATCAAGTTCAAACGATTTTAACTTCTTCATTATTCGATATTTTTGAGTGGTTCTTTTTGCGTATGATTCTCCTTGACGTCATCTCCAATTTCTCTTTACAAGTCAAGAACTGATTACGTGCGAAAGATCATCAGAAACTCGAATGCTTTAGAGGTCACTTTCTGGATTTTGACCTAATCTCAAGTAATTGTGCCTGACTTCCAAGAATCGTAATTCCCCAATTTTCAAGATCTTGAGACTATTATTTTTTTCACATTGTCATAAGCGATGTCATCAACAAGTTATCTTCAAGAATCGAAGGAAAATTATGTTTAGATGACCTTGAAAGGCTATGATTCTAATGTTGAGATCGTTCACGGAACAAGATTTTGACTTTGGAGATTCATGTTGAGTTCGAACAAGATGTTAATTATAATACAAGTAGCTGTTTTGAAAATTAATCCAGGATCTTGGTGAAAGTGATTTGAACAATGGTTTTAGATTTCAATTTAACTTAGCAAGGCACTACAAGTTTTGTCCAAATTTTCTATGATTCATTCGCTGGATTTATTTTGAATTTAAGGTGTCAAAGAGTGAGTTCACTAAAATTTGCTCAAATTCATTTAAACTTTGGAATGATGATAAAGTTATGCTTTGATTTATGGTTGCTATAAGTCACATGAAGCATATCAAATTGTCAAACCTAATTCAAAGTTCAAGGCTATTCATTTATTTTCAAGCCCATCATTATTCAAATGCAAGACTTTTTCTTAAGTCGCATTGCAATTCAAAATTATTCAAAGGTTCACCATGAATTCAAGTTCATTCATGAGAAAGTATATAGCCATACACTTGAATTCAAATCTCGTCCATAAATTTCATGATCGAATTCATTAAAAATTCAGAACCATTATACCATTCTTGATTTCATTACAAAAATTACACAAGTGTACATAATTATCAAAAATCAAGTCCTAAAACTAAAGCCTTCTCCTTGTTCCTAATCTCAAAACTTTAAAACCTATGTTAAACTTCAAACATTATTCATCATTCTTCATGCTCATTTCCAAACAAAAAAAAACTTTGCCAAAGCTTGTGTAAACAGCCCATAAATAGCCCATGAACAGCCCATAAACAGCCCATAAAATAGCTTGCAAACAGGCAGAAAAACTATTGAAAAACAGTCCAACTTTGCTGCAAAACAACAGCCCTGTTACTATCCCTAAATTTGCTGCACATGCTGCCCAAAACCTGGATAGTAATGCCAAGAAAATCAATCTAAAACCCTACACCTTGTTGTCCAAATCTGTCCAATAAGTTGCACTAAATTAACAAAACAGAACCTGCATCCAAAAGCATAAAAAAACAGCAGCCACATTTGTTTAAAATTCACCCATCTTCCCCCTATTTTCTCACCACCTCACCATAAATAGACAGAAATCTCAAATAAAATATAGGGAACTAGTTTTTTTCAAACACTGAAAATTCCACAGAAACAGCACAAGTTCTTGTTTATCTTTCATTGTAACTCTACAAAAAAACATACTTACGTAAAAAAAAATTATTGTCATACAAACTTCACCCAACCTACTGCTTACACGCTAGAGGTTCGATTCAAAGAAGAAGCAGAAAGAATAACAGTGAGTAAAGTAAGGAAGAAAATCAAAGCATATACCTTAACAAATCTCTAAATTCATGTGTTGTGCTTTTTTCTATAAAATCCACTGCAACCATTGCCATTCGCGCTTTCCTGATGCTTTTCATTTTGAAACTTCAAAATTATTGGTTTGCTTGCCTAAACATTGCCTCTGTATTTCTGGTAATGTAAGAAAATCAAAGAAAGTTAATCTTTATATATGTTAATCGAAATACTGAAATGAAATAATGAAGTTTCGTCATGATTTGATTGAGAGATGAACGAATGCTTACCAGGAAAACAACGAAATCGAAAAAACCCAAATTTGGGCCATTTCAGTTGTTGTTGTTATTGTTAAACCTCATAACCACCGTCTGAATCTCTCCATTCTCCATCACCAATCCTTGTTTTCTCTTCATCCCAACGCCTAACCTTCTTTATCGCTTACCTTCAACTTCCACAACAGCACCAATCACTTCCTTATACTCAGATGGCTGGAGCGCATAATCCACTGTCTAAATTTTCATCTCAAATTCCAGCACCTCAGTGATACCAAAAACGGCCTTCTCAAGTTGCAGGAAGCACAAACCAACAAATAACAACACAAATCAGACCTGAAACCAAAAAAAGAACAAAATTAATCTGCAAACAGAAGTTTTCCAGAACAACAAATTTCAACACAAAGATATTACAAAAAGAACTCACTCCATCTCTTACCTCATAATTTCTCCTTATCTCCGCCTGCAACTACCTGAAGCCACCCACATACCTTCTCATCATCTTCGATCATCTCTATTAAATGCTATAGCAGCTCTGTCTTCTGCATGATTCACACAAACTGAATATCCCGAATCCACTCACCACCTTCAGCTCGTCCGCCATCATCTTCATCAAGCATTACTGCCTCCATCTCTACCACACTACCGTACGGAATCACCCTTCACCCAATGATTCAACCACATGTATCCGCAAGTAGATCCATGATGATCTGTCTTCATCGTCTCAGTGCAACCCAACACGCAATCTCTGTTGCAACGTCCTCAATCCAGACCACTCGTCTTCGTCGTCGCAAGTTGAACCACCAGCTTCTGCTGTCGAATCACCGCAACCTTCTGCCGTTGACATCCCTTCCGGTGGGAAACGTGTGAAACAGAGAGATTTTGACGGAAGAGAAATAGAGAGTAGTTGTTAGAAGAACTGATTGAATTGAAAGAGTGGAATCATGAAGCTTTTGTTTGAGAGAGTTAAGTGTGACGAAGATGGAGGCCATTTGTGGTTACGGTACTGCAAGAAGGAGTTGGTTTTATTGTTGTTTACAATGGAAGGAGAGAAAACATGAGGATGAAGTACGATTTTGTTTCCAGATTGGGAACTTTGAAGAAAAAAAGGGATAATATATTCCTTGTTTTATGTGAGTTATTGGAATAACAAAATATTGAATTTCCTCCCTTTCCCAACAGCAGCTGTGGCCACATCCTTTCCTAAGGGATACTAGGTTTTTGTTTTCACCCCATTTTGGGCTTCTCAATCCATGACCCGGTCCATCATAACACGTCCCAACTTGTTTTCTTATTTAACCCAGCATTTACCTTTTTTTATTGTTGTTATGATGCAATATGTTTTCTTATAAATTGGGCTTTGCAGTTTAAAATTTTTCTACGCCCAATCTGATTTTTGTTTCACACCTTCAACATACTGCTTTACACCCTTGTTTAAATTATGTTTAGTTCTTCTTCCTTTTACTAATTTTCTTAATTTTTTGTTCATCAACTTAGTTAGTAAAATTAATTAAATAATTATGTTTTAGTTAACTAGATAATTTTTAGTTTAGTTCCATAATTAATTTAACAACTCTATTTAGTTTAGATTCAATTTTATTAATCTTTAGTTTTAATTCTAAAATTCTATTAAATAAAAAATATAATTTCAATTTATTTAATTTTCTTAATTAGTTTAGTTAGGGATTTTGTGAATAATTTAGTTAATTAATATATTTTTCGTTTAGTTAGCCTTCTTTTAAATTGTTTCATTTCTTCATGATCAACAAAATTTCAAAGAAAATAATAGAATAGATTTTTTTAATTTTATCACAAACAAAAATACCAAAATATATACATATGATTTAATTTCTTTTAGTCAATTATTTTATTTTCTAGAATAGGTTTTATTTTCTCTTTAAATTCTCTCATAAACAAAAGTACCAAAAATATTATTTCAATTATTTTTCCAATTAATCTTATTTAAATAGTTTGTTTTAGTTTAATTATTTGTTTATTTTCATTTCGATTGACTTGTATTGATTGCTTATTTAGACTTTTAATCGCCTTGTCGATTCGATCCATCCTCATTTATAAATTTGTATCTCCATCCTCGAAAGCTCTGTAATAGTGTAGAATTTTAATTTCCGCAATTTACCTTTTTTCTTTATATTGTATAGTAATTAGGTGTGTATGGAAAGATTTAAAATTAACCGCTAGATAACTCTAATCAGAGACAAATTAATTTGAATCAAACACTTTTCACACGCGCACCTCTAGGATAACCTCGCTTGTTGCCTCGGAAAAAACAGTCATGTCCCTCGAATGTGGGACGCTTTAGAAAATACCTTTCGGTAAAAAAGATCGTAGCCCCTTCGATAATCCTTCGACATTGCCTTCGGTAAAACGATCTTAAGTCCCTCATGAAAATTGCTAAAGCGTCTCACAAGTTGCCTTCTATGACTATACGACAACCCGCGCTTGTCCCTTCACATCTAATGATGAGGCTTCTTACCAATCAATCGTAAGATAGGAACGTCTAAAGGAGGAGGAAAAGAAAAAAGACATTTTAAGTAGGTAGAACGTTCATTGTTGCTTGCTCACAACATTTTCAAAACAAAATCTTTCAAACACACCAAACACTTTCAAAAGCAAAATATTTTCAAAAAGTCAACACTTTGCATGCATTCTTATAGAGACGAGAATCATTACAAAGCTCGCCTAAACGAAGGCACTTTTCAAAAATACTTTCAAAAACAAAATCACAAACACATTTCAAACTAAGCATTTTCAAAATGAGCTAGTGTGATACGGTGGGAGAACTGACTTGAGGTTTTGCATTTGTGTTCGCAATTGTGCGGTTTAGCAAGAGTCGCCACCGACTTTTTATTTTATTCAAAGGAAAGGTCAAAAAGCACAGGAAAGACCTTTGAGATGTTTTCTTGAGTTCGGGGGATAGATTATGAAAAGGGAAGGTGTAAGCACCCTTTTCATCCATGGTTATCCATGGGCTCTTAGTTACTTGTTTAGATCACTTGCTTTTGTTTGAATGTGTGTTTGTGATGTGGGTTTTGAAAGTATTTTGAAAATGTAACTTTGTAAGGATTCTCGTTTCTATAAGAATGCATACAAAGTGTTTGTTTCGAAAATAATTCAAAGATGTGTTTGTGAAATGTGTTTTAGAAAGTGATTTTGAAAAGGGTTTCCTTTGTAATGGCTCTCGTCTCTATAAGAACGCGTACAAAGTGTTGTCTTTTGAAAATGTTTCAAATGGAAGTGTTGGTGCATAAAATGTTTTTGTTGTGAGCAAGCGAGTAACTGAGAGCGAACCTACCTACTCAAAAGGTCTTAGATGTGTTTTTCCTCCTACTTTAGATGTTTCTATCTTACCATTGTTTTGGTAAGAAGCCCCATTGTTGGATGTGAAGGGACGAGCGTTGGGACGTTTGTATAGTCATAAAAGGCAACATATGGGACGTTTTAGCAATATCACTTTAGGGACTAGATCGTTTACCGAAGGCAACATCGAGGGTCATCGAGGGACTACGATCTCTTATCGAGGGTCTTTGCTAAAAAGCCCATGTTCGAGGGACATGACTATTTTTCCGATAGGCAACAAGTGAGATTAACCTAAGGGTGCATGTGTGCAAAGTGTTTGATTGCATGCATTTAGTCTTGCTTAGGGTGATCTATTTGTTTATTTTATATCTTGCCATACATACCCTAATTAATAGCATTTACATTTGAAAGTGATAAATTGTAGAAATGTAAAGTCCTACGCTATTACAATATTTAGGGGATGGGGGTACATATTTATGAATGGGGGTTGCAAGTAAAAATAAGTCCTGAGTTACTATTACAACCATATTGAAATGTATAATAAAAAATAAATAGACTTGTTTAGAAAATGTTTTTGTCTTAAGGAAATAAAATAAAGGAAAATATTTTTATGTTTTTTATGTTAATAATAAAAAAAATGATGAAAAGGAAAATAAATGCAAGATAGAAAAAGCGTGCTGCTGCAAGCAAAATAGCAAGGATCAGAAGTTCTGAAGCATGGCGCACTATGACTCAGAAGGAAACGTCAGTGGGCATCAGAAGTTCTGAGTTGATAAACTCTGAGGTCCTGCAAGAAATGTTAGAGGGAAAACACAGAAGTTCTGGGTGGTATTCAGACAGTGGGCCACAAGTCAGAAGTTCTATATTACAATAAAACAGTGAACAAACGTCAGCAGTTCAATACATTGTCAGCATGTGAAAGTCATAAACTCTAAGTGTTTGAAAAGAGCTGATGGATACAATCAGAAGTTCAGTGTATTTGACATGTGAGGAGAACTCAGAAGTTCTGTGTTGTGCTAACAGTATGTAAGCATCAGAAGTTCAGTGTGTGTTAACAGTGAGTGAAAATAGAATTTATGTATTATATTTCAACTCTTAATCAGTACATCAACAATTTATTCAGTTCAGAAAATAAGAATGATCACAGCACAACAAATCATAGAAGTTCCAATCCTAAGTCTGAGCCTAGCATTATTCTAGAAGTTCTGATCCATAGTTTTTTCTATTCATACAATGACATGTACAACATTAATACTTTGATATTTACATGTTAATGATGTTCGGAATGAAAAGCAAGTAAAGTCAGAAAGACTTACCTGGGGCGTGCTTCGAGCTTTGAGTGGTTGCCTTTGGATGTTCTGAGTCAACAAGAGAAATGGAAGAGTGGTTGTATTCTTTGGCTCCAAGGGAAGAATAAAGATTTGTTTTTTGTATATGAGAAGTCTGGATTTTTATGAAGGTTTCACAACTTCCTTTTCTCTCTTGATAATTCTCTCTCTCCAAAAGCCAGCCTCCAGCCTTCAGCCTCTCGTCCAAAAAATCCCTCTTGAATGTATGATGGATCCAAGTATTTATAGATGAATTTGTTGTGATTTTGGGGGGAAAACAAATGGGATTTGAACCTATTTTGGGATCCTGTTCCTTTGCTTTTCATCACAGTTTTCGTATGCTAGTTTGGTGTAATAATGGGATGTAGGCGTAGGCTGAACCAGCTGTTAGTCATAGGTCTGCAGCAAGTTGCATGAACAAGGTTTTGAGATTTGGTCAAGTTCTGACCAAAGCGTTGAAATAGCCTTCATGTACTGAAGCGCTGCCTTGTTTTTGAAGCAAGCATGGTGGTTGTCAACAAGAATTAAGGAAAAGCAAAAAGCAAAGCATGGGCTTAGTAACAAAGTTGGTATCCCAAGACAATAGAGGTACACGTGGGGAAAATCCTTTAGATAAAGACTCAGAAGGTGGTTGTGAGCATTAAATGGGCATTAAATGATGATGAGACTTATCACAACCAGAAATCATGCAACGTGAAACTCTACACTAAGGCTTAGTTCTGGATCAGAAGTTCTGCTTCAGCGTAACATTCCATCTTTTAATCCTCTTATCTTCTGGCTCCAGCTTGTTCTGAAGGAGCCTTCAAGCTTTGTATCACATTTTATAACCTTCTTTGCATTACCCTGGAAAACTCTAACTGAACTTGCGTAGATGCTGAAGAGCCATGTTCTGACTGAAGGCCATATTCTGAACCAAGTTTGCAACTTCTGACTGCACTTGCCTGGAGGCTGGCTCAGAAGTTCTGAAATGTCATTTTTCTTAAATACTTAGAAAAATCCCAAGTATTTAGAAATTTGGCTTTTCCATAGTAAATTTGACTTTTGAATTTCTTGATGAAACAAACTTCATATCCCAACACGTTTTGATGAAATATGATTCTTGAGATTTGATGTTGATCTAAAAGTCAAAGTTTGACTTTTCTTGTGTGTAAATGACCATTTTTCCCTTGTGAATGGTTTGCTTGGAAAATTTGTAGTTCAAGGCTTGGAAACTGGAAGGAAGCAAAATCCGAGGATCCAGGGTGATTCTTTGAGAAAAGAGAGGGCAAATTTTGGGGTACAACAGATGCCCATGTTCAATCTTCTTACACCTGAAGAGTTAGATTGGTAATTTTTCCATTCGTGACTTGAAGGTGGAAGATGATTGAACACTAGAGTGCCCAGAAAATTTGCACTTGAAGATGTGTTAGTTGATTATGTAGGGAATGGGCTTAAAGATGCCATTTGGAGAGATGATGGATAGTTGTTGGAGATGGGCTTAAAGATGCCATCCGAAGGTGATTGTATCTGGACTCAGGATGATGAAGGAATCTTGGACGATTACTACCTCAGCAGGATGATGAAGGAATCTTGGACGATTACTACCTCAGTAGGATGATGAAGGAATCTTGGACGATTACTACCTCAGCAGGATGATGAAGGAATCTTTGGGAGACTTCTACCTCAGCAGGATGATGAAGGAATCTTGGACGATTTATACCTTAGCAGGATGATGAAGGAATCTTAGACGATTACTACCTCAGCAGGATGATGAAGGAATCTTGGATGATTACTACCTCAACGGGATGATAAAGGAATCTTTGGGCGACTTCTACCTCAGCAGGATGATGAAGGAATCTTGGACGATTACTACCTCAACAGGATGATGAAGGAATCTTTGGACGATTACTACCTCAGCAGATGATGATGAAGGAATCTTGGATGACTACTACCTCAGTGGGATGATGAAGGAATATTTGGATGACTACTAACTCAGCAGGATGATGAAGGAATCTTGGATGATTACTACCTCAGCAGAATGATGATGAAGGAATCTTGGACGATTACTACCTCAGCAGGATGATGAAGGAATCTTGGACGATTACTACCTCAGCAGGATGATGAAGGAATCTTGGATGACTACTACCTAAACGGGATGATAAAGGAATCTTTGGACGATTACTACCTCAGCAGGATGATGAAGGAATCTTGGATGACTACTACCTCAGCAGGATGATGAAGGAATCTTGGATGACTACTATCTCAACAGGATGATGAAGGAATCTTTGGAGGATTACTACCTCAGCAGGATGATGAAGGAATCTTGGATGACTACTACCTCAGCAGGATGATGAAGGAATCTTGGATGACTACTACCTCAACGGGACGATGAAGGAATCTTTGGACGATTACTACCTCAGCAGGATGATGAAGGAATCTTGGATGACTACTACCTCAAAAGGTAATGAAGGAATCTTTGACGATTGCAACTCCAAAAGGTAATGAAGGAATCTTTGACGACTGCTACTCCAAACAGATAATGAAGGAATCTTTGACGACTGCTACTCCAAAAGGTAATTAAGGAATCTTTGACGACTGCTACTCCAAAAGGTAATAAAGGAATCTTTGGCGACTGCTACTCCAAAAGGTAATGAAGGAATCTTTAACGACTGCTACTCCAAAAGGTAATGAAGGAATCTTTAACGATTGCTACTCCAAAAGGTAATGAAGGAATCTTTGACGACTGCTACTCCAAAAGGTAATGAAGGAATCTTTGACGATTGCTACTTCAGCAGGCAATGAAGGAGTCTTTGACGACTACTAATTCAAAAGATGATAACTTTTATCTGTCGATCGATCTTTCCTGAAAAGGTAAATAGTTAGTTGTATGCAATGTCATGATGTATGCATTTTTAATGATGTTCTCAAAATAAATGAGATATGTGTCATATGTATTTTGTATGCATATGCTATGAATGTTGTTGAAATGTAATTTTGTCTTGGAGAATAAATCCTTGACAAGTGTTCGGGAGTTATTAAATCCCCGACTGCTGTTGAAGAGTAGGTATGTCCTCAAACTTCGCTTAGAATGTTTCCACCGGGGATTCCTGTTTTATTGGGGAGAACTCTGTTGGGGAAAGTTGAAAACTCTGTGGAGAGTGTTAATTCCTGCTTGGGGAAAAGTGTTCAGGAGTCTTAGTCGTACGTTGCTCTACTGGGGAGTCGAAGTTGAACTGATATCTGGTCGGGTCCAGGTTTCACAGTAACTTTATAGGGATCGTAGAGTAGTCTACTGGGGAAGAGGAGTTGTGGTCCTTTGATTTGTAGCAGTTGGAGAGGAAAACTCAAGCTGGGGAATTTGTAGTTTGTTGGGGAAATAAACCCTGTTACCAGTCTGCTAGAGAGGTGAAGACTTTTTTGGGGAAAGTCCTCGAGGACTCTTGAGGTTGTTTCGGCTGGGGAAAGGTTTATTAAACTCTTACTGGGGAATCATCCTGTGAGAAGGATTTTGGGGAGATTTGTCACTGCCCCTAGTAGCGAGTGCTTGTAACTGCCAGAAAATGTTTGATTATACGCAACCCTTCGCTGAGATTGGCGTTCAATGCTCCAAGCGACGGGGATGGAGACCTGCCCCTGGTTACTCTGCTCTTCTTGAGAGATTTCTTGGAATCTTGATTGGACTGTCCCAGGTGTGCTGGATAGTGACATGTCATGCCCCTCTGTTGATAGGAGTTTTGACAATGGAAGTGTCATCTTTCTTGAATTGATTTTGTTCACTGAGAGAGCTTTCGTTCACTGGATATTCATTGTGTGAATTTCTCCGATGTCAAACAAATAGCCATATGCACACAGTGATATTCAAGTAATGCAAAGTTTATGTTTGTCTTGAAGTTTTGAAAAATGCGTTTTTAGCAAGTAAAGAAGTTTGTAATTCAACTCTGGATTTTGAGTAAAGCCTTACAGGAGTCAGGATACCTTTTGCAACATTATGCTTTTGAACTAACCCATGCTTCAATTAGGACTTTTGAAGGGTTGTAATGTGGCTTGGTTCACAGTTTAAGAAACAAAGGATAAAGGCTCGAAGTATATTTGTACCCACCCGCTCTTCGTGGTGTTCTTCGGTCCTAAACTCAATTAATTGTGCGTTTGAACTCCAATTGAGTCTGGAATGACATTTTGGTGATGGTTCAGACAAGTTTAGTTTATTGGAAGGCAGTCATTTTTGCAACATTTTTCATGTTGTTGAGGATTTGTAATGACCTATTTCTTTTAATTTGTTATCCCCTAATTTTTGCCTGAATGTTCCTATTTTTGAGATTACAGTCAGCGGGATGCCCCAGTTTTTGCAAGTCTCCTTTGTAGGATTTGACTCAGTTGGCTTTTCTTTTTGAGAGATAATGACTGCATATGAGATAAGGAACCATCACCGTCTTTTGATTCCAAAGGAATGTTTTTTGATGTCATTCGTTGTATTACGAAATGAGAGTTTACGGATAAACGCACATTTTGAATTAACTGAGAGACTACCCTGCCCCAGGTTTGAATAAAGGTTTCAATTTGTGTTTAAAACATAAAACTTATACTTCTTTGGCTCTAAGGGGTTAACTAGGTATTATCTTCCTTATAACTCCAGTGTTTAGGATTTGAAAGAAACGCCTGTACATCGTCAGCAAGGTCTGTCCAAAAGCATATTGTACGAGATTATGGCATTGTTTTCGTCATCCTCCCTCTAAAGGCTTGTAACTTTTAGCAAGAGTTGAATGTCATAAAGAGAGTAAAAGGCATAGTTTAAATGTAATGAAAATGAGTGGATCAAATCAAGACAAACATATGCAATGCATTAATCAAACAAATTTTGACATTAATAGATAATTGTTTGAACAACAAAAGAAATTACAACTTGAAAAATCAAATGAACAAAAGCTTTCAATGATTCATCATAGGAGCAGTGATCACGTTTGGAGTCTCCGGAGGGTCAAACTCGATCTCCTTTGCATCAATCAAGTCTTAAATCTTATTCTTCAAAGTCCAACAGTCGTCAGTGTCATGTCCGGGACTGTCAGAATGATAGGCACATCTTACGCTTGGACTGTACTTAGAAGAGGAGGTGTCGGGATTTTGAGGAGGATCATTTAGTGTGATCAGTTTCACCTTCAACAAATGTTATAACGCTTGAGACAAAGGCATGTTGATGTTAGTATACTGCCTTTCTTGATATCTTACCCGACGCCTATTGCTCTGTCTTTGTTGAACAGGCATGGGATTAGAGATCAGGATTTCCCCTACATGTTGATCATGACGATTCTTTTGACCATAGACAGCATTGGACTCTTTCTTCCCACTGTATGGTTTTTTCTGAGCATCAGGAGGCGTAGCTCCTTGGATCTTTCCACTTTTGATGCCAGCCTCGACCCTTTCGCCGATCAGTATTAGCTCGGTGAACCCGGCTGAGGAGATTCTGATTAAGTGTTTGAAGAATTTCCCTGTCAAAGTTCCCATGAAGATGTCAATCAACTCCCTGTCAGTTAAAGGGGGTTGCACCCTACCAGCCAGATCTCTCCACTTTTGGGCGTATCCTTTGAAGCTCTCGTTGGAACCCATGGTCATGTTCTGCAATTGCACATGAGTTGGTGCAAGATCAGCATTGTACTGATACTGCTTGTAGAAAGCAGCAGCTAAATCCTCCCAGGTGTGGATGCGAGAACTCTCCAATTGATAGAACCATTCGAGTTGAGTCCCTACCAGGCTTTCTTGGAAGAAATGGATCCAAAGCTTTGGATCAGTTGTGTATGGTTGAATCTTGCAGACATAAGACTTTAAGTGCATCTTAGGGCAAGAGACTCCATCGTACAGGGCAAAGGTAGGGATTTTGAACTTTGGCGGGATGACCACTCCAGAAACCAAACCCATGTCTCCTAAATCCAAGTCAGGTATCTGTTGAATCTCCATAGCTGAGGCGATCTTCCAACTGTTTTTACTTGTCATCAGTGGGAGGAGATTGTTCCTCAAAGTAGTCAGCTTCGGCTTCATCAATCTCTAGATTGTTGTCTTCTTCATGACTATCCCCCATGTTGGATGGAGTTGAAATATCTAGAGCTCTCTTGACTGGTCCTCTAGGTCTTCTTCTCAAGTTCAGGACACCTACTGACTTCTTGGACTTCTTGTCTTTGAGAAGGAGAGTTTTCAGATCCTCTTTCCCTTTAGCCATAGCCAGGAATATTTGTTGGAATTGAGCGTTTTGAGCTTGGAGATCTTTCACTGTTTGTTCCATATCCATCTTACTAAAATAAACAGTAGGAAGATAAGGAGACCTGTATGGGAGAAACCTGTCATGATATGATGCATGGTATGTGGATGCATGTTTTCAAGAATCTCGTGGGGTAAATACAAGAAAAAGTTAGAGATTGAATTTTTATCAACATCTTTGATTGGAGAACTTTGTGTCGGTGGATGTCCTTCCACGAGGATTAAGCTCACCATGTCAAGTGGGTCATAGCCCTTGACTCAAGTTTTGTACTTGATATTTGACGGCGTTTGTTTAGAGGAAAATAAATCCTCTTTCCCCTTGGTAGATGTCTGGTTCAACATGACCCTGCATCAAAGACCCTCGAGATCCTTGAAATGGTTATTGAAAATTCTATGGTATGATGTTATGATGTTATGTACAGATATGCAAGGTAATCAAGTTATATACAAATAATCATATTCACACAAGGCAGACAAGTCCTTCGGATTAGGCTTGCATGGAGTTTGTAGGTAAGTACCCTCTTGAAGTTAGTTGGCTCAACCTGTCCTATAAATAGTAACCGGGTTCTAAGGAGCTCAATATCACTGGATTATTTTCTGTGTTTATTGTTTCAGTTTATCCACTTTACTGGCGACCGAAATATTCCAAGAAAACAACCCTCAATGAGAAGAACGTGCAAGCTGCGTGAGAAGGAGGAATAACGGCAAGAACATGAATCCAACCGGAAATTGTAGAGCTACCTTCAATCCAAGGTAAGGGTGGGGTTCTAACTGTATAATTGGGTTTATGATCATTGATATGTGGGTTAGAGGTGATCGCTGTCCTATTTTGATATGAGAATATGTGATTGATGTATGATGAGGATTGATGAATTCTGATGAATATTGATGTCTTGATGTTGTTTAAATGCTGTAAGATTATAGGGTAATTATAGGTGATGAACTGCTTTGAATAGATTAAGTTTTAGGGCGTTAATCGTGAGATCCCATAGTGAGATGCAGTAATGGAAACATTGAATGTAGCAGTATTGAAAACACAGAATTATGCAGGAAAGAAAAACGTAGAATTAGGCGTGAAGAAAGCCAGAAGTTGTTGTTTCAGAATAATGAATCAATTAGGGATGGCGTTAGGTATTGTTCCTAATTAGGTTTATAACAAGAAAAGGAATTAAGATAATAACGTTAAGGAAAAGTAGCAGTTCTGACGTTAGAACGATGCTGATAGAATTTGCGTTAGATTAGTGCAAGATAGAAGTTCTGAAGTTAGAAGTAAGCTGTTATAAGTTGCGTGGCCTAGTGAAAGGTAGAAATTCTGATATTAGAGGTTGCATTAGTCAGAAGATGTGATGATCAGAAGTTGTATCTGATCAGAGGTTGGGTGGTCAGAAGATGAGATGATCAGAAGTTGTATCTGATCAGAGGTTGAGTGGTCAGAAGATGAGATAATCAAAAGTTACACTTGATCAGAGGGGCCATCAGTCAGAAGTTATAGCAGTCAGAAGATTGTGTCACCAGAGGTTGCGTCATTAGAAGTTGTGTATTTAAGAATAGTGTTAGTTAGAGGTTGCGTGGTCAGAAGATGGATGGCCTTTACGTTGTTGTGTGCAGAACAATGAACGATGGGTGCTTAGAAGCTATTGTTGAGCTATAACAGTAGGAATAGTGACGGTCTTGACGTTAGAGTTTCAGGGTAGCAGTATTGTTTTACTGTGGAATTAGAATAATGTTGAGTTATAAATGAGAAGTTATTAATAAATAATGATGTTTGATGATTTATAAATTAATTAATTTTGATGAATTATTTTGATTATTTGAGATGTTTTGAGATGATTATTTGAGATGTTATGAGATGATTATTTGAGATGTTTTGAGATGATTATCTGAGATGATTTTCTGATGTCATTAACTTGGGTGTTATCATTACATTCATGCTTGTGTCGCATACATTGCATTTTTGAGATGGAGCTTATGCTCGTTGAGATGGCCTGGATTGGCAAATTTTGAGATGAAGGCTATGCCTTGTTAATGCCTCTATTAATTGGCATATTTTTGAGATGGGAGTTCTGCTCCAATGGTACCACATGCGTTTGCATAGTATTGAGTCGCATTATATGATTTCATAAAGAAGTGTATTTTAATGTTGATAAATGTATATTATTGATGAGATTGTTGTTGACTATGAGATGAGAAGTGGTGATGTTGTTGATCTAATTTAATATATTAATTATCATGCGCTTTATTATATTGTTAGATATCTCACCCCTTCAGTTTGAATGTTGCCCCTATGTCGGTAACGTGCAGGTAATCGAGAGTGAAGGTTTTATACCTTCAATAGTTCGAGTCGGTGTCATTGCTCTAATATGTAACACTCGGGGGGGGGGGGGGGGGGGGGTGAACGCTTGCTGATTTTTGATTGTTGATTTTCAGTTGTTGAACCTAGAATTGATTATTATTGAATATGTGATGTTTCGTAGTTACTGTTTTATTTAGAGATGTTATTGAAGAATTACGCTGCGTAGATGTTGACTTATTTATTTAAAGATGTTATGTTGATGGTTCATCCGATATTTTGAAAGTGTTATATATCCACGATGAATGCAATGAATTTTGTTAGAAGAATTTATGACGTCCTGATTCATTTGTATGATTGAAATTTTATAACTCTGATTTATTTTGCATAATTGCTTGGGGTAGAATTGGGGTGTTACAATGTTAGTATCAGAGCAAAAGGTTGGTCCGACCTTGTCGTCGAGTCGTAGTTTTCTGACAATCGAGTATTGTCATTTTGATGTTCTAATCGTTGTTTATGTTGTAGTGAGAAGTTGAGATGGCTGGAAGGAATGATGCTGCTCTTGCTGCTGCTTTGAAGCAATGGATCATGCGATGGAAAATCAGCCGAATGTTGACGGGAATGCTGGATCTCGTAGCTTGGCGACTTTCCAGAGAGAGAATCCACCTACGTTCAAGGGAAAGTATGACCCTGATGGAGCTTTGGAGTGGTTGAAAGAGATTGAGAGAATCTTTCGCGTGATGGACTGCACTCCAGTGCAGAAGGTTCATTATGAGACTCATATGCTAGCAGTCGAGGCTGATGACTGGTGGCTAGAGACTTGCCAGAAGTTAGAAGCTGCAAATGAGAATTTCACTTGGGCTGTGTTCCATAGGGAGTTTTTGAGAAAGTATTTCCCTGAAGATGTCCATGGAAAGAAGGAAATTGAGTTCCTTGAGTTGAAGCAAGGGAATTTGTCTGTTGTTGGTATGCTGCCAAGTTTGCTGAGTCGGCTAAGTTTTATCCGTATTACGCTGAAGAAAATGCTGAGTTTTCAAAGTGTATTAAGTTTGAGAATGGGTTGCGCCCAGAGATTAAGAAATCAATTGGATATCAGAAAATTTGTGTCTTTGCTGATTTGTTTGATAACTGCAATTTTATGAGGAAGACAATAATGCTCATTACAAGATTATTAGTGAGAAGAAGGGTAAGCACCAACAGAGTCGTGGTAAACCTTATGATGCCCCAGCTGGTAAGGGTAAGCAGAGAGTTGTTTATAGACAGAGGACTAGTGGGGGAGATGCTCTTGCTGGTTTGATTTGCTTTAAGTGTGGGAAACCTGGACACAAGAGTAATGTGTGCACTACTCAAGTGAAGAGGTGTTTCTGCCGTGGCAAGAATGAACATGTTGTATCTGAGTGTGAACATAAGAGTGTGGTTTGTTTCAACTGTAAAGAAGAAGGGCATATTGGTAGCCAGTGTCCGAAACCGAAGAGGGCTCAGTCAAGTGGTAAAGTGTTTGCTTTGGTTGTGGGTCAGACAACTGCTTAGGACGGACTTATTAGAGTTACATGTTTCATTAATAGTACTCCTTTAATTACTATTATTGATACTGGTGCTACGCATTGTTTTATTGTTGCTGATTGTGTTGAAAGATTGGGTCTTGTGTTGTCTTCTCTGGATGGAGAAATGGTCGTCGATACTCCAGCCAAGGGGTCGGTGACTACTTATTTTGTGTGTGCTAAGTGTCCCTTATCGATCTTCAACAGAGACTTTGTTGTTGATTTGGTTTGTTTACCGTTAAGAGGTTTGGATGTAATTCTGGGTATGAATTGGTTATAGCATAATTGTGTTCATATTAACTGTTATGACAAGTCTGTGAAGTTTTCTACTCCTGAGGAAGAGGAAGATGGTCTGTTTTCTGCTAGACGGTTGAGAAAGTTGATGCAAGAGGAAGCACGGATGTTCTCGTTGATGGCGACGCTATCTGTAGAGACTCAAGCTATAATTGAGGAATTGCAGGTGGTGTGTGAAATTCCTGAAGTTTTCCCTGATGAAATTCCTGATGTACCGCCAGAGAGAGAAGTTGAATTTGCTATTGATCTTGTACCTGGTACCAGACCTGTGTCTATGGCACCATACAGGATGTCTGCATCTGAATTGTCAGAGTTAAAGAAGCAATTGGAAGAGTTACTTGAGAAGAATTTTGTAAGACCAAGTGTATCGCCGTGGGGAGCTCCAGTGTTGTTAGTGAAGAAGAAAAATGGAAGTATGCAGCTTTGTGTTGATTATAGACAGTTGAATAAGCTGACGATTAAGAACAAGTATCCGCTTCCAAGAATAGATGACTTGATGGACCAATTGGTGGATGCTCGTGTCTTTAGTAAGATTGATCTGAGGTTGGGTTACCATCAGATTAAAGTGAAGGATGAAGATATTCAGAAGACGGCTTTCAGAACGCGTTATGGACATTACGAGTATTCGGTGATGCCTTTCGGTGTTACTAATGCGCCAGGAGTATTCATGGAATATGTGAATCGTATCTTTCATACTTATTTGGATTGGTTCGTAGTGGTGTTCATTGATGATATTTTGATTTACTCTAAGTCAGAAGAAGAGCATGCTGAACATTTAAGAGTAGTATTCCAGATTTTGAAAGAGAAGAAGTTGTATGCGAAATTGTCCAAGTGTGAATTCTGGTTAAAATAAATTAGTTTTCTTGGTCACGTGATTTCAGGTAGTGGCATCATTGTAGATCCATCGAAGGTTGATGTTGTGTTGCAATGGGAAACTCCAAAGTCAGCTACTGAGATTAGAAGCTTATTGGGATTAGCTGGTTATTATAGAAGGTTTATTGAAGGATTTTCTAAGTTGTCACTTCTGTTGACTAAGTTGACTTGTAAGGTAGAGCGTTTGTATGGGATGTTCAGTGCGAAGAAAGTTTTACAGAATTGAAGAAGAGGTTGACGTCGGCTCTGATTTTGACGTTGCCTAATCCAGGAGAGCCTTTTGTGGTTTATTGTGATGCTTCTAAGATGGGTTTAGGAGGTGTTCTTATGCATAACGGTAAGGTAGTTGCTTATGCGTCGAGGCAGTTGAGGATTCATGAGAAGAACTATCCTACGCATGATTTAGAGCTTGCTGCAGTTGTTTTTGTGTTAAAGGTTTGGAGGCATTATCTTTATGGTTCTAGATTTGAAGTGTTTAGTGACCATAAGAGCTTAAAGTATTTGTTCGATCAGAAGGAGTTGAATATGAGGCAACGAAGATGGTTGGAATTGTTAAAGGATTATGATTTCGGTTTGAATTATCATCCAGGAAAAGCGAATGTGGTAGCTGATGCGTTGAGTCGAAAGACTTTACATATGTCAGCAATGATGATTAAAAAGTTGGAATTGATTGAGCAGTTCAGAGATATGAGCTTAGTTTGCAAGGTTACTCCGCGAAGTGTTATATTGGGTATGTTGAAGATTAATAATGAATTTTTAGACAGTATCAGAGAAGCTCAGAAGTTGGATGTGAAACTGGTAGATTTGATGGTTGGGATTGACCAGTCTGAAAATAGTGATTTTAAGCTTGATGAGCAAGGTGTGTTGAGATTTCGTAACCGGATTTTTATTCCTGATGACGTTAAGATGAAGAAGGTGATACTGGAAGAGAGTCATAGAAGTAAGTTGAGTATTCATCCAGGAGCTACAAAGATGTATCAAGATTTGAAAGGTTTGTTTTGGTGGCCTGGGATGAAGAGTGGCGTGGCTCGGTTTGTGTATGCATGTTTAACTTGTCAAAAGTCAAAAGTTGAACATCAGAAGCCTGCAGGATTATTGCAATTGTTGGAAATTCCAGAATGGAAATGGGATAGCATTTCAATGGACTCTGTGACGGGGTTGCCTAATACTTTAAGAGGACATGATTCGATTTGGGTGATTGTTGATAGGCTTACGAAGTCATCCCATTTATTCCTATTAACATCTGTTTTCCAGTGCCGAAGTTGGCTGAGATTTATATTAGTGTGATTGTGAAGTTGCATGGTGTTCCCTTGTGCATTGTGTCAGATAGAGATCCAAGATTTACTTCTGATTTTTGGAAGAGTTTGCAAGAAGCGTTGGGTTCTAAGTTGAGGTTGAGTTCAGCGTATCATCCTCAGACAGATGGTCAGACTGAATGAACTATTCAATTGTTGGAAGATTTGTTGAGAGCATGTGTTCTTGAGCAGGGAGGTTTGTGGGATACTTATCTTCCATTGATAGAGTTCACGTATAATAACAGTTACCATTCTAGTATTGGGATGGCACCTTTTGAAGCGTTGTATGGTCGAAGATGTAGAACTCCGTTATGTTGGCATGAATTTGGTGAAAGTGTAGTACTTGGACCTGAACTTGTTCGTGAGACTACTGAGAAGGTGAAGTTGATTCGAGAAAAGATGAAAGCTTCACAAAGTAGACAGAAGAGTTATCATGACAAGCTAAGGAAGGATTTAGAATTCCAAGCTGGTGATCATGTGTTTTTGAGAGTTACACCTGTGACTGGTGTTGGGCATGCGTTGAAGTCTAAGAAGCTCACTTATCGTTTTATTGGACCGTATCAGATTTCAAAGAGAGTGGGGAATGTTGCTTATAGAGTGGCTTTACTGCCTAATCTTTCGAATTTTCATGATGCGTTTCATCTGTCGCAACTTCGGAAGTATATTTCAGATCCATCTCATGTGATTCATATGGATGATGTGCAAGTACGGGATAATCTTACGGTGGAGACGATGCCTGTACGGATCGCAGATCGTGAAATGAAGACTCTGAGGGGCAAGGAGATTTCCTTGGTTAAAGTGGTTTGGCTAGGAGCTGCTGGTGAAAGCATGACTTGGGAATTGGAGAGCAAGATGCGAGACTCCTCTCCTGAATTGTTTGATTGAGGTAAATTTTCGAGGACGAAAATATTCTAAGTGGGGGAGAGTTGTAACGCCCGTAATTTAATTAATTATTTAATTAAATTATTTTTGGAATATTTATGAAGATGTGTTATAATTAATTGGATTTATTTTATTAAGTGGAGAAATAATATTAGAGATATAATATTATGTGGTGAAATAATATTAAAAAGTGTAATATTATTTAATGTGGGCTTATTTTGGGAGAATAGAAGTAATAAGGGGGTGTGTTAGTTTTAAGCCCAATAAGGAATAATAGAATAATAGGGTCATTTTATTATTTGTGGTTAGAAGAGAATAGAAAGAAGGAGGCATTAGAAGGAAATAAGGATTGAGAAGAACGTGCAAGCTCCGTGAGAAGGAGGAATAACGGCAAGAACGTGAATCCAACCGGAAATTGTAGAGTGACCTTCAATCCAAGGTAAGGGTGGGGTTCTAACTCTATAATTGGGTTTATGGTCATTGATATGTGGGTTAGAGGTGATTGTTGTCCTGTCTTGATATGAGAATATGTGATTGATGTATGATGAGGATTGATGAATTCTGATGAATATTGATGTCTTGATGCTATTTAAATGCTGTAAGATTATAGGGTAATTATAGGTGATGAACTGCTTTGAATAGATTAAGTTTTAGGGCGTTAATCGTGAGATCCCATAGTGAGATGCAGTAATGGAAACATTGAATGTAGCAGTATTGAAAACGCAGAATTATGCAGGAAATAAAAATGTAGAATTAGGCGTGAAGAAAGCCAGAAGTTGTTGTTTCAGAATAATGAATCAATTAGGGATGGCGTTAGGTACTGTTCCTAATTAGGTTGATAACAGGAAAAGGAATTAAGATAATAACGTTAAGGAAAAGTAGCAGTTCTGACGTTAGAAGGATGCTGATAGAAGTTGCGTTAGATTACTGCAAGATAGAAGTTCTGAAGTTAGATGTAAGCTGTTAGAAGTTGCGTGGCCTAGTGAAAGGTAGAAATTCTGATATTAGGGGTTGCATTAGTCAGAAGATGGAATTAGTTAGAAGATGTGATGATCAGAAGTTATATCTGATCAGAGGTTGGGTGGTCAGAAGATGAGATGATCAGAAGTTGTATCTGATCAGAGGTTGAGTGGTCAGAAGATGAGATGATCAAAAGTTACACCTGATCAGAGGTTGCATCCATCAGAAGTTATAGCAGTCAGAAGATTGTGTCGCCAGAGGTTGCGTCATTAGAAGTTTTGTATTTAAGAATAACGTTGGTTAGAGGTTGCATGGTCAGAAGATGGATGGCCTTTACGCTGTTGTGTCCAGAACGACGAACGTTGGGTGCTTAGAAGCTGTTGTTGAGCTATAACAATAGGAATAGTGACGGTCTTGACGTTAGAGTTTTAGGATAGAAGTATTGTTTTGCTGTGGAATTAGAATACTGTTGAGTTATAAATGAGAAGTTATTAATAAATAATGATGTTTGATGATTTATAAATAAATTAATTTTGATGAATTATTTTGATTATTTGAGATGTTTTGAGATGATTATTTGAGATGTTCTGAGATGATTATTTGAGATGTTTTGAGATGATTATCTGAGATGATTTGAGATGTCGTTAACTTGGGTGTTATCATTACATTCATGCTTGTGTCGCATACATTGCATTTTTGAGATGGAGCTTATGCTCGTTGAGATGGCCTGGATTGGCAAATTTTGAGATGAAGGTTATGCCTTGTTAATGCCTCTATTAATTGGCACATTTTTGAGATGGGAGTTCTGCTCCAATGGTACCACATGCATTTGCATAGTATTGAATCGCATTATATAATTTCATAAAGAAGTGTATTTTGATGTTGATAAATGTATATTATTGATGAGATTGTTGTTGATTATGAGATGAGAAGTGGTGATGGTGTTGATCTAATTTAATATATTAATTATCATGCGCTTTATTATATTGTTAGATATCTCACCCCTTCTGTTTGAATGTTGCCCCTATGTTGGTAACGTGCAGGTAATCGAGAGTGAAGGCTGTATACCTTCAATAGTTCGAGTCGGTGTCATTGCTCTGATATGTAACACTCAGGGGGATGAACGCTTGTTGATTTTTGATTGTTGATTTTCAGTTGTTGAACCTTGAATTGATTGTTATTGAATATGTGATGTTCTGTAGTTGCTGTTTTATTTAGAGATGTTATTGAAGAATTCTGCTGCATAGATGTTGACTTATTTATTTAAAGATGTTATGTTGATGGTTCATCCGATATTTTGAAAGTGTTATATATCCACGATGAATACAATGAATTTTGTTAGAAGAATTTGTGACGTCCTGATTCATTTGTATGATTGAAATTTTATAACTCTGATTTATTTTGCATAATTGTTTGGGGTAGAATTGGGGTGTTACACTAACGAACCTTAGAACCTTTAATTGAACAACTTGGCCATTAGGAAGTAGTGAAGTAACCGGCTTTGGTGCAGTCCGGGGTTTGTTGATACTCGATACTACACTCATTGAGATCTGACTTTTGGAATATTTTGGTCGCTAATAAAGAGGCTTGCGCTGAAACAATACCAAATGAAGAAAGATCAATGATATTGAGATCCCCTAAAACCCGATTACTTTCTAGGACAGGTTGAACCAACTAAACTTCAAGAGGGTATTTACCTATGAACCTCATGCAAGCCTAAGCCTAAGGACTTATTTGCTTTGTGCGTATGTGTTTACTTGTACATAACATCATGCCATCATACCATTCCATTTGCACTAACCATTTCAAGGACTTTGGGATTTATCTTTGTGCTGTTTTGTAGGACATGGCTTCCATGCGGAGAAATACCATCTGAATCAACCTTGTGAGAGTGCCTCCTCAACTCAAGGAATTAGCATCAAGGGTTCCCAATGATTCTCTGTTCACCAAGAAGTATGGTCGTCTCATCAACTTGGATACAACAAACTTTGAAGAGGATATGGTACATGTGTTGTTCCAATTCTTTGATCCTAAGCACCATTGCTTTACATTTCCTGATTACCAACTAGTTCCTACCATGGAAGAATTTTCTCAACCCTTAGGGGTTCCTATTATTGATCAATTACCCCTCACCGGTATTGAGAGAGAACCGAGACATGCGGAGATTGCTCGAGCTTTACATTTGCAACGGTGTGACGTTATGGTAAATTGGGAAACAAGAAGTGGTGTTAAAGGGTTTCTAGCCAAGTTTCTGTTTGAGAAGGCTCAACAATTTTGGGAGGCTCTGGATTTGCAAGATTTTGAAGAAGTGGTGGCTCTTCTAATCTATGGGATGGTACTGTTTCCTAACCTGGGACAACTCATAGATGTGAATGCATTCAAATTTTATCTATCTCGTAACCCGGTGCCTACATCGCTTGGAGATATCTTACATTCTCTTCACACTCGCACCATGGAGAGAAGGGGAATTCTTATGTGTTGCACTCCTTTGTTGGATAGGTGGCTTATTCACACCTACCTCAATCTGTTTTGAAGAATGAGCAAGGCATGAGATGGTCTAATAGGTTGATGTCACTCACGCATTCGGATATTCATTGGTGTTCTCGATCTTTGGAGGATGTTATCATCATTGATCACTGTGGGGAATTTCCTAATGTACCTCTCCTTGGCATTAAGGGAAGAATCACTTATAACCCTTGTTTGCCTTTGCAACAGTTTGGGTGTGCTAGGAGGGATGGTCCTCATGATGCACTTGTCTAAGGAATTGTGTTCGACTATGAAAATGATGTCCTAGGTTACCGTCAAAGATTTGTACGATCTTGGGGCATGGTGAACAAGGTTGATAGAAAAACTTTAGGTCATAAGAACTCCATTCCTTTGGAGCCTTATCCCAAGTGGGTGCGAGCTTGCGCTTAAAATATCATGATGCCTTATGAGGCCATTCTACTAATCATCATGGATCCTATTGCTGAGGGAGATGTTCCTTATACTATTCTTCCTCCTGACATGCCGACTACTCTCGAGGAGTTGAAAAGATCATGGATTCAACTCAAAGGGGAGCAAGACACCTTTGAAACCAAATTTTATTCAAGCGAGAAGAAGGTTTTGGAGCTCACGAGACAACTTCATGAAGAGCGGAGTTTGAATGCCTATATTGAACCGAAGAGGACGCGCTCATGGCAAGCCTTGGACCTTTTTTTTTAGGAGTTTATTTCGTATTATCTTTGTTTCTTCCATTGTAAGCCCAAGAGGCATCTTGTAGCCGTATGAACTTATTAATTCAATTAATGTTTATTCTCTTTTTGTCTAAACAAATTTAAATCTTAAAAGTTATTGAAATCATTTGCATACGCATTTCATGCATCATAACATAAGCAAATTTTTAAGCACGGGTTTCCTCATCTTTCTATTGTCTATCACAGTATGATGGATATCGAGCAAACCGTGAAAGACTTGTAGAAGCAGAATTCCCAATTCCAAGAAACCTTACTGACCCTGGCCAAAGGACAACAAGAGCTGGTGTCACTTCTTGTGGCCAAAAAGAAGACCAAGAAGAAGGCATTGATCAACATGGTGAAAAGGTTTAAAGGTCCTTTTCGTCAAGTGCAAGTAGTTGAAGAGTAATCCAAGGAAGATGAGAACCAGGATGAAGATGCAAGAAACACCCGTGTTTGGTGTGAAAATGATCAAGTTTCTAAGGATGAAGAATACTTTGATGAGCAGTATCCACTGGTTGAGGATAAATACAAGCAACTGGAGGATAGGTTGAAAGTTGTTGAAATTCAAGTTGTACCTGGTTTGGATTTTGTTGATTTAGGCTTGGTACCTGGGGTTGTCATCCCACACAAGTTCAAAATTCCAATCTTTGCTAAGTATGACAGAATTTCATGCCTAAAACTTCACTTGAGGTCCCACGTCCGCAAGATACAATCGTATACCACTGACAAGAAGCTATGGGTACACTTCTTTCAAAAGAGTCTATCTGGGACTCATTTAGAATGGTTTTACCAGTTGAAGGGTTCCAGCATTCATACTTGGGAAGATCTGGCCACTGCTTTCTACCGTCAATATCAGTACAACATTGATTTAGCGCCGACTAGAGTTCAACTTTAAGGAATGACAATGGGTACTAATGAAGGATTTAAAGAGTACACTCAAAAATGGAGGGACCTTGTTGGTAGAGTTCAACCACCACTAACTGATAGGGAGTTGGTGGACATGTTCATAGGAACATTAATTGGCCCATTTTTCAACTTGTTAATTGGGAGCTCATTGTCCGATTTCACTGAGATAATTCTGACTGGTGAAAGGGTCGAGAGTGGTATCAAGAGTGGAAAAATTCCCATGCCATCTACTTCTACATTAAACATTATGAAGAAGCCTTTTACTGGAAAAAAGGAAACCAATGTCGTATACGGTTCAAGAAGCCATCTCAAAAAAGACTATCAATCTGTTGATGTTATTTTGATCTCTAATCATCCATCTGCTCAAAGACAACAACAACAAGCAAACCATCAACGACCTGAAGTTCCTAGAAGACAATTCATGAGGATTAACATGTCACTGCCCCAAGCCTTGCAACACCTGTTGAAGGATAACTTGGTAACATTGCGTGATCCACCATTAAATCCCAATGTTACATCACCGAAGTAAAATCCTAATGCCAAATGTGCATATCATTCCAACAACCTTGGGCATGAAATTGATCAATGTTGGGCTCTAAAAAACAAGATTCAAGATCTTATCGACAATAAAACTATTGAGTTTGATCCACCTACAACTCTGAATGTTATAATTGCACCAATGCCAAATCATGGCAAAAGGTGTCAATGCAATTGAAGACGTTGTTTTTGTTTCCTCCGTTGAAGACTTGACTACTCTGGTGACCATTGTTAAATAGAATTTGCTAAGAGCTGGGGTTTTCCCTGGCTGTTTGAAAGACTGTAATTGTTGCGCCAAACAAGCTAATGGATGAAAAATGCTGAAAGAAGGTGTTCAACGCATGATGAATAGTCATGAGATCCTGTTTGAAAGAACTTCGACCATCAAAAGTTTGACCGATAAGACTGAAGATGTTTCTATCATAACAATTTCCAACAAGCCTCTTAGGATGTCTTCAAAGGGTCCTATTAGGATTTCCAATGAACTAGCGATTGCTCCCTTGATAATTACTGCTCCTGGGCTGATTCCTTACTCCTCCGACAAAGTAGTCCCTTGGAATTACGGAGCTGGAGTTTATTATCATGGAATTAAGAAAGATTCCTGGATCAATGAATACAAGACAGATGATGTTACAAATATTGATGGTTCTAGCAAGGTAACAAGAACGGAGAGGATTTTATCTCCTAACATTTCACCTCTAACTACTACGACGACACATGTCCGCATTATCATAGATAAGCCTAGTATTGACACTAGAGGTAAAGAGAAAGTAGTTGAGCCTACCAGGACAGAGGGGCAAACCAAAGACGTTACTACTGAGGAACCTTACACCTAAGAGATGGAAGAAATCTTGAAGATCATAAAAAAGAGTGATTTAAAGATAGTATAGCAACTGGGAAAAACCCCCTCCAAAATCTCTATGTTGTCTTTGCTGCTTTGTTCCGATGATCATGCCAAAGCTTTAATCAAATTTTTTAAGAAAGCGCATGTTCCTCAAGAGACCACAATTGATCAATTTGAAAACTGTGTGGCGAGTCTGATTACCGACAATGGATTGGGGTTCTCTAATGTTTACTTGACACCAGTTGGAAGGAATCATAACAAGGCTTTAAATGTCTCTATTGAATGCAAAGGAACTACCCTGGCCCATGTCCTGTTTGATACTCGTTCCTCTCTAAATGTTCCCAAAGGTGCCTTGGACCGGTTAGATTGCGAAGGTCTGGTGTTAAAACCAAGTGACATAGTTGTGAGGGCTTTTGATGGGTCCAAAAGGATGGTGCATGGAGAGGTGGATCTCCCTATTAAAGTTGGCTCACAAGTTTTCAATTCTACCTTCTATGTGATAGATATACGTTTCGCCTACTCTTGTTTACTTGGGCGCCCTTGGATACATAAGGTAGGGGAAATGACATCCACCCTTCACCAAAAATTGAAATATCCAGTCAAGGGAAATATTGTTACTGTTTGTGGTGAAGAGGAATTCATGGTTACCACCTCAATTCCTTCAAATATGTGGAGATGGATGGTGAATTTATAGAGACTCCATGCCAAGCCTTCGAAGTGGTTCCTCCTATGGTTGCCACCACCAAAATATATTCTGATATTCCAAAAACTGATGAAGTTGTGTCAAGAATGGTGTCATTCAAAGATGATTGCACTGCGGTTGAAGATGGAAGTTGTACTATTTGGGGATAACTCCCAGACATTCCGTTCAAAGCAGATAAGTTTGGTTTGGGCTTCACTGCTAAAGCTCCAAAGGAGGTCAGACGTGCTCGCGTAGGAAAACCACCTCTTCGCATTGGTAATCATGAGGTGAATGCTATTGAAGACTTTGAGGATGACTATGATTTTGATGAATGGATTTACCATACTGACGGTGTAGGACTTGACAACTTGCATGCAAAGGATTTCATTCCCATCTCCTTCAACGAGGAGTAATTACTATTTACTGTTTTGTCAATTCAAGAACTTTTGTCTATAATTTTAATTTCAAATAATGACTTTAAACCATGTGCCTTACTCGGAGCATCATGGTCCATTTGTTAAGGGTTTGTTCATTTTCATATGTCATATGATCATTTAATGAAAAAACATTGGACCTTTTGCATTCAAATTTTGCGCTCATTGTCTTTCTTTTTCTTATTTGCATTTTCAAAATAGCCATATATATTACATGCACACACACACACATACACACACACACACACGCGCTTGCAGATCCTCAACCACTCCGGATCTCATTGCCAACGACTCTGCTATTTCCAGCTATGACTTTGAACATCCAATCTACCAAGCCAAAGACAAAGGCGAAGAAGATTGTGAAATACCAGGGGAACTATCCTGACTTCTGATGCAAGAGGAGAGGGCCATTCAACCTCATGAAGAGCCAGTTGAAGTGATCAACCTAGGTACTGAAAAAGACAAGAAAGAGGTCAAGATCGGCGCTAACTTAGAAGACAATGTCAAAGGCAGATTGTTATAGATGTTACATGACTGCGTTGAAGTGTTTGCTTGGTAGTATGAAGATATGCTAGGGTTGGATGCTGACATTGTGGTTCATCGTCTACCAACAAAGGAAGATTTCCCTCCAGTCAAGAAAAAGGTTCGTCGTATGCGGCCAGACATGTCTGAAAATATAAAAGCTGAGGTAATGAAGAAATTCAATGCAGGTTTCCTGGCTGTGACATCATGTCCTCAATGGGTTGCGAACATGGTCCCCTTGCCAAAGAAAGATGGGAAGGTTCGTATGTGTGTAGACTATATAGATTTGAATAGGGAAAGCTCCAAAGACAATTTCCCACTACCGCATATTGACGTCTTGGTTGACAACACAACTTAACAAAAAGTCTTCTTCTTCATGGATGGTTTTTCCGGCTATAATCAAATCAAGATGGCTCCCGAGGATATGGAGAAGACCACCTTTGTCACACAATGGGGCATCTTTTGTTAGAAGGTCATATCATTCGATTTAAAGAATGAAGGGGAAACATATCAACAAGCTATGGTAGCCTTATTTCATGATATGATCCATCATGAAATAGAGGTTTATGTTGATGATATGATTGCAAGGTCGCAGGCTGAAGAAGAACACCTTGACCACTTACACTAGCTATTTGAAAGGCTGAAAGAATACAAGTTAAGGCTGAACCCCAGCAAATATACCTTTGGTGTAAGGTCTGGAAAACTCCTAGGGTTTTTCATCAGTGGCAAAGGTATTGAAGTCTATCCCGCGAAGGTCAAAGCTATCCAAGAAATGCCAGCTCCCCGTACTGAGAAGAAAGTCAGAGGTTTCTTAGGTCGACTCAATTACATCGCATGATTCATATCTCATTTAACTGCTACTTGTGAGCCACTCTTCAAACTGTTGAAGAAAGATCAAGCAATCATATGGAATAACGACTGCCAAGTAGCTTTTGACAAAATTAAGGAGTACTTGCAAGAACCTCTAATCTTGATGCCTCCAGTTGAAGGAAGACCTTTGATTATATACCTGACGGTATTAGAGAATTCAATGGGGTGTGTGCTAGGCCAACATGACGAGTTTGGCCAAAAATAGCATGCAATATACTACTTGAGCAAAAAATTTACTGACTGTGAAACCAGATATTCACTGCTCAAGAAAAATTGTTGCGCTCTGGCATGGCTGCTCGCCACTAAGATATTATATGTTGACTCACACCACTCTACTGATTTCTAAGATGTTCGAGAAGCCAACTCTCTCCGGACAAATAGCTAGATGGAAAATGATCCTGACTGAATATGACATCCAGTACACTATACAAAAGGAAATCAAAGGAAGTGTATTAGCAGATCATTTGGCCCATCAAGCTATTGAAGATTACCAATCTATGAACTTTGAATTCCCGGATGAGAATATCATGCTAGTAACTGACTGCGAAAATCCTGGACCGTATGAAGGACCTGAACAAGGATCCCGATGGACTATGGTTTTTGATGGAGCTTCCAATGCTTTGGGTAACAGAATTGGCGTTGTGATTGTTTCTCCCAAAGGTTACCATACACATTTCACTACTAGATTATGCTTCGACTGTACGAACAACATGGCTGAATATGAGGCATGCATCTTAGGTCTAAAGGTTGCCATTGACCTGAGGATCAAGTTCTTGGATGTATACGGATATTCTGCTCTAGTAATCAGTCAAGTCAAGGGAGAGTGGGATACCAAACATCCTAATTTGATTCCTTACAAAGATCTTGTGCTAACTTTGATCCCAAACTTTGAGGAGGTTACTTTTGAACACTTCCCAAGAGAAGAAAATCAGTTGGTTGATGCTTTGGAAACAATGTCGTCCATGTTCAAGGTCGATTAGGACATTGAGGCTCCTAGAATCACAATTGAAAGATTTTACGAACCAACACACTATTGCGAGCTTGACACAGACAAAGAGAAGCCTCGGTACCATGAGGTGAAGAAATATCTTGAAGCACAAGAGTATCGTGAAGGAGCTTCCATAAATGATAAGAAATTTTTGCGAAGATTTTCAGCCAAATTATTCCTAAGCAATGGAATCTTGTACAAGCGTAACCATGATTCTACTCTACTCCGTTATGTAGATAAGAAGGAAGCAGAAAAAATCATGGAAGACATGCATGAGGGCATCTTTGGAACTCACTATAGTGGACACACTATGGCCAAGAAGATTCTAAGGGCTGGTTACTATTGGTCGACAATAGAAACTCATTGTCACCGTCACTCGAGGACTTGCCATAAATGTTAGATATATGCCGACAAGGTCCATGTGCCTCGAATTCCCTTGAACGTCATGACTTCTTTGTGGCTGTTCGCAATGTGGGGCATTGACATGATTGGAGAAATCAAGCCCACCGCCTCTAGTAGACATCTTTTCATCCTTGTTGCCATTTATTATTTCACCAAATGGGTCTAAGTTGCCTCATTTTCCTCAGACACAAAGAATGTTGTAGCCAGGTTTATAAAGCATAAACTCATCTGTCGTTACAGTATTCCCAAAAGGATCATCACTGACAATGGAACCAACCTCAACAATGCTATGATTACGGAGCTCTGCACTCAATTCAAAATCAAGTATCACAATTATTCTCCGTACAGACCTAAAATGAATGGTGCAGTGGAAGCTGCGAATAAAAACATCAAGAAGATTGTGCAAAAAATGGTGGTGACCTACAAAGACTGGAATGAGATATTACTGTTTTCTCTTCATGGCTACCGTACTTCAGCTCAAATTTCAACTGGGGCAACTCCTTTTTCTTTGGTCTATAGCATGGAAGATCTCTTGCTTGTCGAAGTTCAAATTCCTTCCCTAAGGATTATGAAAGAGGCAGACTTAGGCGAAGACGAATGGATACAAAAAAGATTGGATCAGTTGAACTTGATCAATGAGAAAAGACTGGTTGCTGTTTGTCATGGACAAATGTATCAAAAGCATATGATTAAGGCTTTCAACAAAAAGATCAAGCCTCGAGTGTATCAGACTGGAGACTTGGTAATAAAGCGCATCATTCTTCCATAAGGTGATCCCAAGGGCAAAGGGACTCCCACATACGAAGGGCCATTTGTTGTCAAGAAAGTGTTCTCTACCGGTGCCATGATGCTAACAACTATTGACGGCGAAGATTTCCCGCATCATGTGAGTGCAGACATAGTTAAAAAATACTACACATAAAAATGACCCACTAGGTTGAGATACCTAGGAAAAAATAAGGGCATCTCGTCGAACCAAAGAGGTTCGGGCAAAAATTAGGGACATGTGCAAAAGAATGTACACCCGACAAGTCGAAAAACTGAAAGGGCGGTTTGGGCAAAAATGGGTATCCTGGTGGATTGGAAACCTGAAAGGGAGGTCCAGGAAAAAGTTAGGGATTAAATCGTATGACTATATGTTCCGTACATCCAGCTTTATTACCAAGTTCCAATTTCAATAGTCCAAGATCAATCCAATCAACTTCTTTCAACGACAAGGAATGATGTTCGAAGACGTAGGGGAAATAGCGGAATTGTAACACAATGAGATCACTTTCACATGGCTATTTTATTTTTGTTTTCACTTTATACTATTTTCATTCTTTCGACGATTTCCTCTTACTAGGATTTCTGTCTCCTTGTACAAAAATGCCTATTTTTGGGCAAAGCATCAATACAAATATATTTTGAAGTGAAAAACTTTTTGTTTTATTTTTATTTTGAGTGAAAAAGCATCCAATGACTAAAATTGAATGAACATATGCATATGAACATGATTAAACTATTAACAAATGAACAAGCATCTCCTTAAGTATTTAGGATAATCTCCATAGAGTTGCCTTAATGAAATTATCCCCACAGACTTGGATTCATACAATCCCCAACCAGAGTTTCAATCTCTTGGAAACCCTCTCCCAGCCGAGTTGGTCTCAAAAAATAAGCCTTGTAGAGTTCTTCCTAAAGAATCCACCTTTCCAGCATATCATCAAATATTCTCTTCAAAAGGGTATATTTCCCCAACAAACTTCAAATTCCCCAACTTGAGTTTTCTTCTCAGACTATTACAAATCAATGGACGAAACCCCTAATCCCTGGAAAAGTCATTACAATCCTCAAAGGAGTCGTTACTATTCCCAAGAGTTACTGTGAAACATGGAACCCGACCAGATAACAGTTGACTCCATTTCCTTTCTAGCAAGTTACTACGAAGCCTGGACCCGACCAGATACTAGTTTAACTTCACCTCTCTAAAGCAAATTACTACGAAGCCTGGACCCGTCCAGATACTAGTTTAACTTCATCCTTTCAAGCAAGGTTACTGTAAAGCCTGGAAGCCTACTAGATAACACTTTAACTTCCTCAAATCACTGCGAAAACTAGACCCGACCAGATAACAGTTTAAGTTGGTGAAATATGGACCCGACCAGATAACAATTAATCTCAATTTTAAGTTACTAAAGCCTGGACCCGACCAGATAACAGTTAACTTAAATTTTCTGTGAAGCCTGGAATCTGACTAGATAACAGTTTATTCAATTTTCTACGGAGCCTGGAATCCGACCAGATAACAGTTTATCTTCTGCGAAGCCTGGAATCAGACCAGATAACACTTAATTTCATCTTCCCCAGTAAGTTATTGTAAAGTCTATAATTCGACCAGATAATAGTTTAACTTTATTATCCCTAGTAAGTTGCTGCGAAGCTTGGATCCTACCAGATAATAGCTAACTTTCATTCTCCCAGTCAAGTATAAATCCCCAGTAGAGCAATGGACAACTACAACTTCTTGAATTCTAGTTCCCAAACATAAATCAACACTCTCCACAGATTTTTCTCAAGCAAAGTCAATGTTCCCCGGTGGAGTTCTCTTCAAACAACAATACAATAATCCCCAGCGGAAACATTCTAAACAAAGTTTAAAGATACACATACTCTTCAATAGCAATCCGAGATTCAACTTTCCAAATCTCCCCAGCATTTGTCAAGGATTTATTTTCTCAGACAAAGATACATTTCAACAATATTTCACATTCATACATCATATTACATACATGATAAATTCATACAACATAATATCATTTATCTTGAGAACATCATCAAGCCAAGCATACATCTTCATGCAACTAACCCTCTTCCTTGCAGGAAAAGTCAATTAACAAAAGTCCTCTTCTGGATAGATTCACCTCTTCCAGTTAATAATAGTCAATCAACAGTCCTATTCTGGATAGATTCACTTCTTCCAGTTAATGATAGGCGAATCAAAGACCTCTTCTGGTTAGAATTACTTCTTCCAGTTAAAGACAGACAAACAAAAGACCTCTTCTGGTTAGATTTATTTTTTCCAGTTATTAACATGCAAATACCACCAACATTTCTCAAATAGGTCAGAGATTAATTCCCGAAACAAGCCAGGGCAACTATCTCTATGACCAACAAAAAGCGGGTTCTGGATTAATACGTGAAACAAGATAGGACAACTATCTGTGAACAACTGATTGTAGATTAATACTTGGAACAAGACATGACAACTATCTATATGAGCAGATTTAAGATTAACTCCCGAAATAAGACGGGGAAACTATCTTTCTTTCTCTTTGGTCAGATAAAGATCAATTCCTGAAACAAGATAGGAAAATTATATACATGAGCAGATTGAATATTAACTCCCGAAACAAGACGAGGATACTATCTTACTTTCTCTTTGGTCAGATAAAGATTAATTCCCGAAACAGGACGAGGCGACTAACTTTATTACCAATGGTATGAACTCCCTAAATATGATGGGTTTACCAACAAACTGATTGTAGATCAATTCTTGAAATAGGACGGGCGACTATCTACATGAAAATTTCTTCCTTCAAGACTTTTGCTGGTTTAGTTTAAATCGACCGATGATTTATCCTAATTCTGTTCCGGTAGACACTTTCTTTGTTTCAGTTAAATCTCTCCTAAGATTTATACTGATTCATTATCCAGTTAAAGATTATTCAAAACCTCTGTTGGTTCAGTTTAAATCGACCAATGATTTATCTTGATTCTGTTCTGGTAGACATTTTCTCTGGTCCAGTCAAATCGACCCTAAGATTTTTCTGATTCTTATCCAGACAAAAACAAATATAGACATATGTTGTTTCGATATAAATCGATCAAAGATTTACCCTGATACTTCTTCCAATCTCTATCAATAATCCTTTGGATGGAATTTATAAGCCCATCTCCGACGATTCTCAATCACTTCTGGATGGCATCTATAAGCCCATCTCCGGCAATATTCCAAGTGGCATCTATAATCCCATTCTCGATACAATAAATCCAGGGTGTTACTTCTTGCACAAGCGAGTGCAAATTTATGGGCACTCTAGTGTTCAATCATCTTCCACCTTTGAGTCATGAATGGAAGACATACCAATCTAACTCTTTAGGTTTAAGAAGATTGAACAGGGGAAGATGTTGTACCCCAAAATTTGCCCTCCCATTTTCATTCGAGATATCCTTCTAGGGTTTCTCAAATACTCAAAATGGCTCAGAATTTGATCAGACAGATTCTCCTCTTAAGTATCAAGTCCATGACTAGGGTTTGGTATTTCTCAAAGAAAATTGAGTTTCCAAGGTTTCAAGTGGTCTTCATGGTTCTTCATGTATTCTCAAGGATGCTCGTGCCAAGTTTCAAGCTTTGCATTGCAAGTTTTCTCAGTCAATGGTTCCGATGACTGAAAATCAACTATGTTGACTCAAAAGTCGACCTTTCCAAGATCAAGTTCAAACGATTGTAACTTCTTCATTATTCGATATTTTTGAGTGGTTCTTTTGGCATATGATTCTCCTTGACATCATCTCCAATTTATCTTTAAAGTCAAGAACTGATTACGTGCGAAAGATCATCATAAATTTGAATGCTTTAGAGGTCACTTTCTAGATTTTGATCTAATGTCAAGTAACTATGCCTGACTTCCAAGAATTGTAATTTCCCAAATTTTCAAGATCTTGAGACAATTATTTTTTGCACATTGTCATAAGCGATGTCGTCAACAAGTTCTCTTCAATAATCGAACGAAAATTGTGTTTAGAAGACCTTGAAAGGCTATAATTCTCATGTTGAGATCGTTCATGGAACAAGATTTTCAGTTTGGAGATTCATGTTGAGTTCGAACAAGATGTTGCTTATAATACAAGTTGTCATGTTGAAAATTTATCCAGGATCTTGGTGAAAATGATTGAACAGTGGTTTTAGATTTCAATTCAAGTTAGCAAGGCACTACAAGTTTTGTCCCAATTTTCTACGATTCATTTGCAGGATTTATTTTGAATTCAAGGTGTCAAAGAGCGAGTTCACTAAAATTTGCTCAAATTCATTTAAACTTTGGAATGATGATAAAGTTATGCTTTGATTTATGGTTGCTCTAAGTCACATGAACCAGATCAAATTGTCAAACCTAATTCAAAGTTCATGGCTATTTATTTATTTTCAAGCCCATCATTACTCAAATGCAAGACTTTTTCTTAAGTCGCATTGCAACTCAAAATTATTCAAAGATTCGCCATGAATTCAAGTTAATTCATGAGAAAGTATTTAGGCATACGCTTGAATTTAAATCTCGTCCATAAATTTCATGATCCAATTCATTCAAAATTCAGAACCATTACACCATTCTTGATTTCATTACAAAAATTACACAAGTGTACATAATTATCAAAAATCAAGTACTAAAACCAAAGCCTTCTCCTTGTTCCTAATCTCAAAACTTAAAAACATATGTTAAACTTCAAACATTCTTCATCATTCTTCATGCTCATTTCCAAAAAAACTTTGCCAAAGCTTGTGTAAACAGCCCATAAACAGCCCTTAAACAACCCATAAAATAGCTTGCAAACAGACAGAAAAAACTATCAAAAAACAGTCCAAGTTTACTGCAAAACAAAAGCCATGTTGTTGTCCCTAAATCTGTTGCACATGCTGCCCAAAACCTGCATAGTAATGCCAAGAAAATCAGTCCAAAATCCTGCACCTTGCTGTCCAAATCTGTTCAATAAGTTGCACTAAATTAATAAAACAGAACCTGCATCCAAAAGCATAAAAAAACAGCAGCCACATTTGTTCAAAATTCACCCATCTTCCCCCCATTTTCTCACTACCTCACCACATATAGAAAAAAATCTCAAACAAAATACAGGGAACTAGTTATTTTCAAACACTAAAAATTCCACAGAAATAGCACAAGTTCTTGTTTATCTTTCATTGTAACTCTAGAAAAAACTTACTTACGTAAAACAAAACTATTGTCATACAAACTTCACCCAACCTACTGCTTACACGCTAGAGTTTCGATTCAAAGAAGAAGTAGAAAGAATAACAGTGAGTAAAGTAAGGAAGAAAATCAAAGCATATACCTCAACAAATTTCGGAAAGACCCTCTTCTTCGCAGGTAACTTTTCATGTAAATCTCTAAATTCATGTATTGTGCTTTTTTCTATAAAACCCAATGCAACCATTGCCATTTGCGCTTTCCTGATACTTTTCATTCTGAAACTTCAAAATTATTGGTTTGCTTGCCTAAACATTGCCTCTATATTTCTGTTAATGTAAGAAAATCAAAGAAAGTTAATCTTTATATCTGTTAATCGAAATACTGAAATGAAATGAATTTTCATCATGATTTGATTGAGAGATGAACGAATGCTTACTAGGAAAATAAGGAAATAAAAAAAAACAAATTCGGGCCACTTCAGTTGTTGTTGTTATTGTTAAACGTCATAACCACCGTCTGAATCTCTCCATTCTCCGTCGCCAAACCTTGTTTTCTCTCCATCCCAATGCCTAACCTTCTTTATCGATCACCTTCTACTTCCGCAACAGCACACATCACTGCCTTCTGCTCAGATGGCTGGAGCACACAATCCACTGTCTGAATTTTCTTCTCAAATGACAGCACCTCAATGATACCGAACACGGCCTTCTCAAGTTTTACGAACCACAAACCAGTAAATAACAACACAAATCAGACCTGAAACCAAAAAAAGAAGGCAAAATACCCTTTTTAGTCCCTTAACTTTACCTCTGGGTCCATTCTGGTCCCTTATCTCTAAAAAGTTCCAAAGTGGTCCTTTAATTGTTCAAAAAGGACCACATTAGTCCTTTCCGTCCAAAAGGCACAAATGAACGTTTGTTTTGTATGTGTGGCAGCTGATGTGGAATCCTATTTTCATCTTCTTCGTTCTCCTCTTGCAGGCTGCGTTGCATTTTCATCTTCTTCGTTCATCTTCTTCGCCCATTTCTTTCTCTTCTACCCCATACTCCCCCAAATTATAGGGTTCAACAAATTTCTTCCCCTTCTGATTCGGTAATTGTTTGAGGAAAATGAAGCAATCTTCATACGACTCGAAGGGCTGTGGTGATGGCAATTTGCGATGGAAACCCATATGTGGCTGTGGAGACACGGCTGTTCTTCGAAGGGCTTCAACTTACACGAATTTTAAGAAGCAATTATGGGGTTGTCGTCATTATAAGGTAAGAAAGAAATTAAATGGCTTATTCATATTATTTTTTCTGATCTATCCAAATTTGGACTGACACTGGGTTCATCTGAAACTGGATATGGATGCTTTCAATGGTTCTATGATGATGGTGTGGATGAGAAAGAGCAGTTTATAAAGAAGAAAAATAGTAGGTTGGAGAAGCTTCAAAATGACCTTGATGCAGCAAAAATGGAGATATTGTCTTTAAAGGAACAAAAGGATGGACTGAAATAAAAGATAAGGGGGCTACAAATTGAAATGAAGAAAATGATGAATTCTGAAGAAAAAACGGAAAAGAATGTTTTGTATGTTGTTAATTTTTGTCATTTGGGTGATGTTATAAATTACAGTATCGTTTGTAATATCATTTGAAAAGAAGATGATGTTGTTAATTGATGAAGTTGTATGTTCTGAAGAAGTGAAAAACACAAGAAGGGGGGTTGAATTGTAAAACTGAAAATCAATGCAATGAACACGATATTTTTATCCTGGTTCGTTTGATCTAAAACTACTCCAGTCCACCCGTCAAGGTGATATCGCCTCTCTCCAACGAGGTCTTAATCCACTATATTCAACTGAATATTACAATCTGCTTTAACAACTGCTAAAGCCTTCTTGATGCAAACCACAAACCGGTTTGTCAAAGAATCACTTTCTTTACAAAGAAGAGAAATCTAGGTGTGTGAATGTTTTCTACAAAACTGTTTATCACAACTGTGATATTACACAACTTAAGCTTTTTGAAACTAGATTGCTAAAAAATTGAGTAAGGAATTTTTGGAGCTTTTAGCAAACTGAGAATGAGAAGATGATGATTAGCTTTTAGGCGTGTAATTTGATGTAGAGCATTAGCCAATTCAATCTTCATTGTCTTGTTTATATAGCACTGAAATTGTTGAACGTTGGAGCAATAATCTTGATTCAATGCCAATAACAAACTTTCCTTATTAAGCAGATCTTGTCTGGAATGATGTCGTTGGTAATAATTCGCTTTGAATGCATACCGTTGCTACTTAAAGCGTGTTCTGGCTTGGGCTCATTCTGACTCTGCTTAAGTGCTGATGAACTGTTGTTGTCTTTATCAGAGTGTTGAGCGCAGTTCTGTTCATCAAGCTTCATCATAAGCGTGAGTTGTTCTTCTGATTCTGGTATTCTGATATAGCATCTTCTGATGCTGATATTGATAACCAATCTTCTGATGCTGATTAAGTGTACTCTTGCTGATACCTATCAGAGTTTCTGCAAAACAGAAGGCAATATTTTAGGTAGCAAATAGTTCTTACATGAATCACATAATTAATATATCTTTTCATTTTGTTATCATCAAAACTTAAACTTAGGGTAGTAGATTCAAACTTTGTTCTAACAATCTCCCCCTTTTTGATGATGACAAAAACTAGATATTTTTAATTGAAAATAACGTGAAAAAGTATCAGAGATAACTAAATGATAAGATGTATCAGAGTAAGAAGTTATCAAAGATAAGGGATAAAGAGATATGAGAGTTGGGATCGGAGATACTCCCCCTGAATTTATAACTTCCCTTTTTAATCCCAAGAGTTCTTCAGGATCAGATCTTTATTGACTTTCTTTGAACATCAGAATATCAGAGCTTTGACTATCAGAAGCTTTAGATCAGAATATCAGAGCAGAGCTTCAGATTAGAATATCAGAGCTTTATCAGAGCTTTGCTTTGGATCAGAGTATCAGAGCTTTGGTCTTCAGTGAATCAGAGAGCATTCTTGTACCTGTAGACTTAAGCAAAAAAAGAAAACATTCAAAAATATCAGAGTTAGAATGTTTGAGACTTTTTGTCTCAGTAATCCGTTATTGAAATATCATTCTTGTTCTCCCCCTTTTTGTCAGCAATCAAAAAGTGTAAGTGATGTGCTAAAACAATTAGAGCAGAAAAACTTGTCATATTAAAATAGTCAGAGCCAGACAAAACAGTACAGAAGATATGCAAAGAAAACATGAAAATAGCATGAATGAAAATCTAAGGTTGGGGAGGAAAGCGTGTGAACAGAGTCTCCAGCATTGCTTTAATCTGATCAGCAGTCTCAGTCTGATTGTACACCATGCTGACTATTGTATCTATCTTGCTATCCTGCACATCCATCCTTTCCTTCATCTTCTGATCATTTTCATCCATCCTTTGCTGTATACGAATATCATTCAGCTTCAGCTCTTCCAGAGTTTGCCTGTCCAAGGCAGCTTGAGAGACATCAGAAGCAGGGAGCTTCTGAGAGCTTTCTGCAACATCTTCAGCTTGACTGGCTTCATCTTGAATTGTCTGATTTTCTTCTGGCTGCACTTTTGAAGCTGGACGCTTCTCAGACCATGGCTCACTATCCAGAAGGAGCACGTCTTCTTTCAGCAACTGACTTCCAACTTCGTTCAGAAGCTTGCTGAAATTCTGCTGTGCTTGCTCATAATTGATGTCTTGCAATTTTAGAGCTTCAGCACGTACCCAAATTCTGAATCGTGTCCAGAGCTGGTCTGAGGCAGCTGGATCAATCATTCCAGGACAGACTTACTTCAGAGAAGCAATCCACTACTGCAAACCTGTTTCAAAATTCATAATGCCAGAGCCAACATCTGGCTGTTTTGGTTTTGGAATGGCTATTTTATTTTTCAGATCAGCAAGACGGTCAAGGATTGTTAAATCTATGAAGGTCCTGCTGGGGTCTTCTGTGGTTTGTTTGGGAGATGTTTGTTTGGGAGATGGAGTGGGAGAGTCAGAAATAATAATTGGACTGGGGGGAGTTTTGGGAGTGTTTGGAGGGGTGGTTTCTGGCGAGGATGGCAGCTGGGCCATTGTTACCGTTGTTCCACATGGCAGCTGTATTGCCAGAGGTTGTGGCTCAGAGGATTGAGGAGAATGAGGTTCAGGAGATGGAGGAGATGGAGTTTCATAATGATGAAACTCAGGTTGAGGAGGTGATGGTTGAGGTGATGGTGGATGAATTTCTGGTTGAGGAGATTTGGCAATATCTGGTTCAGTGTTTGGATTATTGGAGAGGTGATCAGAAGCACGTTGATCATTGTCAGACAGAACTTTGTCAAGTGCTGATGTTGTTGAAGTTGTTGGTTTGGGATATTTGGTGCGGGGTCTTCTGAGTGTTAGTGCCTCAGAAGGGTCATCTTCAGGTTCGGTTTCATCTATTGTTGGGATGGGGATTGGGATTTCATGAGAAGCTGGAGTTGGGATAGATGTTGGAATAGCAGAAGAATTTAAAACAGAAGCAGCAGATAAATTACCTCTTTTCTTGGGTGTCTGCTGGGATGATCCTTCTGAAGGGGCCTTCCTTTTCTTCGTCTTCTTCAGTGTAACTTCTGGTTGAGGTTGGTGCAGATCTTTGATATTCAGCTTGGGATCTATACCATCAGCCTTGCACGCGTCCAAGTATCTGAGAACCACCACTGGTTTAGACTTTATCTCAGAAAATAATGGAAAGTCACTCAGTGGGACTCTTCTGCTGGTGATGTCAGCAGTAGGAGTAACGCTGGGTTCCTTTCTGATATTCTTTATTAATTTCATTTTCTTCAGATTTCTTCGCGTTCAGAGGCTTGCCAACAGTTGGTTCAATAGTGCTTAACTCTTGAGCTTCTATCAGGTGCTCTATCAGCCTATTCTCAGTCAGAATATCTGATATTAACCTTCCAAAGGGTATCCAATCCCTCTTTGTCCTTTCTTCTTCCCTGGTTTCCTTCACGCTTGTTCTGAGGTGATTAAACAGAAGATGAGTCAAGTTGATCTTTACCTTCTGATTGATAAAATAGATCAGAAACTGCTGATTTATATTTATGTAATCAGGGGAACTTGTTGGCTTCCTATGATTAAAACACCCCAGAATGATCTTCGCCCAAACTCTGTGGTGATCCTTTAGATCTCTGATTTTGCTGCTGGGCACCCCATGGGTGAAAATTTGTTCTGCTATGACACCAATGTCAGAGCATCTTTCAGCCATATCAATACAGCGGACGCCACCGCCACTGTAACCAATCAATTTTGCTATGTGATCCTCAGTGATCACAATCTTCTTTCCCATTATGTAGGAGGTGACTTGATGCGTTGAAGCGGACGAATGAATCCAGAACTCCTTGACTAACATTGGGAATGTTGGTCCAACCAACCTGTCGAAATATCTCTCCCATTTTTGTGCCCTAACTTCTTCTGTCAAGTCAAAACCATTCTCTTTCAGACTGCCAAAATCAATAATCAGTTCAGACAACACTTCTAGATTCTTCACTGGTGTAAGGAGTGTTCTGAATGGAACTTGGTATTGTTCAGAGGAAGCTTTCTTCTGAGAACCTGCAGAAGCACTGCTGGAGGTTTCCATGTTCACAATTAGGGTTTTTCTGAGAAAACTGAGAAAATGGGTTTAAGTTTGAAAGAGATGAACACAGAGAAAATGCAGAAAATATTTGAGAGATTATGAGAAACTGTAAAAGATTAATGTGAGAAGTTAACGTGCTTAAATAGATTTCAGAATATTTTGAAAGAGTAAACGGTTTCAAGAAAGAGAAATAAAATCATGATTATGTTTTAAAAACATGATTACTTTCATTTAATGCTTGCTGATTTTGGGGGATTTGAGAAAGATACTTGAAACGGTTACCATACATGTGTCTCAATGCACCCAATCAGCGTTTTGCCTTCTCAGAAGCGTGCACGCGTTCTGCTTCAGAGATTTGCTGATGATTGGATGACACTTGTTTGATTTAGTGATCAGCACGTCTATCCTTGAGCTGAAACGCTCAAATCTTTAAGACTAGCATTTGATACAATTTGCATGTTCTATCTTTCTGAAAAGAGATTGATCAGAAGTTCACAGTAAAACAAATACATTCTGAAGATAAATATATAGAATTAAAGCATTTTCACTCTGGGCATATTTTCATGCTGAGATGTTTCAGAATGAAATTGAACCTATCTTCAGAAAGGGGTTTAGTGAAGATATCAGCCCATTGATGGTCTGTATCAATAAATTTTAAGTTCAAAATTCCTTTCTGAATATAGTCCCTAATGAAATGATGTTTTATTTCTATATTCTTAGCTCTAGAATGTAAAATGGGATTCTTACTTAAGCAAATAGCAGAAGTATTGTTAGAGTATAGGGATGTTACTCTCAAAAATCTGGAAGTCTTCAAGCTGACTTTTCATCCAGAGCATTTGTGTGCCGCATCCTGCTGCTGCTATGTACTCAGCTTCTGCTGTTGATAGCGCAATTGTGGATTGCCTTTTGCTGGACCAAGAGATCAGATTTTCTCCCAGAAACTGGCAGCTTCCAGAATTACTTTTACGCTCTACTCTGTCTCCAGCAAAGTCAGCATCGCAGTAGCCTACTAAACTGTAATCACTAGATTTTCTATAAAATAAACCCAGATTAGTAGTACCTTTCAGATACTTGAAAATTCGCTTAACAGCTGTTAAGTGAGATTCTCTAGGATCTTATTGGAATCTAGCACAAACACATACGCTGAATAATATATTAGGTCTTGAAGCTGTCAGATAAAGGAGAGAACCAATCATACCTCTGTAGACCTTCTGTTCTACCTTTTTGCTTACCTCTTCTCTTTCCATAATGCACGTGGGATGCATTGGAATCTTTGATGGCTTACATTCTGAGAGGTCAAATTTCTTCAGAAGATCTCTGATGTATTAGCTCTGATGAATGTAAGTTCCCTCTGGAGTTTGATTGATCTGAATTCCTAGAAAGAATTTCAGTTCCCCCATGAGGCTCATCTCAAATTCTGCCTGCATACACTTAGCAAATTTTCTTCCAAGAGAAGGATTAGTAGAACCAAAAATAATATCATCAACATAAATTTGACAGACTAAGATGTCATTCTTAACTGACTTACAGAATAAGGTAGTGTCCACCTTCCCTCTGGTGAATTCATTTTCTAACAAAAAGTTACTTAGTCTTTCATACCAAGCTCTGGGAGCTTGTTTCAGACCATATAGTGACTTCTTTAGTTTGAAAACATGTTCTGGATGTTTTGTATTTTCAAAACCAGGGGGTTGGTGCACATAAACCTCTTCTTCTATATAACCATTTAAGAATGCACTTTTGACATCCATCTGATATAGAGTGATGCCTCTATTAACAACAAATGAGATTAAAAGTTTGATAGATTCTAACCTGGCGACTGGAGCAAAGGTTTCTATATAGTCTATCCCCTCTTGCTGACTATAACCTTGTGCTACCAGTCGTGCTTTGTTTCTGATGACTTCACCTTGTTCATTTAGCTTGTTTCTGAACACCCATCTTGTTCCAATGACGTTGAATCCTTTTGGTCTGGGAACAAGATCCCATACGTCATTCCTTGTGAATTAATTCAGCTCTTCTTGCATTGCTAGAATCCAGTCGTTGTCCAGAAGTGCTTCATCAATAGAAGAAGGTTCAATCAGAGACACAAGTCCCATGAGGGTTTCTTCAGAGTTTCTGAAGCTTGCTCTTGTTCTGATTGGATCTTCCTTTCTTCCTAAGATAGTTTCTTCTGGGTGATCCAAGCTGCTTCTGGGTAATCTCTTCTGAAGTTGATCAGCAGCTGTTGTAGGATTGCTAGCAGTGCTCCTTTCAGACGTTGAAGGAGTGTCTGTGTTGAGAGCTTCTGATGACTTGTCTTCAGAACCTGTAAATTCAATTTCCATACCTGCAAAAACTTCATTCTGCTTTGACTTTTCAGAGTCAAGCTTATCATCAAAACGAACACTGATTGATTCTTCCACAATCTGTGTTTCTGTATTGTATACTCTGTACCCTCTTGAGCGTTCAGAGTATCCTAACATAATACACTTCTGTGCTTTAGAGTTAAACTTGTTCAAATAATTCTTTGTATTTAACATAAAACAGGTACATCCAAATGGATGAAAATATGAAATGTTGGGCTTTCTGTTCTTCCACAATTCATATGGAGTCTTTTCCAGAATAGGTCTTATTGAGATTCTATTCTGAATGTAGCACGCTGTGTTTATTGCCTCTGCCCAGAAGATCTTAGCAATGTTTGTCTCATTGATCATGGTTCTGGCCATTTCTTGCAATGTTCTGTTCTTTCATTCTACAACTCCATTTTGTTGGGGAGTTCTAGGACAAGAGAAATCATGCAGAATGCCTCTGTCATTAAAGAATGACTCAAAATCTTTGTTTTCAAACTCTCCACCATGATCACTCCTGACTTTAACGATTCTAAGATCCTTTTCATTCTGAACTTGGTTACAGAAGGTAACAAACACAGAGTGTGACTCGTCCTTGTGTCTTAAGAACTTTACCCATGTCCATCTGCAATAGTCATCTACGATTACTAACCCATACTTCTTGCCACTACCTGAAGCAGTTTTAACTGGTCCAAATAAGTCAATGTGCAGAAGTTCTAATGGCTTAGAGGTAGAAACAACATTTTTAGATTTAAAAGAAGGTTTTGCAAACTTGCCTTTCTGACATGCTTCACACAGAGCATCTGAGTTGAACTTCAAATTAGGAAGTCCTCTGACCAGATTGAGTTTGTTAATCTGAGATATTCTTCTCATACTAACATGCCCCAATCTTCTGTGCCAGATCCACTGCTCGTTGTTAACAGACAGAAGACACTTTACATTCTGACTTTTCAGTTCAGAAAGTTTGATTTTGTAAATGTTGTTTTTCCTCTTTCCATTAAACAGGATAGTCCCATCTTTCTGACTAACAGCTTTACATGATTTTTGATTAAAGATTATATCATAACCGTTATCACTTAATTGACTTATGGATAACAGATTATGCATTAATCCATCTACTAGCAGAACATTATTAATAGAGGGAAGATTTCCATTACCTACAGTTCCAGAGCCAATTATCTTTCCCCTCTGATTGCCTCTAAAGCCAACGTGGCCTCCAGGCTTAAGTTCCAGGCTTTGGAACATATGCCTTCTTCCCGTCATGTGTCGCGAGCAGCCAGAGTCCAGGTACCATGACTGGTGTTTCTGATTTGCTGCTAAAGATATCTGCAACATGTATTATTTTATCCTTAGGTACCCAGATTTTCTTGGGTCCTGATTTGTTAGATTTACCAAAACTCTGGTTGAATTTTGGTTTCACAAAGTATTTACTGCTAGTGTATTTAATATCATGTGTGTGACCATACACAAAATGTGAATTCAGAGGTGTGTGTTTAATGGTTAAATCCATGACATTCTTTGGTGTAGGAACCTTACCTTGGTATCCTATTCCTTTCTTGCCGTTTCTGCTAACTCCATAGATCATTGAAGCCATTTTGCTTATATCTATGCTTTTAGCAAGGAACTTCTGGAAATTGTGATCATACTCATTGATGATCTCATCAGCGTTGCTGGGAGTTTCAGAAATTGGTTCCTTCTGAGAGTTTTGTAAAGTGTTTTCTAATTTTGAAATTTTATTTCTCAGCTCAGAATTCTCCAATTTAAGACTCTCGGCCTTATTAGAGTCAGATTCAAGATTCCTTTTCAGGTTTCTGAATTTAACTCTAATCTACTGATACCTTTCCAGAATTTCATTAAGGCTTTCAGCAAGTTCAGCCTTGGTAAAGTTAACTGCAAAGTCAGGAAATACCTCTTCAGTATCTGATTCTGAGTCTGATTCAGAAGCTTCACTATCTTCTGAAATGTTGGCCATGAGAGCTATGTTTGCTCTCTCATCATCTGATTCTGAGTCAGCTTCAGACGAGTCAGAGTCATCCCATGTAGCCATGTGAATTTTCTTCTTTTCTCTTCCAAACTTCTTTTTGGGCTTTTCCCTCTGAAGCTTTGGGCAGTCACTCTTGTAGTGTCCTTGCTCATTGCACTCATAACATATGATGTCTTTGGTGTTTGGCTTTCTGCTTCCTGAGGAGCCTTCAGATCTTCTGTATCCAGAGGAAGAATTTGTCCTTCTGTATCTGGAAGAAGACTCGTTCTGATCAGATCTTCTGGGATTCCTGAAATTTCTTTGCCTCTGCTTCCACAGTTGATTCACTCTTCTGGAGAGGAGGGAGAGTTTGTCTTCTTCTGATGAGGATCCATCAGATGTTTCTTCAACTGCCTGCAAAACTTTAGATTCAGATTTTTTGTTAGATTTTAATGCTAAAGGCTTACCTTGCTTCTGGGGTTCATCAGCTTCTAGCTCTATCTCATGACTTCTGAGGGAGCTGATAAGTTCCTCCAGAGAAATTTTGTTGAGATCTTTTGCTAGCTTCAGAGCTGTAACCATTGGCCTCCAGTGCTTGGGTAAGCTTCTGATGATTTTCTTGATGTGATCAGCAGTAGAGTAACCTTTGTCCAGAACCTTGAGACCAGCTACCAGAATCTGGAATCTTGAGAACATTGTTTCAATGGATTCACTTTCTTCCATTTTGAATGCCTCATACTTCTGAATGAGCGCCAGAGCTTTAGTTTCTTTGACCTGAACGTTGCCCTCATGCGTCATTCTGAGTGAGTCAAACATGTTCTTTGTTGTGTCTCTGTTGGAGATCTTTTCATATTCAGCATACGAGATGGCGCTGAGAAGGATGGTTCTGGCCTTGTGGTGATTCTTGAAGTCACGCTTTTGTTGGTCAGACATTGTTTTCCTATCAATCTTCTGACCGCTTGCATTCATAGGTTGCGTGTATCCATCTATCACCATGTCCCACAGATCAGCATCATGTGCCATAAAGAAGCTTTCAATTCTGTCTTTCCAGTAATCAAAATTTTCTCCATCAAAGACTGGAGGTTTGCCGCTGAATCTGTCTTTGTCCTCATGGTTGTCATTGCTGGTGTGAGAATAAGTTCCTGCCATTGTGTTTTTCTGACGCTGGATCTTGTACTGACACGGTTAAGTGTTTTAGCTCAAAACCAGGCGCTCTGATGCCAATTGAAGAAGTGAAAAACACAAGAAGGGGGGGTTGAATTGTAAAACTGAAAATCAATGCAATGAACACGATATTTTTATCCTGGTTCGTTTGATCTCAAACTACTCCAGTCCACCCGTCAAGGTGATTTCGCCTCTCTCTAACGAGGTCTTAATCCACTATATTCAACTGAATATTACAATCTGCTTTAACAACTGCTAAATCCTTCTTGATGCAAACCACAAACCGGTTTGTCAAGGAATCACTTTCTTTACAAAGAAGAGAAATCTAGGTGTGTGAATGTTTTCTACAAAACTGTTTATCACAACTGTGATATTACACAACTTAAGCTTTTTGAAACTAGATTGCTAAAAAATTTAGTAAGGAATTTTTGGAGCTTTTAGCAAACTGAGAATGAGAAGATGATGATTAGCTTTTAGGCGTGTAATTTGATGTAGAGCATTAGCCAATTCAATCTTCATTTTCTTGTTTATATAGCACTGAAATTGTTGAACGTTGGAGCAATAATCTTGATTCAATGCCAATAACAAACTTTCCTTATTAAGCAGATCTTGTCTGGAATGATGTCGTTGGTAATAATTCGCTTTGAATGCACAGTACCATTGCTACTTAAAGCGTGTTCTGGCTTGGGCTCATTCTGACTCTGCTTAAGTGCTGATGAACTGTTGTTGTCTTTATCAGAGTGTTGAGCGCAGTTCTGTTCATCAAGCTTCAGCATAAGCGTGAGTTGTTCTTCTGATTCTGGTATTTTGATATAGCATCTTCTGATGTTGATATTGATAACCAATCTTCTGATGCTGATTAAGTGTACTCTTGTTGATACCTATCAGAGTTTCTGCAAAACAAAAGGCAATATTTTAGGTAGCAAATAGTTCTTACATGAATTACATAATTAATATATCTTTTCATTTTGTTATCATCAAAACTTAAACTTAGGGTAGTAGATTCAAACTTTGTTCTAACATGTTCTATTTGTAGCATGTTGTTATAAATTTTGGAATTGGTGTAAATTCCAATATGCAACTGTATGAAACTAGTGTAAATTCCAGTATGAAACTGGTTTAATTTTGGAACTGTATTTTTGATGAATTTTGTGAAGAATACATAATTTTGAATACATAATTTTGAATGAAGTCAACAACAATACATAAGGTGGTGGATACCACTAATATTCATAAATTTCATGTTCAAAAAACCTGATATTACAGGTCCAAAAACACTACTATTACAGATCCAAAAATCATACTTTACATGTCTAAGAAACCTGATATCACAGGTCCAAAATAGCTTAACTAAAGTTAACATAAACTAACAGAACCATTACATAAAAGACATTAATCTAAGGTTTCCATTTTTTTGCGGCTCTCTTAATAGGTGCTGTCCTTATTCTTGTTGGACCTACAATAGTTTTAGATGCATTCAACCTAGTTGTTGGACCTACAACAGTTTTAGATGCATTCAACCTAGTTGTTGGACCTACAACAGTTTTAGATGCATTCAACCTAGTTGTTGGACCAGGTGGGACAAAAGGTGCATCTGGCCTTCTAACTTGCAACTTTTTGGATTTGGGATTCACTTTCTTGGATGATTGAGAAGCATGTGGCTAGGATGTGTGAGCTGGCTGGGATGCTTAAGTTGGCCGGGATGCTTGAGCTGGCTGAGATGCTTGAGCTTGTTGGGATGCTTGAGCTTGTTGGTATGCTTGAGCTGGCTGAGATGCTTGAGCTGGCTCTGGCTGAGATGCTTGAGTTGGCTGGGATGCTTGTACCGGCTGAGATGCTCGTGATGGCTGAGATGCTTGACTTGTAGATGGTACCTTGCAAGTTAGCTTGTTATGTCCTGCTTTCTTACACCTGTTACACTTTATAATGAATCTTGTCCTTCTCATATTTTTATCAGAACCATCTATCTCACCTTGCTCTAAATTCCTCCTTTTTTTTTGCCTGCCATACATTTTCCTAAATTTGGGGGGCAGAATATCAAGATACTCTATTCTCATCCACAAGTTTGAGCCATTAACAGGATATATTACAGGTTTGTACACTTGCATATATCTTGATTTCCTATAGTAATCAGGAATGTAGTTGTTGAACCTCAAAACTTTCCCTCTCATTTCTCAAGTAATCTCTCACAAGATCTCTTTTGGTTCAAAACTGCACAAGGGTTGATCAGCTCAAGACACCTCCTCAAGCACTGATGATTGAAAATTAGGGTTTGAGTTTGCACAAGGACAATTGAACTTTTAATGCCCCATATGACTTTCATGGATCATTTTGAACTCTCAAGATTGTCATGTCAAGTTTTCAAGTCTTGGATCACATTTTTGCTCAGCCAATTGATCAGTTGACCTAAAATATCATGTATTGGGGAAAAAGTTAACTCTGGTCAATTTACAGTAAAACTTCATAATTTTTGGCCCATGTCAACATTATGAACTCATATATGTCATTTGATCAAGTTTGGATCACAATTCCTCAAGAAATTTGGTCAGATCATCAAAAGGGCAAAATGGTCAAAATTAGGGTTTTTACTGAGGAAGTGCAATTTCTGAATTTTGACCTAGCAAATGATTGATTGGTTTAAGTTATGATCTCAAGGATTAAAACACTTAATTTTGACCTAATGGCAAGGCTCAAAACATTCCTCAAGTTCAATTGGTTGACAATTGATTTTCAGTCAACTAATGAAAAGTCAATTTACACTGAAAAGTCAAACTTTGACTTTTTGGCCAAAATCAAGTATCAAAGATCAAAATTCATCAAAACATTTCAAAATATGAAACTTTTTCATCAAGAAATTAAAAAGCCAAGATTTCATTTTGAAAAGTCAAAACTTCCAAGACTTAGAATTTTTCTAAGTGTTGAAAATTTACATTTTTTTCATAACTTTGAGCAAAATTTTCACCATGATGCAAGATGATTCAAAGGAAACTTCCAACATGAAAGTTGTAAATATAAATGAGATCTAAAACATTGTAGAACACAACTTATTCTAGAAATTCATGGATTTGAAGTTATGATTTTAAGAATACATGTTCATGAAACTTGGAAACTTAGTGAAATTTTGCCCTAGTTTAGGCAGGATTTTGACCTAACTTCATGGCAATTTTTCACATAGTTCTAAGATGAATCTTCAAAAATGTCCAACATATAGGTTGTATAGGATGTTACAAGCTTTCCAAAATGTTCAAGAACTCATTAAGATCAAGTTTGAGCAAGGATAATCGAAGGAAAGAAGTTAGGGTTTTCAAACTTGAATTACAAGTCATTTCTTGATGAACACATGAACCAAATCCATGCTAGGCTGCATAATCTTTGCTTTGCAAGCCTCAAACTTGTTTGTCACTCCATAATTAATGTTTTTCACAACTGCTAGAAGCTTTAATCCAAGCATTCAATTCATTGCCCATGCTTAATACCATTTTAGGAAGAAAGGCAACATTGCCATTTTGGAAAAGTGGCTTTATGTACAAAGTCCACTCTTCTTGAGCCTATAACTTATTGTTCTGAACACACACAACATGTATGCTCAGAAGCAACATGTTTAAAGCTTGTAACCACTCTAGATAGCTTTGTACTTGTGCATTGGAACCATATTTCTCAAGCTTTCTTCAAAATCAAGCAAAAATCCATAACATGTGAACTTGTACTTCTGATCACTCCAAGCTCTCAAAACCTTTTCCTATACATTGAGACATTTTTATGCAACTTAGGACACGAGCATTAACACCCTAAAACTCTCCTAAACTCCCTCTAGCCAGAAATTGCCTCAAAACACCATTGTTGTGCAAGTTCTGACTTTACATATCAAACTTCCATTTTCCTCGTGCATTTCTTGGCCTTTCACTTCCAAAAGCTCCTACATATAAAATACAAATCATCCCCATCCTTATTCCAGAACTGTAACACCATTTACCATAACCTCCATAACCAAAAAACAGAGTTTGCAACTTGACTTCTCCAGGCCATTTCAGCAACTCTCAACTCAAGCTAAGCATTGCATTAGCTTCCTAGAACTCAAGGAAGCTAGCCTGATCATTGCAGCACCTTGAATCAAGCTCAAACTCATTTCACGATTTACATTTTTTTAGGTACATTTTCTAACTTTTCATCTCATTATTTAGGCATTGTTAGGCTTGCATTTGTGAAGATAAAATGTAGACATCATTGCCCTGAAGCTATACATGTCCATAGATTTAATTTATATTGCTTGAATAGTGAGAATTTTGAGTTTGAACTTTCTGAAATATTTAGGTCAGAATTTGGTACTTTCAAAAATTCCCATTCATCTTTGATTTATATATTTAGTTATTTATATGGTTGGATTCGTGAGAAAAAATGGAACAACTTTCATGTTTACATTTTCCATTTTGGTTGAGAGATGAAGAAGTTACAGGTTTTAAAAATCATGTTCAGTTTGTTGGCGCGAGGAAGAAGATGAAGTTGGCCTCCTGACTTGTTTTCAAATATATATTTATGGTTTTTATTAATGAACGGATGTATAGCCACCCCAGTGGTAAAGTGCGTGACTGTTAACCTTTGGAGCTTGGGTTTGAGCCCCAGTGGTACCCTTTTGCTCTTTTTCATATTTTTCTTCCATTTTTTTTGTTTCAGTAGGCGCATGGGCTTCCCCCCTTTAGGCTTTTTGTTTTTTGTTGACCTCTAACCCCTGTTTACATTTGCACCCCTAGCCCTTTATTTTCTTTATTATTTCATTTTTCTTTTTCTTTATTTTATTTTCATTTCATATTATTTTTATTATTATCATTATTATTATTATTATTATTATTATTATTATTATTAATAAACAAAATCCAAAATATTTTTATTTATTATTTACACTTATATATTTTATTTTCTTTATAAAACAAAAGAACAAAAATATTTTCTTAACAATTTAATTTCCCTTTTAATAAATAAATATTTAGATTTAGGTTTAATTATTATTTTTCTTTTTCCATTTAAAATTAATTTAGAACTTAGGTTTCTATCAATTAATTAATTTCCATATTATTCTCCTTAAATTAAAACCTTTTTAATAAAAAAAACCCTAAAAATACTTTTTTTAATTTAATTTCTTTCTTAATTAGTTTAAGTTTAATTTTGCTTAACTTTAACTAATCATTTTCTTTAATTAGGTCAAAAATCAAACCTTTCATTAAAAACAAAACAAAAATTATTTCCATTTACATTTATATTCTTGCATTATATTTTCAATTCTTGTACAATATTCAATATGGTTGTAATAGATAATTAGGTTTAATTTTCTTGCAAAATCCCCATTTGTAAATTTGTATACCCCCTCCCCTAATGATGTAATAGCTTAGTATTTTTACTTTCCACAATTTATTGCTTTATATAAATGCTAGTAAGTTAGGATTTGTATGGAAAGATAAAATCAACAAATAGCAAACCCTAATTCAAGACAGAGCAATGCATGTAAATCAAACACATTTGCACAATTGCACCCTTAAGGTAATTCCACTTTGTTGCCTTACAAAAATGGCCATGTTATGCATGTGGGATATCTTAGCAAAAGCAATCAAAAAATACAATATCATGGTCTCTCGATGACGTTATCAATGTTGCCTTTCAAAATGATCTTAGTCCCTCAAAGAGAAATGCTAAGATATCTCACAACATTGTTATCATGGCTATACGATGACCCACGCCCGTCCCTTTACATCCAAAGATAAGGCTTCTAACCAAATAAATGATAAGATAGCAATATCAAAGGAAATGAAGAAATGAACTAAGACTTTTGAGTAGGTAGATTATTCCTAGTTGCTTGCTCAATTTTAAATCAAAACATCCTTGCTTATTTTCAAAACAAACACTAACACTTTCAAAACACTTTCAAAACATTTTCCAAACATGAAACATTTTCAAAAGATCAACACTTTGTATACGTTCTTACGAACGAGAACTATTACAAAGTTTGCCTAAATGGTGGCGCCTTTTAAAAATACTTTCAAAAACCACACAAAGTACATTTTCAAACAAAAGCAAGTGATCTAGCAAGAAACTAAGAGCCCGTAGATAACTATAAATGAAAGGGTGTTAACACCTTCCCTTTTCATAATCTACCCCCTGAACTCAAGAAATAATCTCAAAGGTATTTCCTATTCTTCTCAGCCTTTCCTTTTGGATAAAAGAAAAGTCGGGGGCGACTCTCGCTAACCGTAACATTTGCGATAAAACACAAGACACCCAAGTCAGTTCTCCCATCGTATCACAGAACAGGCGACTCTGTTGGGGAGATTACTTAAAAGTGGGGTTACCTTAGGGCTAGATCACCTTTATTTTCTTTCATTGTTTGACTTGCTTGCTTTAGATTTTGGTCCCTTGTTTGGGCTTGTTTAAATCCTCTACCCGGATTTGGGATACTTTATAGGTAAGTAGTAATACGTTCTGGAAAATGTGCGGGGTATAACGACATGGTCTAAGCAATAGCTATGTTAGTGTGACATATTTGTGGGTACCGGTAGCCCTTGAGTAGTCAAGGAGAATACAGGGCCGATGTGTGATGTCATGAAGCACTAACTGACTTTTAGAACCTTTACTTGACCAACTTGGCCATTAGGACGTAGTGAGATAACTAGCTTTGATGCAGTCCGGAGTTTGTTGATACTCGATACTACACTCATTGAGGTTTGGCATTTTAAGATATTTCGGTCACCGTGAAAGAGGCTTGCGCTGAAACAATGCCTGAGAAGACAGACCAGTGATATTGAGATCCCTTAGAACCCGGTTACTATTTCTAGGACAGGCTTTAGCCAACTAAACTTCAAGAGGGTACTTACCTATGAGACTCCATGCAAGCCTAAACCTAAGGACTTGTTTGCCTTGTTTTTATATATTTACTTATACATGACATCATAAATATCATAACATCATACTCATTCTCACTAACCATTTCAAGGATTATTGGAATTTATCTTTGTTCTATTTTGTAGGACATTGCTTCTATCTGCAGAAATAATATTCAAGTCAATCTCGTAAGGATTCCTCCTCAACTCAAAGAGTTAGCATCAAGGGTCCCTGAGAATTCTTCATTCATCGAAAGACATGGTCACCTCCTAAACTTGGTTACCTACAACACTGATGAAGATATTATGAAGATGCTTTTCCAATTCTTTGATCCCCTACACCATTGCTTCACTTTTCCCGATTATAAACTTGTGCCTACTCTAGAAGAATTCTCACAACTCTTGAGGATTCCCATTCTCAATCAACTACCCTTCAACGGTACAGAAAGAGATCCAAAACTTGAGGAGATTGCCCAAGCACTACACTTGCAACAATCTGATATCACAACTAATTGGGAAACAAGGAGTGGTGTCCGAGGTTTCTTAGCCAAGTTCTTATTTGAGAAAGCTCGAGATTGTTGGAACTCCTTGGACTTACAAGATTTTGAATAAATTGTTGCCCTTCTCATCTATGGGATGGTTTTGTTTCCAAACCCTGACCAACTCATAGATGTAAACACTGTCAACATCTTCATGTCTCGCAATCCAATGCCTACTTTGTTGGGGGATATCCTACATCTTTTCACTCTCGCACTATGAGGGAGAGAGGGATCCTCATGTGTTGCACTCCTCTCTTGGAAAGATTGTCTATTTTGCATCTCCCTCGATCTGTGTTGAAGAACGAGCAAGGTTTGAGGGGGTCCCATAGGTTGATGATGCTCAGACATTCAGATGTTCATTGGTGTTTTTGATCCTTGGAGAATGTTACTATAGCCGACCATTATGGAGAATTCCCTAATGTACTCTTGCTTGGCATTAGAGAAGGTATCACTTACAACCCCTGCTTAGCCTTACGACAGTTTGGTTATGCCCGAAGGGATGGTCCACACAAGATGCTTATCCAAGGAGTGGTATTCAACTACAAGAGCGATGGTCAAAGCTACAATCAGAGGTTTATCTGAGCTTGGAGGATGGTAAGAAAAGTGGATAGTAAGACGCTAGGACACAAGAAGTCCATTCCCCTTGAGCCTTACCTTAGGTGGGTACGAGCTCGTGCTCAGAAACTTATGATGCCTTATCCCTCCATCTTACCAGTTATCATGGAACCTGTGGTTGAAGGAGATGTCCCGTACACCATCCTCCATCCCGACATGCCTACTTCTCTCGAAGACTTGCAAAAGGGTTGGATTCAGCTAAAGGAGGAACGAGATACCTTCGAAGCTCAATTCTACGCTAGTGAGAAGAGAGTCTTGGAGCTTACAAAGCAGCTACAATAAGAGCAAAGTGTGAACGTCTATCTCGCGCTGAAGAGGATGCGTTCAGTCTTTTTATCTTAGAGATTTATTTTGTAAGCCCAAGAGGCATGTTGTAATCTTCTCAAACTAATTAATGAAAATTGACGTTTTTTCACTCTTTTGTCTATACAAATTTAAATTTCAATAAATCCTTGAAATCATTTGCATATACATCTTCCATGCATCATAACATTTCAGGTTTTCACTCAACATGTTTCCTTGTATTTCTGCTCTTTATTTCAGCAAGATGGATCTAGAGAAAATTGTGAAGGATCTTCAGGCACAAAACTTTCAATTCTAATAGACTCTACTGGCCCAAGCCAAGGGGAAGCAAGATATTATGGCATTTCTGGCAGTTAAGAAGAAGCCCAAGAAGAGAGCCCTAGTCAACATGGGCAGAAGGTTCAAAGAGTCGGTTCGTCAGATCCCGGTAGTGGAAGACTCATCTAAAGAAGACGAGAATTAGATTGGTGAGGCTAAGAGTACCCAGGATAACTGTGTTATTGATCAAGCGTCTGATGATGATTATTTTGACGAGCAGTATCCACCCGCCGATGTCAAGTACAAGCAGTTAGAAAACAGATTGAAAGCCGTCAAGATCTAAGTCGTCCTCGATTTAGATTTTTATGATTTGGGTTTGATCTTTGGGGTTGTCATTCCCCACAAATTCAAAATACCAGTCTTTGCAAAGTACGATGGAGTTTCTTGTCCAAAACTCCACCTGAAATCTTATGTGCGCAAGATACAGCCGCACACTGCTGATAAGAAACTCTGGGTTCACTTTTCCCAAGAAATCTTGGCCAGGACGTAGTCATAATGGTTCTACCAGTTGGATGGTTCTCACATCAATACCTGGGAATACTTATCTACCTCTTTCTACCATCAGTACCAGTATAACGCCGACTTGGCGCCAACAAGGGTTCAGTTGCAAGATATGACAATGGGAAAGAATGAAGGATTTAAAGAATATGCACAAAAGTGGAGAGACCTCTCCAGTAGGGTTCAACCACCTTTGACTGATAGGGAGCACATTGACATGTTTATGGGCACTTTATCTGGTCCATTCTTTAATCTATTGGTTGGCTGCTCTTCTTCTGGTTTCATCGAGCTAATCTTGACTGGTGAAAGAGTTGAAAGCGGAATCAAAAGTGGAAAGATCTCCATGGCATCTGCCTCCACTTAAATTCCTGTCAAGAAACCTTTTGCTGCAAAGAAGGAAATCAATGATGTGTACGGGGAAAGGGCCCGTACCAAGAAGAATGATCATTCGTCTGTTAATGTTGTTCGAATCTCCAATCTAACTCCTACTCAAAGACCATCTGCAAATCATCAATGTTTTGAAACTCTGAGAAGAAAATTTGCGAGGATAGGAATGTCACTATCCCAAGCTTTGCAACACTTGCTAAAGGCTAATTTGGTGACATTACGCGATCCTCCTGCCAACCCAGATACCTCTTCATCAAAGTATAATTCGAACGATAAATGTGCTTACCACTCAAGTAGCCACGGGCATGAGACTGACTAATGTTGGGCCTTGAAGAATAAAATCCAGGATTTGATCGATAACAAGACTATTAAGTTCGATCGTCCTCCAACTCCGAACGTAATCACCACGCCTATGCCAAATCATGGCAAGGGTGTTAATGTTGTTGAAGATATAATTTGTGTTGCCTCTGTTGAAGACTTGACTACTTCGCTGAATATCATCAAAAAGAATCTGTTGAAAGTCGGGATTTTCCATGGTTATGTGAAAGGTTATGTTTGTTTTTCCAAACAACTCGATGGATGCGAAGGGCTAAAGAAAGGAATTTAACGCCTGATGGATAGCCACGAAATTCTATTTGAGAAGACCCCACTTGCCAAAAGTTTGAATAACAAATGTGAAGATCTCTCCATTATCACCATCTCAAACAAGCCTCTTAGGATCTCCTCCAAAGGTCCTATCAGGATTTCAAACGACCCAATTGTTGCTCCCTTAATAATTACCAATCCCGGACCAATTCCCTACTCTCCAAACAAGGCAGTACCATGGGATTAAACAAGACGCTTGGATCCAAGAAGACAAAGCTGATGATTTCGGTAACATAACTGGCTCAAGTAAAGTAACTCGAACTGGGAGAATCTTTTCACCCAATATCTCACCACCAGTTGTTACAAAGGCGCCCATCCGCATTACTGCCACTAAGCCAAGTACTGATACAAGAGGGAAGGAGAAGGTTGTTGATCCAGTCGTGATAGAAATACCCGCAAAGGACGTTGCTGATGGAGAACCCTCCGCTCGTGAGATGGACGAGATCTTGAAGATAATAAAAAGGAGTAACTTCAAGATTGTGCAACAGTTAGGGCAAACCCCTTCTAAGATTTCTATGTTGTTGTTGCTACTATGTTCTGATGCCCATGCTCGGAAATTAATAAAATTCTTGAAAAAAGCTCATGTCCCCCATGAGACCACAACGGACCAATTTGAAAATTGTGTGGCTAGATTGACGACTGATAATGGCTTGGGATTTTTAGATGTTGACCTAACACCACTTGGGAAGAACCACAATATAGCTCTACATGTTTCTGTCGAGTGCAAGGGGACCACCCTAGCACATGTTCTAGTCGACATTGGTTCTTCTCTAAACATGCTACCCGAGGGGGTGTTAGATCGCCTAGACTGTGAAGGTTTAGTCTTAAAGCCAAGTGATATCATTGTAAGGGCGTTCGATGGATCAAAGAGGACAGTTCATGGAGAAGTAGATCTTCCAATCAAGGTGGGCTCATAAATCTTCAACTCCACCTTCTACATCATGGATATCTGTCCTGCCTATTCTTGTTTGTTGGACCGCCCGTGGATCCATAAAGCTGGGGCAGTAACCTCGACTCTCCATCAAAAACTCAAATATCTGGTCAAGGGAAGAATTGTCACTATCTGTGGAGAGGAAGAGTTTATGGTAAGCCACCTTAACTCGTTCAAATACATAGAGATGGATGGAGAATTCATTGAGACCCCGTGTCAAGCCTTTGAAGTTTTACCACCAATGGTTGCTGCTACCACATGTTCCTCTGATGAGTTTAAAGCTGTTAAGATCGTGCCGAAGATGGTTTCAGTCAAAGATGCTTGTGCTGCAATTGAAGAAGGAAGTTGTGATACTTGGGGGCAACTCCTCAATATCCCATTCAAAGAGGACAAGTTTGGTTTGGGTTTCACCGTCAAGGCCCAGAAGGAAGTGAGGTGTGCTTGTAACACTCCATTTCTACCCGGAGGATAATAAGAAAATCAGAGTTCAACATAAATAGGATGCTACATTTTAAACTAAAAATCAATCTTCATTTAATTGCATACAAATAGATACATAACACTTAACTCAGATGAACCGATAATAATCTGATTTATTCTTCAAAATCAAACAACTTTTTATTGATAAGCAACAAAATATACATACTCAACTTCAATTCACTTAACATCTTTTATTCAACTAAAACAACCCCCAAGACAACAATTATTTCATGTAATCAACTTAAAAATTCAGCAACTAAAATAATAATCAACAACTATATATCAAGCATTCATCCCCCCGAGTGCTACATATTAGAGCGACAACACTGACTTGAACTAACAAGGTAATAACTATCCTTCTTCATTACCTGCACATTACCAATAGAGGGAAACATTCAAACAGAAGGGGTGAGATATCAAACTATATAATTAGTCATATGATAAATAATATATTAAATCAGATCATATAAAATCATCACTTCACAACTTACAAATAACTTTAATCACAATAAAACATCAACACGACATAACTACTAAATTCACAGCTTTTAGATAATACTTGTCACAACAAGTCAACAACATAAAGCAACAACGAATCTATCTTCACCATAACTCAAGATGCAATATCAAATGCGACTCAATCATAATGCACATGCATGTGGTACCATCGGAGCAGAACTCCCAATTTAAAAATTGTCAATTAATAGAGGCATCAACAAGACATAAGCCTTCTCCGCAGTTTGCCAATACAGGCCTTCACAAAATCCTCCAATACAGGTCATCATAGAGTATGCAAATGTATGTGACTCAATGAATGCACCATCACATACTAACAACAATCATCATTCATCACAAGGCATAAGCCCACATTACCATTATTACTAGTAAATAGAGGTAATTCATCATCATCAAAAATCTCTGCAACTTCACATTATCAACAAGAATTCACAAAGAAAATCACAACAACACAACATGTCAACATTTACCATAGGCCTATAACATAATATTGCCCATAAATAGAGGCAATTCAACCAAATTCATCATCACCTGCAATTTCATATTTTTCAGCAAGGTATACAACACAATCCCATAAACCGGAACCATTCAACTAAATTCCACTTCACCTGTAAATCAACTTTATTCTACATAATTCTAACAAAACAAACCAACTAAAAATACTCATATGTATATACGACTCACTCCTACAATTTCAACTAATTTCGGTTAACTACTTTTACCGCCTAAATCTACAAACTCGGCTAATCGATATTGTTTTATATACTGTTATTACTACTATTTATTTATACGGATACTAATCAATTTATTTGACTAGATAATGCTACCTCTGTTATTTAGCTCACTGCTATTATTGGTCTCTGCCAAAACTACTTGTTTTCTATCTACAACTTCTATTAATACAACTTCCTGCCAGTGACAAATATTAGTTATAAACCAAAATCAATTTTCAACTTATTCCTCCTGTTTTTGAAATTCTCCGTTATACTTTCTGTATTATAATTTTCTAACAATTTCTACATCTACTGATACTTCCTAACAATGCTCAGTTAAATTAGTCCATACACTATTATTTCTGCTACTGATACATATACATCCTGTTATTCATTTGACTAAAGCATTACAATTTATTCCTGCAACTTCTTTAATCTAATCTGATACTAAATTATTTTACTAATTTATTAACTTATTAATAATATAAGATATAACATAGTCTTTTCACCATGCCTATATGTTCTTTTGAGTCTCCTCTCAGGACAACAACTCAATAATAGTCATAACAACATCATAACAGAAATACGATTTAAATAAATTGCAGAACAACTTCATCAACACATTAGGAACATTCACTGACAACTAAAATTGCAGGACTGATAATCTTCACAGAATCATAATATAACCGAATCGACAACAATTCATGGTACAAATTTATACAACCCAGCCCCATATACGGTTTATCATATACCCGGTTATAGAGATTGAACCCCATCCTTACCTGGTTTGGATTGAATGTAACTCTAAGGGTCTCCGATTGAATCTCCTCTTGGCCACTTGGTGTAACTTCCATGTATCCCTCTTCTCCTCCTCAAAACCCTTATTTTTCTCTTCTCTGCAGCTTCTCTTGTACCAAAACCTTCCAAGATTTTTTCTCTCTAGATCAGAATTAAAGCTGAAAGTTTTCTCAAATATGCAGCTATAGTGCGATGAGGATATCTCCCAATTCATACCTTATTTTAAAGATCCCAACGGTCAAAGGTTATATGTAGGTGTTGCGAACCTACCCTCATAATTTGAGCATGATCCGGTTAACAAATCGGGGATCGCCAATTTAGTGAGACTGCTGCAATAAAAACGGGAATGAGTTTCTCCCATCTATTCTCTCCCTTTTTCTCAATTAACCTAATTCCTTTTATATCCACTTAACCTTGTAATTCAAGTAATGGGCCAATATCCACACTCTCATATTTACTACATGACATCACTTAAATAAGCCCAACAATTAATCTTATAATGCTCCAATATATATAATATTATTAAACCACCATTTAATCAAATAATATCATAGAGCAACTTAACAATAATTCACAACATTGCTCAACTCCAACTAATAATTTTAATTAAATAATTAATTAAATTATCGAGGCGTTACAGTGCTCGTGCAGGAAAGCCACCTCTCCGCATTGGAAGTCATGAGGTCAACACTGTAGGTGATTCTGATGAAGAAGCTGCATTTGAAGATTGGGTGTATCCAACTACAACGGAGCTCCAGAATTGGCATGCAAAGGACTTCGTGCCTATCTCCTTCATTGAGGAGTAATCTACTTGTTTATTTCTTTTTATTGAATTCAAGAACAATTTGTCTGTAATATTTAAACAGTGACTTTTAAGCCATGTGCCTGGCCCGGGGCACTTTGGTCCATATGTCAAGGGTCTTAGTTATGTTCATCTAATCATATGATCATTCAATACAAATCATTAGACTCTTTTGCATTCAAATCTTTGTGTTCATTGTCTTTATTTACTTCAAATACATTTTTCAAAATAGCCATGTATCTTACATGCACACACAAACAATCTTGCAGGTCCTTATCCACTCTGGATCTTATTTCCAATGGCTCTACTATTGCCGACTATGACTTCGAATGTCTAATTAACCAAGCCGAAGACGAAGGCGGGGAAGATTGTGATATACCGGGAGAACTAGCCAGACTTTTACTACAAGAGGAAAAAGTTATTCAGCCGCATGAAGAGTCAGTTGAAGTCATCAATCTGGGTACTGAGACAGACAAGAGAGAGGTTAAATCGGGCTAACATAGAAGACGGTGTCAAGAGAAGGTTGGTTCAAATGTTGCATGACTATGTGGAAGTATTTGCTTGGTCTTATGAAGATATGCCATGGTTGGATACCGACATCGTAGTTCATCGTCTGCCGACAAAAAAAGATTGTCCTCCTGCCAAACAAAAGGTTCGTCGCATGAGGCCTGATATGTCTGAAAAGATAAAAGATGAAGTGATGAAACAGTTTGATACAGGGTTACTAGCTGTGACATCTTATCCCTAATGGGTTGAAAATGTGGTGCCAGTGCTAAAGAAAAACGGAAAAGTTCGTGTGTGTGTGTAGACTATAGGGATCTGAATAGGACAAGCCCCAAGGATGACTTCCCTCTACCATACATTGACGTCTTGGTCGATAATACTACTCAGCATAAAGTCTTATCTTTCATGGATGGTTTCTCCGACTACAATCAGATAAGGATGGCTCCCGAAGACATATAGAAGACTACTTTCGTTACACAATGGGGCACCTTTTGCTACAGCATCATGCCGTTCGGATTGAAGAATGCATGGGAAACATATCAAAGGGCTATGATAGCTTTGTTTCATGACATGATTCATCATGAAATAGAGGTATATGTGGATGATATGATTGCCAGATCTCAAACTGAAGAGGAACACCTCGATCACCTGTACAAACTATTCGAGAGGCTGAAAAAGTACAAGTTAAGGTTGAACCCTAACAAATGCACATTTGGAGTACGACCTGGAAAGCTTTTAGGTTTTATTGTTGATAATAAAGGCATTGAAGTTGATCCTGCCAAGGTAAAGGCCATCCAAGAAATGCCAGTCCCCCACTCTGAAAAGGAGGTTATAGGATTCTTGGGTCGTCTCAATTATATCTCCCGTTTCATATCTCACTTGATTGCTACTTGTGAGCCGATCTTCAAACTCTTGAAGAAATATCAGGTAGTTAGATGGAAGGATGAATGCCAAGCTGCCTTCGACAAAATCAAAGAATATATTTAAGGACCTCTTATTCTCATGCCTCCAGTTGAAGGAAGACCCTTGATCATGTACTTGACAGTACTAGAGAACTCTATGGGGTGTGTTTTGGGCCAACATGACGAGTCTGGCCGAAAAGAGCATGCTATTTACTACCTGAGCAAAAATTTTACCGAATGTGAAACCAGATATTCACTGCTCGAGAAAACTTTATACGCTCTGGCATGGGCTGCTCGCCGACTAAGACAATATATGTTGACTCATACCACTCTGTTGATTTCTAAGATGGACCCAATCAAGTACATCTTCGAGAAACCTGCTCTTTCCGGATGGATAGCAAGATGGCAAATGATCTTGACTGAGTACAACATTCAATACACAACACAAAAGGCCATCAAAGGAAGTGTACTAGCAGATCATTTGGCCCATCAAGCTATTAATGACTATCAGTCCATGAACATCGACTTCCCTAATGAGAACATCATGCTGGTAACCGACTACGTGAAACCTGGACCATATGATGTACCTGAACAAGGATCCCGATGGACTATGGTCTTCGATGGGGCTTCCAACGCCTTGGGTCACGGAATTGGTGCTGTGATCATTTCCCCTGAAGGTTTCCACACTCCTTTCAATGCCAGACTATGCTTTGATTGCACGAACAATATGGCTGAATACGAAGCGTGCATTTTAGGTCTGAAGGCTTCCATTAATTTGAGGATCAAGCATTTGAATGTGTTTGGTGATTCTGCTCTAGTGATTAGTCAAATAAAAGGAGATTGGGACACTAAGCACCCTAATCTCATCCCTTACAAGGAACTTGTGCTATCCCTTATTCCCTACTTAGAAGAGATCACCTTTGAGCACTTCCCTAGGGAAGAAAATCAGTTGGCTGACGCCTTGGCAACCATGTCTTCAATGTTCAAGGTCAGATGGGACAACGAAGCCCCTATGATTACCATCGAAAGATTCGACAAACCCGCACATTGTTATGAGCATGACACTGACACAGAAAAGCCATGGTACCAAGAGGTGATAAGATACCTTGAAGCACAAGAGTATCCCTAGGGGGCATCCATCAATGACAGAAAGTTCTTACAAAGATTTTCAACTAAATTCTTCCTAAGTAACGGTATTTTGTACAAGCACAACCATGATTCTACTCTACTTCGATGTATGGACAAGAAGGAGGCAGAAGAAATTATGGTAGACTTGCACGATGGTCTCTTTGGGACTCACTTAAGTGGACATACGATGGCCAAGAAAATCCTAAGAGCTGGCTACTATTGGTCAACAATGGAGACTGATTGCCATCAACACTCTAGAACTTGTCATAAATGCCAAATCTATGCTGACAAGGTCCATGTGCCTCATATCCATCTAAATATCATGACCGCTTCGTGTCCATTTGCAATGTGGGGCATTGACATGATTGGAGAGATCAAGCCAACTGCTTCCAACTGATATCGCTTCATTCTGGTCGCTATTGATTATTTCACCAAATGGGTCAAAGCCGCCTCGTTTGCTTCAGTCACCAAGAATGTGGTAGCCAGATTCATCAAACATAACCTTATTTGCCCCTATGGTATCCCCGAAAGGATCATCACCGACAATGGGACTAACCTCAACAATGCTATGATTACTGAGCTTTGCACTCAGTTCAAAATCAAGCATCACAATTCTTCTCCATATAGACCTAAAATGAATGGCGCAGTCGAAGCGGCCAACAAAAACATTAAGAAGATTGTGTAGAAGATGGTAGTAACCTATAAGGATTGGCATGATATGTTACCTTTTGCTCTACATGGCTATCGTACTTCAGTTAGGACATCAACTGGGGCAACTCCCTTTTCTTTGGTCTATGGCATGGAAGTTGTTTTACCAGTAGAAGTTCAGATTCCCTCACTAAGGATTATGAATAAGGCAGGCCTAGGCGAAGACGAGTGGATTCAAACAAGAATGGATCAGTTGAACTTGATCGATGAAAAGCGATTGGTTACTGTTTGTCATGGTCAGACGTGCCAAAAACGTATGATCAAGGTGTGATACGGTGGGAGAACTGACTTGGGTATTTTGCGTTTGATTGCAAAATGTTGTGGTTAGCAAGAGTCGTCACCGACTTTTCTTTTATCCAAAAGGAAAGGTAAAAAAGCACATGAAATACCTTTGAGATTGTTTCTTGAGTTCGAGGGGTAGATTATGAAAAGGGAAGGTATTAGCACCCTTTTCATCCATGGCTTTCCATGGGCTCTTAGTTACTTGCTAGATCACTTGCTTTTTTTTGAAAATGTGCTTTGTGTGGTTTTTGAAAGTATTTTGAAAACGGTGCCTTTGTTTAGGAAAACTTTGTAACGATTCTCATTCGCAAGAATGTATACAAAGTGTTTGATCTTTTGAAAATGTTTTCAAGTTTTGAAAGATGTTTTTGAAATTATTTTTAAAAGGGTGCCTTTTTTTAGGCAAACTTTGTAATGATTCTCGTTCGCAAGAATGTATACAAAGTGTTTGATCTTTGAAAATATTTTCAAGTTTTAAAAGATGCTTTTGAAAGTGTTGGTGTTTGTTTTGAAAATAGCAAGGATGTTTTTGTTTTGAAATTGAGCAAGTAACTAGGAACATTCTACCTACTCAAAAGTCTTCCATGTTTATTTCCTCTTTCCTTTGACATTTTTATCTTACCATTGATTTGGTAAGTAACCCTATCTTTGGATATAAAAGGGACGGGCGTGAGTCATCGTATAGCCATGATTAGCAATGTTGTAAGTTATCTTAGTATTTTTTAGAGACTAAGATCATTTTGAAAGGCAACATGGATAGCGTCATCGAGGGACTATGATCTTTTATTTTTTGCTTGTTTTTGCTAAGATACCTCACATGCATAATATGGCCATTTTTGTAAGGCAACCAAGTGGATTGACCTTAGGGGTGTTTGTGTGCAAGTGTATTGATTTACATGCTTGATTTGTCTTTGATTAGGGATTGTTACTTGTTAGTTTTAATCTTTCCATACAAAACCCTAATTACTAGCATTTGAATATAAAGCATTTAAATTGAGAAAAAATAAAAATACTAAGCTATTACATCATTTAGGGGAGAGGGTGTACAAATTACAAATGGGGAATTGCAAGAAAATAAATCTAAATAATCATTACAACCATATTGAATTTGAATAGATGTACAAATTTGAATAATTAAACATACAAGAATGTAAATGTAAAAAAATAAATGTGATTTTTGTTTGGTTTTCAATGAAAACGTTTTTTTTACTTAAAAATAAAATAATTAACTAAAAAGAAGATTAAGATCAAGTTAATAAAAGAAATCAATTTATTAAAGAAAACAAGTTTTTTAGGGTTTTTTGTGAGTTTAATTAAACTAGTAAATAAAATTAATTAAATAAAAGTCCTAAGTTCTAAATTGATTTTAATTTACAAGAAATAAATATAATAATAATTAAAACTAATTATCTAAATATTTTTTTTAAAAAAAGAAATTAATTTATTAAAGAAAAATGTTTTTTATTCTTTTGTTTTATGAAGAAAAATGAACTAAATAAATATAAATAATAAAATATAAATATTTTTTGGATTTTTATTGGTAACAATAAAAAATATTAATAGTAATAATAATAATAATAATAATAATAATAATGATAATAATAATGATAACAATAAAAAGTAATAATAATAATAATAATAAAGAAAAGTTAAAAAAATATATTAAAGTCAAGGGTTAGAAAGTAAAACAGGGAGTATGAAAGAAGCAAAAAAAGTTAGGCCCAAGGGGTTGAGGCCCAAGCGCCTGATTCACCCAAAAAAATGAAGAAAAATATGAAAAAAGCAAAAGCTCACGCTGGGGCTCGAACCCAGGACCTTCCTAATACGCGCGCGCTTGTTGTACCACTGGGGTGGCCTGTTTCATTCGTTTATTATATAATAATCAATAAACTTAAAACAAAACAAGTCTATGTTATAACTTCATCTTCAACCTCCATCTTGAATATCTGCAACTTGCTCATTTCTCATCCATTTGCAAAAATATAAACATCAAACTTGTTCCAAATTTCACAACGGTTCCAGAAATATAAATTACTAAAACTATAAATCAAAGATTAGCATGAATTTTGAATGGTACCAAATTCTGACCTAACTTTTCCAGGATGTTCAGATTCAAAATTCTAACTACTCAAGCAATATAAATGAAATCTAAAGACATGGTTAGTTTCAAGATAATGATATCTACATTTTATCTTCACAAATGAATCAACAATGATGCTTGTAGAGATAGTTCAAAGTTAAGGAAACTTACCTTAAAACTGGAAATCATATTCTGATTTTGAGCACTCCTCAAGGTGTTGTGATGATCAGAATAGCTTCAGTGACCCTCCATGATGCTAATGCAATGTTTAGTTTGTACTGGAGATAGCTGAATCATGCTGGAGAAGTCCAAGTGCAAAGCTCTGTTTTTGAAAGTGGAAATGGTGTTAATGGTGTTACAGTCTTGTAATAGGGTGTGGGATGAGTTCTAAATGATGTTTAGAAGCTTTAGGAACCAAAAGGCTTGAAAACGCACGAGGGAGATGTGGGTTTCAAGTTTTTGGTCAGGTTATGCAAGAATGGAAGTATGTGTTACAACTATGAGTTCTTGAAAGTTTTAGGCTTGTGTATGTGTGTGTTTTCGTGCATATGACTTGTGTTTATGTATGGAAAAGGTTGGAGGGTTTTGCACAAAAGATTTCTGAGTTATAGGGTTATGGCTCAATTGCTTGATTTTGAAGAAAAGTGAAAATTTTGGTTTCAAGGCAGCAACTACAAGCATGTAGAGTGGTTACCAACTTTAAACATACTTATCTGACTTTGTAGAGGAAGCTTGTGCAAAAGGAACAAGTTCAAAGCTCAATGCAAGTTGACTTTGCATAAAGCTTACTTTATGTAAATGCCAATGGTGCCTTTGTGCCATTAATGGAAAATTAACTTGGATAAAGCTTGAATCAAGTGGATAATAGATCAAAAGCAAGTGTAATCTTTTGATTATGGATAGATCTTGAGGTTTAGCGGCCTGCAAAGCAAGATTGTGCAACATAGGTTTGAGATTTGAATTTTGTTCATCACAAAATTTGCCTTGTAAAACAACTTGAAACCTCAACTTCTGACCTTCGATTCTTCTTGATCACAAATGATCCCAAGGAGTTCTTGGACATTTTGGAAATCTTGTAGTATTCTCTACAACCCCTATTTGAATTACTTTTGCAAAATCCAAATGGAACTATGTGAAACTTGGGTCAGAAGTTAGGTCAAAATCTTGACCAAAAATGCTCAAAATTTCACTGTGTTTAGTTTCATGACCATGACTTCATGGATTAATAACTTGAGATACAAACATTTTTAGGAGAAGTTGTGTAAATAAATGTTGTAGATATCATGGAGACACTTAAGGACACACTTAAGGACTCGATTCCCAAATCCATGGCAGCTTTGAGACCAAAAATGCATGCTTCGTATTCTGTCATATTATTTGTACAATTGAAGCAAAGTATTACGGTAAAGGGAGTATGATATCCTTCATGGGATATGATTACAACACCTATGCCATTGTCGAGTGCGCTGGAGGCTCCGTCAAAAACCAGGGTCCATTGGGATCCTTGTTCAGGTCCGTCATATGGTCTGAGTTCTTCACAGTTGTTTAGCATCATGATGTCTTCATCTTGGAATTCGAATTTCATGGGCTGGTAGTCATCCACAGCTTGATGAGCAAGGTGATCGGCTAGTATACTGCCCTTTATTGCTTTTTGGGTAGTGTACTGAATGTCGTATTCAGTCAAGATCATATGCCATCTTGCTATTCTACCAGAGAGGGCAGGCTTATCGAATATGTATTTTATTGGATCCATCTTGGATATCAATGAGGTAGTATGGGTCATCATATACTGTCTTAGCCGGCGAGCATCCCATTCCAGAGTGCATCAAGTTTTCTCGAGTAGTGAATATCTTGTTTCACAATTGGTAAACTTTTTGCTCAGGTAGTAAATAGCATGCTCTTTTCGGCCAGACTCGTCATGCTGCCCCAGCACACACCCCATTGAATTTTCCAAGACAGTTAGATACATGATCAAGGGTCTTCCCTCGACTGGAGGCATCAAAATAGGAAGCTCTTGTAGGTACTCTTTGATCTTGTCGAAGGCAGTTTGGCATTCATAATTCCATTTGACTACTTTATCTTTCTTCAATAATTTGAAGATTGGTTCACAAGTAGCAGTCGGGTGAGAAATGAATCTGGCAATGTAGTTTATCCGTCCTAAGAATCCTCTAACTTCCTTCTTGGTGCGAGGAGCAGGAATTTCTTGTATTGCTTTCACCTTGGCAGAGTCCACTTCGATACCTTTACCGCTGACGATGAAGCCTAGGAGTTTACCGGACCTCACCCCAAATGTGCATTTATTTGGATTCAACCTTAGCTTGTATTTCTTTAGTCTCTCAAACAGTTTCTGCAAATGGTCAAGATGTTCCTCTTCAGTTTGAGATCTGGCTATCATGTCGTCCACATAGACCTCTATTTCGTGATGTATCATGTAGTGAAATAGAGCTACCATGGCACACTAATAGGTTTCCCCAGCGTTCTTCAACCCGAATGGCATAACCTTGTAACAGAATGTGCCCCATTGTGTGACGAAGGTCGTTTTCTCCATGTCCTCAGGTTCCATTTTGATCTGGTTGTAGCCTGAGAAACCATCCATAAATGAGAACACTTTATGATGTGCGGTATTGTCAACCAGAATATCGATGTGGGGAAGTGGGAAATCATCCTTAGGGATTTCCTATTCAAATCTCTATAGTCCACACACATACGTACTTTGCTGTCCTTTTTAGGCACTAGAACAACATTGGCGACCCATTGTGGATAGGAGGTGACGGCTAAGAATTCGACGTTGAATTGTTTCATGACTTCAGCCTTGATCTTTTCTGACATATCTGGCCGCATGCGATGGACTTTCTGTTTTACCAGAGGGCAATCTTCTTTTTTCAGTAGATGATGGACCACGATATCAGCATCAAGTCCTAGCATGTCTTTGTACGACCAGGCAAAAACCTCAACATAATCATGTAGCAACTGAGTTAGACGCTTCTTGACACTGGGTTCCAGATTGGCACCCATCTTGACTTCTTTCTTGTCCTCTTTGGTACCTAGGTTAACTGTGTCCACTGGTTCTTCGTGGGGTTGTATGGTCCTTTCTTCCTATTGTAGTAACCTGGCTAGTTCCCCTGGCACTTCACAATCTTCCTAACCTTCGTCTTCGGCTTGGTAGATTAGATTTTCAGTTACAAAAGGCCATAGCAGAATTATTACCCATGGGATCCCGAAAGGATGTAGATCTGCATTTTAAATGTGAGCGTGGGTAAGAGTATAACTATCTTAGAAAGAAATAAGAATGTAGAAAAAGAAAGACAAAGAACAAAAATTTTGTATGCAAAAATGTCCATGATTCATTGATGACATATGAAAATGAAGTAACAACCCTTACAAATGGACCGTTGTGCCTCGGGTAAGACACAAGGTTTTAAAAGTATGAATTGTTTAATTATTACAGGTCCGACAAAAATTAAAGACAATTACTGTTGGATAAAAGTAATTGGGACAAAATCTTTAGCTTCCCAGTTGCTGAGTCCTCCATTGATGGTTGGGAAAATCCAATCTTCTAGGCCACAACCGTCATCATCATCATCATCCTCCACTGCGTTGACTCTGTGGTTTCTGATCTTCAAAGGTGGTCCCCTAGCACGAGCACGGCGAACAGCTTTCTGGGCTTCTTCTTTGATCACTGCCTTGGCATCTTTCAGAGAAGACATCTTTAGTGGAGGTCTTGTAATCTTCTGGACTTGGGAAACAGTCTTGGTTACTACCGCGGTTTGTGGGACTTCCTCGAAGTGCATATATTCCTCTTCTTCATGGACAGTAATGATTTTCCTCTCAGTTAGGTATTTCAGCATCTGATGTAATGTAGAGGTGACGGCACCAGTGTTGTGAATCCATGGTCGCCCCAATAAACAATAATAGGAAGGGCGAATGTCCATCACGTAAAAAGTTAAATCAAAGGTTTGGGTTTCAACTTTTGTGGGGATGTCCACCTCCCCATGCACCATTCTCTTTTAACCGTCGAAGGCCCTTACCACTATGTCGCTGGATTTTAAGGTCAAACCTTCACAGTCGAGTCTATCAAGAGCCTTCTTAGGCAGCACATACAAAGATGAACCGGTATCAACCAAGACATGGGCCAAAGTTGTGCCCTTGCATTCGACAGAGATATGCAACACCTCGTTATGCTTCCTCCCCCTAGGTGTCAAGTCAGCATCAGAAAAGCCTAAACCATTGTCAGCTGTTAAACTAGCCATACAGTCTTGGAACTGATCAGCAGAGGTTTCTTGTGGCACATGGGTAGTTTTAAGAAATTTCACCAAGGCCTTCGCATGAGCCTCGGAGCACAACAATAAAGCTAGCATGGAAATATTTGATGGAGTCTGCCCTAGCTTTTCGACTACGTTTTAGTCGCTTCTCTTTGTAATTTTCAGATTTTCTTCCATCTCCTTTTGGGAGGCCTCTGGGATAGATACTGATTGCGCCTTCATCTGGACAAGCTCAACCAGAATGCCTTTGCCCCGGGTCTCGGTCGACTCGGTGATAGGAGTGTAAGTAGTGGTAACCATAGGGATTGTAGTAGTACTAGTAGTGTCAATAAGAACAGAAACACGGATGATCACAGGACCGGTGACAGTTTTCGGAGGAGAAATCTCGGGAGAGAATACTTTTCCACGTCGGGTTATCTTGCTGGTTTCCACAATATTGCTGATGTCGGGGTCGGCCTTCTCAAAAATTGAGTCTTCATCAGCCAGCCAATCTTGCTTGACACCGTGATAGTAGACGTCTCCCCCATAGTTCCATGGGACAGTTCTATCTGATGAGTACGGGATTGGTCCTGGCATAGTAATTATCAGTGGAGTCACTTTAGGAAATGATGTAATCCTAACGGGTCTTTTGGTGGAGACTGTGATACGGTGGGAGAACTAACTTGGTTGTTTTGCGTTTGTATTCGCAAATATTGCGGCTAGCAAGAGTCGCCACCGAATTTTCTTTTATCCAAAAGGAAAGGCTGAAAACAACAAGAAATACCTTTAGAGATGTTTTCTTGAGTTCGGGGGGTAGATTATGAAAAGGGAAGATATTAGCACCCTTTTCATCCATGGTTTTCCATGGGCTCTTAGTTGCTTCCTAGATCACTTGTTTTGTTTGAATGTATGCTTGTGGTGTGGGTTTTGAAATTATTTTAAAAATGTATTTGTAATGGTTCTCGTTTCTATAAGAACGCGTACAAAGTGTTTGTTTCAAAAATAGTTCAAAGAGGTGTTTGTGGAATGTGTTTTTGAAAGTGATTTTGAAAAGGGTTTTCTTTGTAATGGCTCTCGTTTCTATAAGAACGCGTGCAAAGTGTTGTCTTTTGAAAGTGTTTCAAAATGAGAGTGTTTGGTGTATAAAATGTTTTTGTTGTGAGCAAGCGGGCGACTAGGAGTAACCTACCTACTCAAAAGGTCTTATGTGTTCTTTTCCTTCTCCTTTAGATATGGCTAACTTACCATTGTTTTGGTAAGAAGCCTCATCATTGGATGTGAAGGGACGGGCACGGGACGTTTGTATAGTCATAGAAGGAAACCCATGGAACGTTTTAGCAATGTCATTTTAGGGACTAGATCGTTTACCGAAGGCAACATTGAGGGTCATCGAGGGACTACGATCTTTTATCGAGGGTATTTTGCTAAAAACACCCATGTTCGAGGGACATGACTAATTTCCGATAGGCAACAAGTGAGATTACCCTAAGGGTGCGTGTGTGCAAGTGTGTTTGTTTGCATGTATTATGTCTTGCATGTAAAAGTTATCTATTTGTTGATTTTATCTTGCCATACATCCTAATTACTAGTAATATATGAAAGCAAAAATAAAATACGGAAAATAAAATCCTAAGCTATTACATCTTTAGGGGGATGGGGGTACAATTTGCAAAGAGGGATGAAATAAATGTCTAATTATTACAACCACATCGAACTAATGGACAGCAATGAAAATATATGCATAAACAGTGTAGGAAATGGGAGAAACTGCCTTTTGAACCATTATGTGTCGACACATGCTATTATGCATCGACACATAACTTTTCCTTGCTCCTGTAAAGAAAGATAAGCTCAGTATGAGCCGACATATAATGGGATGTGTCGACTCATACACCTTCTTTGTATCGACATATACGCTTTTTGTATCGACTCATAGACTTTTCAACCTTCTGTTTTAGGACCTGGAATCAATATGAATCGATGCATGGGGTTTATGTATCGACTCATACCCTTTTTTTTACTAGGATGAGTCGACGCATGTGTGTATATGTCGATACATACTGCGATTTTATTCCTTAAACATTGTTTTATTGTCCATACATGTCAGTTTACAACATATGATTGATAAACATAAACAGCAAGAAAACGGTTAGCTGAAAGGGGCAATGATTATTACATCTTATCTTCAAGAATAAATCATTAATGATGTATGAAAAATACCAAGTCAAGAAGACTTACCTTGAAACTATGCTTGGTGTTTGAAATCTAAATGCCTTTCAAGATGTTGTGAGGGCTCCAATGAATCTCCAGGCATCTTGTTCCAAACTGTTGAAACCCAGCCAAGTTGTACAGTATTGTTTTTATGTTTGGATGGTGAGGATAATGGAACTAACCGAAACTGTTTTAGTGTTTTTACAATCTCTATGTGCTAAGGTGGTTGGTTTATGGGAGAGTTTGTAAGATGGAATAATAGATTGAAGTTCTGTTTTGAATGAGATTAGAGCTGGTTTTTTTCTTGAATCAGCCAAAGTTATAAAGAATAATGTCTTTCTTTTCAAAGACTCTTTATTCTCTCCAAAAATTCCAACCCTTATGTCTTATGAAACAACCCCTTTTGTAGACCCTTGATTGAGGTTTAGGGGGGAAACAAAATAAGTCATTTTGAATTGTTTTTTCCTACTGTTTTGATACTTTATTCACACAATTTTCTTTTTGCCATCTTAGTGCAATTTTGGGGTTGTTATGATGCAGGTTGGGGCAGACTGCATATAGCAGTTTTGGACTGTATAGGGCAGCATATGCAGATTTGTGGTGCAGCATAGCACAAGGTTTTTTGTAGGACAGCAATGCAGCAAGTTTTTGGGTGTTGTGGCAATGCAGCATATCATACTTTGTTCAACTTGAACAGCAAGGTTTGTAGCATGAAACAAACTTAGTCTTGTGGAGTATTTTATGCACATTGTATCAAGGACAAAACATTGTGACAAGGTTTTGAGTCAAAGGGAAAAATTCAAGCAATACCAAGTTTAGGGTTTGTAATCTTGCAAAAAATGTCACATTGTAATAACTTGAATTATTTGTCTCATTTTAAATTATTTGGAATTATAGTAAAAAAAATGTCATGAAGCTTTTAACCATTTTGCCCTTGTGAATGATTTTCTTGAAAAGTTGTAATTCCAGACTTGAAACTTGATAGAAGCAAACCTGGGGGTCCAGAATGATCTTTTGAGAAATGAGAGGGAAAATTTTGGGGTACAACATTTGCCCCTGTTTAATCTTCTTAAACCTGAGGATGTAGATTGGTTGATCTGCCTTTCATGATCTGAAGGTGGAAGATGATTGAACACTAGAGTGCCCTGAAATTTGCAATCGTCTGAAATGATACTGGTAGTGTAGGTAATATCGGGAATGGGCTTACAGATTCCATTTGGAAGAAGATGACGAAAGATCTTCGGAGATGGGCTTAAAGATGCCATCCAGAAAAGCTATTGGTTGCATGAGAGATTCCTTTGCAAGAATTCCTGTACCTACCGTTAAGGAGGACTTTGCTGGAGGTTAAATATGCCATCCAGAAAAGCTATATGTTAATGACAAAATGTTTCTGAGAAGGTTCGCGGCAAAGTTCTTCCTCAGCAATGGCGTTCTCTACAAACGAAACCATGATTCAACCTTGTTGCATTGTGTGGATAAGACTGAAGCAGAAAAGATCATGGCGGAGCTACACGAAGGTACTTTCGGAACACATTCTAGTGGACATACCATGGCAAAGAAAATCCTTCGGGCAGGGTATTTCTGGTCCACAATGGAAGTCGACTGTTATCAGCATTCTCGAACTTGTCATAAATGCCAGATCTATGCTGATAAGGTGCACATTCCTCCGGTTCCTCTGAACGTCTTGACAGCACCTTGGCCTTTTGCAATGTGGGGTATTGATATGATCGGCGAAATCAGACCTACGGCATCCAACGGGCATCGCTTCATCCTAGTAGCGATTGATTACTTCACAAAATGGGTCGAGGCAGCTTCCTATGCTACCGTAACCAAGAACATCGTGGCATGGTTCATTCAGCATAACCTGATCTGTCGATATGGCGTCCAGAAAGGATCATTACGGACAATGGTACCAATCTTAACAACAAGATGATCACTGAGCTCTGCGAGCAATTCAAGATACAGCACCACAACTCTTCACCTTACCGACCGAAGATGAATGGCGATGTAGAAGCAGCAAATAAGAACATCAAGAAGATTGTGCAGAAGATGACAGTGACCTACAAAGATTGGCACGAAATGTTACCGTTTGCTCTTCATGGGTACCGTACCTCAGCACGGACGTCAACAGGGGCAACTCCCTTTTCCTTGGTCTATGGCATGGAGGAAGTCTTGCCTATTGAAGTCTAGATACCCTCTCTCCGGATAATGAAGGATGCGGGTTTGAGCGAAGATGACTGGATCCAGACTCGGCTTGATCAATTAAACCTAATTGACGAAAAGAGACTCACTGCTATTTGTCATGGTCAGACGTACCAAAAACGGATGATCAGGGCATTTAACAAGAAAGTCAGACGACAAGAGTATCAAGTCGGAGACCTGGTAATCAAGCGCATCATTCTTCCTCAAAGTGATCCCAGGGGAAAATGGACCCCTACGTACGAAGGGTCATTTATGGTTAAACATATCTTCTCAGGAGGAGCAATGATTCTAACCACCATGGATGGTGACGACCTCCCTCACCCTGCCAATGCAGACATAGTAAAAAGATACTACGCATGAATTAAAGACCCGCTAGGTTGACACACCTAGGCAAAAATAAGGGCTTCCCGGCGAACCAAAAGGGTTCGGGAAAAAATAAGGGACGAAATGAAAAAAAATCTGTACACCCGGCAAGTCGAAAACCTGAAAAGGCGGCTTAGGCAAAAATGGGTATCCCGGTGGACTGAAAACCCGAAAGGGCGGTCCAGGCAAAAGTTAGGGATAAAGCGTAATACTATGTCTCATTGGATCACCTTGCATCCAGAATTCGGCATCAACTATCGGGCTCAGACGGCATCGATCAAATCAGCTTCATCTTCAACTAAGCAGCAAAATGATGAGACGCTTGAAGACATAAAGGCGATAGCAGATTTGGAACCCAGTGGGATTATTTTTTCACATAGCTGTTTTGTTTCCTTTTCACAAAATTGTATAAACTCTATCTTGTTCGGCGGTGTTCTCTTACTAGGACGTCAGCCTCTTGTACAAAAACGCCTATTTACAGGCAAATTTCAAAATCAATACAAGTTCAATTTTTCAGACAAATTATCCATTGTTTTTCCTTTTTCTGTTTTGTTTTGCGAAGAACGTCCAATGTTCATTTTTGATATGTGAATTTGACATTAATTGCTAATCATGAATAGTTGCATGCGAAACAAAGGACTGATTACAGGTGACATCAGAAACAGGGGCAATTTAGAATTGTCTAAACGATCTAGTTGCTCTGTCCACCAAGATACCAAGGTAGGTTCGGCTGAAGAACGTAACCAAGTCACCTCAACTCCCCACAGAGTAAGACCAGATTCAGCAATACTCTCCTCAAGCAGAGTTGGTTTCCCATCAGCCCTGAAAAGGCACATATTCCCCTAGCAAGTCAGTGGTACTCTCCCCAAGCAGAGTTAGTCTACTGTTAGCCTTAAGGAAGTTGAGTATCCCCAGAAAATCTCAACATTCCCCAACGGAGTATAGGCATTCCTCAACAAGCATCCCCGGCAGTCTTAATATAAGATTGTTCCCCGGCGGAATACCAGACACCCCAGTGGAATCCACATCCTCACCAGTAGATTCTGAAGCTTATCCCCAGTAGATTCTGGAAGCTTATCACCTGCAGAGTACGAACGTCTCTCCCCGACTTTATTCAAAGGTTATTTCCCCACCAAGGTATAACTGGGTTATTCTCAGCTAATTACCACGGAAAGTTCGTCCTCGGCGAAGTTCTTCTTATCCCCAGCGGAGTTCATCAAATTCCCCAACATAACATATCAGTGGAATCCCCAGCAGAGCTCTCATCAAAACCTCAACGAAGTATCTCTTCCCACAGAGTAGTTCCCCGTAGAGTAATCTCTCCAACAAGTTTATTCCCCAACGGAGTAATCTTATCCTACCAGATTATTCTTGCAACCATCATCCCCAGCGGAAACGAAGAACTCTACTCTTCAACATCAGCCCAGGATTCCATAAACTCCCGGCACTCGTCAAGGATTTATTTTCCTAGACGAAAATACATTCATAGACATTTCACATTTCATACATCCTGTTTACATACATGATAAAGTGCATACAACACTATCTCATGTTTAAACATCATGACATCATGCATTTCATACATCATGACATTGCATACAACTAATGTTTTGCCTTTTCAGGAAAAGTTCAATCTAAAAATGATTACCATCAACTGTCGCAATTCCAGATTCGATACTTGTATCTAGCCAGGGCATATCTATGAGTGATTGATTGTAGATTCGATACCTGTATCCAGCCAGGGCATATCTGCATGAAGAGTTTCCAGATCCGATTCATGTATCCAGCCAGGGCACATCTGTAGACGACAAATTCCAGATTCGATACTTGCATCCAGCCAGGGCATATCTGTCGACCAATTCCAGATCCGATTCCTGTATCCAGCCAGGGCACATCTGTAGACGACAATTTCCAGATTCGACACCTGTATCTAGCCAGGGCATATCTGTGAGTGATTAATTGTAGATTCGATACCTACATCCAGCCAGGGCATATCTGTCGACCAATTCCAGATCTGATTCCTGTATCCAGCCAGGGCACATCTGTAGACGATAATTTCCAGATTCGACACCTGTATCTAGCCAGGGCATATCTGTGAGTGATTAATTGTAGATTCGATACCTGTATCCAACCAGGGCACGTCTGTAAGCAACCTTTTGAAATTCCGGATTCGATTCCTGTATCTAGCCAGGGCACATCTGTGAGCAATTAATTGTAGATTCGATACATGTACCTAGCCAGGGCATATCTGCATGAAGAGACTGAAGATCAACACCTGTAGCAAGCCAGGAAACCATCTTTCTTTCTCAAGTACGCAAGTTCTCGCTAAGGAATCTCTTACGCGATCAACACTTCCAAATGGCATCTATAAGCCCATTCCCAACAAGGTTCTGTCACGTCTCCAGATGGCATCTATAAGCCCATCCTCCTGTCCACCATCTCTCCAAATGGCATCTATAAGCCCATTCCTGACATCACATTGCTGATACTCCATTATGCGAGTGCAAATTTCCGGGCACTCTAGTGTCCAATCTCCTTTTACCTTCGAGTCGCGAAAGGCAAACCTGCCAATCTAACTCTTCAGATTCAAGAAGATTGAACAGGGGCAACTGTTGTACCCCAAAATTTGCCCTCCCATTTCCTCAACATTTTCTCATCACAAGACCCTTGGAGCTCAAGATCAAGTTAGGGTTTGCTCTGCTCAAGACTTCTCCTTGCACTGTTGACCCAAATTAGGGTTTGAGTTTGCACAAAGATGTTTTGACCTAAAAGGCCCAAAGTGACTTTCATGCTTCATGTTGGACTCACAAGTTTATCCATACCAAGTTTCAAGCCTTGATTCCAATCTTTACCTAGTCAACTGGACAGTTGACCTAGAAATCAGCTGTATTGGGGAAAAAGTCAATTGTGGTCAATTGACAGTCAAACCTCATGATTTTTGACCCTCATCAACATTATGAACTCATATGAACCATTTGATCAAGTTTGGATCACAATTCCACAAGAAATTTGATCAGATCACCAAAAGGGCAAAATGGTCATTTTTAGGGTTTTGACTGCACAAAGGCAATTTTTGACTGTTTGACCTAGCCAATGTCAAACCAAACTCACATATGGACTCAAGGACTCAATGGCATTGTCTTGACATGTTCAACAAGTTCAAAAGATCCCAAATGCACAAGATTGACAGATGAATTTTCTAGTCAACTGATCAAAATTTGACTGTATACTGAAAAGTCAAACTTTGACTTTTTGGTCAAAATCAAGTGCCAAGATTCATTTTTCATCAAGACATGTCAAATTATAAAACTTGTTCATCAAGAAATCAAGAATTACAAATTAGGGTTTGAAATGAAGAATTTTCATAACTTAGAATTTTTCTAAGTTATGAAAATTCCTAATTTTTTTCCTAACTTTGTCCCATTTTTTCATCAAGATACATTTGGATTCAAACAAAACTCAAAACATGAAAGCTATAGTTCATTGCAAAATATACAACTTTGATTCACAAAGTTTACTCAAAATAAGCTTGTAGCTGAAGTTATGATTTTTGGAACAAGGGTGCAAAATATTCTTAACTTAGAAACATTTTGACCTATTCTAGGCAGGATTTTTGCCTAACTTCATGGCCACTTTTCACATGCTTCCACTTGGAATTTCAACTTGCATTACAAAGATGGATTGTAGTACACATTCCAAGCTTTCCAAAATGTCAAATAACTTCTCAAACACCCTTGTGGTTAGGGAGAATCGAATTTGTCAATATGGGCAAAAGTCACTTTGATTCATGGCCAAATGCATGTTCATAACTTGAGGCATTTTTGAAATCAGCTTGCACAAGCTAGTTACAGGCCTCTAATCTCATTTACACTCAATAATTAAATGCCAATCCATTGTGTTCTAGCATTATTTGGTGCATTTGGTCATTACATGAAGAATTAAGCCATAAATGGAAAAAACAAGTTATCCATTCTTGTAAAGCATGACTTTATGTCAAACACAAATCCAAGAAGTACAATGCAAATCTCTGAGGCACAAGTTATTGAACTAATCCCACTGATCAAGACTAACTTTGCAGCATGTTTAGGGGGCCTGCATAAGCTTGTAACTCAACTTGGCATTTTTGACTTAAGAAAGAAGCAACTTTGCAAACACAACAACAACTCTCATTCCTGCAAGCAAGAACTAAAACAAACTTTCTCCACACTTTCCATACTCCCTAGCAGACCTAAAACACGACCAAAGAACCCTTGATTCCTCCTCATACAGAAAATCACCATCTTGCTGCACAAAACAGGGTATTCTGCACTTTGACTTGGCCAGCTCATTTCCATCGTGCATTTTCATCCAAACCACTTCATACATACTCCCTACCACCCATACAAACTATCCCAAGCATTGGACACAAACTGTAACACCTCTAACCAGTTTTGCCATTTTCACTTTTCTCTCTTGCAGGTTGACTTCTGTAGCTTGATACAACAAGATTCAAAGCACACCAAGCATTGGAGAAGCATCCCTGAACTTCAAGCAAGCTATACAAGTCCTCACATTGCATTGAAAGTGCCTCCATTGCTGCACACGATTCAAGCTGAACAGGTAAATTTTTGAACTTCTATCTCTCTATCCAGGCATAGTTAGGTTTAAGTTTGTGAAGAAAACATGTTCTAATCATAGCCCTGAAGCCATCCATATAGTTACTTTTCATTTATATTATGTGTGCTAAGAGTATTTTGAACCTGAACATTGGAAAAAACCTAGGTCAGAAATTGGGGGAGAAGAAATTCTCTCTCATTTATGAGAGTTAGATCAAGTTCTTGGTATGTATGGATTCGTGATTTGATGCTTGACATTTTTTATGTTATAAGTTTGTGCTAAAAATCAAAGAATCAGGATGTTTGAACAAGGCAAAGAAGCGCGCGTTTTTTAGAACAAGGATGGCTGGAGGTTGAAGAAGCTTGTCCTTTAGGCTGGGCCTGATTCATTTTCCTTTTTGCACCACTTTATTCCACATACACCCCCTTGGCCCATTGTGTTTATTTTTATCATTTTTTGACCTTTTTCTTTTTGTTTCTGACTTGTTATTTTTTGTTAAAATATAAAAAACATTAAAAAATATTTGTTCACCTTTTTTTGTATTTATTAGGCATTTATTGATTTTATTTGCTATATATATGTAAATAAATAGATATTTACTTTTATCTAAAAATACTAAAAATAATACAAACACATTTTGTTTTCTAATTTTATTTTATTTTATCTTTTGAAAACATTTTATAAAAAATATACTTTTTTTTATAAATAATAAATATTTTTATTTTTGTACATATTTAATATATTTAGTAAATAATATAAATACTTATATATTTATTAGAATATTTAGGGAAACATAAAAATAATACATTTTTATTTTTATTAATATTTAACCTCAAAAATACTTTTTTACAATATATTTCCTTTTATTTATTTTTTGTACATGATTAATAAATATTGTATATAATAAATAATAAATACTATTTATTTGCAAAAATTAGAGTTTTGCCCTAAACATGAAAATATTCAAAAATTAACTTTTTTTATTATTTTTATTTCCCTTGTAAATAATTATATACACTTACACCAATACATTTACACATACACATTTGTTTATTTTTGTACATTGATATATTTTATGTTTGCGAATTGATTCGATTTGGTTGTAAATGTTGGGATACCACTCTCCTATTAAGTCTCATCCCCATTTGAACATTTGTATCCCCATCCCCATGACTATTTTGTAATAACTTAGGACTTTAAAGTCCGCATTTTAAAGCTTTCTAAACATGCTATGATAGACCTAGGGTTTTGTATGCAAAAATCAACAACAAATAGCTTGACTAATTCAAAGACAAAAAAACATGAAAATGGACAACACCAATCACACTTGCACCCCTAGGGTTACTCCACTTGTTGCCTTCAATAATGGGCCATATTGCATGTTGGGTGTCGTTGGCAAAACAAAAAAAATTTAAATGATCATAGTCCCTCGATGAAGCTTTCGAAAGTTGCCTAAAAATGATCAAGTCCCTTAAAAGAAAAAATTGCCAAAGACACTTGGCACTATTGCAATCATGGTCTAAACAATGACCCGCGCTTGTCCCGTTCACATCCTAACACAAGATTGTCCACCAAATACAATGGTGGAACAAAATTGTTAAAAGAGTTAAAAACATAGGAAAGATCTTTGAGTAAATTTAGGGGTAGAAAAACTCTTAGTTACTTGAATCAAACTTGCAAAACCAATCCTTGCCATTTCAAAACACACATCACAACACACTTTCAAAAAACAACTTTCAAAAACATTGAAAAAAAATTTCAAAAGACATACACCTTTGTATACATCCAAACATGGGTCATTACAAAGGTTGCCACAACAAATGGCTTCTTTTCAAAACATTTTCAAACCCACACACAAAGCACCATTTCAAACAATTGAAAGCACCATTTCAAACAATTGAAAATCAAAGGCAAGTGATCTAAGCAAGTAACTAAGAGCCCATGGATAACCATGGATAGAAAGGGTTCTAATACCTTCCCTTTCTATAATCTACCCCCCGAACCCAAGAAAACATCTCAAAGGTTTTTGTTGTGCTTTTTAACCTTTCCTTAGGATAAAATAAAAAGTCGGTGGCGACTCTTGCTCAACCGAAACATTTGCGAAAACAAACGCAAAACCTCAAGTCAGTTCTCCCACCGTATCACAATAGGGTTACTTCTAAATGAAAGCCTGGATAGTAGGGATTATGGGAAGGAACCTGGATAGTAGGGTTACTTCGAAATGAAAGCCTGGATAGTAGGGGCTACTGGGAAGGAACCTGGATAGTAGGGTTACTTCAAGATGAAATCCTGGATAGTAGGGCTTATGGGAAGGAACCTAGATAGTAGGGTTACTTCAATATGAAAGCCTGGATAGTAGGGCTTATGGGAAGGAACCTAGATAGTAGGGTTACTTCAAGATGAAAGTCTGGATAGCTGGGTTACTTCAAGATGAAAGCCTGGATAGTAGGGCTTATGGGAAGGAACCTGGATAGTAGGGTTACTTCAAGATGAAAGCCTGGATAGTAGGGCTTATGGGAAGGAACCTGGATAGTAGGGTTACTTAAAGATGAAAGCCTAGATAGTAGGGCTTATGGGAAGGAACCTGGATAGTAGGGTTACTTCAAGATGAAAGCCTGAATAGTAGGGCTTATGGGGAGGAACCTGGATAGTAGGGTTACTTCAATTGATCATGTAGATTAGTTTACCCGTTTGGTTTTGGGAACTGATTTTTCATTAGCTATCTGCAAATATGACATGTGTAACTACTGGAATAGTTGGTGATAATTGTATTTCCTGAAAAGATAACAGGGTTAATTATATGTGATGCATGAAATGCATTTTGGGATGATGTTCTCAAAATAAATGAGATTATGTTGTATGTGATATGTATGTGCATGTCATGATATATGAGCATGAGATGGTACTGTGACATGTCCGAGTCTGGGAAAATAAATCCCTGACTTCTACTGGAGAGTAACCATTCCTGACTGTTATAGAGAATTGTGGTTCTTCTAATTCCGCTGGGGATGGTGAACGGAAATAACTGTGCCAGAGATTTACTCCTTGTTGTTTGTGAATATTCTGCCTGGGAGAGACTCTGTTTGAGAACAACTCTGCAGGGGAATAACTCTGTTGGAAGGTGGACTTCCGTAGCTAAAGTAATAAGCTCTGTTGGGGATTGAGCTTCTGCATCCAGAGAAATAAACTCTGCTTGGGGAGATAAAAATTTATGATGATCCACTCGCGATTATGAAATTCGGCTGGGGGATATAGATGTCAGGTTTCTGGACGACCCTAGCTAGGGAGATCAATGCTTTGATTACCTTCACTCTGTGGGGAATACAAATGTTACGAGGTCGTGTGTGCTGATGATTATGTTTCAAAGTTGTCTCTGCCCCGGTACCGGCTAGACAGAGTAACTGTCGGGTTTTGACATTTCTGGTTTTTTGCCCCTGTTGAGCAATTGTCTTTTCGTTTCTTATGAAAACATTTGTGAGTAGCAATCATATTAAAATGCATATGTCAAGAATAAACCATTGGACGTTCTTGCAACACAGAACAGAAAAGGAAAAACACATATTTATTTTTTTTGTAAAAATGATTTGTATTGATTTTCGAAGTTGGCCTATAATAGTGCTTTTGTACAAGGAGGCTGACGCTCTAGTAAGAGAATGCCGCTGTAAGAATAGAAGTTATACAATATTATGTAAAAATAAAACAGTTATGTACAACAATCTCATTGGGTTCCAATTCTGCTATTGCCGCTATGTCTTCGAGCGTCTCATCACTTTGCTGCTTGTCTGAAGCTGACTAGATTAATTGGTGTTGTTCGAGCTTGACAGTTGATACTGAGGTCTGATTGCAGGGTGATCCAATGGGACATAATGATACACTTTTCATCCCTAACTTTTGCCTGGACTTCCCTTTCGAGTTTTCAGTCCACCGAGATACCCTTTTTTTGCCCAAGCCGCCTTTTCAGATTTTCGACTTGCTGGGTGTACAAATTTCTTATTTATTTTCATCCCTTATTTTTGCCCGAACCCTTTTGGTTCGCCGGGAAGCCCTTATTTTTTCCTAGGCCATTCAACCTAGCGGGTCTTTTATCATGCGTAGTATCTTTTCACTATGTCTGCATTGACAGGGTGAGGGAGGTCGTCACTGTCCATGGTGGTTAGAATCATGGCTCCACCCGAGAAAATGTTTCTAATCACAAACGGCCCTTCGTAGGTGGGAGTCCATTTGCCCCTGGGATCACCTTGCGGTAGTATGATGCGCTTGATTACCAGATCCCCGACTTGATACTCTTGACGTCTGACTTTTTTGTTGAAAGCCTTGATCATCCGCTTTTGATATGTCTGACCATGGTAGACAGTATTAAGTCTCTTTTCATCGATCAAATTTAGTTGATCAAGTAGAGTCTGGATCCATCCGTCTTCGTTCAAACCCGCATCTTTCAAAATCCTTAAAGAAGGAATCTAGACCTCAACGGGTAGGACTTCCTCCATGCCATATACTAGAGAGTAAGGAGTTTCCCTTGTCGATGTCCGTGTTGAGGTACGGTACCCATGAAGAGTGAATGGTAACATCTCATGCCAGTCTTTGTATGTCATTGTCATCTTCTATATGATCTTTTTGATGTTCTTGTTAGCCACTTCAACAATGCCATTCATCTTCAGCCGGTAGGGAGAAGAGTTATGATGATGTATCTTAAATTGCTTACAGAGTTCGGTGATCATCATATTATTTAGATTCGTACCATTGTCCATGATAATTCTCTCTGGCACACCGTATCGACAGATCAGGTTATGCCTGATAAACCGCGCCACCACGTTCTTGGTTACAGTAGCAAAAGAGACAGCTTCAACCCACTTTGTGAAGTAATCGATAGCTACCAGGATGAAGCGATGCCCATTGGAAGAGGTAGGCCTGATTTCTCCGATCATGTTAATGCCCCACATTGCAAAGGGCCACGGATCCATCAAGACATTCAAAGGAACCGGGGGCACATGCACCTTATCAGCATAGATTTGGCACTTATGATAGGTTCGGGAGTGCTGATAACAATCTGCTTCCATAGTGGACCAGTAGTATCCTGCCCGTAGGATCTTCTTAGCCATGGTATGTCCACTGGAATGGGTTCCGAAGGTACCTTCATGTAGATCTGTCATAATCCTCTATGCTTCGCTCTTGTCTACACACCGCGATAAGGTAGAGTCATGTTTATGCTTGTAGAGGATTCCATTACTGAGAAAGAACTTCGCAGAGAACCTTCTCAGAAACTTCTTATCATTGACAGATGCCCCTTCGGGATACTCTTGAGTTTCTAGGTACTTCTTCACTTCATGAAACCAGGGTTTATCTACTACCTCTTCGGTATCAATCTCACAGCAGTGCGCTAGTTCATCCAACCTCTCAATGGTGATTCGGGGAGCTTCATTGTCCCACCTGACTTTGAACATAGAAGACATGGTAGCCAGTGTGTTCGCTAACTGATTCTCCTCTCGCGGGAAATGTTCAAAGGTCACTTCCTCAAAGTGTGGGAGCAACTTCAGTACGTGCTCTCTGTATGGGATGAGATTCCGACGTTTTGTATCCCATTCGCCTTTGATCTAACTTATCACTAAAGCTGAATCCCCAAAGACATCTAAGAACTTGATCCTAAGGTCGATAGCAGCTTTGAGACCCATGATGCAGGCTTCATACTCTGCCATATTGTTAGTGCAGTTGAAACATAGTCGGGCAGTGGAAGGAGTATGACAGCCCTCAGGAGATATGATTACGGCGCCAATACCATTACCGAGTGCGTCCGAAGCTCCGTCAAAAAACATAGTCCATCGGGATCCCTCCTCGGGTCCTTCATCTGGTTCAGGTTCTCAGTAATCAGTCACTAGCATGATATTCTCGTCCAGGAACTCAAAATGCATGGACTGGTAGTCATCCACGGCCTGATGAGCTAAATGATCAACCAATACACTTCCCTTGATTGCTTTCTGGGTTGTATATTGTATATCATACTCAGTTAGGATCATCTTCCATCTGGCTATTCTTCCGGAGAGAGCGGGCTTCTCGAAGATGTATTTGATTGGATCTATCTTAGATATCAACAGAGTAGTGTGGGTCAACATATACTGTCTTAGTCGGCGAGCAGCCCATGCCAAAGTGCAGAAAGTTTTCTCGTGCAGTGAGTATCTTGTCTCACAGTCGGTAAAAAAATTTCTAAGGTAGTATATTGCGTGCTCTTTTCGACCAGACTCGTCATGCTGCCCCAGCACACACCCCATTGAATTGTCTAGCACTGTTAAGTACAATATCAAAGGTCTTCCTTCAACCGGAGGCATCAGTATTGGTGGTTCCTGAAGGTATTCCTTGATTCTTTCGAAAGCAGTCTGGCATTCGTCATTCCACTTTACCACTTGATCTTTCTTCAAAATCTTGAAGATGGGCTCACAAGTAGAAGTTAGATGTGAAATGAACCTGGCGATATAATTCAAGCGTCCCAAGAAACCTCTAACTCCCTTCTCTGTACAGGGAGCTGGCATTTCTTGTATGGCCTTTACCTTTGCGGGGTCTACCTGAATACCCTTGCCACTGACGATGAAACCCAGAAGCTTACCAGACATTACCCCGAAGGTGCACTTGTTCGGATTTAGCCTCAGCGTGTATGTCTTCAAGCTGTCAAACAGCTTTTGTATATGGTTGAGGTGCTCTTCTTTGGTTTGAGACCTGGCTATCATCTCATCAACATAAACATCAATCTCACGGTGAATCATATCATGGAAAAAAGCAACCATATCTCGCTGGTAAGTTGCCCCAGCATTCTTCAACCCAAAAGGCATCACCTTGTAAAGAAGGTGCCTCACTGTGTGACGAAGGTTGTCTTCTCCATGTCTTTAGGAGCCATCTTGATCTAGTTGTAGCCAGAGAAACCATCCATGAAGGAGAAGATTTTGTGTTGCACGGTGTTATCAACCAGAACATCAATGTGGGGAAGCGGGAAGTCATCCTTGGGGCTTGCCCTGTTCAGGTCTTTGTAATCCACATACATCTGTACCTTGTCGTCCTTCTTAGGTACCGGAACGATGTTAGAAACCCACTGCGGATAGGAGGTGACAGCTAAGAACCCTGTGTCGAACTGCTTTATGACCTCTTCCTTGATCTTCTCTGATATTTCAGGGTGCATACAGCGGACCTTCTGTTTAACTGGAGGACAATCTTCTTTAGTCGGCAGACGGTGTACCATGATATTAGTGTCTAAACCAGGCATGTCTTCATATGACCAGGCGAAGATCTCAACGTAGTCGTGCAACATCTGTATCAGTCGCTGTTTGATCTTAGTTTCCAGATTTACGCCGATCTTGACTTCTTTTCTGTCCATCTTCATGCCCAAGTTTATTGTCTGAACTGGCTCTTCATGAGGCTGTATAGCCCTCTTCCTGTTGTAATAGTCTAGCCAGCTCTTTAGGCACCTCACAATCGTCTTCACCTTCGTCCTCGGCTTGGTTGATCGGATTTTCGAAATCATAACTGGCAGTAGGAAAGTTGTTATCAATGGGATCCATAGTGGATATGGATCTGCAGTTTGATACGTGAGTGTGTGTAAGAGCATAGCTGTATTGATAAAGTAAAAACAGAAAAATAAAAACAGAGAGCGCAAAGTTTGTATGCAAGGAACGTCCAATGCTTTATTGATGACATATGAAATGACACATAATAACCCTCGCAGATAGAACCATTGTGCCTCGGGTAAGGCACAAAGCCAAAAAGTTAAAGATTGTTTATTAGAAATTCAGAACACAAGTAAGACAATTACTGCGGAATAAAAGAAACTGGTATGAAATCTCTAGCCGTCTAGTTACTCGTACCACCATTGGTAGTCGGGTAAATCTAGTTGTCAATGTCAGAGTCTTCCTCATTGTCTTCAATAGCGTTAACCCCACGATTCCTGATGCGTAGGGGAGGTCCTCCAGCTCGAGCGCGTCGAACAGCCCTTTGAACTCCTGAAGTAAAGCCCAAACCAAATTTGTCAGTTTTGTGAGTAAGATCGGGGAGTTTCCCCAATTGGTACACCCACCCTCTTTGACCACTGCTCTGGCGTCCTTGAGAGAAGCCATCTTCAGAGGAGGTTTGGTGCTGGTGGTAGTCTCTGTTGACGCTAAAATCTTGAGAACCTCTTCAAAGTTTTGACAAGGAGTCTCTATGAATTCCCTGTCCATCTCCACATACCTGAAGGAGTTCAGGTGGCTCACCATATACTCCTCTTTGCCATGCAGTGACAATCTTCCCCTTTACCAGATATTTCAGCATTTGGTGCAGTGTAGAAGTAACAGCCCCAGCTTCATGGATCCAAGGACGACCCAACAAACAAGAGTACAATGGCCTGATGTCCATCACGTAGAAGGTGGACTTGAAGGTCTGAGAGCCTACCTTGATAGGAATGTCCACCTCCTCGTGCACCATTCTCTACGACCCGTCAAAAGCCCTTACCACAATGTTACTAGGTTTTAAAGTCAAGCCTTCATAATCTAGCCGATCAAGAGCCTTCTTAGGCAGAACATTCAGTGAAGACCCAGTATCTACCAGCACATGAGTTATAGTGGTACCCATACATTCGATCGAGACATGCAGAGCATCATTATACTTTCTCCATTTTAGAGTCAAGTCAGCATCTGAAAAACCCATCCCATTGTCAGCAGTCAAGCTGGCCACACAGTCCTTGAATTGATTGGCTGAGGTTTCTTGTGGCACATGCGCGGTCTTGAGGAATGCAATCAGAGCCTTTGCATGGGCCTCGGAACATAACAGCAAAGACAACATCGATATCTTCGAGGGGGTCTTCCCCAACTGCTCGACCATATTGTAGTCGCTCTTTTTGATTATTTTTAAGATTTCCTCTATCTCTTGCTTAGAGGATTCCATAACAACTTTTCTAGGTGCCTCCGTCCGGGCAGGCTCGCCTACAGCTTCTTTGCCCTGAGTCCTAGATGACTCATCGGCAGGAGTAACGATTGGAGTAAGAACAGGAGTAGTAGTTGAAGTACCGGTAGGAATAACAGGTGAAATAACAACAGGCTTAGTGACATTCTTTGGGGAGATCTCGGGGGAGAAAACCCTTTCACTTCTGGTAATCCTGTTGGTCCCGACAATGTTACTGACATCGGGATCAGCCTCTTCATTCTTCAGATCTTATTTAACGCCATGATAGTAAACATCGGTGCCATAATGCCAAGGAATAGCTTTGTCCGAGGCGTATGGGACCGGACCAGGAAAAGTGATTATTAACAGAGCGACTCTCGAAGCGGATGTAATCCTAACAGGTCTTCTCGAGGAGGCCTTGGAAGGATTGGCGAAAATGGTTATAATAGCAACATCTTCTAACGGAACAGTTGGAATCAAAGTTTTCTCGAACAAAATTTCTTTGTTGTCCATCAGGCGCTGGACACCTGTCTTCAATAAATAGCAATCAGAAGGCAGAGATGAACACATGTGCCAACCTTTGCCATAATCCGGAAATAAACCGGCCAACAACAAATTCTTCTTAACAGTCATAAGAGGAGTAGAAACTTCATCAACTGAGGTCACGAACAGATCGGTATCAACGATGTTAACTCCACGGTTGTGCTTAGGCATGGGCGCAGTTATGATATTGGGCTTCTCCGAAGCATCAAACTCAATTTCCTTGGCTTCAATCAGATCTTGTACTTTATTTCTTAAAGCCCAGCAGTCATTTGTATCGTGACCAGGACTCTCGGAATGGTAGGCACACCGAGCGTTTGGATTGTTCCGAGGAGAGGTGGTATTAGGATTCTTGGGATCCTCCTTCAAGGTTGCCAAGTTAGATCTCAGCAGATGGGATAGAACCTCTGTCAATGTCATGTTAATCCGGGTAAACTTCTTGTGTGGTCTTTCTACCCTTTGTTGATTGTTGCATTGTGGAGCAGCCACCGGCCTAGGTATCATTACAGCACTTACCATCGGACGGTGTTCAACTCTTCTCTAACCTCTTGGGTTATAGATAGCATTGGCTTCCTTCTTACCAGCGAAGGGCTTCTTTGTTGAACTTGACGAGGTATCTTTCGGTATTTTACCGCTCCGGATCCCAACTTCTACCCTCTCTCTAGTTAATATCAACTCGGTAAAACCAGCTGTTGTACCCCAAAATTTACCCTCCCATATTCTTCAAGATTTGTCAAGATCAATCTTCAAATGGTTCAAGATCTCTCAGAGGATTGCACATCTCAAAGGCCTCCTAAGCCAGTCAAAATTAGGGTTTTGGTTCTTGCAAGGAAGTTGAGGTTTTCAAGGGTCCAATCAAGTCCCATGTTCGTATATGCATTGCCAAATATCCATATGCCAAGTTTCAAGGCTCACAAGGTCAAGTTGCACAGTCAAAAGCCTCATTTGCTTCACAATCAACTGCAGGGGCAAAATGGTCATTTGGCAGTTAAAAGTAAGAATTTTTGGTTAACATCTTATTTTGAAGCCACAATCATCATTTGATCAAGTCTTGATCATGATTCCACAAGAATGGCTCAAAAATCATCAAGATGCAAAAGTTTCCATTTTTGGACAATTGAAAAGTCAACTGTAACTTGACCAAGGAATAACTTTTTCATGGTTCATCAGAAAAATCCCATCTAATGCTTATCTTGAAGGGGATGACATTTCCTACAACTCATCTTCACATTACAAGTCCAAGAAATGTTCTCACAAAAAGTTATCAATTTCTACATTATAGGTCAATTTCAAAAGTCAACAAAAAGGCACTTTAAGTCAAAGACCATAACTTGAGATTGGTAAATCAAAATGACATGGGACTAAAGGCATTGGTTAGGGGACTTCAATACCTTTCCAAAATGTCCAAGAACATGTTCATATGATCAAAATTAAGCAAGATATGCATTGGAGAAGTTGGGAAATGTTTGGGAATTTGCAAAAGTCAACTTTGCCTAAAACACCTTGTTTTTGCTAATGGGCCTCAAATTCTTTCTTGAAACATTTCCCAAAGCATATGCACGACCCATTGAACTTAAATTTATTTATTTTCTTATTTTTAATTAATTAATTGAATTTTTGTTAATATTAATTCATTTAATTGATTTTAATTGTAGGAAAATTCAAAAGATATGGTTTTCAAATCTTTTTGTGATGCAAATAAACTCAACACATGCTGAAGATTTCATGTATCAATCAAGGAGACAAAATCATCCAATTTTAGCAAGTTTTCTCAATCAAAAGATGCAAAAATATTTGATTGGAAATCAAAGATGCAAAACATTATTCCATGGATTCTTGGACAAAAGATTTAACCTAATTCATTCCAATACAAATACTGAAGCTAAACCTAAATTCATTCACGTGAAAAAGCTGCTACAAACACCATTACCATATTGAAAAAAAACCAAGAAATTTGAAAACTGAATTCAACCTTCCAGGCCAATTCACACCCTTTTCTTGATTCCAATACATTGCTGGGACATTCAGGAACGCATTGCAATAAAAAACAAGCCTCAAAAATAAATAAAATCATGTAGAATTAGGGTTTGACAATTTTCAATCATATTTTTTTATTATCATTATTCTTATTTATTAATTATTATTTTTGTAAATAAAATGTAAATTAATTGAATTAGTTTAATTAGGTAATTTTAATCTTTTTTACAATAAATAAAATTAGCTTAGAATTAGGGTTTTGTTTACTAACTTTTTAATTCCTTTTATTTTATTTTCATAAAACATAAAAAACACAAAAAAACATTTCTTTTATAAATAATTAAATAATTAATTAGGTTTAGGTTTAATTTTAATTAAATTGCAAAAAAGGACAAAACTTAAATTCTTTCCTCAAAAAGGGTCAAAACCCTAAGGACGTCCCGATTCTATTTTTCTATTTATGTAACTGTTTCCGGATATGTAATAGTTAATTAGGTTTTACCGCTTTCTTTTACTTTTCCGCATTTATTTTCCAAAACGGGTTTGTGTTTTTGGCGATGTATAGACCCGCGCCTTGTAATAGCGTAGATTTACCTTTTCGTATTTTATTTTCCGCACTCTTAACTGTTAATATGCATGAAAGATTTGTATGAAATTTAAAACAACTCGTAGATCACCAAGATGCATGATCAAAGATAAACATTAACTGAAAAACAACACACATGCACATGCCACTCTTAGGGTACGCCTCACTCGGTTGCCTTCGGTACGTGGTCGTCAAGTATAGGGTGTTTTAGAGGTCGCCCTCCTGTCTAAGATCCAGTTGCCTCGAAATGGTTGCCTCGGATAAAAAGGATCTAGGACATTAGGGTTACTTATAAGGTGTCCTACTATTGCTTCGGTGACCACACATGTCCCTTATAATCGAATTGACCTGAATACCTCCAACGACGGTGCTACCTACTTCTCAATAGTGGGATAGCACTGTTTAAAGGACTCTTACACAGCCTAATTCCTTAGAGTAGGTAGATTTCTCATAGGTACTTGCTCTCTCAAAAAAACAAAAACAATCTTTTCGCACTGACACTTTCAAAAGGTTTTCAAACAGATTTTTCATACACTCTTGAGGACAGATACAAGAGTTACTTAGAAATTTTTCAAACGAAACTTTTTTCAAAACCCACATACACTTGAAAAGCAAACCATTTTTGAAAACATAAGAGCAAGTACCTAAGAGCCTGTGGATAACCACGGATAGAAAGGGTGCTAACACCTTCCCTTTCTATAAATCTACCTCCCGAACCGAGAGACATTCTCAAAAGGAATTTTGCTGTGCTTTTGTCCTTCCCATATTGGAGAACATAAAAGACGGTGGCGACTCTTGCTTACCGCGACATTTCACGAACCAGCTTAAAAAACAGTCAGTTCTATTTTCACCGATCACAGAACTGGCGACTCTGCTGGGGAATACTTAATAAGTGAGGTGTACCTTAGGATTAGATCATACTTATGTTTTCAATTGCTTGCTTTGATTGCTTTTATATTTGTGGGCATTGCGTCGGAGTTTCATAGATCTTAACCCGGATCTGGGGATACCCTTTTAGGTAGCATAAGCTGTGAGGGACCTGTCCGGCGTAGACCGACACGGGTGAAGCAGTGGCTACATTGGTGTGGCGCCTTGGTCTGTACCGATATCCCTTGTGTTGCAACGAGGAGAATATGGTTCTTCTGAGGAGTCATTAAGCACCAACCGACCTTAAAACCCTAAATTGACCCAACTTGGCCATAGAACAGTAGCAGTATGCTACACTCATTGAGGCTAAACTCTCGCGATGGTTCTGGCCGCAAGAAAAAGATTGCGATGCTAGAGTTATGACCGATTGAGGGTAGTCGATGATATTGAGATCCTCTAGAACCCGGTTACTTTTGATAGGACAGGTCTTAACCAACGAAACTGAAAGAGGGTAGTACCTAAACATCATGCTGGCCTAAAATCTAAGGGCTCTTCTGTGTGACTTGTGTGCCTTCGTACTTGAACTACTTGCATACTTGTTATCTAACAACACGGGTTCCTTGCAGGTTTTGTTTACAGTCCTTAATTGGGACTCATCACAGGGCCTACTTATATCACTCCATGCATAGCATAACATCATACCATTGCATGCATCCTGCATAAGGACTAACCCATTTCAAGGATCTCAAGGGTCTGTGATGCAGGTCATGATGAACCAACTGTCTAGCAAGGGGAAAAGGGGATTTATTTTCCTCAAGCCAAGGTTGATAACTTGAGTCAGGGGCTATGACCCACTCGATATGGTGAGCCTTGACTCTTGAAGAAGGACTCTCAATAATATGCAGTTCCTTCAATCAAGCTACAAATTCAAATGTTAACAATTTTCTTGTTTACCCCGCGAGATCCTTGAAAACATTGCATGCATACATACACATCATTGCTTAACAGGTACCCTTGTTACAGGTCACTTACCTTCTTCGCTGTTCATTTCAGCAATGGCTTCCCAACAAGACAACCAGGAGTTCCGTACTCAAGAGACTCAGTTCAGGGAAATCTTTCTAAGCCTATCCAAGAGGCAGGAAGAGTTGAGAACACTCCTCATGGGGACTTTGGTCAGGAACAGTCCTGAGGACGATAAGGATGAACGGCTGAAGCATCTGCAAGCTGAGGTGGATACAATGAGAACCCAGGTGCTGGGGCAGATAACTCTCGTTCAAAACTTAGCCCAAAGACAAGAAGAGCTCAGGGTTCTCGTCAACCAACTGCTTCGGGATAACCAACTGGGGCAAACATCTAAGATTGAAGGGCCAGTCATCATTAAATTCCCTTTGAGACAAGAAAACAAGGGAAAAGCTCCTCAACTTGCTTCAGGGTCACAAATTCAGCATCAACCTCACCAGCTTCAGCAAGACAGTATGAAGCAAGTAGTCAGGGTTGGAGACCAAACTGGTAATCAGCCCCCAAGAAGTCAAAGGTTTGGTTTGATGAATAGACCTCTCCGAGCTGCTACTACTTCACAGGTCCAACAACGACCTCGCCAAGAACAACGGGTTGATCAGAGCAAGCCAGACAAGCCTAGGAGGCAATTCACCCAGCTCAACATGTCGTTGTTTCAAGCCTTACAACGCCTGTTGAGATTGAATCTGATCACATTAAGGGACCCTCCTAAGAATCCCAACACTTCCTCTTCCAGGTATAACCCGAGTGTGAGATGTGCCTACCATTCTGACAGTCCTGGACACGACACCGACGACTGTTGGACTCTGCAGAACAAGATCCAGGACCTGATTGATGAAGGAGCAGTGGAATTCACCCCAGATGGTCAGGTCGAGTTCTTCTACTATCCCTAGACGAGAAGACCTTTTGTTCATTGGAAGTTGCAAGTTGTATTTTTCTTTGCTTGTTCAAACATTTGTTCATGTCAAACTCTTTTACTTTATCAATGCATTGCATATGTCTGTTTTGAATCAATATACTCGCATTCGCTATATTCAAACTGCTTTCATTTTTTGATGACTCTCGATTAAATTCTAAGCCTTTTGAGGGAGGATGACGAAAACGATACCATGATCTTTACAGTATGCTTTTGAACAGACCCCGCTGATGAGGTACAGGCATTGTTTCAAATCCTAAACAGTGGAGTAATAAGGAAGATAATCCCTCGTCAACCCCTCTGAGCCAAAGAAGTTGGAGTTTTTCTTTTCGAAAATTAAAACCCTTAATCATAACCTGGGGCAGGGTAGTTCTCTCAGTTAATCCAGGTTCACAACGAATGGCATCAAAGGAATCCTTCCAAAACAAAAGACAGTGATGGTTCCGAATAATTAAAGACAGGCAGTCATTACCTCTCAAAATAAAAGCCCAATAAGTCAAAACCTATGAAGGAGACTTACAAAACTGGGGCATCCCGCTGACTGTAATCACAAAAGAAACAGTTCAGGAAAAATTTAGGGATAACGCAATCAAAAATAAAGAGGTCCTACAAACCCTCAACCGAAAAAGAAATGGCTGCCTATTCAAAATAAACTGTCAATGTCCGAACCATCACTGGAATATCAAAGCAAAGACTCAAACAAGGTCTAATGCACGATCAGCTGAGTTTAGGTTTGAAGAACATCACGAAGAGCGGGTGGGTACAAACATTTTGAGCCTTTATCCTTTGTTTCTAAAAACCGTGAACCAGGCCACGCTACAACCCTTAAAAGTCCTAGCTGAAGCATGGGTTAGTTCGAAAGCATACTGTTACGAAAGGTATCCTGACTCCTTAAGGCTCGCTGTAAAATCTTGAGTTGACATCACATTTTACAAAATTCGCTTGTTTTACTGAAAAATGAATTTTCAAAAACGTCAAGACAGACATAAGCTTTGCATTTTTAAATAACATTGTTTGCATATGGCTATTTGTTCGAACAGCAGATAAATTCGCACGATGAATATCTAGTGAACAAAAGCACTTCCAACCAAGGGGCATGGCATGATCATTATCCATCATCTGGGGCAGTTAAGTCAAGATTCAGAGAATCTCTCAAATGCCAACAAAGCCAAGGGGCAAATCTTCGCCTGAGTCACTTGGGGCATTGGACATGAATTCCACCAACGAGTCTCGCACGATCAAATGAAGATCTCCTGGTATATTGGCAAACACAACAACAGTGACAACTCCCTACATTCTGAGAAAGTGGACATAGTCGAAAAAATACTATGCATAATCTAAGACCCGCTAGGTTGACACACCTAGGCAAAAACAAGGGCTTCCCGGCGAACCAAAAGGGTTCGGGCAAAAATAAGGGATGAAAATGAAAAAATCTGTACACCCGGCAAGTCGAAAACCTGAAAAGGCGGCTTGGGCAAAAATGGGTATCCCGGTGGACTGAAAACCCGAAAGGGCGGTCCAGGCAAAAGTTAGGGATCAAAGCGTACGACTATGTCCCGTCATCTCATCACTTGCCCACCAGAAGAAGATTTGTCAATCGGCAGTTATCAAGCACCTCCACAGGTACCTGCTCCCACAGAAGCTGGGGCAACAAGAATTGTCCAAACTGTACAAGCTGCTCTGTCCTCCAGGTACAAAGGTAGATTCGGCTGAAGAACATGACCAAGATACCTTCACTCTCCGCAGAGTAAGACAAGATTCAGCCACGCTCTCCCAAAGCAGAGTTGATCTCCCATCAGCCCCGAAAAGGCACAGTACCCAGCAAGTCAGCAACACTCTCCCCAAGCAGAGTTAGTCTACTGACAGCCTTAAGGAAGTTGGATATCCCCAGAAGATCTCAACATTCTCCGGCCGAGTATATAGATGTCCCTCAGCAAGCATCCCCGGCAGTCTTAATATAAGATTGTTCCCCGGCGGAATACCAGACACCCCAGTGGAGCCACTCCCCAGTACAGTCCAAAAGTTCCCCAGGAAAGTTGAATCAATCTCCCCAGTAGATTCTGGAAGCTTATCCCCAGTAGATTCTGGAAGCTTATCCCCTGCAAAATATGAAAGCATCTCCCTGGCTTTATTCAAAGGTTATTCCCCACCAGAGCTTATAACTGGGTTATCCTCAGCTAATTACCACGGAAAGATCGTCCTCGGCGAAGTTCTTCCTATCCCCCAGCGGAGTTCATCAATTCCCCAAAATAACTTATCAATGGTATCCCCAACGGAGTTATCATCAAACCTCAGCGAAGTATCTCTTCCCACAGAGTAATTCCCCACAGAGTAATCTCTTCAACAAGTTTATTCCCCAACGGAGCCATCTTCTCCTACCGGTTTATTCTTGTAACCATCATCCCCAGCGGAAATGAAGAATTCTACTCTTCAAATATCAGCCCAGGATTCAACGAGCTCCAGGCATTCGTCAAGGATTTATTTTCCTAGACGAAAATACATTCATAGACATTTCACATTTCATACATCCTGCTTACGTACATGATAGAGTGCATACGACACGATCTCATTTATTTTTGAGAACATCATGACATCATGCATTTCATACATCATGACATTGCATACAACTAATGTTTTGCCTTTTCAGGAAAAGGTCAATCAAAAGACGATTACCATCAACTCTCGCAGTTCCAGATTCGATACCTGTATCTAGCCAGGGCATATCTGTGAGCGATTGATTGTGGATTTGATACCTGTATCTAGCCAGGGAATATCTGCATGAAGAGTTTGAAGTTCCAGATTCGACACCTGTATCTAGCAGGGCATGTCTATGAGCGATTAAATGTGGATTCGACACCTGTATCCAGCCAGGGCATATCTGCATAAAGAGTTTAGAGATTGGATACCTGTATCTAGCCATGGCATATCTGTAGAGGACCAGTTCCAGATTCGACACCTGTATCTAGCCAGGGCATATCTGTGAGCGATTGATTGTAGATTCGATACCTGTATCCAGCCAGGGCATATCTGCATGAAGAGTTTAGAGATTCGATACCTGTATCCAGCCAGGGCATATCTGTAGACGACCAGTTCCAGATTCGATACCTGTATCCAGCCAGGGCATATCTGTGGGCGACCAATTCCAGATTCGATTCTTGTATCTAGCCAGGGCATATCTGTGAGTGATTGATTGTAGATTCGATACCTGTATCTAGCCAGGGCATGTCTGCAAGAAGAGTTTAGAGATTCGATACCTGTATCCAGCCAGGGCACATCTGTAGACGACTAATTCTGGATTCGATTCCTGTATCTAGCCATGGCATATCTGTGAGTGATCTGATTGTAGATTCGATACCTGTATCCAGCCAGGGCACGTTTGCATGAAGAGTTTAGAGGTTCGAGTCCTGTATCCAGCCAGGGCATATCTGTAGACGACTAATTCCAGATTCGATACATGTATCTAGCCAGGGCATATCTGTGAGTGATTGATTGTAGATTCGATACCTGTATCTAGCCAGGGCATATCTGCATGAAGAGTTTAGAGATTCGATACCTGTATCCAGCCAGGGCATATCTGTAGATGACTAATTCCAGATTCGATACCTGTATCTAGCCAGGGCATATCTGTGAGTGATTGATTGTGGATTCGATACCTGTATCTAGCCAGGGCATATCTGTATGAAGAGTTTAGAGATTCGATTCCTGTATCTAGCCAGGGCATATCTGTAAACGACCAATTCCAGATTAAATTCCTGTATCTAGCCAGGGCATATTTGCGAGTAATTGATTGTAGATTCGATACCTGTATCCAGCCAGGGCATATCTGCATGAAGAGTTTAGAGATTCGATACTTGTACCCAGCCAGGGCATATCTGTAGACGACCAATTCCAGATTCGATTCCTGTATCTAGCCAGGGCATATCTGTGAGTAACTGATTGTAGATTCGATACCTGTACCTAGCCAGGGCATGTCTGCATGAAGAGTTTAGAGATTCGACACCTATATCCAGCCAGGGCATATCTGTAGACGACCAATTCCAGATTCGATTCTTGTATCTAGCCAGGGCATATCTGTGAGTAACTGTTTGTAGATTCGACACCTGTATCCAGCCAGGGCATGTTTGCATGAAGAGTTTAGAGATTCGATTCCTGTATCCAGCCAGGGCATATCTGTAGACGACCAATTCCAGATTCGATTCCTGTATCTAGCCAGGGCATATATGTGAGTAACTGTTTGTAGATTCGATACCTGTATCCAGCCAGGGCACGTCTGAATGAAGAGTTTAGAGGTTCGATTCATGTATCCAGCCAGGGCATATCTGTATACGACAAATTCCAGATTCGATTCCTGTATCTAGCCAGGGCATATCTGTGAGTAACTGTTTGTAGATTCGATACCTGTATCCAGCCAGGGCACGTCTGCATGAAGAGTTTAGAGGTTCAATTCCTGTATCCAGCCAGGGCATATCTGTAGACGACAAGTTCCAGATTCGATTCCTGTATCCAGCCAGGGCATATCTGCATGAAGAGTTTAGAGATTCGATTCCTGTATCCAGCCAGGGCATATCTGTAGACGACAAGTTCCAGATTCGATTCATGTATCCAGCCAGGGCATATCTGCATGAAGAGTTTAGAGATTCGATTCTTGTATCTAGCTAGGGCACGTTTGTAAGCAACCTTTTGAAGTTCCGGATTCGATTCCTGTATCTAGCCAGGGCATATCTGTGAGCAACTAATTGTAGATTCGATACCTGTATCTAGCCAGGGCATATCTGCATGAAGAGTTTGAAGATCAACCCCTGTAACAGGCCAGGAAATTATCTTTCTTTCTCAGATGGCATCTATAAGCCCATCCTCCTATCCACCATCTTTCCAAATGGCATCTGTAAGCCCATTCTCGACATCACACTGCTGATACTCCACTATGTGAGTGCAAATTCCTGGGCACTCTAGTGTTCAATCATCTTCCACCTTCGGATCACGAAAGGCACACAAGCCAATCTACATCCTCAGGTCTAAGAAGATTGAACAGGGGCAACTGTTGTACCCCAAAATTTGCCCTCGCATATTCTTCAAGATTTGTCAAGATCAATCTTCAAATGGTTCAAGATCTCTCAGAGGATTGCCCAATTCAAAGGCCTCCTAAGCCAGTCAAAATTAGGGTTTTGGTTCTTGCAAGGAAGTTGAGGTTTTCAAGGGTCCAATCAAGTCCCATGTGCCTATATACATTGCCAAATATCCATATGCCAAGTTTCAAGGCTCACAAGGTCAAGTTGCACAGTCAAAAGCCTCATTTGCTTCACAATCAACTGCAGGGGCAAAATGGTCATTTGGCAGTCAAAAGTCAGAATTTTTGGTCAACATCTTATTTTGAAGCCACAGTCATCATTTGATCAAGTCTTGATCATGATTCCACAAGAATGGCTCAAAAATCATCAAGATGCAAAAGTTTCCATTTTTGGACAGCTGAAAAGTCAACTGTAACTTGACCAAGGCATAACTTTTTCATGGTTCATCATAAAAATCCCATCCAATGCTCATTTTGAATTGGATGACATTTCCTACAACTCATATTCACATTCCAAGTCCAAGAAATGCTCTCACAAAAAGTTATCAATTTCTACATTATAGGTCAATTTCAAAAGTCAACAAAAAGGCACTTAAAGTCAAAGATCATAACTTGAGATTGGTATATCAAAATGACATGGGACCAAAGGCATTGGTTAGGGGACTTCAAGACCTTTCCAAAATGTCCAAGAACATGTTCATATGATCAAAATTGAGCAAGATATGCATTGGAGTAGTTGAGAAATTTTTGGGAATTTGCAAAAGTCAACTTTGCCTAAAACACCTTGTTTTTGCTAATGGGCCTCAAATTCTTTCTTGAAACATTGCCCAAAGCATATGCACGACCCATTGAACTTAAATTGATTTATTTTCTTATTTTTAATTAATTAATTGAATTTTTGTTAATATTAATTCATTTAATTGATTTTAATTGTAGGAAAATTCAAAAGATATGGTTTTCAAATTTTTTTGTGATGCAAATAAACTCAACACATGCTGAAGATTTCATGTATCAATCGAGGAGACAAAATCATCCAATTTTAGCAAGTTTTCTCAATCAAAAGATGCAAAAATATTTGATTGGAAATCAAAGATGCAAAACATCATTCCATGGATTCTTGGACAAAAGATTTAACCTAATTCATTCCAATACAAATACGGAAGCTAAACCTAAATTCATTCACGTGAAAAAGCTGCTGCAAACACCATTACCATATTGAAAAAAAGCCAAGAAATTTGAAAACTGAATTCAACCTTCCAGGCAAATTCACACCCTTTTCTTGATTCCAATACATTGCTGGGACATTCAGGAACGCGTTGCAATCAAAAACAAGCCTAAAAAATAAATAAAATCATGTAGAATTAGGGTTTGACAATTTTCAATCATATTTTTTTATTATCATTATTCTTATTTATTAATTATTATTTTTGTAAATAAAATGTAAATTAATTGAATTAGTTTAATTAGGTAATTTTAATCTTTTTTACAATAAATAAAATTAGCTTAGAATTAGGGTTTTGTTTACTAACTTTTTAATTCCTTTTATTTTATTTTCATAAAACATAAAAAACACAAAAAAACATTTCTTTTATAAATAATTAAATAATTAATTAGGTTTAGGTTTAATTTTAATTAAATTGCAAAAAAGGACAAAACTTAAATTCTTTCCTCAAAAAGGGTCAAAACCCTAAGGACGTCCCGATTCTATTTTTCTATTTATGTAACTGTTTCCGGATATGTAATAGTTAATTAGGTTTTACCGCTTTCTTTTACTTTTCCGCATTTATTTTCCAAAACGGGTTTTTGTTTTTGGTGATGTATAGACCCGCGCCTTGTAATAGCGTAGATTTACCTTTTCGTATTTTAGTTTCCGCACTCTTAACTGTTAATATGCATGAAAGATTTGTATGAAAATTAAAACAACTCGTAGATCACCAAGATGCATGATCAAAGATAAACATTAACTGAAAAACAACACACATGCACATGCCACTCTTAGGGTACGCCTCACTCGGTTGCCTTCGGTACGTGGTCGTCAAGTATAGGGTGTTTTAGAGGTCGCCCTCCTGTCTAAGATCCATTTGCCTCGAAACGGTTGCCTCGGATAAAAAGGATCTAGGATATTAGGGTTACTTCTAAGGTGTCCTACTATTGCTTCGGTGACCACACATGTCCCTTATAATCGAATTGACCCGAATACCTCCAACGATGGTGCTACCTACTTCTCAATAGTGGGATAGCACTGTTTAAAGGACTCTTACACAGCCTAATTCCTTAGAGTAGGTAGATTTCTCATAGGTACTTGCTCTCTCAAAAAAACAAAAACAATCTTTTCGCACTGACACTTTCAAAAGGTTTTCAAACAGATTTTTCATACACTCTTGAGGACAGATACAAGAGTTACTTAGAAATTTTTCAAACGAAACTTTTTTCAAAACCCACATACACTTGAAAAGAAAACCATTTTTGAAAACATAAGAGCAAGTACCTAAGAGCCCGTGGATAACCACGGATAGAAAGGGTGCTAACACCTTCCCTTTCTATAAATCTACCTCCCGAACCGAGAGACATTCTCAAAAGGAATTTTGCTGTGCTTTTGTCCTTCCCATATTGGAGAACATAAAAGACGGTGGCGACTCTTGCTTACCGCGACATTTCGCGAACCAGCTTAAAAAACAGTCAGTTCTATTTCCACCGATCACAGAACTGGCGACTCTGCTGGGGAATACTTAATAAGTGAGGTGTACCTTAGGATTAGATCATACTTATGTTTTCAATTGCTTGCTTTGATTGCTTTTATATTTGTGGGCATTGCATCGGAGTTTCATAGATCCTAACCCGGATCTGGGGATACCCTTTTAGGTAGCATAAGCTGTGAGGGACCTGTCCGGCGTAGACCGACACGGGTGAAGCAGTGGCTACGTTGGTGTGGCACCTTGGTCTGTACCGATATCCCTTGTGTTGCAACGAGGAGAATATGGTTCTTCTGAGGAGTCATTAAGCACCAACCGACCTTAAAACCCTAAATTGACCCAACTTGGCCATAGAACAGTAGCAGTATGCTACACTCATTGAGGCTAAACTCTCGCGATGGTTATGGCTGCAAGAAAAGATTGCGATGCTGGAGTTATGACCGATTGAGGGTAGTCGATGATATTGAGATCCTCTAGAACCCGGTTACTTTTGATAGGACAGGTCTTAACCAACGAAACTGAAAGAGGGTAGTACCTAAACTTCATGCTGGCCTAAAATCTAAGGGCTCTTCTGTGTGACTTGTGTGCCTTCGTACTTGAACTACTTGCATACTTATTATCTAACAACACAGGTTCCATGCAGGTTTTGTTTACAGTCCTTAATTGGGACTCATCACATGGCCTACTTATATCACTCCATGCATAGCATAACATCATACCATTGCATGCATCCTGCATAAGGACTAACCCATTTCAAGGATCTCAAGGGTCTGTGATACAGGTCATGATGAACCAACTGTCTAGCAAGGGGAAAAGGGGATTTATTTTCCTCTAGCCAAGGTTGATAACTTGAGTCAGGGGCTATGACCCACTCGACATGGTGAGCCTTGACTCTTGAAGAAGGACTCTCAACAATATGTAGTTCCTTCAATCAAGCTACAAATTCAAATGTTAACAATTTTCTTGTTTACCCCGAGAGATCCTTGAAAACATTGCATGCATACATACACATCATTGCTTAACAGGTACCCTTGTTACAGGTCACTTACCTTCTTCGCTGTTTATTTCAGCAATGGCTTCCCAACAAGACAACCAGGAGTTCCGTACTCAAGAGACTCAGTTCAGGGAAATCTTCCTAAGCCTATCCAAGGGGCAGGAAGAGTTGAGAACACTCCTCATGGGGACTTTGGTCAGGAACAGTCCTGAGGACGATAAGGATGAACGACTGAAGCATCTGCAAGCTGAGGTGGATACAATTAGAACCCAGGTGCTGGGGCAGATAACTCTCGTTCAAAACTTAGCCCAAAGACAAGAAGAGCTCAGGGTTCTCGTCAACCAACTGCTTCGGGATAACCAACTGGGGCAAACATCTAAGATTGAAGATCTAGTCATCATTAAATTCCCTTTGAGACAAGAAGACAAGGGAAAAGCTCCTCAACTTGCTTCAGGGTCACAAATTCAGCATCAACCTCACCAGCTTCAGCAAGAGAGTAAGAAGCAAGTAGTCAGGGTTGGAGACCAAACCGGTAATCAGCCCCCAAGAAGTCAAAGGTTTGGTTTGATGAATAGACCTCTCCGAGCTGCTACTACTTCACAGGTCCAACAACGACCTCGCCAAGAACAACGGGTTGATCAGAGTAAGCCAGACAAGCCTAGGAGGCAATTCACCCAGCTCAACATGTCGTTGTTTCAAGCCTTACAACGCCTGTTGAGATTGAATCTGATCACATTAAGGGACCCTCCTAAGAATCCCAACACTTCCTCTTCCAGGTATAACCCGAGTGTGAGATGTGCCTACTATTCTGACAGTCCTGGACACGACACCGTCGACTGTTAGACTCTGCAGAACAAGATCCAGGACCTGATTGATGAAGGAGCAGTGGAATTCACCCCAGATGGTCAGGTCGAGTTCTTCTACTATCCCTAGACGAGAAGACCTTTTGTTCATTGGAAGTTGCAAGTTGTATTTTTCTTTGCTTGTTCAAACATTTGTTCATGTCAAACTCTTTTACTTTATCAATGCATTGCATATGTCTGTTTTGAATCAATAAACTCGCATTCGCTATATTCAAACTACTTTCATTTTTTGATGTTAACTCTCGATTAAATTCTAAGCCTTTTGAGGGAGGATGACAAAAATGATACCATGATCTTTATAGTATGCTTTTGAACAGACCCCGCTGATGAGGTACAGGCATTGTTTCAAATCCTAAACAGTGGAGTAATAAGGAAGATAATCCATCGTCAACCCCTCTAAGCCAAAGAAGTTGGAGTTTTTCTTTTCGAAAATTAAAAACCTTAATCATAACCTGGGGCAGGGTAGTACTCTCAGTTAATCCAGGTGCACAACGAATGGCATCAAAGGAATCCTTCCAAAACAAAAGACAGTGATGGTTCCGAATAATTAAAGACAGGCAGTCATTACCTCTCAAAATAAAAGCCCAATAAGTCAAAACCTATGAAGGAGACTTACAAAACTGGGGCATCCTGCTGACTGTAATCACAAAAGAAACAGTTCAGGCAAAATTTAGGGATAACGCAATCAAAAAGAAAGAGGTCCTACAAACCCTCAACCGAAAAAGAAATGGATGCCTATTCAAAATAAACTGTCAATGTCCGAACCATCACCGGAATATCAAAGCAAAGACTCAAACAAGGTCTAATGCACGATCAGCTGAGTTTAGGTTTGAAGAACATCACGAAGAGCGGGTGGGTACAAACATTTTGAGCCTTTATCCTTTGTTTCTAAAAACCGTGAACCAGGCCACGCTACAACCCTTAAAAGTCCTAGCTGAAGCATGGGTTAGTTCGAAAGCATACTATTACGAAAGGTATCCTGACTCCTTAAGGCTCGCTGTAAAATCTTGAGATGACATCACATTTTACAAAATTCGCTTGTTTTACTGAAAAATGCATTTTCAAAAACGTCAAGACAGACATAAGCTTTGGATTTTTAAATAACATTCTTTGCATATGGCTATTTGTTCGAACAGCAGAGAAATTCGCACGATGAATATCTAGTGAACAAAAGCACTTCCAACCAAGGGCCGTGGCATGATCATTGTCCATCATCTGGGGCAGTTAAGTCAAGATTCAGAGAATCTCTCAAATGCCAACAAAGCCAAGGGGCAAATCTCCGCCTGAGTCACTTGGGGCATTGGACATGAATTCCAGCAACGAGTCTCGCACGATCAAACGAAGATCTCCTGGTAGTATGGCAAACACAACAACAGTGACAACTCCCTACATTCTGAGAATGTGGACATAGTCGAAAAAATACTATGCATAATCAAAGACCCGCTAGGTTGACACACCTAGGCAAAAACAAGGGCTTCCCGGTGAACCAAAAGGGTTCGGGCAAAAATAAGGGATGAAAATGAAAAAATCTGTACACCCGGCAAGTCGAAAACCTGAAAAGGCGGCTTGGGCAAAAATGGGTATCCCGGTGGACTGAAAACCCGAAAGGGCGGTCCAGGCAAAAGTTAGGGATCAAAGCGTACGACTATGTCCCGTCATCTCGTCACTTGCCCACCAGAAGAAGATTTGTCAATCGGCAGTTATCAAGCACCTCCACAGGTACCTGCTCCCACAGAAGCTAGGGCAATAAGAATTGTCCAAATTGTACAAGCTGCTCTGTCCTCCAGGTACAAAGGTAGATTCGGCTGAAGAACATGACCAAGATACCTTCACTCTCCGCAGAGTAAGACAAGATTCAGCCACGCTCTCCCAAAGCAGAGTTGATCTCCCATCAGCCCCGAAAAGGCACAGTACCCAGCAAGTCAGCAACACTCTCCCCAAGCAGAGTTAGTCTACTGACAGCCTTAAGGAAGTTGGATATCCCCAGAAGATCTCAACATTCTCCGGACGAGTATACAGATGTCCCTCAGCAAGCATCCCCGGAAGTCTTAATATAAGATTGTTCCCTGGCGGAATACCAGACACCCCAGTGGAGCCACTCCCCAGTACAGTCCAAAACTTCCCCAGGAAAGTTGAATCAATCTCCCCAGTAGATTCTGGAAGCTTATCCCCAGTAGATTCTGGAAGCTTATCCCCTGCAGAATACGAAAGCATCTCCCCGGTTTTATTCAAAGGTTATTCCCCACCAGAGCTTATAATTGGGTTATCCTTACCTAATTACCACGGAAAGATCGTCCTCGGCGAAGTTCTTCCTATCCCCCAGCGGAGTTCATCAATTCCCCAACATAACTTATCAATGGTATCCCCAGCGGAGTTATCATCAAACCTCAGCGAAGTATCTCTTCCCACAGAGTAATTCCCCGCAGAGTAATCTCTTCAACAAGTTTATTCCCCAACGGAGCCATCTTCTCCTACCAGTTTATTCTTGCAACCATCATCCACATCGGAAATGAAGAATTCTACTCTTCAAATATCAGCCCAGGATTCAACGAGCTCCCGGCATTCGTCAAGGATTTATTTTCCTAGACGAAAATACATTCATAGACATTTCACATTTCATACATCCTGCTTACGTACATGATAGAGTGCATACGACACGATCTCATTTATTTTTGAGAACATCATGGCATCATGCATTTCATACATCATGACATTGCATACAACTAATGTTTTGCCTTTTCAGGAAAAGGTCAATCAAAAGACGATTACCATCAACTCTCGCAGTTCCAGATTCGATACCTGTATCTAGCCAGGGCATATCTGTGAGCGATTGATTGTGGATTTGATACCTGTATCTAGCCAGGGAATATCTGTATGAAGAGTTTGAAGTTCCAGATTCGACACCTGTATCTATCCAAGGCATATCTGTGAGCGATTAAATGTGAATTCGACACCTGTATCCAGCCAGGGCATATCTGCATAAAGAGTTTAGAGATTCGATACCTGTATCTAGCCAGGGCATATCTGTAGACGACCAGTTCCAGATTCGACACCTGTATCTAGCCAGGGCATATCTGTGAGCGATTGATTGTAGATTCGATACTTGTATCCAGCCAGGGCATATCTGCATGAAGAGTTTAGAGATTCGATACCTGTATCCAGCCAGGGCATCTTTGTAGACGACCAGTTCCGAATTCGATACTTGTATCCAGCCAGGGCATATTTGTGGGCGACCAATTCCAAATTCGATTCCTGTATCTAGCCAGGGCATATCTGTGAGTGATTGATTGTAGATGCGATACCTGTATCTAGCCAGGGCATGTCTGCATGAAGAGTTTATAGATTCGATACATGTATCCAGCCAGGGCATATCTGTAGACGACTAATTCCGGATTCGATTCCTGTATCTAGCCAGGGCATATCTGTGAGTGATCTGATTGTAGATTCGATACCTGTATCCAGCCAGGGCACGTCTGCATGAAGAGTTTAGAGGTTTGATTCCTGTATCCAGCCAGGGCATATCTGTAGATGACTAATTCCAGATTCAATACCTGTATCTAGCCAGGGCATATCTGTGAGTGATTGATTGTAGATTCGATACCTATATCTAGCCAGGGCATATCTGCATGAAAAGTTTAGAGATTCGATACCTGTATCCATCCAGGGCATATCTGTAGACGACTAATTCCAAATTCGATACATCTATCTAGCCAGGGCATATATGTGAGTGATTGATTGTGGATTCGATACCTGTATCTAGCCAGGGCATATCTGCATGAAGAGTTTAGAGATTCGATTCCTGTATCCAGCCAGGGCATATCTGTAGACGACCAATTCCAGATTCAATTCCTGTATCTAGCCAGGGCATATCTGCGAGTAATTGATTGTAGATTCGATACATGTATCCAGTCAGGGCATATCTGCATGAAGACTTTAGAGACTCGATACCTGTATCCAGCCAGGGCATATCTGTAGACGACCAATTCCAGATTTGATTCCTGTATCTAGCCAGGGCATATCTGTGAGTAACTGATTGTAGATTCGATACCTGTACCCAGCCAGGGCATGTCTGCATGAAGAGTTTAGAGATTCGACACCTGTATCCAGCCAGGGCATATCTGTAGATGACCAATTCCAAATTCTATTCCTGTATCTAGCCAGGGCATATCTGTGAGTAATTGTTTGTAGATTCGACACCTGTATCCAGCCAGGGCATGTCTGCATGAAGAGTTTAGAGATTTGATTCCTGTATCCAGCCAGGGCATATCTGTAGACGACCAATTCCAGATTCGATTCCTGTATCTATCCAGGGCATATCTGTGAGTAACTGTTTGTAGATTCGATACCTGTATCCATCCAGGGCACGTCTGTATGAAGAGTTTAGAGGTTCGATTCCTGTATCCATCCAGGGCATATTTGTAGACGACAAATTCCATATTCGATTCCTGTATCTAGCCAGGGCATATCTGTGAGTAACTGTTTGTAGATTCGATACCTGTATCCAGCCAGGGCACGTCTGCATGAAGAGTTTAGAGGTTCGATTCCTGTATCCAGCCAGGGCATATCTGTAGACGACAAGTTCCAGATTCGATTCTTGTATCCAGCCAGGACATATCTGCATGAATAATTTATAGATTCGATTCCTGTATCCAGCCAGGGCATATCTGTAGACGACAAGTTCCAGATTCGATTCCTGTATCCAGCCAGGGCATATCTGCATGAAGAGTTTAGAGATTCGATTCTTGTATCCATCCAGGGCACGTCCGTAAGCAACCTTTTGAAGTTCCAGATTCGATTCCTGTATCTAGCCAGGGCATATCTGTGAGCAACCAATTGTAGGTTCGATACCTTATCTAGCCAGGGCATATCTGCATGAAGAGTTTGAAGATCAACACCTGTAACAGGCCAGGAAATTATCTTTCTTTCTCAGATGGCATCTATAAGCCCATCCTCCTATCCACCATCTTTCCAAATGGCATCTGTAAGCCCATTCCCGACATCACACTGCTGATACTCCACTATGTGAGTGCAAATTTCTGGGCACTCTAGTGTACAATCATCTTCCACCTTCGGATCACAAAAGGCACACAAGCCAATCTACATCCTCAAGTCTAAGAAGATTGAACAGGGGCAACTGTTATACCCCAAAATTTTCCCTCCCATATTCTTCAAGATTTATCAAGATCAATCTTCAAATGGTTCAAGATCTCTCAGAGGATTGCACAATTCAAAGGCCTCCTAAGCCAATCAAAATTAGGGTTTTGGTTCTTGCAAGGAAGTTGAGGTTTTCAAGGGTCCAATCAAGTCCCATGTGCCTATATACATTTCCAAATATCCATATTCCAAGTTTCAAGGCTCACAAGGTCAAGTTGCACAGTCAAAAGCCTCATTTGCTTCACAATCAACTGCAGGGGCAAAATGGTCATTTGGCAGTCAAAAGTCAGAATTTTTGGTCAACATCTTATTTTTAAGCCACAATCATCATTTGATCAAGTCTTGATCATTATTCCACAAGAATGTCTCAAAAATCATCAAGATGCAAAAGTTTCCATTTTTGGACAGCTGAAAAGTCAACTGTAACTTGACCAACGCATAACTTTTTCATGGTTCATCAGAAAAATCCCATCCAATGCTCATTTTGAATTGGATGACATTTCCTACAACTCATCTTCACATTCCAAGTCCAAGAAATGCTCTCACAAAAAGTTATCAATTTCTACATTATAGGTCAATTTCAAAAGTCAACAAAATGGCACTTTAAGTCAAAGACCATAACTTGAGATTGGTATATCAAAATGACATGGGACCAAAGGCATTGGTTAGGGGACTTCAAGACCTTTCCAAAATGTCCAAGAACATGTTCATATGATCAAAATTGAGGAAGATATGCATTGGAGAAGTTGGGAAATTTTTGGGAATTTGCAAAAGTCAACTTTGCCTAAAACACCTTGTTTTTGCTAATGGGCCTCAAATTCTTTCTTGAAACATTGCCCAAAGCATATGCACGACCCATTGAACTTAAATTTATTTATTTTCTTATTTTTAATTAATTAATTGAATTTTTGTTAATATTAATTCATTTAATTGATTTTAATTGTAGGAAAATTCAAAAGATATGGTTTTCAAATCTTTTTGTGATGCAAATAAACTCAACACATGCTGAAGATTTCATGTATCAATCAAGGAGGCAAAATCATCCAATTTTAGCAAGTTTTCTCAATCAAAAGATGCAAAAATATTTGATTGGAAATCAAAGATGCAAAACATTATTCCATGGATTCTTGGACAAAAGATTTAACCTAATTCGTTCCAATACAAATACTGAAGCTAAACTAAATTCATTCACGTGAAAAAGCTGCTGCAAACACCATTACCATATTGAAAAAAATCCAAGAAATTTGAAAACTGAATTCAACCTTCCAGGCCAATTCACACCCTTTTCTTGATTCCAATACATTGCTGGGACATTCAGGAACGTGTTGCAATCAAAAACAAGCCTCAAAGCTCAAGAATACGTCCAAACAGAATCACGGTTTGCTTATTCTTTTCCATAATCGAAACTCAAGTTTTATGCATCATTAACATGTTATGATTATTGCTTTGCATTGCTAACATCATTCTGAAGCTAATGGGACAGATTAATTTGATTATGGTGCCCTAAAACGAAAACTGCCATTGGAGAATGCTAGGGTTTCCAAGATTCAAAATTAGGGGTTTGCTATTGAGGAAAAATTTGACCTTTTTAGACCTACGGTTGAATTCGTCAAGGCCAGACGAACTCAACCCAACCCTCGCGCCCTATTTATATAACGCACAGAGCTAATCGCTATTTTTGCATTTTGCAGTTTGTGGGGGTTAAAAACCCCCGCTATTTGACTCTTTTTGTTACAGGCCAAGCGAAGAAGACAATACGTGGAAGAGCGTGACTGGATAATTCAAACGTAGCGCGCGTTTTTTGTTAATTTCCAGCATGGACGTTGTTTCTATATTTTATACTTATTGCATATCATATGAACAAAGCGTGCAAAGTGGCTTGGTGGTTGATGATTTGTCTGGTAACTACTGGGACCTGGGTTCGATTCCCAGGTCCACCCAAATCTCAATATTATTTTTCATAACATCTTCATATGCAGCGCTTGTCAAGGATTCCACCATATACCCTCACAGATCAGCATGCCAAGTGTCTCAAGCGTCCATCCAAAGGCCAAAAGGTGAGGAGCACCATGCTCCCAGTCAACAAGCGTTCTTGAGGATCCAGAAAGTCAATCAGGCTTGCTTCTTAATGGGCCTAAAGTTTCCAGCCAACACCTCCTTAATGGGTCATCACCCCCCATGGTTTTGTTACTTTTTTTATTTTCTTTTCCTTATAATTTCTTTTTAATTATTATCATTATTATTATTAACCAATAAACTAATTTTTTATAATAAATTCAGAGATCAAAAAAATTGTAAATATTTTTATTATTTATTATTTTTACTATTAACTATTATTTTTGTAAATAAATATTAACCAAATTGAATTAGTTTAATAGGTTAATTTTAATCTCTTTTTCATAAATAAATAAAATCATGTAGAATTAGGGTTTGACAATTTTCAATCATATTTTTTTATTATCATTATTCTTATTTATTAATTATTATTTTTGTAAATAAAATGTAAATTAATTGAATTAGTTTAATTAGGTAATTTTAATCTTTTTTACAATAAATAAAATTAGCTTAGAATTAGGGTTTTGTTTACTAACTTTTTAATTCCTTTTATTTTATTTTCATAAAACATAAAAAACACAAAAAAAAACATTTCTTTTATAAATAATTAAATAATTAATTAGGTTTAGGTTTAATTTTAATTAAATTGCAAAAAAGGACAAAACTTAAATTCTTTCCTCAAAAAGGGTCAAAACCCTAAGGACGTCCCGATTCTATTTTTCTATTTATGTAACTGTTTCCGGATATGTAATAGTTAATTAGGTTTTACCGCTTTCTTTTACTTTTCCGCATTTATTTTCCAAAACGGGTTTTTGTTTTTGGCGATGTATAGACCCGCGCCTTGTAATAGCGTAGATTTACCTTTCCGTATTTTATTTTCCGCACTCTTAACTTTTAATATGCATGAAAGATTTGTATGAAAATTAAAACAACTCGTAGATCACCAAGATGCATGATCAAAGATAAACATTAACTGAAAAACAACACACACGCACATGCCACTCTTAGGGTACGCCTCACTCGGTTGCCTTCGGTACGTGGTCGTCAAGTATAGGGTGTTTTAGAGGTCGCCCTCCTGTCTAAGATCCAGTTGCCTCGAAACGGTTGCCTCGGATAAAAAGGATCTAGGACATTAGGGTTACTTCTAAGGTGTCCTACTATTGCTTCGGTGACCACACATGTCCCTTATAATCGAATTGACCCGAATACCTCCAACGACGGTGCTACCTACTTCTCAATAGTGGGATAGCACTGTTTAAAGGACTCTTACACAGCCTAATTCCTTAGAGTAGGTAGATTTCTCATAGGTACTTGCTCTCTCAAAAAAACAAAAACAATCTTTTCGCACTGACACTTTCAAAAGGTTTTCAAACAGATTTTTCATACACTCTTGAGGACAGATACAAGAGTTACTTAGAAATTTTTCAAACGAAACTTTTTTCAAAACCCACATACACTTGAAAAGCAAACCATTTTTGAAAACATAAGAGCAAGTACCTAAGGCCCGTGGATAACCACGGATAGAAAGGGTGCTAACACCTTCCCTTTCTATAAATCTACCTCTCGAACCGAGAGACATTCTCAAAAGGAATTTTGTTGTTCTTTTGTCCTTCCCATATTGGAGAACATAAAAGACGGTGGCGACTCTTGCTTACCGCGACATTTCGCGAACCAGCTTAAAAAACAGTCAGTTTTATTTCCACCGATCACACCAGCCGATGAGCTACCGATCAAATGGTTGAAGAACGAACCAGACAGCGTCCCTAGAAACATGTCGACCAACTCCCTATAATACAAAGGGGGTTGGACTCTCCCAGCCAAATGTCTCCACTTCTGTGCATAGTTCTTAAAGCCTTCACCTGCACCCATGGACATACTCTGAAGCTGAGTACGGGTAGGGGCAAGGTCGGCATTGTATTGATACTGCTTGTAAAAAGCAGCAGCCAAATCCTCCCAGTTTTGGACATTGGTTCCCTCCAATTGGTATAACCACTCAAGTTGAGTCCCTAACAGACTGTCTTGAAAGAAGTGAACCCACAAGTTCCTATCAGCAGTGTGAGGCTGAATCTTTCTCACATAGGAACGAAGATGAAGCTTGGGACAAGACATCCCATCATATTTTGTGAAAACTAGAGCTTTAAATTTGTGTGGGATGACTACCCCGGACACCAATCCCAGCTCTTCAAAATTTAGCCCTGGTATTCTCTGGATCTCCATAGCGCTTAACCGATCCTTTAACTGCTTGTACCTATCCTCAGTGGGAGGATACTGCTCATCATTGTAGTCTATATCATTGTCAGAGACTTCAGGACTAGGGTTCTCCTCCCTTGTTTCTCTCTCTTGATTTTCCCCTTCTTTGGACGAGGAGGTCAGATCGACTGGTTGCTTTAGCGGCCCCCCAAATCTTCTGCCCATATTGAGGGCACCAGCAAGCTTCTTCTTCTTCTTCTTCTTTTCTTTCAGGATGAGGGCCTTCAGATCCTCCTGCCCTTTTGCCAAAGTTATGAACATTTGTTGAAATTGGGAATTTTGTGCCTGAAGATCTTTGATGTTATGTTCAGAAGACATTCTTGCTTAAATAAACAGCGAAGAGGATGAGAAACCTGTAATGGTACCTGCTTATGCAATGTTATGGATGATATGTATATGTAATGATTTCAAGGAAATTAGAGATTCAAATTTGCTTTAGACAAAAGGAAACACACATTTTCTTTAGACAAAAGGAAACACACGTTACATTAATAAATCAAAGCTTGAGTACATCATGCCTCTTTGGGCTTGCAAGAAATACAAAAACTCTAAGATAAAAAGGTTGTACGCATCCTCTTTGGTGCGATGTAGGCATTTAGAGTCCGCTCCTCATGAAGTTGCTTAGTAAGTTCCAAAACCTTCTTCTCGCTGGCGTAGAATTGGGCCTCGAAAGTGTCTCGCTCCCCCTTAAGCTGTATCCAATCCCTTTGCAAGTCTTCAAGATAGGTGGGCATGTCAGGATGTAGGATAGTGTAGGGAACATCTCCTTCCACAACAGGCTCTATGATAACCGGGAGAATGGAGGGGGAAGGCATTATAAGACTTTGAGCACGAGCTCGTACCCATTTGTGGTAAGGCTCAAGAGGGATGGAATTCTTATGCCCCAATGTCTTGCTATCTACCTTGTTCAACATCCTCCAAGCTCGGATAAATCTCTGGCGGTGACCTTGACCGTCGTTCTCGTAGTCAAATACCAAACCTTGAATGATCATCTCATGTGTGTCATCCCTTCAGGCGTAACCAAATTGTCTTAAGGCTAAACAAGGGTTGTAGGTGATACCTCCACTAATTCCAAGTAAGGGGACATTAGGGAACTCTCCATAATGGTCGACGATAGTAACATTCTCTATATATTGGGAACACCAATGAATGTCTGAATGTTTGAGTATCATCAACCTATGTGACACCTTGAACCTTGCTCGTTCCTCAATACGGACTGGGGAAGATGCGAAATAAACCATCTTGCCAAAATAGGAGTACAACACATAAGGATACCTCTTTTCCTCATAGTGCGAGTGTGAAAGGAATGTAGGATGTCCCCTAGAAAAGTAGGCACCAGGTTACGAGACATGAAGATTTTGACGGTGTTCACATTATGAGTTGGTCAGGATTTGGAAACAAAACCATCCCATAGACGAGGAGAGCCACAATTTCCTCAAAAGCTTACAAATCCAAAGAGTTCCAACAGTTTTGGGATTTCTCAAACAAGAACTTTGCTAAGAAACCTTTGACACCACTCCTTGTTTCCCAATTAGTAGTGATATCAGATGGTTGCAAGTGTAGAGCTTGAGCAATCTCATATGGCTTTGGATCTCTTTCCGTACCGTTGAAAGGTAGTTGACTGAGAATGGGAATCCTCAAGAGTTTAGAGAATTCTTCCAAACTTTGCACAAGTTGATAATCGGGAAATATGAAGCAATGGTGTAGAGGATCAAAGAACTGGAAGAGCACCTTCATCATATCTTCATCAGTTTTAGAGGTAATCAAATTTAGGAGGCGGCCATGTCTTTCAGTAAATGGAGAGTTCTTAGGAATCCTTGATGCTAACTCTTTGAGTTGAGGAGGAATCCTTACGAGATTGACTTGAATGGTTTTCCTGCGAATAGAATCCATGTCCTATAAAACAGAACAAAGATAAATCCCAAGATCCTTGAAATGGTTAGTGAACATGAGTATGATGTTATGATGTTTATGATGTTCATGGTGTTATGTACAGGTATATATACACAAACAAAGCAAACAAGTCCTTAGGTTTAGGCTTGCATGGAGTCTCATAGGTAAGTACCCTCTTGAAGTTTAGTTGGCTCAAAGTTGTCCTAGTAATAGTGTTTGGGTTCTAAGGAGCTCAATATCACTGGTTTGTTTTCTCGGGCATTGTTTCAGCGCAAGCCTCTTTAATGGCGACCGAAATATCCCAAAAAAACAAACCTCAATGAGTGTAGTATCGAGTATCTACGAACTTCGGACTGCACCAAAGTCGGTCATCTCACTGCGTCCTAAAGGCCAAGTTGGTCAAGTAAAGGTTCTAAAAGTCAATTAGTGCTTCATGACATCACTCAGCGGCCCCGTATTCTCCTTGACTACTCAAGGGCTACCGGTACCCACAAATATGTTGCACTAATGTAGCTATTGCTTAGACTATGTCGGTATACCCCGCACAGTTTCCACAATGTATTGCTACTTACCTATAAGGTATCCCAAATCCGGGTAGAGGATTCAAACCCAAACAAAGAACCAAAGTGTAAAGCATACAAGTAAAACAATGAAAGCAAATAAATATGATCTAGCCCTAAGGTAACCCCACTTTAAAATAATTCCCCAGCAGAGTTGCCAGTTCTGATACGGTGGGAGAACTGACTTGGTTGTTTTGCGTTTGTATTCGTAAATGTTGATGTTAGCAAGAGTCGCCACTGAATTTTCTTTTATCCAAAAGGAAAGGCTGAAAAGAACAGGAAAGACCTTTAGAGATGTTTTCTTGAGTTCGGGGGGGTAGATTATGAAAAGGGAAGGTATTAGCACCCTTTTCATCCATGGTTTTCCATGGGCTCTTAGTTGCTTGCTAGATCACTTGCTTTTGTTTGAATGCGTGCTTGTGGTGTGGGTTTTGAAAGTATTTTGAAAATGTCTTTGTAATGATTCTCGTTTCTATAAGAACGCATACAAAGTGTTTGTTTCAAAAATAGTTCAAAGAGGTGTTTGTGGAATGTGTTTTTGAAAGTGATTTTGAAAAGGGTTTTCTTTGTAATGGCTCTCGTTTCTGTAAGAACGCGTGCAAAGTGTTGTCTTTTGAAAGTGTTGCAAAATGAGAGTGTTTGGTGTATAAAATGTTTTGCTGTGAGAAAGCGAGCGACTAGGAGTAACCTACCTACTCAAAAGGTCTTAGGTGTTCTTTTCCTTCTCCTTTAGGGCAGACTACATATAGCAGTTTTGGACTGTATATGGCAGCATATGTAGATTTGTGGTGCAGCATAGCACAAGGTTTTTTGTAGGACAGCAATGGAGAAGGTTTTGGGGTGTTGTGGCAATGTAGCATATCATACGTTGTTCAACTTGGACAACAAGATTTGTAGCATGAAACAAACTTAGTCTTGTGGAGTATTTTATGCACATTGTATCAAGGACAAAACATTGTGACAAGGTTTTTAGTCAAGGGGAAAAATCTAAGCAATACCGAGTTTAGGGTTTGTAATCTTGCAAAAAATGTGACTTTGTAATAACTTGAATTATTTGCCTCATTTTAAATTATTTGGAATTGTAGTAAAAAAATATCATGAAGCAAATGAAATTAACAAGTATAGAAAATACTTAGAAAAATTCCAAAGTCTTGCAAAAGTTGGATTTTTTTATTCTCTTGATTTTTTTATGATCAAATTTCACATTTTGGACGTCTTGACGCAATGTGATTTTTGGGACTCAAATTTGGTCAAAAGGTCAAAGTTTGACTTTTCAGTGCGCTTTTGACCATTTTACCCTTGTGAATGATTTTCTTGAAAAGTTGTAATTCCAGACTTGAAACTTGATAGAAGCAAACCTGAGGGTCCAGGATGATCTTTTGAGAAATGAGAGGGAAAATTTTGGGGTACAACAGAGACCCTGGAATGATTGGCGAAAATGATTACTATTGAAACATCATTGTAAGAAATGGTTGGAACGGGAGTCTTTTCAAACAAAATCTCTTTGTCATCCATTAGGCGTTGGACACCTGCTTTCAATAAATGACAACCAGTTGGTAGGGATAAACATAGGTGATAGCCTTCTCCACAGCCCGGAAATAAACCGGATTTCAATAGGTTCCTCTTGACGGTCAGGAGAGGAGTAACAAGTTCATCAACATCAATAACAAACATATCATCTTCAACAGTGTTAACATCACGGCCATGCTTGGGCATAGGAGCGGTGATGACATTTGGGATTTCGGGAGCATCAAATTCAATTTCTTTTGCTTCGAGAAGGTCTTGCACCTTGTTTTTTAAAGCCCAACAGTTATTGATATCATGGCCTGGACTTTCTGAATGGTAAGAACAGCGAGCATTAGGGTGGTAATGAGGAGATGCGGTGTTGGGATTCTTCGGGGCTTCTTTCAAAGTTACTAGATTAGATATCAACAAATGTGGAAGGACTTGAGATAGTTTCATATTAATCCGGGTAAATTGTCTTACCGATCTTTCTGTTCTTGGCTGGTTTCTCCTTTATTGAGTAGGTGCATGCTTAGGGATCATGACAGCCCCCCCCATTGGATGGCGTTCAGTTCTATCTTGATTTCTTTGAGGATACACAGCTCCTACTTCTTTCTTCCCAATTAATGGTTTTCTCACGGCACTGGAGGATGTGTCTTTTTGGATCTTTCCACTCTTAATCCCAGCTTCCACTCTTTCTCCAATCAAGATTAATACAGTGAAGCCTGCTGAGGAGCTTCCAATTAGATAATCAAAGAAAAGACCGGACAGGGTACCCAGAAACATGTCTACTAGCTCTCTTTCGGACAGGGGAGGCTGGACTCTTCCTGCTAAGTCCCTCCATTTCTGAGCGTAGTCTTTGAAACCTTCACTTGAAACCATAGCCATACTCTGGAGTTGAGTACGGGTAGGAGAAAGGTATGTGTTGTACTTATATTGTTTATAAAAAGCAGCGGCAAGGTCTTCCCAATTATGGATATTGGATCTTTCCAGTTGATAGAACCAATCTAGCTGAGTCCCAGCTAGGGCATTTTCTGAATCTCCATTGCACTTAGACGCTCTTCCAAATGTTTGTATTTGTCGTCAGTCGGGGGATATTGCTCTTCAGATTAATCCTCTTCTTCTTCCTCTTCATATTCTGGCTGGGTAGTCGCTTCCTTGCCTTTCCCTTCTTGATTATCCTTTTCACCAGATAATGTCGCGAAGTCAGTGATCTTTCTGGATGCCCCTAGGAACCTTCTTCCTAGATTCAGAACTTCGGTTGTTTTCTTTTCCTTCTTCTTTTCTTCAATCAGCAAAGTTTTCAAATCCTCTTGTCCTTTGGCTAGAGTCACGAACATCTGTTGAAACTGAGCATTCTGCACTTGGAGGTCTTTCACTGTCTGCTCAAGATCCATCTTACTGAAATAAATAATAGAAAAATAAGGAGACCTGTGGTAAGAAACCTTCTTATGTTATGTTGAATGAAGATGCATATGCAATGATTTCAAGGAATTTAGAGATTTAAATTTGTTTGAGACAAAAAAAGAACACACGTCATATTAATAAATCAATGTTTGAGTACATCATGCCTCTTTGGGCTTACAATGAAAGAAATGAAAATACAAAAACTAAGACAAAAAAGTTGAGCGCATCCTCTTTAGTGCAATGTAGGCGTTCATACTCCGCACCTCATGAAGCTAATTGGTGAGTTCCAGAACCTTCTTCTCGCTGGCGTAGAACTGGGCCTCAAAAGTGTCTCGCTCCCCCTTAAGCTGTATCCAATCCCTTTGCAAGTCTTCGAGAGAGGTGGGCATGTTGGTATGAAGGATAGTGTATGAGACATATCCTTCCACAACAGGCTCTATGATAACTGGGAGAATGGAGGGGTAAGGCATCATAAGACTTTGAGCATGAGCCTGTACCCATTTGAGATAAGGATCAAGAGAGATGGAATTCTTGTGCCCAGTGTCTTGCTATAAACTCTATGTACCATACCCCGAGCTCTCATGAACCTTCTGCGGTAATCCTGAGCCTCACTCTCGTAGTCGAAGACGATTCCTTGAATAAGTGCATCATGATGACCATCCCTTATTGCATATCCAAACGGTCGTAGGGCCAAACAAGGATTGTAAGTGATTCCTCCCCTAATCCCCAAGAGAGGAACATTAGGGAATTCTTAATATCCATCAATGATGGTAACAGGGGACACCAATGAATGCCTGAATGTGTAAGAGTCATCAGCCTTTGAGACCATTTCAAACCCTATTCATTCTTCAAGACGGATCGGGGTAGGTGCAAAATAAACCACCTAGCCAAAAGAGGTGTGCAACATAGAAGGGTCCCTCTCCTCTTTATAGTACGAGTATGCAACGAATGTAGGATATCTCCAAGCAGAGTAGGTACTGGATTACGTGACAGGAAAATCTTAATCGCATTCACGTCTATGAGCTGGTCCGGATTAGTAAACATTTCCAAACCATAGATGAGAAGGGATAAAACCTCTTCAAAATCTTGTAAGTCCAAGGTATCCTAGAAATGATGAGCTTTCTCGAACAAGAACTTAGCCAAAAAACCTTTGACACCTCTCCTGGTTTCCCAATTTGCTACTACGTCAGACCGTTGTAAGGATAGAGCTTTGGCAATATCTTCAGGTTTAGGTCTCTTTCCATACCATTGAAAGGGACCTCATTAAGGATAGGCACCCCCAATAGCAGACAAAACTCCTCCATAGTAGGCACTAACTGGTAATCCGGGAAAGTGAAGCAGTGATGGAGAGGATCAAAGAACTGAAAGAGTACCTTTAACATTTCTTCATCAGGGTTTGAAGTGACCAAGCTGAGAAGCCTACCATGTCTTTCTGTGAATGGAGAGCTTTAGGGAACCCTTGATGCCAAATCCTTAAGCTGAGGAGGTACTTTTACCAGACTGATTTTGATAATGAATCTACGGGCGAGAGCCATATCCTACAAAACAAGACAAAAATAAACCCTAAGAATCCTTGAAGTGGTTAGTATGACATTCTATGTTATGATGTCATGTTTATGCTCAGATACAGCAGATGTAGCAAGAACAAGCAAATCACACAAAAACCTTAGGTTTAAGGCTTGCATGGATTTTAAGGTGATACCCTCTTTAAGTTGGATTGGTTCAACCTGTCCTAAATATAATAACCGGGTTCTAAGGGATCTCAATATCACTGGTCTTTCCCCCAATTCTAGTTCCGATAGATAATTGACTTGCCACCAAACAAAATTCAAGGGTCAAACCTCAATGAGTGTAGTATTGAGTATCAACCGACTTTGGGTTTACACCAAAGACGGATATCTCACTATGTTCTAAAAGCCAAGTTGGTCAATTAAGGTGCTAAAGTCAGTTGACGCTTTATGACACCACGTAGCGGCCCTGTATTCTCCTTGATTACTCAAGGGCTACCGGTACACACCAAAGTATCGCATCAACATAGCTACTATTTCAACCGTGTCGGTATACCCCACACAGTTCCCTCACAGTTTATTGCTACTTACCTAAGAAAGGTACCCCAAATCCGGGTGTCGGATTAAAGCAAACCCAGACAAGGAACCGTAATGTAAAGCATGCAAGTCAAACAACGAAAATAAATAAATGTGATCTAGCCCTAAGGTAACCCCACTTTTGTAAAATTCCATAACAGTGTCGTCAATTCTGTGATACGGTGGAAGAACTGACTTGGGTATTTTGTGTTTGATCGCAAAATGTTGCGGTTAGCAAGAGTCGCCACCGACTTTTCTTTTATCCAAAAGGAAAGGTAAAAAAGCACAGGAAAGACCTTTGAGATTGTTTCTTGAGTTCGGGGGGTAGATTATGAAAAGGGAAGGTATTAGCACCCTTTTCATCCATGGTTTTCCATGGGCTCTTAGTTACTTGCTAGATCACTTGCTTTTGTTTGAAAATGTGCTTTGTATGGTTTTTGAAAGTATTTTGAAAAGGGTGCCTTTGTTTAGGCAAACTTTGTAATGATTCTTGTTCGCAAGAATGTATACAAAGTGTTTGATATTTTGAAAATGTTTTCAAGTTTTGAAAGATGTTTTTGAAAGTATTTTGAAAAGGGTGCCTTTTTTAGGAAAACTTTATAATGATTCTCGTTCGAAAGAATGTATACAAAGTGTTTGATCTTTTGAAAATGTTTTCAAGTTTTGAAAGATGCTTTTGAAAGTGTTGGTGTTTATTTTGAAAATAGCAAGGATGTTTTTGTTTTGAAATTGAGCAAGTAACTAGGAACATTCTACCTACTCAAAAGTCTTTCATGTTTATTTCCTCTTTCCTTTGACATTGTTATCTTACCATTGATTTGGTAAGTAACCCTATCTTTGGATGTAAAAGGGACGGGTGTGGGTCATCATATAGCCATGATTAGCAATGTTGTAAGATATGTTAGCATTTTTTAGGGACTAAGATCATTTTGAAAGGCAACATGGATAGCATCATCCAGGGACTATGATCTTGTATTTTATGCTTGTTTTTGCTAAGATACTTCACATGCATAATATGGTCATTTTTATAAGGAAACCAAGTGGATTTACCTTAGGGGTGTTTGTGTGCAAATGTATTAATTTACATGCTTGATTTGTCTTTGATTAGGGTTTGCTACTTGTTAGTTTTAATCTTTCCATACGAAACCCTAATTACTAGCATTTGAATATAAAGCATTTAAATTGCGAAAAAATAAAAATACTAAACTATTACATCATTTAGGGGAGGGGTGTACAAATTACAAATGGGGAATTGCAAGAAATTAAATCTAAATAATTATTACAACCATATTGAATTTGAATAAATTTACAAATTTGAATAATTAAACATACAAGAATGTAAATGTAAAAAAAGAAATGTGATTTTTGTTTGGTTTTCAATGAAAAGGTTTTTTTTTACTTAAAAATAAAATAAAATAATTAACTAAAAAGAAGATTAAGGTCAAGTTAATAAAAGAAATCAATTTATTAAAGAAAACAAGTTTTTTAGGGTTTTTTTTGAATTTAATTAAACTAGTAAATAAAATTAATTAAATAAAAGTCCTAAGTTATAAATTGATTTTAATTTACAAGAAAGTAATATAATAATGATTAAAACTAATTATCTAAATATTTAAAAAAAAAGAAATTAATTTATTAAAGAAAAATGTTTTTTATTCTTTTGTTTTATGAAGAAAAATGAATTAAATAAATATGAATAATATAATATAAATATTTTTTGGATTTTTATTGGTAACAATAAGAAAAATATTAATAGTAATGATGATAATAATAATAATAATAATAATAACAATAAAAAGTAATAATAATAATAATAATAAAGAAAAAAAAATATTAAAGTCATGGGTTAGAAAGTAAAACAAGGAGTATGAAATAAGCAAAAAAAGTTAGGCCCAGGAGGTTGAGGCCCAAGCGTGTGATTCAGCCAAAAAATGAAGAAAAATGTGAAAAAAGCAAAAGGTCACGCTGGGGCTCGAACCCAGGACCTTCCTAATATGCGCGCGCTTGTTGTACCACTGGGGTGGCATGTTTCATCCGTTCATTATACAACAATCAATAAACTTAAAACAAAACAAGTCCATGTTATAACTTCATCTTCAACCTCAAGCCTGAATATCTGCAACTTGCTCGTTTCTCATCCATTTACAAAAATGTAAACATCAAACTTGTTCCAAATTTCACAATGATTCCAGAAATATAAATTACTAAAACTATAAATCAAAGATGAGCATGAATTTTGAATGGTACCAAATTCTGACCTAACTTTTTCAGGATGTTCAGATTCAAAATTCTAACTACTCAAGCAATATAAATGAAATCTAAAGACATGGTTAGTTTCAGGATCATGATATCTACATTTTATCTTCACAAATGAATTAATAATGATGCTTGTAGAGAAAGTTCAGAGTTAAGAAAACTTACCTCAAAACTAGAATGTATTCTGAGTTTGAGCACTCCTCAAGATGTTATGATGATCAGAATAACTTCAGTGACCCTCCAGGATACTAATGTAATGTTTTGTTTGTACTTGAGATGGCTGAATCGTGATGGAGAAGTCCAAGTGCAAATCTCTTCTTTTAAGAATGGAATATGGTGTTAATGGTGTTACGGTCTTGTAATAGGGTGTGGTATGAGTTCTAAATGATGTTTAGAAGCTTTAGGAACCAAAAGGCTTGAAAACGCACGAGGGAGATGTGAGTTTCAAGTTTTTGGTCAGGTTATGCAAGAATGGAAGTATGTGTTACAGCTCTGAGTTCTTGAGAGTTTTTAGGCTTGTGTATGCGTGTGTTTTCTTGCATATGACTTATGTTTATGTATGGAAAAGGTTGGAGAGGTTTTTCACAAAAGATTTCTGAGTTATAGGGTTATGGCTCAATTGCTTGATTTTGAAAAAAAAGTGAAAATTTTGGTTTTAAGGCAGCAAGTACAAGCATGTAGAGTGGTTATCAACTTTAAACATACTTATCTGACTTTGCAGAGGAAGCTTGTGCAAAAGGAACAAGTGCAAAGCTCAATGCAAGTTGACTTTTCATAAAGCTTGCTTTATGTAAATGGCAATGGTGCCTTTGTGCCATTAATGGAAAATTAACTTGGATAAAGCTTGAATTAAGTGGATAATAGCTCAAAATCAAGTGTAATCTTCTGATTATGGAGAGATCTCGAGGTTTAGAGGCCTGCAAAGCAATATTGTGCAGCATAGGTTTGAGATTTGAATTTTGTTCATCACAAAATTTGCCTTGTAAAACAACTTGAAACCCTAACTTCTGACCTTCGATTCTCCTTGCTCACAAATGATCCCAAGGAGTTATTGGACATTTTGGAAAGCTTTTAATATTCTCTAAAACCCCTATTTGAATTACTTTTGCAAAATCCAAATGGAACTATGTGAAACTTGGGTCAGAAGTTAGGTCAAAATCCTGACCAAAAATGCTCAAAATTTCACTAAGTGTTTAGTTTCATGACCATGACTTCATGGATTAATAACTTGAGATCCAAGAATTTTTATGAGAAGTTGTGTAAAGCAATGTGGTAGATTTCATAGAGATCTACAACTTTCGTGTTGAAAATTTCTTTTGAATCATCTTGCATCATGGTAAAAATTTGGCTCAAAGTTGTGAATAAATATGAAGTTTTCAACACTTAGAAAAATTTCTAAGTTTGAAAACTTTGACTTTTCAAAATGAAATCTTGACTTTTTGATTTCTTGATGAACAAGTTTCATATTTTGACATGTTTTTATGAATTTTGATTTTTGACACTTGATTTTTGACCAAAAAGTCAAAGTTTGACTTTTTCAGTGTACAATTGACTTTTGATCAGTTGACTGAAAATCAACCATCAATCCAATTGATCTTGAGCAATGTTTTGAGTCATATCATTAGGTCAAAATGATGCAATTGAATTCTTGAGATCATGCCTCAAAACAATTAACCATTTGCTAGTTCAAAAATTAAAAATTGCCCTTTCTCAGTCAAAACCCTAATTTTGACCATTTTGCCCTTTTGATGATTTGATCAAATTTCTTGAGGAATTATGGTCCAAACTTGATCAAATGATACATATGAGTGTATATTGTTGATATGGTTCAAAAATTATGAAGTTTGACTGTAAATTGGCCACAGTTGACTTTTTTCCCTATACAGTTGATTTTTAGGGCAACTGCTCAATTGACTGAGCAAAAATGTGATCCAAGGCTTGAAACTTGACATGAGTAATCTTGGGGGTCCATAATGATCCATGAAAGTCATATGAGGCATTGAAAGTTAAATTATCCTTGTGAAATCTCAAACCCTAATTTCAGTCATCAATACTTAAAGAGGTGTCTTGAGCTGATTAACCCTTGTGTAGTCTTGAACCAAAGGAGATCTTGTGAGAAAATACTTGATAAATGAGAGGGAAAATTTTAGGGTACAACACAAGGCTTTCAACAAAAAGATCAAGCCTCGAGTATATCAAGCTGGTGACTTGGTGATAAAGCGCATCATTCTGCCACAAGGCGACCCCAGGGGCAAATGGACTCCCACATATGAAGGACCATTTGTTGTCAAGAGAGTGTTCTCTGGAGGTGCCATGATGCTGACTACCATGGATGGTGAAGACTTCCCACATCCTATAAACACGGACATAGTTAAAAAATACTACGCATAAAGGACCCGCTAGGTTGACACACCTAGGAAAAATAAGGACATCCCGGCAAGCCAAAAGGTTTGGGAAAAAATTAGGGATATATGCAAAAGATTATACACCCGGCAAGTTGAAAACCCTAAAGGGCGACTTGGGAAAAAATGGGTATCCTGGTGGGATGAAAACCTGAAAGGGCGGTCCATGCAAAAATTAAGGATTGAAAGCGTATGACTATGTCCCGTGGAATCATCACAATCAACTTTATCACTAAGGTCCGAGTTTAAACGGTCCAAGATCAATCCAATCAACTTTTGTCAACGACAAGGGGCATTCGAAGACATTGGGGCAATAGTAGAGTTGGAATGCAATGAGATCACTTTCACATGGCTATTTGTTTTGTTTTCAATTCTTTGTTTTCCTTTCGACGATTTCCTCTTACTAGGATCTTCGTCTCTTTGTACAAAAAAAACGCCTATTCATGGGAAAAATATCAATACAAATATACTTTGAAGTGAAAATTTTCTGTTTTTGTTTTAAATGCAAACTGTCCAATGACTAAAATTGAACGAACATATGCATATGAACATAATTAAAACTATTTGGCACATGTGTCCTGCTAAGCATTAGCAAGCATCTCTTTAATGTATATAGAATATCTCCACAGAGTTGTTTCATTAACATTATCCCCACAAAGACAATTACAATAAACTTGTTCCCTCAACAAGGTTACCCACAAAGTCTCTTTGCGTAGGTTGATCTCCAGCCAGAGTCTCAATCTCTTGGCAGTTCTCTCCCAGCTAAGTTTGAATCTTACAAGTAGAAGCCTTGTGGATCTCTTCAAAGAACTCACCTCGCCAGCGGTTTATCGAGTATTCATCAACAGGGTTTATTTCCCCAACATACAACAATCCAGGAACCACAAAATTCCCCAGCTTAGTCTATCCTCCCCAGTCGAGTATGTATTCCCTCGGCATAGTCTATCTTCCCCAGCTGATCCTATTACCCCCAGCTGAGTGTATCCTCCCCAAGCTGAGTTTGTCCTCACCGACTGAGTCTACACTCTCCAGATTGAGTTTGCCTTTCAGATTATTACAAATCATAGGGCCACAACCCCAAATCCCCAGTAAAGTCGTCAACAAAACCTTTACTATATCCAAAAACTGCTATGAAACCTGGACCCGACTAGATATTAGTGAAACTTTCAGATACTATGAAACCTAGACCCGACCAGATAATAGTTTAACTCTCCGAGATATAGAAGAACCTAGACTCAACCAGACCAGGGTTTAACTTTTTTTTCCCAGTAGAGTTTGCCCCTACCCCTAACAAGTTACTGTGAAGCCTAGACCCGACCAGATATCATTTTTCAACTTCATCTTTTCAAGAAAGTTATTATGAAGCCTGGATCCGACTAGATAGTAATTCCCCTCAGAAGTTTGTTCTGAAACCTGGAATCTGACCAGCTAACAACTAATTCCCAAGCAAGTTACTGTTAAACCTGGATCCGACCAGATATCAGTTCAACTTTGTCTATTAAAGCAAGTTATTGTGAAACCTGGAATCTGACCAGATAACAACTAACTACAATCCCAGCAAGCCACTATGAAGCCTGGACCCAACCAGATAAATCGCATAACTTTTCAAAAACTATGAAGCCTGGACCCGACCAGATAGTAGTTACCACTTCAAGTTACTATGAAGCCTGGACCCGACCAAATATCAGTTTCAACTTCATCCTTTCTAGCAAGTTACTGCAAATCCTAGAATCCGACCAGATAACAGTTAACTTCCTTATCCCCCAACAAGTTGTTGTGAAGATTGGAATCCGACCAGATAACAGATAATGTATTCTTCCCCAGTAAGTTACCGTGAAGCCTGGACCCGACCAGATAGCAGTTTGACTTCCTCATCCTCAACAATTTGTGAAGCCTGGATCAGACCAGATAACAGCTGACATTCAAAAGATAATCCCCAGCGGAGGTATCCTTTCAACAAAGTTTGAAGATATGTATACTCTTAATCCCCAACAATAATCCGGGATTCAAAACTCCTCAGCAGCAGTCAGGGATTTATTTTCCCGAAAAAACATACATCTCACATTCATACATCATAGCATATACATACAAAATACATTTAACATTATCTCATTCATCTTGTGAACATCATGCATACATCTGCATTTTACTAACCCTTTTTCCCACAGGTAAAACATCAAGTTTTAGTATAAATAGACCAAAGATTTATGCTGAGACTTCTACCAGTGTTTACCATCATTCCTCCAAATGGCATCCATAAGCCCATTCCCAATCCATCCTCAAGTGCAAATTTCCAGGCACTCTAGTGTTCAATCATCTTCCACCTTCAAGTCACGAATGGAGGATCCGTCAATCTAACTCTTCAGGTTTAAGAAGATTGAACAGGGGAAGTTGTTGTACCTCAAAATTTTCCCTCTCGTTTTCAAGTAATCTCTCACAAGATCTCCTTTGGTTCAAGACTGCACAAGGGTTGATCAGCTCAAGACACCTCCTCAAGCACTGATGACTGAAAATTAGGGTTTGAGTTTGCACAAGGACAAATGAACTTTTAATGCCCCATATGACTTTCATGGATCAATTTTAACTCTCAACATTTCTCATGTCAAGTTTTCAAGTCTTGGATCACATTTTTGCTCAGTCAATTGATCAGTTTACCTAAAATCAACTGTATTGGAGAAAAAAATCAATTGTGGTCAATTTACAATCAAACTTCATAATTTTTTTCCCATGTCAACATTATGAACTCATATATGTCATTTTATCAAGTTTGGATCACAATTCCTCAAGAAATTTGATCATATCATCAAAAGGGCAAAATGGTCAAAATTAGGGTTTTGACTGAGGAAGTGCAATTTCTGATTTTTGACCTAGAAAATTATTGATTGGTTTAATTTATTATCTCAAGGATTAAAACACTTCATTTTTACCTAATGGAATAGATCAAAACATTCCTCAAGTTCAATTGGTTGACAGTTGATTTTCAGTCAACTGATGAAAAGTCAATTGTACACTGAAAAGTCAAACTTTGACTTTTTGGCCAAAATCAAGTATCAAAGATCACAATTCATCAAAACATGTCAAAATATGAAAACTGTTCATCAAGAAATCAAAAATCCAAGATTTCATTTTGAAATGTCAAAACTTCCAAGACTTAGAATTTTTCTATGTGTTGAAAATTTACATTTCTTTCATAACTTTGAGCAAAATTTTCACCATGATGCAAGATGATTCAAAGAAAACTTCTGACATGAAAGTTGTATATCTCAATGAGATCTAAAATATTGTAGAACACAAATTCTTATATAAATGCATGTATTTCAAGTTATTATTTTAAGAATACATGTTCATGAAACTTGGAAACTTAGTGAAATTTTTCCCTAGTTTAGGCAGGATTTTAACATAACTAAATGGCAATTTTTCACATAGTTATAAGATGAATCTTAAAAAATGTCTAACATAGAGGTTGTATAGGATGTTACAAGCTTTCCAAAATGTCCAAGAACTCATTGAGATCATGTTTGAGCAAGGAGAATCGAAGGAAAGAATTAGGGTTTTCAAACTTGAATTACAAGTCATTTCTTGATGAACACATGAACTAAATCCATGCTAGGCTGCATAATCTTTGCTTTGCAGGCCTCAAACTTGTTTGTCACTCTATAATTAATTTTTTTCACAGCCGCTATAAGCTTTAATCCAAGCATTCAATGCATTTCCCATGCTTAATACCATTTTAGGAAGAAAGGTAACATTGCCATTTTGGAAAAGTGGCTTTATGTACAAAGTCCACCCTTCTTGAGCCTCTAACTTATTGTTCTGAACACACATAACATGTATGCTCAGAAGCAACATGTTTAAAGCTTGTAACCACTCTAGATAGCTTTGTACTTGTGCATTGGAACCACATTTCTCAAGCTTTCTTCAAAATCAAGCAAAAATCCATAACATGTGAACTTGTACTTCTGATCACTCCAAGCTCTCAAAACCTTTTCCTATACATTGAGACATTTTTATGCAACTTAGAACACGAGCATTAACACCCTGAAACTCTCCCAAACTCCCTTTAGCCAGAAATTGCCTCAAAACACCATTGTTATGCAAGTTCTGACTTTACATATCAAACTTCCATTTCCCTCGTGCATTTCTTGGCCTTTCACTTCCAAAAGCTCCTAAATATCAAATACAACTCATCCCCATCCTTATTCCAAAACTGTAACACCATTTACCATAACCTTCATAACCAAAAAACAGAGTCTGCAACTTGACTTCTCCAGGCCATTTCAGCCACTCTTAACTCAAGCTAAGCATTGCATTAGCTTCCTAGAGACTCAAGGAAACTAACTTGATCATTGCAGCACCTTGAATCAAGCTCAAACTCATTTCACGATTTCCATTTTTTGAGGTACATTTTCTTACTTTTCATCTCATTATTTAGGCATTGTTAGACTTGCATTTGTGAAGATAAAATGTATACATCATTACCCTGCAGCTATAGATGTCCATAGATTTCATTTATATTGCTTGAGTAGTGAGAATTTTGAGTTTGAACTTTCTGAAATATTTAGGTCAGAACTTGGTACTTTCAAAAATTCCCATTCATCTTTGATTTATAGCTTTAGTTATTTATATGGTTGGATTCGTGAGAAAAAATGGAACAACTTTCATGTTTACATTTTCCATTTTGGTTGAGAGATGAAGAAGTTACAGGTTTTAAAAATCATGTTCAGTTTGTTGGCGCGAGGAAGAAGATGAAGTTGGCCTCCTGACTTGTTTTCAAATATATATTTATGGTTTTGTATTAAAGAACGGATGTATAGTCAACTCAGTGGTAAAGCGCGCGCCTGTTAACCTTTAGGACCTGGATTCGAGCCCCAATGGTACCCTTTTGCTCTTTTTCACATTTTTCTTCCATTTTTTTGTTTCAGCAGGCGCATGGGCTTCCCCCCTTTGGGCTTTTTGTTTTTTGCTGACCTCTAACCCCTGTTTACTTTTGCACCCCTGGCCCTTTATTTTCTTTATAATTTCATTTTTATTTTTCTTTATTTTATTTTCATTTCATATTATTTTTATTATTTTTATTATTATCATTATTATTATTTTTTATTAATAAAAAAATCAAAAATATTTTTATTTATTATTTACACTTATATATTTTATTTTCTTTATAAAACAAAAGAACAAAAATATTTTCTTAACAATTTAATTTCTCTTTTAATAAATAAATATTTAGATTTAGATTTAATTATTATTTTTATTTTTCCATTTAAATTTAATTTAAAGCTTATGTTTCTATCAATTAATTAATTTCCATATTATTCTCCTTAAATTAAAACCTTTTTCATAAAAAAAAAACCATAAAAATACTTTTTTTAATTAAATTTATTTCTTAATTAATTTAAGTTTAATTTTGCTTAATTTTAACTAATCATTTTCTTTAGTTAGGTCAAAAATCAAACCTTTCATTAAGAACAAAACAAAAATTATTTCCATTTACATTTATATTCTTGCATTATATTTTCAATTCTTGTACAATATTCAATATGGTTGTAATAGATAATTAGGTTTAATTTTCTTGCAAAATCCCCATTTGTAAATTTGTATACCCCCTCCCATAATGATGTAATAGCTTAGTATTTTTACTTTCCGCAATTTATCGCTTTATATAAATGCTAGTAAATTAGGGTTTGTATGGAAAGATAAAATCAACAAATAGCAAACCCTAATTCAAGACAAAGTAATGCATGTAAATCAAACACATTTGCACACTTGCACCCTTAGGGTAATTCCACTTTGTTGCCTTACAAAAATGTCCATGTTATGCATGTGGGATATCTTAGCAAAAGCAACCAAAAAATACAAGATCATGGTCCCTCGATGACGTTATCAATGTTGCCTTTCAAAATGATCTTAGTCCCTCAAAGAGAAATGCTAAGATATCTCACAATATTTCTATCATGGCTATACGATGACCCACGCCCGTCCCTTGACATCCAAAGATAAGGCTTTTTACCAAATCAATGGTAAGATAGCAATATCAAAGGAACGGAAGAAATGAACTAAGAATTTTGAGTAGGTAGATTATTCCTAGTTGCTTGCTCAATTTCAAATCAAAACATCCTTGCTTATTTTAAAAATAAACACCAACACTTTCAAAACACTTTCAAAATATTTTCCAAACATGAAACATTTTCAAAAGATCAACACTTTGTATACGTTCTTACGAACGAGGACTATTACAAAGTTTGCCTAAACGATTGCGCCTTTTCAAAATACTTACAAAAGCCACACAAAGCATATTTTCAAACAAAAGCAAGTGATATAGCAAGCAACTAAGAGCCCATATATAACTATGGATGAAAGGGTGCTAGCACCTTCCCTTTTCATAATATACCCCCCAAACTCAAGAAATATTCTCAAAGGTCTTTCCTGTTCTTTTCAGCCTTTCCTTTTGGATAAAAGAAAAGTCGGTGGCGACTCTTGCTAACTGCAACATTTGTGATAAAACGCAAAACACCCAAGTCAATTCTCCCACCATATCACAGTAGTCATCAATCTTGTTGTTCCTAATTTTGATTGTTGCAAGTGAATGAACACCAGGCAGGCCTGTTAGCTCCCATCTTCTGCATGAACAATACTTTTCCTTCAGGTTGACTGTGAATTTTTCAGCTGAGTTTTCTCGATGCCTCACTTCAAATATATGCTCATCAGACATCCTAACATATAAATATACATTCCAAATATAAATACACTTCAAATATATACAATTTAAATAAAAAAATTTAAAGCAATTTACCTGATAAGCCACATGTTTGTGTATGAACTTGTTTTTTCAACCTTCTTCATAATGTTAGGCAACACTTCAACATCTGCCAATTTCTCAAACCTCGTCCTGTTTGTAGCCCATATTTCCATGATGTATATCCTAATTTCTTACACCATGGTTATCAAAGGCTTGGCCCTAGACTCAAGGATGACACTGTTAAATGTTTCAGACATATTATTGAGAACAACATCACACTTGTTATCAGTCTTGAAGTTTGATCTGCTCCAAAACCTTGGAGGGGTGCTAATCATATGTTTGTATGCTTTTCCATTGAGATCTTTCATTAATTTCATCTCTCTTTCCCAAGCTTGTTAGTAAGTTGACTTGGCAGCATAATCATACTTTGACAACGTGTGTTGAATAAAGACTTCAACACTAAGATGAACCCTATATAGATCAGCAATCTTTAATGCCCCCTTGTCATCAACCAACATATTCATCCCAGCAGTAGGATCCCTGTAATATATATTCTCTACATCAGCATAACCTAGCTCTTTAATAGCACCTATCAATTCAAAATAGCTCCACTTATCAACATCTACTCTCAAATCAGCAATCTCACATCCTTCGTAAACACTCATGTCCTCAGTAACAAATTGGCCACTATGGTGTATTGTAATGTTGAGATATTCATCCATTTCAGACTATGTCCTAAATGAACAGGAAGATATTTGATTTCAGAAACATTGATTTCAAAAAACCCTAACTACGAAAATCATAGTTTTGCAGAAACTTGCCTACGATGAGAAATTTTGTGGTCGATTTCACCTTCGGTTCGCTTCGATTGTAATGTTGTGGTCGAATTGTGCATTTGCTTCGCTCACAGCTTGTTCACAGATTGGAGCTACCAACAATGGCTGCCCAAGGATTACCTTCTAAGTGTTGGAGATGTAATCTGATCCTTTAACACATGCAATGTTATAACCTTTTTTTTAAATACTTTAATCCACCTGGACAAAAATGTATGCACGTGCAATGCCACATATATGCCACATAAGCTCTACAATTGACTTTGACTAACGGTCCAGACGGAAAGGATAAACGTGGTCCTTTTTGAACAATTAAATGACCACTTTGGAACTTTTTAGAGATAAGGGACCAAAATGGACCCAGAGGTATAGTTAAGGGACTAAAAAGGGTATTTTGCCAAAAAAGAACAAAATTAAACTGCAAACAGAAGTTTTCCAGAACCACAAATTTCAACACATAGATATTACAGAAAGAACTCACTTCATCTCTTACCTCACGATTTCTCCTTATCTCTGCCTGCAACTACCTAACACCACCCACATACCTTCTCATCTTCTTCGATCATAGCTGTTAAATGCCATACCAGCTCCGTCTTCTACATGATTCACACAAACTGAATATCCCGAATCCACTCACCACCTTCAGCTCGTCCGCCATCATCTTCATCAAGCATTGTTACCTCCATCTCCGCCATACTACCTTCCAGAATCACCCTTCACTCAATGAGTCAACCACCTGTATCCGCAAGCAGATCCATGATGATTTGTCTTCATCGTCTCAGTGCAACCCAACACGCAATCTCCGTTATAACGTCCTCAATCCAGGCCACTCGTCTCCGTCGTTGCAAGTCAAACCACCAGCTTTTGTCGTCGAATCACCACAACCTTCTAGTGAGAAACGTGTGAAACATAGAGATTTTGACATAAGATAAATCGAGAGTAGTTGTTAGAAGAACCGATTAAATTGAAAGTGAGGAATCATGAAGCTTTTGTTTGAGAGATTTAAATGTGACGAAGATGGGGGCCGTTTGTGGTTACGGTACTACAAGAAGGAGTTGGTTTTGTTGTTGTTTACAATAGAAGCAGAGAAAACATGAGGATGAAGTACGATTTTGTTTCCATATTGGGAATTTTGAAGAAAAAAAAGGGATAATATATTCCTTGTTTTATGTGAGTTATTGGAATAACAAAATATTGAATTTCCTCCCTTTCCCAACAACAGTCATGGCCACATCCTTTCCCAAGGGCTACTAGGTTTTTGTTTTCACCCCATTTTGGGCTTCTCAATCCATGACCCGATCCATCATGACACGATCCAACCTGTTTTCTTATTTAACCCAGCATTTACCTTCTTTTTTTTGTTATGATGCAATCTGTTTTGTTATAAATTGGGCTTTGCTGTTTCAAATTTTTCTAAGCCCAATCTGATTTTTGTTTCACACCTTCAACATACTGCTTTACACCCTTGTTTAAATTATGTTTAGTTCTTCTTCCTTTTACTAATGTTCTTAATTTTTTTGTTCATCAACTTAGTTAGTAAAATTAATTAAATAATTATGTTTTAGTTAACTAGATAATTTTTAGTTTAGTTCCATAATTAATTTAATAACTCTATTTAGTTTAGATTCAATTTTATCAATCTTTAGTTTTAATTCTAAAATTCAATTAAATAAAAAATATAATTTCAAATTATTTAATTTTCTTATTTATTTTAGTTATGGATTTTGTGAATAATTTAGTTAATTAATATTTTTTAGTTTAGTTAGTCTTCTTTTAAATTATTTAATTTCTTCATGACCAAGAAAATTTCAAAGAAAATAATAGAATATATTTTTTTAATTTCATCACAAACAAAAATACAAAAATATATACATATGATTTAATTTCTTTTAGTCAATTATTTTATTTTCTAGAATAGGTTTTATTTTCTCTTCAAATTCTCTCATAAACAAAAATACCAAAAATATTATTTCAATTATTTTACCAATTAATCTTATTTAAATAGTTTATTTTAGTTTAATTAATTGTTTATTTTCATTTTGATTGGGTTGTATTGATTGCTTATTTAGACTTTTAATCACCTTGTTGATTCGATCCATACCCATTTGTAAATTTGTATCTCCATCCTCGAAAGCTCTGTAATAGTGTAGAATTTTAATTTCCGCAATTTATTATTTTTCTTTATACTGTATAGTAATTAGGTATGTATGGAAAGATTTAAAATCAACCGCTAGATAACCCTGATCAAAGATAAATTAATTTGAATCAAACATTTTTCACATGCGCACCTCTAGGGTAACCTCGCTTGTTGCCTCGGAAAAAATAGTCATGTCCTTCGAATGTGGGACGCTTTAGAAAAGACCCTTCGATAAAAAATATCGCATCCCCTTTGATGACCCTTCGACGTTGCCTTCGGTAAAACGATCTTAAGTCCCTTACGAAAATTGATAAAGCGTCTCACAAGTTGCCTTCTGTGACTATACGATGACCCGCGCTTGTCCCTTCACATCCAATGATGAGGCTTCTTACCAATCAATAGTAACATAACAACGTCTAAAGGAGGAGGAAAAGAACAAAGACCTTTTGAGTAGGTATAACATGCATAGTTGCTTGCTCACAACATTTTCAAAACAACATCTATCAAACACACCAAACACTTTCAAAAGCGAAATGTTTTCAAAAAGTCAACACTCTGTATACATTCTTATAGAGACGATAATCATTACAAAGCTCGCCTAAACAAAGGCAATTTTCAAAAATACTTTCAAAAACAAAATCACAAACACATTTCAAACAAAGCATTTTTAAAGTGATCTAGCAACTAAGAGCCCGTAGGTAACTACGGATTAAAATGGTGCTAACACCTTCCCTTTTCATAACCTACCCCCCGAACTCAAGAAAATTCTCAAAAAGGTCTTTCCCGTTCTTTTCACTCTTTCCTTTATTGAATAAAAGAAAAGTCGATGGCGACTCTTGCTATCCGCAACAATTGTGATAAAACACAAAACACCCAAGTCAGTTCTCCCACCGTATTACAACCAACATGGAAGTTATAGAGGATGTTTCAAGCTTTCCAAAACATCCAAGAGCATGAATTTATCATACTTGGGCTAGGAGATTCAAGGGCATGAAGTTAGGCATCCATCCTTGAATTATAAGTCTTTTGTTGAAGAACACGTGACCCAATCTACATGCTATGCTGCATAATCTTATGTTGCAGGCCTTCTTGCTTGCAAATCTCTCCATAATTTAATGTTTACACAAAAGCTTGAACCATTACCCAAGAGATACAATCCATTATCCAAATAACATGTCATTTAAGGTAAAAAGTTACCATTGCTATTCTTGAAAAGCAAGCTTGTTGGTACAAATTTGTCTTGAGCTATACCTTGTTTACTTCTGATTTTACTCCACCATAAATCATGGAAAGTAATCCCTTTATACCAGCAACTTTGGTACTTCACCTTGGGACCATGGAAGAATTGACATAGTTTGATATTTGCATCCCAACCAAACCATAACATGCTATCTTGCAAACCTAATCAGATCTTGTTCCCAAACCTCTTGCCTATAAATAGAGGGAGCATTTGCAAGAGAAAAGGGCCAGAAAAAAGAGAAACTAGCACTCAAAATCCCTTCACTAAAAAAAAACTAAAATTGTTCATAAAACCTCCATCTTTGAGCTTTGAAGTCTAAATCTTTGAATCTCATACCTTACAAGTTTTCCTCAAACAAACCATCCAAATACTTCACATACATCATATAGAAGTTGTTCAAACACAAGAGCAACTTCTATAACATCATTATCACCACCTTCCAAACTCAAAAACATTGTCTTGCAAGTTGACTTGGTTGGAGAGACCCAAACACTTTCAGCACAAAGTAAGGATCGAAACAACTTCAGAGAGGTCTAAGGAAGCTCAATCAATCATCACATTGCACCTGGAAACATCCATACACATTTTGAGTTTTCACTTCAAGAGGTAATTTTTCTCAAACTGTGATATCCTTGTTCATATATCATTTTACTTTCATTTTCAAAAGAATAAAACAGGACAAATCAGAGTAGAAGAGTTACAAACACTCAAAACTACATAAAAATGCTTTTGAAAGCCTGACACAGCCGGTCGTGTCACATGACACGGGCCGTGTCAGGGAGAAAACAGGACAAATGATAGGACAGGGTCTTGACACGGGTGCCCATGTCACAAAACACGGCCCGGGTCAATCTTACTAGGATTAAAACTTGACAAAATGACAGGACAGGATCTTGACACGGGTGCCCGTGTCATAGGACACTACCCGTGTCAATCTTACTGGGATTAAAATCTTGACAAAATGGCATGACAGGGTTCTGACACGGATGCCCGTGTCACGGGACACGACCCGTGTCAGCTCAGTTGGGACAAAAAAAATACATGCATGGATTATTACATGGTTCTGACACGGGTGCCCGTGTCACAGGACACGACCCGTATCAGCCTAAACACCAAGAATCTTGATTTTTAGACTTTTTATTCAATTTGGTTATAATAATAATTAGGTTTAAATTGATTTCATCCCCATTTATAATTTGTACCCCACATTCCCTAAATGATGTAATAGCATAGAGTTTTACATTTCCTCAATTTATCGCTTTAAATAGAAATGCTAGTAATTAGGGTGTGTATGGCAAGATATAAAATCAACAAGTAGCAAACCTTAATTCAATAACAAATGCATGAAATCAAAATGCTTTGCACACTTGCACCTCTAAGGTTAACCTCACTTGTTGCCTTGAGAAAAATAGTCATGTCTCGCATGTGGGATACTTTAGCGAAAACAATCAAAAACAAGATCGTAGTCCCTCGATGACCCTTCAATGTTGTCTTCGGTAAATGATCTTATACCCTTACAAATTTCTAAGGTATCCTACAGCATTGCATTCTATGGCTATACGATGACCCACGTTTGTCCCTTCACATCCAATAATAGGATTTCTTATTAATCAATAGTAAGATGGCAATATCTAAAGGAGGAGGAAAAGAACTAAAGAATTTTTGAGTAGGTAGAACGTTCATAGTTACTTGCTCACAACCACTTTCAAAACCCATCACAAACACATTTCAAACAAAGCATTTCAAGTTAAGCTAGCAACTAAGAGCCCGTAGATAACTACAGATGAAAAGGGTGCTAACACCTTCCTTTTTCATAACTTATCCCCCGAACTCAAGAAAAAATTATCAAAAGGTATTTCCTGTTCTTTTCATCCTTTCTTTTATTGAATAAAATAAAAATTGGTGGTGACTCTTTTATCCCAACAATTGCGATCAAACGCAAAACATCCAAGTCAATTCTCCCACCGTATTACACCCTCAAACATAGAAGCAAACCTTAACTCCAGATTAATCAGAGTGTTAGAACAAGATTTGGTTCTGCAATATTATCTTTGAGTTTTGATGATAACAAATGAGTATGTTTGTATGGACATTTTTTATACTCTAATGTTTGTTATTGTTGAGTACTTAACAAACAAATTCTGATTTTGATGGATGGCGTGGCCAAGACATTAGAAGAGAATTAGTTCTGCTTCTGCACTACACAAGTTCTGTTGAACAGTAGAAAGATACTCCAAAAGGCTCTGAAGTGTAAGCTCTAGTGTTTGTCTAAAGAAACCAGATAGAAGATCTGAATACAAAAATTGCTACTTAAGTCCAGATGCTGAAGACTCATGTTTCAGAAGACAACGGGTTCTAAGGAAATAATCAGAAGATCTGAAGAAAAAATTTTCTACTGAAGTCCAGATGCTAAAAACTTAGTTTCTAAAACATAACTTGTTTTAAAGAAGACAAAGTTAAAATATCTAAAGACAATGTGTCTACTGAAGTCCAGATGCTGAAGACTTTGTGTTTCTAATAACAAGGTTCTAAAGACAAGGATTCTTAAAGAACAAAGTGCTAAAGATTCTAAAGACGGAAGGTCTGAAGATTTCAAAGACTTGAAGTTATAAAGGTCCACGGTTATCTGCAACAGATTCTCAAGACCAAGTGTTGAAGACTCTAAAGACGCGGCTTTTAAGACTCTTAAGACTTTAAGCTCTTCTGGTCCAAGGCTCTCTACAACGAGTTTTCACGACCAAGTGCTGAAGACTCTGAAGACACGGTTTTGAAGACTCTGAAGGCTTGAAGTTCTGAAGACCTTATGTTATGTTCCCGCTTCTAAAATCATGCTTGCAGAAGCCTTTGAAGTGTAGAAGGAAAGAATATAACAGTAACATGGTACAATATAACACAGTACAAAGAAGCCTTATTCCATTACCTCTCCACTAACTTGAATTGTGGAAGAGAAAAGGACATATCAGTACTATTTGTAATGAATCTTTTTCAAATAGCCAACGACTCTATTTTTCTTGGCTATATAAGAAAATAATTGTATGTTTAAAGTTAGTTGCAAGTTACAAGTTGTTGGTGTTCAATGTTAAAATGAAAGATGTCATTATTGGAACACAACCAAAAAGCTATCAACCACTATAACAACAACAAGAACAATTATTATCAAAATGATTCTCCAATCATGTTGATAAATGATTACAATGAAATCATTGATTCACAATGTGCTTAATTTCATATGCTGCACAAAACTTACTAAGCCGTAGAAGATAATGAAGATGATCATGAAAGCTATAGTTACAAATCCACAACATAAATGTTGTGCTCTAAAGTGATAATTGAACAAAATAGATTAATGGTTGTTGTCCAGAATATTCTAAGGCGAATCAAGATGAAGAAGTTCTTCTCTTTACTACATCAGGATCAACAAAGCTTTCAGAAGCTTATGAAAAGAAGAAGAATTCATCGATTCAAGTGCTTTAGGATGTTGTCCGTGAAGAAGCTACTTGAAGAAAAGAAGACTACACATTAAAGCGACAATACAATATAATATCTTTTAGTGTGTATTAGGTTCTTCTGGTGTACTTAATTCTGTTTACATCCAACTTGTGTAGAATCATTATTATTGTAAACAACTGTAAATCAAACAGTTGTTTGATGGTTCCTTGAGAGACTCGGTTGAGTCAAGATTCTCAAGAAGACTTTGGTTGCAGCCATCGTAGTTGAAATTCTGGTAGTGGGTTCTATTGGGTCAATGGTAGTCATATCTCAAATAGGACTGAGTGAAGATCAAATTTGTGAGATCACTGATGGATATCATTGGAATGAAATCCTAGTAGAAGATTCTGAGGGATCAGATTCTATTGGATCAATGAACGTTATATTCAGTCTAGATCACTGAACATGTCATTGGATATTAGTCACCGACGATTGTCTGTGCGATTGTGATCAGAATGGTTATAATGGATTAAGTCCTTGAGTTCAAGGAGAAATCACCTTGGAAGGGTGGACTGGACTAGTTTGGGGGTTTCTCAAGTGAACCAGGATATATCACGTGTTCTTTAATTTTGCATATGTTTTAGAGTTTATGTTTTCTTAACTTAATTAGAAGCATTACTTAGAAGTAACATTCAGAAGCATTATTCGACGAATAATGCTTAGAAGTAAAAGTTATTCAAGAAAGGAAAACCCAATTCAACCCCCCCCCCCCCCCCCCCCTCCTTTCTTGCATTTTCTTCACACCTTCACAGAGCACATGACACAACTATGCTCATAACTCAGACCATAAGACACAACAAAAGGACCCAAACTAAGAAGACACATACTCGGGATGTTGTGACATCCAACTTGACATCCTGCTAACATAACAAAGGCAACAGAAACATACACTTAAACATAAGACTCGGACACTTAAACAGAAACACACACGCACGCACACTAAAGGATGTTAGAACATCCTATCCAACATCCTTGGAAAACAATTGCAAGAATAGACTCAAGACTAACATGATGGACAATCATGCTCTCCCTAAAGTGTTGCATAAAGAAAACAACACTTGACTAGACTCAACACACCTTTTCTCCTCCTTTTTATCCAAAAATTGACAAAAATAGAGTGGAAAGAAACTGACACACAAAGAATCAATAAAAGAAATAATTGATTCAAGACAAACAAGAGAAGACTCAAACTGACTCAAAAGAAAGGAAGAAAATAGAACTCACCCAAAGAGAATCAAGCTAAGGATAAAAAGGAAAGAAGAAAAAAAACTCACTTATACAAAACTAAGACAAAAACTAACGAGATGAAGGAAGGAAAGAAAAGAAGACAAGACTCTAATAGACTGACTCAACAAAAAAAAACACAAGAAAAAACACATCTTTTTTGTTTTTTTTATATTAAATATATACAAGATAGAAGATACCTGCTATCCAAACCTCCCTCCTGAGTCAATGCACTTGACCCAGTCTTTATCAGCATCTAAATTTGAATCATGTATACGAACCTGATTCTTCCTCAAGGATTTCATCTCTACCACAAATGTTTTCCCTGTCCAGAATGCTTCAGTTGATGTTCCAACATTAATTGCACTGTTGAAATCAACCTTCTTTGGATCACTGCTTTTATCCTTGAAGGATTCTAGCAGATGAACCTTCTTAGTACCAGTAACTCTAGAATATTTGCTCATGAAGAAACGCAGCAAATGAGGATTTTGAGGTAGATGTTAATTAAAGACAAGAAGAGTTACTTTGATTGTAACGAAACTTTACTTGTAACGATGACTCAGACAATGTAAACATTATTGGAAGAAGATATAATCTTCTTGAGTAACAGTGAACCTTTCACAATAGGAGAGAGACACGTTCTTGTACAACTTTTTCTCTTTTCAACATTTTGACTGTTGACAATGTTACAACATTTGAAATGATATTCTTCATGCTATTGAAAATGCTTTTTATGAGACTGCATACTTCACAAGGATAGTAGATAGAAACGTCCAAACAGTATCCACCAAAATTCTTCAGTAGTGCAATACCAAAAATACCCTTCATCTTCTCAATGTAACTTACACCTCAAGTTACAGGAATACTTCCTAGAGCTTCCCAGATGTACCAGGTTTAGGAGATTCAAACCTTGCTTGTAACAAAACCCTTGACACAATGTTAACTTAAACCCATGACTTTATTCTGTAAGCAGAACATAATCCTTGAGTATCTTCATTGTATTGGCTTGTCACATTACAATGTCATATTACGATGTCATGACATTCAGGTTGACATTGTACTTTCTTAGTAACTAACCCAATTGAAAACACATATTTCTTCATAAATGTACCTAATCTTCAGAATATATCAGGATTCAATTAATTCTAATCCAAGTGACCAGAATATCCTCCACTAATACAATTTTCTTCAGACTTGGCATACAACTTTTTACTCTGAGACTTATGATCATTCAATATTTCATCTCTGAAACACTTGATGAACATAGACCAAAACCAACTCCAAATAATGAACTCTCTATAAAAAAATGTTTTCTTGAGAACTTCCTTATTCAGTGTCTCCCAATCCTTTGGAATCTTTCACAATTTGGAGTACCAAACTGTTGAGATGATGTTCCAACATATGGTTGAACATCAATACCTTTCTCAATGAACACATCACTAATTTTGATCCTGAAGTTACTCGTTACAAAAAAAAAATCTCAAGTAGCTCAGAAATATACCTTGTTCTCATCCAAGGAGTAGATAAGAACCTTCGAAGACCTCATAAATAATAAATTTACTTTGTTATAGGACACAAAAGGAAATGATATATACCTTTCTATCCACCAGGACCCCCATCTTGCATAGAACCAAGCAAAACCATATAATAGGTTCTAGAGCTTTTGCAACTGTCTGATGCTTCACCTTTTGGTGTGACATCCTGGCTTCTTCTTTATTGAATACCAAGTAAGAGAATAAACAATTAAATACTTGTGAAATTCACAAATAGAAATCGTTCTTAAATCCTCTGAGGAACTTCAAACATCTCATTAGAGATATAACATTCTTCCTTGATGGTATATACCATCAGACCTTGATCACAATAGTCATTAGTTCTTTAGAAGAAGAGAAACCAATTACCAAAACTTAGAGAATCCATCCTGAATTCATTAGTTATCCAATGTCCTTAAAACTTCCCTTTTGGCATCATCAACAAAGTAACATTTGATTAGAATGAGACTTAAAAAAACCACCAGAAACACTTTTACTACAGTTAAGTGTCTGGAGCAACTAGTGTCAAGATACCAGTCGTCTTAGTTGGAGATAAAAAAAAAAGAGATAAGGCAATAACACATTCCCTGAATATTAACCACTGCTTGGTTAAACAAAATTGAACTTGACCTTGAGAAAGTAATCAAAACTGTTAAAATCAACTTACCACAGAAGAGATATCTTCAGTGCAAGTATATGCTAGTAGCAGAGTAAGTTGATGTCCAACACAATGTTAAGACATTAAGATTGACATCTTTAACTCAGTTTGCCTTTTGATAAACCAATCTTTTGTTACTTTGAGTTTTCCCTTTGCCTATTATATCTTGAAAACCCAAACACTTCCAACAATCTTTCCACTTGAGGAACCTTCTTCAACATAACTAAATTATCCTTACATACTTGATTCTTTGATATTAAAATTTTTAGGATTGATAGAGTCACTTCAGCTTGCAAGTTATAGATGGTAGACACTCTTTCATTCTCTTAAGACATAAGATCAGAGACAAATTATCGTCTACTTCTTCATGGTTGATAACACCTTTTTATTCTAGATACACAAATCCCTGAATAAAGCATCCAACACATTATGAGATAATTCTTCAAAACGAAAATCTTCATTAGAAATCCATCTTCCAGTCAGACCAGAAATAGAGAATCCACACAACGAATTCTTGAGATAGATAGGGAAATTTTTTCGACAAGAAATCCAAGACCTTCACACTCATATTATTGAATGTTTGACATTAAGTGGATTTGTTTCCAGCTCCAACTTGTCTTGAGCATTACAAACTTGTTGATGTTAGTACAAATATTTTGAACATTTGGTCCAAACATCTTTTCCATTCTTCTCAAAGGTTGATTGGATTGTCTTCCAAGAAACACAACAATAAGAAAACTTTTATTGGAGACTAGAAAACAAGCTCTTGTAGAGTTGAAAGCAAAAATAAATTGCTCTTGTCTTTCTTCAATGGCTTGTGTCGCTCTGTAGCTAAATATAGCGATAAAAATTTGAGACTAAACCATTAATTAACTTAACTCACACAATGAAGTCGTCACCGTACTTTATTGTTTCCAAAGAAGAAGCAAAAAAAAAAAGCGAATAAAACCCAAAATGAAAATAGAGATCAAGGTACAAATATCGGTTATGTAAAGGGAAAGTATTAGCATCCTAAACATCTACAGTACTCTGTAGGATCCACTTTGTTTATTTTAATCAGAGAGTGTGTTATATAAAGACTTACTAGCTAGGGGGAAAGAATGAATGAATAATTACCAACAAAAAAATGTTTTTCATTATTGAGATTGTCACGGTTGTGAACCTTTGTACCTACGTACCTCTTTCGTGCAATAAGGGATCATGGAACTCGTAGTTCTCTCAAAAAGAACAAAACTCTGTGTTGGTTGATTTTAAATGAAGAGACAAATTGTCATTTTCAGAAGAGAAATCTCAACTAATCGCCCACAAGGTATATGAAAGAGGGACAATAACATGAGTGAGAATTTAAGAACACCTCTAATACTCAAGTGAAAAAGTCGACATCCTTACAACCACGGAGATAGAAAAATAACATCTCGATTATGAATGACTCATGTCTTATCCTGAAAAAGATTTTAAAGGAGAAAGGGTGCATGTGGGCACAAAAAGATTTGAATGAGTTGAAGTATTTCGTTAGCTTGAAAAAAGATTTGCAAATTAAATCGTAATAAAGTCTAAAAACAGAAAAAAGAGCAAGGTTCCAGAATATACCGCCTCACTAATCCCCATAAGACTCAATTGCACATGATTCACATCTTTATTTGTAAAGTGTTTTAAATTTTGATTAAGAAAAAAAAGGTTTGAAAAGAAAAAGTCACTTGACAAAGTCAAGATTTATTAAAAAGCGGCTAAAATTTATTAAAAACAAGAAGGTTTTGAAAAAATGAGAAGGTTTTGAAAAAATGAGAAGGTTTTGAAAATTGAAGAATGAAAGGAGATGAAGAGTATCCTATGTACAAGAAAGTAAAAGATAAATAAAGAAGGTGGGAACAAAAGGAAGACGACACTTAACATAATAAAGTCAATAAGAATTCTCATCCTTTGAATTAAGCCACCAGCAAATAAATAAGTCAAGAGTATACCGAATATCATGTGAAAATAAAAATCACAAGCAGACAACGCATCAGGTGAAAATAAAATACAAGTGGAGAAATTGCACTAGGTAAACTCAAGGTGTCAGATAAAGCTCAAAGTATCATCAAGATATCAGATAAGAATCCATGCATCAGATAAAATGCACAGACAGAATCAATGACATCGAGAAACCACCCAAAGTCTCAGATGAAATAAGAATCAAGTCTGAAGGAGTTAGAACAATGTATCGTGAAAATATGAAGTGGATGTTGAATCAATTAATTAAGAGTTAATTAACTTAATTAATTTAGTTAAGAAAAATAAATTAGTAAATTAATCTATTTTAATTAACTAAATCAAGTAACTAAATCAACATCTAATTAATTGATCAAAGTGAAAAGATAAAGAAAGACGGAGGATGAAATAAAGAGAGAATCAATTAGTTAAATATTCATTAAATCAATTAATGAAGTTAAGAAAAATAAATTAGTAAACTAATACATTTTAATTAATAAGCATCAATTAATTAAAACAATATAGAACTAATGAATTAAAATGAAAATAGATATAGGAAGTAGAATGGAATTGTGAGGAGAAAGGAACTTGAGAACTCTTGTAAGCTTGCACAAACCATAAACACGTTAGTAACCACAAGTGAATTGAAAACCAAATGAAACTCGAATCGAATTGCATGAACAAATGAATATTTCTCAATCAAAAACCAAGAAAACAAATTATTATTCAATGCAACCACAAAGGTCAGCATTTAACACATGATTTCAAGTGTATTCAATCAAGTAAGCCAATCAAGTAAGCCCAAGAGTAAACATGATTTCCAAACCATAGATGAAACAAGAATCAAAAAATCATGTTATTACTCGAAATACATACCAAAATCAGCATTGTACACATTGATCAAAACATGTTAAAAGTCAAATAAGCTCAAAAGCAATCAAGACCTTCCAACAAAAAATCAAGAATTCACATTTTTACTCACCAGAACACGAAAAATCAGCATTCAATACATTGTTACAAACATGTTCAGAGTCAAGTAAAACACAAAGGTAAACATGATTATCAATTCACAAATGAAACAAGAAGTCGATAACTCATGCTATAATTCAATTCAAATTCAAAACATGGGAAATCGATTTCAACACAAGATTTATTCAACTAAACCAAATTTCGGGCTGCCACTACACCAACCTATGAACATTCAATGAAATCCATCTCAAACGATCGAACATGAACGAGAAAACATAGTGATGCCACAAACAAGCTAATCTCTAATTCAAATCAAATTGCACAACAATGTTACCCAAATCCCCTTCCAATATGATTCAAACAAATATGACACAACACTAAATTCAACTCAAGATTAAAATCACGAATAGAATTGTCATTGCAAATTGAAATCGAGAGCCTTGCGAATTTATCACAAACAAAACATAACATCAACAAGAAAATCAAACTCCGGTTTCAATACCAAAACGAAATGCCAACACGATAATTTCTATATTCAAATTAACACCAAAAACGGGTGATGCGGTGATGCTAGCAACGCTTGTCATTTACAAAAAATAGCACGAAATCACTCAAAACCTTGACATGATTTAACACCGAAATCAACGTTTCAAGATCTCATCTCAGATTCAAACGACATAACGAATATAACTCGAAAACACAACATATCAACGGTTAGAAATTAACACAGGATTTTCACATCAGCAGTTTGACATCGAAACCAACTCAGATTTGCAGAGTTTATCACAGGATCTCAGGGCAACGGTTCAAACTCAACAAATATCACAATGTTTTTTTCATAAAAAATTAACACAAACTGCAACACATCATTATTCACAGTATCACAGAAAATTAACACAGAATTATTCCACAACATAACGAAATCGAGAATTACCGAATGAACTAATGGCGAGAACGATTAGAGAGGCTCGTGCTATGCTCTCTCTATACTTTTTGTATTCTTATTTTCCGAATAGAATCGGTGATTACAACTGAAATGGTGGTGAAGTGAAGGGTACCTTGAACAGAAGCTGGAGGATGGATTTTGATGAGAAGCTGAGGGTGTTAACGGAAAATGGTTAAGATGATGATGGTGGTTCGTGAAAAGGGTTGTCACGGTGAAGGTCGTGGGAAGCAAAGTGACCGAGAAGAAAAAAATGAAGATAGAATCTGGTCAGTGGAAGAGAAATGGAAACGGTGGAGAGGAAGAAGAAAGAAAGATGAAGGAACTTTGTGATTTTTTCGTTTTCTCTGATGTACAAAACTGATCTGCCCCCAAAGCTGCTACCGCCCAATCACTCTTATCCACAAATTGTTTATCTCCTAAAATTAGGTTTACACCAAATTAAATAAAATAAACAAAATAATTTTTATAATAATTCTAAAACTAAAACTAAAAATTAATTAAAAGTAAATAAAATAACTAAAGGAAACAAATATTTTTATATATATTTTTTAAACAAAAATTCTCAATTAAAAATAAATAAATAAACACTTTTTTTTTTATATTTGAAAACAAAAATTTAATGAATATTTATCTAACGATAACAAAGAATATATATACATATATGGATTAAATCAAAAACAAATGCAAATGTGTGTCGAAATGCAAATATGCGAATAAATATTAATTTGGATAAAAACAAAGTGAATGAGATAAATTCGGGATAAAATTTAGGGTGCAACAATTTGTCACTTTCATGTCAAACCTCTAAAGTAGATACCTAAGAATCTTCTTCTTGATCAGACTCACATCTGAACACTTTTCTTCCAAACACACTTAGATGTACCTTTATGAGTGAACTTGAGAAATTTCTCAAGTATCTTTGACCACAATACAAGTGATGTACAGTCTTAAAAAAACACTTATCACATCCATAAATTATGGTATTGACAACTTCAAATTCATAGAGACCCAACAAATGCTCTTTTCTTATGAATTCTCAAACACTAGGATTTTTTCAACCTGATAAACTTCACGGTTCTACAGTCCATTGATTACCAGAATGGTATCACTGTAGATTTCCCAAAAGACACATAGCATCAGAAATATACCTCCCTGAAACTCACCCAATTGACCAGGACATCTGCTCTGATACAAATTAAAATTTCTGGTACAAACAACACACATATATCCCAACATCAGAATGATGTTAAGACAGGTGTTACAATATTTAGTAACAGACCAGATCAATTAAGCTATAAGCGATGCAAAAATAAAAACTGCAAAATAATAAATAATACATAGAGTTGTTAACCTAGTTCGGTGCAACATCACTTACTATGGGGACTACCAAGCCAGGAAGAAAGTCCAATATAAGCAGTATTAATTCAAAGCTAAACAATCCCAGTTTACAACTTCTCGCCTAATCCGTATCCAATGCAACTTCTACCTAGGACCTCCTAGATATGAGAAATCGCCATCCCACTTCCTAAATCACATCAGCGATATCTAACAGTCACAATCCCAATAACTACAACTAATACAACACAATTTAGAAGATTACACTTCAAATACAAAAACTCAAATTCTTACTTAAAAGCTTCGAGTGAGAACAATAACTTGACTAATAATCAAGTAACAATCATTTGACCACATAATATCAAAAGATACATTGATGACTTACAAACTACACAAGAAACTCTCAAAACCTAAGACTTATGCTTCCCCTAATTTACAATTATTGAAAACTTAAATTACATTAGGTTATGATTCCTCTTTAAATACAACTCTACAGTCCATGGGCTTCAATATTCTGCATCCAGAAGTTTCTTAATCCATAAGCTGAGTGATGCACTAATTGTGTAATAAATCTCCTTAAATCTTGGAACGACCAATACAAAGTTTCCTAAATTGTCTCAAGGTCCAATTTAGTAACCAATGCACAGCTGGATATACAAATCTTCTTGACATGCGAAAATATCTGATATATATATATATATATATATATATATATATATATATATATATATATATATATATATATATATATATATATATATATATATATATATATATATATATATATATCCAAAGGAAATATAACAGAATCAAGTCAAATCTGTCAAGATTTAAAAACAACAGCACATGTCTATTGTATATCAGAACAAGATATTATGACATATTATTCAACATCTGGTCAGAACCATGTTTTAGCAAAATGTTTCCAATCCACAAACCATGGTACTAACAGATATATTAGCATTATTGCCATACATCATCATAACCAATATTCTTGCATTATTGCCAGACACCATCCTTATCATTTTGTGCAAAAACTTAAAGTTCATAAAGCTAACATCTTTTCTATCATTGTTGTCTGGTATAACGTCATCAGGGCCTCACTTTCTTTGAGAACACTGGTGTCTGAATGAGGAGGTTCCACACCTAAAATGATTAGTAGAATTGTTCTCATTATTAACTTGATGAGGATTTCTATCTTCACTGGAGTTGTTAACATCATTGATATTAATAATAACATTGATATGACCTTTATTAGAATTATTGAGACCATTCTTTTTATGCACATCATTGTCCTTGTGCTCTTCTTAAGTGGATATAACTTTCTTACATTATGTGATTGAATGACCAAAATTCTTGTAAAAATTAAAAAAGTTAGAGAGCTTTTTCATATTCAATATCAACATAAATAACCAATCTTTTCCACTTATATTTTGTCTCGTAATTGACTAGAAAGATCAACATCAACCAATATTCCAGCGTAATGACCAAAACACTTATCAAACATGGACTTACTCATGTTGTTATCCAGATATATGTGCTTACCCACACTACTAGCAATATCATATATGATATTTGGCCTCTAATATTCCTAACTCGATCCAATAACATGAGTTAAGTGTTAATTTGACGTTGCAAATTAGGGTCAAAGTCTTAACTCCATGTGAATAGCTTCAAATAATCATGATTAATATTCAATGAGTGTATCAATTTCATGCTTATGAGATCCTCAATTGAGGAGAAGGAAAATTCATAACAACCTTTACAAAGAGAAGTGATACCCCATTTACCTAGGTAAGACCACATAGCAAGAAGCTTGGACCACAAGGCATCTGATTTTTAAGGTGTAGCACCCTTAGAGCATATCATACGACCATGGAGAATGTCCTTGCAAGTTTCATAATAAGATATTCATCTTTAAGCATAGTGATAGCAAGTTAGTTACCTTTAACGCAAGGCTTAAGAAGTTAACTAAAGGCATAACACAAACATTATTATCGAGAGCTTGAGCAAAATATTTGATCATGCCTTTTGCTAGTTGGTTATATTGTTAGCAGCTAAGAGGGAGTTTATCAAGGTAAGACCATAACAAGACATACTAACTCATATAAGTCATGATACAACTGCGACAAAAAAAGTCATTAAAATATCGTTGATTGATCAAAAATAATGATAAGCCTTGTAAAATCACAAAGGTCGAGCACGTTGAAAACACATTGAAGATTGGACTTTACAAAACTTAGAGAAATATGTTAATAGAATGGACGTTGGATATGCCAATATAAATGAAAAATCAAATTCCTTTGATCGGAAACTATTACTAAATGGCACACTAAGAAAAAAGAAAGTGCAATTCCTAAAATTAAATTTTAGATTTCTAAGATTCACAATGATAGAATAAAACAACATCTAACAACCCTAGTTGCATCAATGATTTTCATTCCTCTCCGTGTTCTATTCTTCAACATCTTAAACTCAAGGTCATGAAAACATGAGACCCTTTCATTTATCAATTAAACTAAAGAAACATATAAATAAATTATATTAGATAAATGTTCTCAAATCTTAATCAAACCTAAAAAAAATTGATATCGGTAGGTTGAATACTTTCAACAAAGTTTGAATCTTAAACTCCCAATTACAAGAATTTCTAATAATTATTATCACTTTGTCTAGAATTTCTAATAATTATTATCACTTTGTCTTGTAATTAATAAATATTTAGATAAAAATATACAAAATTCCAAATCATGACCGGTAAGTTCGTAACCCATTTTCTTATTGCCAAAAAACACTCATTAGGGATTGCACAAATTTCTGAAAAACAAAAATGAGTTTACCCAGGTCGGTGTTGAAGACAAAAAACATAATGAGGGGCAAAAACAAGCTACCTATTAGGAACTTCACCTGAAAAAACTAAGCCTGAGATACAAGAGCTCATAAGAAACCTAGTATGTACAAAACACATACAGTATACGGTTTAAAATACAACTATACAACACTATATATACTCAAGCATAGTCTCAGATTTTTTATAATAATTCAGAGAGGCATGTTTTTGAATAGAACCCACTGGAGAAACATGTTGAAATGTCTTAAGATTAGTTTGGCATCCACCATGAGCAATCAAAACCAAAGCAACTTGCAAATGTCCAGCTTCAGCAGCACAATGCAAAGGAGTGTAACCAGCATCATCAACACAATCAACCTCAGCCCCATGTTCTAACAAAACCTTAACACTTTTTATCCTCCCTTTGAATGAAGCCCAATGCAATGGGGTCCACCCATTCTGATCCTTTCTATTCACTTCCGCTCCTTCCCCCAAACACTTCTTCAGCGCGTGTACATTATCAACCCTCGCCGCACGAAGAAGCGCGTCACCGTAACGCAGTAAACCGAACAAGCGCGTGTGTTCACTCTCCGCCGCAATATCAAACGGCGTTTTCCCGTTTATGTCTCTCGCGTATTTCACATCGGAGTGTTGAAGTAAAAACTCCACCGCTTTTAAATGGCATCTCGACGCCGCGTGATGAAGTGGGGTCCAGTTCTGAGAATCCACGGCGTTAGGGTTTCCTCCAACCGAAACGAAAAACTCAATCAGGCTCACGTGTCCTTCCATCGCCGCCATGTGAATCGGTGTCTTCGATTCGGCGTTCACCGAATTCACATCCAGTTCGCCGCCGAAGCAATCAAACAAAAACTTCACTACATCGATCCGATCCAAAACTGCAGCTTCGTGCAAAACAAAATCCACCATAACATTGATTCTGCAACCGGAAGCTACTAGAAGCTTCAGAACATCGAGTTTTCCGGTTCTGATTGCCAACGGAATAAGCGATCTACCGTTCGAATCTTCAAAACTCGCATCTCCACCGGCGGCGATAACATCTGCGACGTAGTTTACATCCCCTCTTTCAACTGCGGGTTTCAGCAAATTCGTGAGATCTGGTTTCGCGCAAACGGATATACCTTTTGCGAAGAGGCTACGACTTTCAGCTACTGAATCATAGTTGGAGATGATGAACTCAGCCACGCTGGGTCCCACCAATATAACCGTTATAACCGCATCGTGGAAAACGTGGGGACCGGGTTTGTTGAACAGACGGCGGAGGTCTTCTGTGTTGGCCTTACCGGTTGGAAGCATGGAGGTTTTGACATTGATGACGTCGGCATGATGAGAGAGAGGTGGTTGATTCAGATTTGAAAGATGGAGTATGTATGATGCAGAAGAGAGTGGTGGAATTACTGATAATGGTTTGTTGATAGAGAAAGTTGATGGGTTTGTTGTTGTTAGAGAAACTGCTACTGTCATGGTGTGCATGAGATTTGTGAGCTTGAAAGTGGAACTGCACTTTTGGTTTTTCTGAAAGTGAAGCTCCAGTTCTTTTACCTCTGCTTTTACTAACCTATCCATGGTGGTGATGCTGAAGATGAACACGGTCTTAATTCTGATTAGTCTTTTGTTAACTCTGTTTATCAAAATTGACGGAGAAAGAAAGAAGAAAGAAAATTAGGTGTTTGCTGTTGTTGCTGGAATGAGCAGCTGTTTATTTAGTTTTCTATTTATTTATTTGATTTATATTATTATGATTATGATTATGATAATGATTATTATTGTTATTGACTTTATTGTGGTTTTGAAATTGATTGATGATTAAATATATTTGTATCTAGATGTTCGTTTGTTAGGGTGCGACTGTGACATGGAAGATGTGGGTGGGATGAAGAAGGATATGAATAAGATGTTTTGTTTTTCATGCTAACTAACTAGTTGATGCTATTGAATTGAACAGGAAATATACAAGGTAAAAAAGGTGTGTGACTTTGAATATGAACAAACTCAAGTTCAAGCATCCATTTTTATGGAACTTGGTCTTTGATTCAACGCATACCTATTTTGACAAGTTAGAGGTGTAAGTTTGAACCAGTTCATAGGAAAAAATGTATATTTTAGTTCATTTTTCTACGTTTGATGTGGGAGGAAGAGGGAATTGCAATTTACAGACCCCTCTTTGGATTTGGATAATCAATTTATCATAGTGCAATTATATATATTTGATGATAAATTATTTATATTTTTTGTCTGATGCAAGTGAGAACAGGGTATCTTGTATATACTCAATTGATATTCTGTTCCACACTGGTTTTGGCTGTATGTGATGACCAATTTGATTAACGGTTTAATAGAAAAATGCGGTGGTGACAATTTCAAATATTATGAGGTCATATTCAGCAGCAATGAGTCAATTCTTTATAAAATTTATGACAAATATGTTTGTTTTTATCTTGAATTATATGAGTCAAGTTAGCAATTCAGACATTGTCTGAAATAATATTTTGACATCGGTCAAATACCGGTTTCTTTGATTTTTTCTCTCTCTCGAAATGCTTGTAAGATGACAGATAAAATGTAAAAGATAGGTATGTATACGGTGTTAGATAATGTCTCTGAATTTTTGTGAATTTTTGTGTTTAAATAACTAATGGTGTGCTTGGTTTACCGTTGAGTTTTTTGGAAATGCAATTGTTATTTCATATTGTTGTACCCCAAAATTTGCCCTCCCATTTCCTCAATATTTTCTCATCACAAGACCTTTGAAGATCAAGATCCAATTAGGGTTCCTCTGCTCAAGACTCCTCCTTGCACTGTGGACTCAAAATTAGGGTTTGTGTTTGCCTAAGGATGTTTTGACCTAAAATGCCTAAGATGACTTTCATGCTTCATATTGGACTCCCAAGTTTCTCCATACCAAGTTTCAAGTCTTGATTCCAAGTTTTGCCCAGTCAATTGGACAGTTGACCTAGAAATCAGCTGTATTGGGGAAAAAGTCAACTGTGGCCAATTGACAGTCAAATCTTATGAAATTTGATCCTCATCAACATTATGAACTCATATGGACCATTTGGTCAAGTTTGGATCACAATTCCACAAGAAATTTGATCAGATCACCAAAAGGGCAAAATGGTCATTTTTAGGGTTTTGACTGCACAAAGGCAATTTTTGACTGTTTGACCTAACCAATGACAAACCAAGTTCTCATATGGACTCAAGGACCCCATGGAATTATCTTGACATGCTCAACAAGCTCAAAAGATCCCAAGTACACAAGATTGACAGTTGAATTTCCCAGTCAATTGATCAATTTTGACTGTACACTGAAAAGTCAAACTTTGACTTTTTGGTCAAAATCAAGAGTCAAGATTCATTTTTCATCAAAACATGCCAAATCATGAAACTTGTTCACCAAGAAATCTCAAAATGCAAATTAGGGTTTGAAAATAGAATTTTTCATAACTTAGAATTTTTCTAAGTTATGAAAAACCCTAGTTTTTTCCCAACTTTGCCCCATCTTTTCACCAAGATCCATTTGGATTCAAACAAAAGTCAAAACATGAAAGTTGTAGCTTGTTGCATAATCTACAACTTTGATTCACAAAGTTTTCTCATTTGAAGCTTGTATCTCAAGTTATAATTTTTTGAATAAGGGCACTAAACCATTTTCAACTTAGTGAAATTTAACCTATTTTGACAAGGTTTTCTACCCCACTTCAAGGCCACTTTTCATACCCTTCCACTTGGAATTTTGATTTGCATTTCAAAGATGGATTGTAGTACACATTCCAAGCTTTCCAAAATGTCCAAAAACTCATCAAACAACCTCATAACTTGAGAGATTCGAATTTCACAAGTTGGCAAAAATCCACTTTTGTTCTTCATCCAAACATGTTCACAAACTTGCAAATTTGAATTCAGTTTGCTTTATGCTTAATTACAGGTCCTTGAACCATTCCATACTCAATAATTTAATGCATATTCAATGAGTTGAGGCCATGTTCTTTGTGTTCTAACATTGCATAGTGGATTAATCCTAAACTAGATAAAGTGCTTTATCCATTTTTGTAAAAAGCTAGCTTTATGTCAATTTGAAATCCAAGCAAGTACAAGCAAAATCCTCTTGGCACAAGATTATGGACAAGTTGCTCTGATCAAGAGAAGATTATGCAGCAGGATTAGAGACCCCTACTGACCTAAAAAACAAAAAGTGACCATTGCTTGCTTCATTTTCAAGTAACATTGCATAACTTATCACATATCTCATCTCAGCTTAGGAACGGAAGAGAGAAGTTATCAAACACATTCCATAGACCACATCCAAGCTTTTACACGAGTCCTGAACATCTAAAGCACCCTCCATCTCAAAATCACCTTGAAACTGCTCAAACAGGGGAACCCCTGCAGTTTGAGTGCAAACTCCCAATCCCTTCGAGCATTTTGATCCAAACCTTTTCCTCTACCTTCCCTACAACATATACAAGCTAACCATGTCCTAAAATCAGACCTGTAACACCTCCAAGCCACTTCACCATTTTTAATTTTCTGTTTTGCAGTTGGAGTTCACTAGCTCGATTCAGGGAGTTTCAAGACAAAGTAGGAATTGGAAAAGCATCCTTACACTTCAAGGAAGCTGTACAAGTCATCATTTCACTTTGAAACATCCTCCATTGCAAAGCTCGACTCCAACTGAACAGGTACATTCATGGAGTTCTATTTCCCTTATTAGGCATTGTTAGCTTTAGATTTTTGAAGAAAACATGTCACAATCATAGCCCTGAACATGCTCATATGTTTAGATTTCATTTATATTTCGTGTGCTTAGAGAATTTCATGTCTGAACATTGATGAAAAGTTAGGTCAGAAATGGGGGGAGGAGAAATTCTCCCTCATCTTAGAGAGATAGGTCATGTTCTTTATATGGTTGAAACCGTCTCTTAATGCTCTACACTTTTCATGTTATGAGTTTTGCTTGAAAGTCCAGGAATCCAGAGATAAAAAACGCGTGTTTTGCTTGAAGGAGGTTGTACAGAGGTTGAAGAAGAAGTGGTCTGGGCTGGGCCTGGATTTATTTTCTTTTCACACCCCATTTCCATGTTTACACCCCCTGAGCCCATTTGCTTCATTTTTGACTCTTTTTGATTTTTTCTTTTTTGGTTGACTTTGTTTATTTTTTCTCATGACATTAGAAAATTAAAAATATTTTTTTCATCATTTTTTGCATTTATTGCATATTTATTTGTTTATTTTCTTTGTTTGTACATAAATATATATATACTATTATTAGAATAAATATAAAAAATAATGTTAATACAATTTTTATTTTTATTTACTTTCTGAAAATATTTCACATAGAAAATACTCTTTATTTATTTTATTAAAATATTAAATAAATATTTATTTTGTGTATAATACATATTTAGGGTTTAATATATATATATATATATATATATATATATATATATATATATATATATATATATATATATATATATATATATATATATATATATATATATATATATATATATATATATATATATATATATATATATATATATATATATATATATATATATATATATATATATATATATATATATATATATATATATATATATATATATATATATGTTTATCAATATATTTAAGTTAAAAATATAAAAATACTTGAATTCTTCATTCTTACTAATATTTGATACAAAATTGCTTTTTTTCATAATATACTTCATTTTATCTTATTTTCATAAATAATAAATAAACATTTGTATTTAATTAGATAATAATACATTTTCCTTAAAATTAGGGTTTTTACCCTAAATTCAAAATACTCCAAAAATAACACAATTTTTATTTTCTTTTCTATTTTACATAAACCATACTTTTCTCATACATATACAAAACATTCTTTTTGCATCTTGCATTGTTATTTAATTTTTATACATTGATTAAATTGCAAATACTCAAATGATGTAATAATTTAGATCTAAATTCTTGTCAATATCCCCATTCGAACATTTGTACCCCCCTTCCCATATTTGGTTTTGTAATAGCTTAGTAATTTTAAATTTCGCACTTTATCGCTTTCTAATGATAACATGTTAGAATTAGGGTTTGTATGCGAAAAAAACGATAAAAAATAGTCGGACCTAATACAAGATAAACAAGCATGAAAATGGACACACAAATCACACTTACACTCCTTAGGGTATTCCACTTGTTGCCTTCAAATAAATGGGCCATATTGCATGTTGAACTTCTTTGGGCAAAGCAAACAATTTGAATGATCATAGTCCCTCGACAAAACTTTTCAAAACAAACAAAAACAAATGATCAAGTCCCTTAAAGAAATTGCTCAAAGACATTTAACGCCGTTGCAATTATGGTCTAAAACGATGACCCGCGCCTGTCCCTTTCACATCCTAACACAAGGTTGCCCACCAAATACAATGGTGGAACAAACTTGTTAAAAGGGTTAAAACATAGCAATAATCTTTTGAGAAATTTAGGAGTTGATAACCTCTTAGTTGCTTGAATCAAACTTGCAAAACAAGAACACTTGCCTAATTTAAAAATCACACATCACTACATTTTCAAAATAACTTTCAAAAACAAATGAAAACCTTTTCAAAAGACATACATCTTTGTATACATCCCCACATGGATCATTACAAAGGTTGCCACCACATTGGCCTCTTTTCAAAACATTTTCAAAACAACACACAAAGCACCATTTCATAAAATTGAAAACCAAGGCAAGATTGATCTAAGCAAGTACCTAAGAGCCCATGGATAACCATGGATGAAAAGGGTGCTAACACCTTCCCTTTTCATAATCTACCCCCCGAACCCACGAAATATCTCAAAAGGTTTTTGCTGTGCTTTTTTTAACCTTTCCTTTAGGATAAAATAAAAAGTCGGTGGCGACTCTTGCTCAACCGCACAAGTGCGAATGCGAACGCAAAACACTAGTCAGTTCTCCCACCGTATACCAGAACTGGCGACTCTGCTGGGGATAATTCTAAAAGTGGGGTTACCTTAGGGTTTAGATCACCTTTACTTTCAAATTGATTGCTTTGTTTGCTTTACATTTGTGGGCTTTGTATCGGAGTTTTATAGATCCTAACCCGGATCTGGGGAAACCCTTTTTTAGGTAGCATAATCTGTGAGGGACCTGTCCGGCGTAGACCGACATGGGTGAAGCAGTGGCTACGTTGGTGTGGCATCTTAGTCTATACCTATATCCCTTGTGTTGCAACGGGGAGAATATAGGTCTTCTAAGGAGTCATTAAACACCAACCGACCTTAGAACCCTAATTGACCAACTTGGCCATTAGAACAGTAGCAGTATGCTACACTCATTGAGGCTAAACTCTCGAGATGGTTCCGGCCGCGAGAAAAGGTTGCGATGCTGGAGTTATGACCGATTGAGGGTAGCCAATGATATGAGATCCTCTAGAACCCGGTTACTTTTGATAGGACAGGTTTCAACCAACAAACTGAAAGAGGGTAGTACCTGAACCTCATGCAAGCCTAAACCTAAGGCCTTGTGTGCTTTGTGTGAATATTGTTTGCCTGTATATACAATTGCTTGCTTTTCGCATACATGTACATGACATCATAACATCATACCATAGCATTTTAGCATTTTCAATAACCATTTCAAGGATCTCGAGGGTTCTGTTGATGCAGGGTCACGTAGAACCATCTATCAAGGGGCAAGAGGTTTCTCCTCTAACCAATCCAATCAAAGTTCAAGTACAACAACTTGAATCAGTGGCTATGACCCACTCGACATGGTGAGCTTGATTCTAGTGGAAAGACATCCGCCGATACAAAGTTATCCAATCAAAGATCAAGTACAACAACTTGAATCAGTGGCTATGACCCACTCGACATGGTGAGCTTGATTCTCGTGGAAGGACATCCACCGGTGCAGAGATCTCCAATCCAAGAGCATAGTTCAACCTCTAACATTTTCTTGTGTTTACCCCAAGAGGTCCTTGAAAGCATGCATCCACATATCATGCATTTCATTTTGACAATCCTTCCTTTTTCAGGTTTCCTTACTCTCCTGCTGTTTATTTCAGCAAGAGATGGCTCTAGAACGGTCTGTCAAAGACATCCAAGACCAGACTGCTCAGCTGCAAGAGATGTTCCTGAACTTGTCTCTGGGGCAAGAAGAGATGAAAGCTCTCCTCACCAAAGGCCTGGGGAATTCCAACAATGCCAGAAGTGATCAGATTGCGGAGCTGCAGTTTGATCTGACAACACTGAGGACTCAAATGATGGGACAGTTGGTGGGCCAGATGGCTCTCATCCAAGACCTATCCCAAAGACAAGAGGAACTCAGAGTTCTTGTCCACCAACTGCTTCCAAACAACCAACTGGGGCAAACATCTGAGGTCGAAGAGCAAGTTACCGCTCAACCTCCATCAACTCAAGAAGACAAGGGGAAAGCTCCTTTGCTAGCTTCAGGGTCACAAACCCATCAACAACCTCGCCAGTGTCAACGGGGCAATCGGCGTAAGCCAGAAAAGTCGGGAAGACAGTTTACGGAGACTGAAATACCATCATTCTTCATACTGAAGCGCCTGTTGGAGGTCAATTTGCTTACTGTAAAGGACCCTCCTCAGAAGCTCAATATCTCCTCTCCTCACTTTAATCCCGACGCATTCTGTGTTTACCACTCCTGCAGCCCGGGACACAGTACCAACGACTGTTGGGCCTTGAAGAACAAGATCCAAGATCTGATCGACATTGGGGTGCTGGAATTCATGCCAGACGGCGAGATGAAAATCTTCCGTTAAAGGGTTCTCCACTTGAAGTGACGAAGCTCGAGCTGAAAGACTTTTATTTCTTTTTGAATTTTCAAAGTTGTAATTTGCTTTTGCTGTCAAACAATTATCTGTTAATGTTAAACTCTGTTTTCATTAATGCATTGCATATGTTTGTCTTGAATTCATCCATTCGTTTCACTACTCTTATGCTTTTCTTTATGATATCTGACTCTTGATAAAAAGCTGCTAGCCTTTAGAGGGAGGATGACGAAACAATACCGTGATCTTATACAGTATGCTTTTGAACAGACCTTGCTGATGATGTACAGGCATTTCTTTCTATTCCCAAACACTGGAGTTATAAGGAAGTTAATCCCTAGTCAACCCCTTCGAGCCAAAGAAGTAGGAGTTTCCCGTTCTAAACAATCGAAACCTTTGATATAAACCTGGGCAGGGTAGTATCTCAGTTAATTCAAAAGAAAATGCGCATTGAAGTCGCAAACTCTCAGTTCGTAATACAACGAACGACGTCAAAAAAGAAAGCGTTCCTTCGGAATCAAAAGACAAGGGTGGTTCCCTATCACATAGACAGTCAATCTCTCAAAAGAGAAAAGCCCACCAAGCCAGAACCTATAAAGGAGGCTTAAGGAAGCTGGGGCATCCCGTTGACAGTAATCCCGAAAACGGTAACAGTCAGGCAAAAGTTAGGGATAACAAATCAAAATCAAAATAGTGAGGTCATTACAAAATCCTCAACAACATGAAAAGTGTTGAAAAAGAAAAAAGAGATGATGACTGTCTCCCAAATTCAAACTGGTGAACCATCGCCCAAAAGTCGTTCCAAACTCAAAACAGAGTGCGACGCACAGTTAACTGAGCTTAGGTTGAAGAACATCACGAAGAGCGGGTGGGTACAAATATACTTTGAGCCTTTATCCTTTGTTTCTTAAACCGTGAACCAGGCCACGTTACAACCCTTCAAAAGTCCTAATTGAAGCATGGGTTAGTTCGAAAGCATACTGTTGCAAAAGGTATCCTGACTCCTGTAGGGCCTTGCTCTAAATCTTGTGTTAACTTGTCTTGTGAAAAGTTTTCTGCTAAAAAACGCATTTTTCAAAACTTCGAGACAAACATAAACTTTGCATTATTCGAATATCACTGTCTGCATTTGACCCTTTTATTTGACAGCGAAGAAATTCATACAGCGAATGTTCGGAGGAACGAAAACTCTCTCAGTAAGTCAAAATCACTTCAAGAGGATAACACTTCCATCAAATCCCTTATCAACAAAGGGGCATGACATGTCACAATTCAATTAACCTGGGGCAGTCCAGTCAAGGTCCAACAGACCTTTCAAAGTTCAGTTAACCTGGGGCAGTCCAGTCAAGGTCCACCAGATCTGTCACAATTCAATTAACCTGGGGCAGTCCAGTCAAGGTCCAACAGATCTTTCAAAGTACAGTTAACCTGGGGCAGTCCAGTCAAGATTTCAAGAAATCTCTCAATATGCAGAGTAATCTGAATCAAGACTCCTTCTTCACCACTTGGGGCATTCGAATGTCAAAAGTGTTCAACAAATCAACTACAACATTTCCAGATTCGATTCCTGTATCCAGCCAGGGCATATCTGTTGACCACATTTCCAGACTCGATTCCTGTATCTAGCCAGGGCACGTCTGAAGAGTTCGAAGATTCGATTCCTGTATCCAGCCAGGGCATATCTGTCAACTATCACATTTCCAGATTCGACTCCTGTATCTAGCCAGGGCACGTCTGAAGAGTTTGAAGATTCGATTCCTGTATCCGGCCAGGGCATATCTATCAACTATCACATTTCCAGACTCGATTCCTGTATCTAGCCAGGGCACGTCTGAAGAGTTCGAAGATTCGATTCCTGTATCCAGCCAGGGCATATCTGTTGATGACTATTTCCAGATTCGACTCCTGTATCCAGCCAGGGCATATCTGTTGACTACATTTCCAGACTCGATTCCTGTATCTAGCCAGGGCACGTCTGAAGAGTTCGAAGATTCGATTCCTGTATCCAGCCAGGGCATATCTGTCAACTATCACATTTCCAGACTCGACTCCTGTATCTAGCCAGGGCATGTCTGAAGAGTTTGAAGATTCGACTCCTGTATCCTGCCAGGGCATATCTATCAACTATCACCTTTCCAGATTCGACTCCTGTATCCAGCCAGGGCATGTCTGAAGAATTCCAGATCAACACCTGCAACAACCCAGGAAACATCTGTGAACGACCGATTGTAGACCAACACCTGTAATAAACCAGGATTTTATCTACATCACCACTTGGGGCATTCGAATGTCAAAAGTGTTCAAAACCCGATGCAGTTTTTACACAAGCTCATCTTCAGGAAGCCCTACACCGATTCCTCTTCAACCTCTGAAACAAGTTTACGGATTCTTCCCAACAACGGACGCTAATCTACCGACTTGTTCAGACTCTTCTCAAACCTTTGAATTAGTTTACGGACGCTTCCCAACAACGGATGCGGCTCTATCGCTGATTCAACTTCAAGATTTCTGAAAACAGTTCACGGATTCTCCAAGTAAACGGAGGTTAACCTATCGCTTGTTCAGATTCTTCTCAAGATAACCACCACGGAAGATCGCGCTCGCCAAAATTCTCCCTATCCCCAGCGGAGTTCATCAAAATCCCCGGCCAGAGAATCCTCCGGAATTCAATCTCCCTCAGAGTGTAAGCCTCAGTATCCCCAGCAGATCAAAAGCTTCAAGTTATCAATCCCCAGCGGAGCCAGACTTTTTGAACCTTCACCCCACAGAGTTTTGGAAGGGCAAATCTTGAGTTCCCCAGTGAAGTCTCCAGAGTTGCTTCCCATCAAGCCGAAGATTCTCAACCTGGCCTCCCCCAGCATGGGTCTTTTAGTTTGGGACTCCCCAGTAGAGGTCATCAGGGATTCTCTTCCCCAGCGACAGCCAAGGATTTATTTTCCCCGGCAGCAGTCGAGACGCTTTTATCTTCAGCCATCTCGGATTCATGTATCCTCGGCAGGATTAGCTCATCAGCTTACAAGCGCATTCATTACATTCATATCATAAACATTAATGTCACGTACATTGCATCATGCATCATAGCATTGCATACAACTAACCCTTTTCCTTTTCAGGAAAGATCAGTCGACAGACACAGATCATCTCCCGAGATTCATCCAGAAATAGTTCAGATGTGACCCAGACACGGCAACATCCTGATACTTATTCCAGATTCATTCAGACGCATCAGCAGAGACCTTACACCGGTTCCTCTTCAACTTCTCAATCTCTGAAGCAAGTTTACGGATTCTTCCCTACAACGGATGTCAATCTACCAATTTGTTCATACTCCTCTCAACCTTTGAAGACAGTTTACGGATTCTTCCCTACAACGGATGACAATCTACCGACTTATTCAGACTATCCACAATTTTTGAAAATAGTTTACGGACATGTCCCAACAACGGATGCTGCTCTATTGCTTATTCAATCTCAGATAGTTTACAGATTCTCCAGACATGGACGTCAATCTGTTGCTTGTTCGGACCCCTAATTCAGAGATGTTCCAAAACATGGATGCCCTTCTGATACTTGTCCACTCACTATTGACATACAGTTCAACATGTCCAGATGGCATCTATAAGCCCATCCTCCTACCAGCAGTCGCCGAATGGCATCTTTAAGCCCATCACCAAATGGCATCTTTAAGCCCATTCACATCCACCATCGGATCGACGAGTGCAAATTTTCTGGGCACTTTAGTGTCCAATCTCCTTTTACCTTCAAGTCGCGAAAGGCAAACTTGCCAATCTAACTCTTCAGGTTCAAGAAGATTGAACAGGGGCAACTGTTGTACCCCAAAATTTGCCCTCCCATTTCCTCAACATTTTCTCATCACAAGACCTTTGAAGATCAAGATCCAATTAGGGTTCCTCTACTCAAGACTCCTCCTTGCACTGTGGACTCAAAATTAGGGTTTGTGTTTGCCTAAGGATGTTTTGACCTAAAATGCCTAAGATGACTTTCATGCTTCATATTGGACTCCCAAGTTTCTCCATACCAAGTTTCAAGTCTTGATTCCAAGTTTTGCCCAGTCAATTGGACAGTTGACTTAGAAATCAGCTGTATTGGGGAAAAAGTCAACTGTGGCCAATTGACAGTCAAATCTTATGAAATTTGATCCTCATCAACATTATGAACTCATATGGACCATTTGGTCAAGTTTGGATCACAATTCCACAAGAAATTTGATCAGATCACCAAAAGGGCAAAATGGTCATTTTTAGGGTTTTGACTGCACAAAGGCAATTTTTGACTGTTTGACCTAACCAATGACAAACCAAGTTCCCATATGGACTCAAGGACCCCATGGAATTATCTTGACATGCTCAACAAGCTCAAAAGATCCCAAGTACACAAGATTGACAGTTGAATTTCCCAGTCAATTGATCAATTTTGACTGTACACTGAAAAGTCAAACTTTGACTTTTTGGTCAAAATCAAGAGTCAAGATTCATTTTTCATCAAAACATGCCAAATCATGAAACTTGTTCACCAAGAAATCTCAAAATGCAAATTAGGGTTTGAAAATAGAATTTTTCATAACTTAGAATTTTTCTAAGTTATGAAAAACCCTAGTTTTTTCCCAACTTTGCCCCATCTTTTCACCAAGATCCATTTGGATTCAAACAAAAGTCAAAACATGAAAGTTGTAGCTTGTTGCATAATCTACAACTTTGATTCACAAAGTTTTCTCATTTGAAGCTTGTATCTCAAGTTATAATTTTTTGAATAAGGGCACTAAACCATTTTCAACTTAGTGAAATTTAACCTATTTTGACAAGGTTTTCTACCCCACTTCAAGGCCACTTTTCATACCCTTCCACTTGGAATTTTGATTTGCATTTCAAAGATGGATTGTAGTACACATTCCAAGCTTTCCAAAATGTCCAAAAACTCATCAAACAACCTCATAACTTGAGAGATTCGAATTTCACAAGTTGGTAAAAATCCACTTTTGTTCTTCATCCAAACATGTTCACAAACTTGCAAATTTGAATTCAGTTTGCTTTATGCTTAATTACAGGTCCTTGAACCATTCCATACTCAATAATTTAATGCATATTCAATGAGTTGAGGCCATGTTCTTTGTGTTCTAACATTGCATAGTGGATTAATCCTAAACTAGATAAAGTGCTTTATCCATTTTTGTAAAAAGCTAGCTTTATGTCAATTTGAAATCCAAGCAAGTACAAGCAAAATCCTCTTGGCACAAGATTATGGACAAGTTGCTCTGATCAAGAGAAGATTATGCAGCAGGATTAGAGACCCCTACTGACCTAAAAAACAAAAAGTGACCATTGCTTGCTTCATTTTCAAGTAACATTGCATAACTTATCACATATCTCATCTCAGCTTAGGAACGGAAGAGAGAAGTTATCAAACACATTCCATAGACCACATCCAAGCTTTTGCACGAGTCCTGAACATCTAAAGCACCCTCCATCTCAAAATCACCTTGAAACTGCTCAAACAGGGGAACCCCTGCAGTTTGAGTGCAAACTCCCAATCCCTTCGAGCATTTTGATCCAAACCTTTTCCTCTACCTTCCCTACAACATATACAAGCTAACCATGTCCTAAAATCAGACCTGTAACACCTCCAAGCCACTTCACCATTTTTAATTTTCTGTTTTGCAGTTGGAGTTCACTAGCTCGATTCAGGGAGTTTCAAGACAAAGTAGGAATTGGAAAAGCATCCTTACACTTCAAGGAAGTTGTACAAGTCATCATTTCACTTTGAAACATCCTCCATTGCAAAGCTCGACTCCAACTGAACAGGTACATTCATGGAGTTCTATCTCCCTTATTAGGCATTGTTAGCTTTAGATTTTTGAAGAAAACATGTCACAATTATAGCCCTGAACATGCTCATATGTTTAGATTTCATTTATATTTCGTGTGCTTAGAGAATTTCATGTCTGAACATTGATGAAAAGTTAGGTCAGAAATGGGGGGAGGATAAATTCTCCCTCATCTTAGAGAGATAGGTCATGTTCTTTATATGGTTGAAACCGTCTCTTAATGCTCTACACTTTTCATGTTATGAGTTTTGCTTGAAAGTCCAGGAATCCAGAGATAAAAAACGCGTGTTTTGCTTGAAGGAGGTTGTACAGAGGTTGAAGAAGAAGTGGTCTGGGCTGGGCCTGGATTTATTTTCTTTTCACACCCCATTTCCATGTTTACACCCCCTGAGCCCATTTGCTTCATTTTTGACTCTTTTTGATTTTTTCTTTTTTGGTTGACTTTGTTTATTTTTTCTCATGACATTAGAAAATTAAAAATATTTTTTTCATCATTTTTTGCATTTATTGCATATTTATTTGTTTATTTTCTTTGTTTGTACATAAATATATATATACTATTATTAGAATAAATATAAAAAATAATGTTAATACAATTTTTATTTTTATTTACTTTCTGAAAATATTTCACATAGAAAATACTCTTTATTTATTTTATTAAAATATTAAATAAATATTTATTTTGTGTATAATACATATTTAGGGTTTAATATATATATATATATATATATATATATATATATATATATATATATATATATATATATATATATATATATATATATATATATATATATATATATATATATATATATATATATATATATATATATATATATATATATATATATATATATATATATATATATATATATATATATATATATATATATATATATATATATATATATATATATATATATATATATGTTTATCAATATATTTAAGTTAAAAATATAAAAATACTTGAATTCTTCATTCTTACTAATATTTGATACAAAATTGCTTTTTTTCATAATATACTTCATTTTATCTTATTTTCATAAATAATAAATAAACATTTGTATTTAATTAGATAATAATACATTTTCCTTAAAATTAGGGTTTTTACCCTAAATTCAAAATACTCCAAAAATAACACAATTTTTATTTTCTTTTCTATTTTACATAAACCATACTTTTCTCATACATATACAAAACATTCTTTTTGCATCTTGCATTGTTATTTAATTTTTATACATTGATTAAATTGCAAATACTCAAATGATGTAATAATTTAGATCTAAATTCTTGTCAATATCCCCATTCGAACATTTGTACCCCCCTTCCCATATTTGGTTTTGTAATAGCTTAGTAATTTTAAATTTCGCACTTTATCGCTTTCTAATGATAACATGTTAGAATTAGGGTTTGTATGCGAAAAAAACGATAAAAAATAGTCGGACCTAATACAAGATAAACAAACATGAAAATGGACACACAAATCACACTTACACCCCTTAGGGTATTCCACTTGTTGCCTTCAAATAAATGGGCCATATTGCATGTTGAACTTCTTTGGGCAAAGCAAACAATTTGAATGATCATAGTCCCTCGACAAAACTTTTCAAAACAAACAAAAACAAATGATCAAGTCCCTTAAAGAAATTGCTCAAAGACATTTAACGCCGTTGCAATTATGGTCTAAAACGATGACCCGCGCCTGTCCCTTTCACATCCTAACACAAGATTGCCCACCAAATACAATGGTGGAACAAACTTGTTAAAAGGGTTAAAACATAGCAATAATCTTTTGAGAAATTTAGGAGTTGATAACCTCTTAGTTGCTTGAATCAAACTTGCAAAACAAGAACACTTGCCTAATTTAAAAATCACACATCACTACACTTTCAAAATAACTTTCAAAAACAAATGAAAACCTTTTCAAAAGACATACATCTTTGTATACATCCCCACATGGATCATTACAAAGGTTGCCACCACATTGGCCTCTTTTCAAAACATTTTCAAAACAACACACAAAGCACCATTTCATAAAATTGAAAACCAAGGCAAGATTGATCTAAGCAAGTACCTAAGAGCCCATGGATAACCATGGATGAAAAGGGTGCTAACACCTTCCCTTTTCATAATCTACCCCCCGAACCCACGAAATATCTCAAAAGGTTTTTGCTGTGCTTTTTTTAACCTTTCCTTTAGGATAAAATAAAAAGTCGGTGGCGACTCTTGCTCAACCGCACAAGTGCGAATGCGAACGCAAAACACTAGTCAGTTCTCCCACCGTATCACACATATGTTTTTCAATCTATTTCAATGAAAGTAAGCATATTAAGCCTGGAGTGAGTAACACAAGTTTATTTTTAATTGGAGCCTTCGAGGTAGAGCTAGATTGTCAAAAATTTTGAGGAAATTGAAGTTGAATTGCTTGGTTTTATAAATTTAAATAGCATTCTTGAAGGGCACTGCTGGGAAGTTTTTTGGAAATGCAATTGTTATTTCATATGTTTTTCAATCTATTTCAATGAAAGTAAGCATATTAAGCCTGGAGTGAGTAACACAAGTTTATTTTTAATTGGAGCCTTCGAGGTAGAGCTAGATTGTCAAAATTTTTGAGGAAATTGAAGTTGAATTGCTTGGTTTTATAAATTTAAATAGCATTCTTGAAGGGCACTGCCGGGAAGCTGTTATCTTCAAACTCTTTCACTTTACCTATATAAGAATTTATGCAACTGGCTTTATGTTGTTTTTACCAAATCTTCTTGTGTCAAAGTTTGATATTATTTCTCCACCAAAAAAAAGTTTGATATTATTTTGCAATTTTCCTAATTATTTATTTTACTTGTTGTAGCAAACTTTCCATCTCACATTAAACAACTGTGTTCTTTCACTAGTTAACAAGTTTTGGTTTCCTGTAAAATCTACCAAATTCAATGTTTGTGTCAAAATCAGCGAGTTATGTATATAAATATTAATTCATTCATTCATTAAATCTAGCAAGCTGTATATAAATGAAGCAAGTTATATTAAATCAATAAATTGTAAAATTTAACAAGTTATATTAGTTCATTAAATTGTAAAATTTAGCAAGTTATATATAAATCTTATTCATTCATTAAAAAATGGCTTCAATAAATTTATTTCCTACTGATTATAAGTTTATCTCCTATCAGTGGTTCTTTTCTTAAGATTATCTATTCCTAATTCTTTGGCGAATACATTTGATATTCAAATTAATTTCTATGGCTATCTATTTTACGTATATAAAACGAAAAGATCTTTGGTATTCAAATTAATTTCTATGATTATTTATTATAAATATATAAAAAGTAATGATTATTTATTATAAATATAAAAAAAATAAAGTATTTGGAAAAATTAGATTTAACTTCTCTAATCAAAGTTTAAATTAATTTAATATCATAGATAAAACATATTTATTGCACTAATGCTTCATTTACATGCATTTGATCATTAATACAATTGATGTGTCATACCACTATTTTTTTTTATATTTTTAATTTATTTTTATCACACGTAGTCAGTGAATGATGAAGGTCCAGTGGAAATAATTTGATGTAAAACTATTCTAAGAATATGTGCATAGCCGTTCAAAAGAAAATTGAAAGACAATTTATCTCTGATAATAAACACAACTTCCCATGGAAAACCCATTATTGCAGTTCAGTTTTTTATGTTTGTTGTCTTCCATAAAAATCTCATCGATGCCAATCAAATTACAACTTCTCATCTTCAACCTCTAAGTCCGAAACACGCATCTGTAAGTCCAATCTTCAAACCCACATCTCATACTCCAAACTTTAGGCTCCGCAATAACTAGGTATTGTTTCCATCTTCTATTTTTGGGTTTTTTGTTTTGTTATAACTTTATGTTGTGAACTGTAATATCCAAATCTCAATAGATTTTGATTTTTTCAACAATTTTTATCTGATGATTTTTCATTAGATTACGAGTGTTAAGATCTAAGTTGTTAATTCTTTTTGGAAAATTAGGTTATTGTTTTTATTATCCCGTATTACAATCGTGTGAATCTAGCTAAACATGATTGATAATCCATCGCTGGTCATTTCCACAGTGTAAAATTAATTGTTTCCAGTTGATTATTTTTCAGTTAAATTGAGTTTTAGTGCGGTTTTTGAAAATAAAAGAAATGTGTGAATGTAATTATCCTTTGATATGAATAACTTTAATTGTGCCTAATTTCTATTTTTTTATAGTTGTATGGTAGTCAAATTCTTCAAAGGGAATTTGTTGTTTCGGTTTGTCAGTATGCTAAAGGGTCTAAAATTCCCACCCTTATGGGAGATGGTTAGAATTGTATTTTTTTTTAAATTCTTTTTTTTATTGTGTGTATTCACATGGATTTGGGGACTGTGACAACTATAGTGATGTTGGTGTTTAATTCAATAGTTTGGTTTTAAAGTAGTTTGTTTCTTCTGCGCATTTTTGCAACTTGAGTTGGCTTAATATGAAAGATGAAAGTAAATAAATGCTATGATTTTGAGTTGAACTTTTGGGTTTTTTCACGTGTCTTTCTGATAATAAACTCTTATTTGAATGCTAAAAGAAATGCTGAACAATATTTTTCTGGAAATGAAGAAAAGATTTAAGACAATTAGATTTCTGGTATAAATAATACTTTAGTTGTACTTTTGATTATCCTAATTAACACTGCTATCTTATATTTATGCTCTTGCTTATTTGAATAATTTAGGTAATACATCAGAAAAGAAAGAAATCTTTGAAAGAAATTAGACAGGACCTTTGTCAGGTATGTAGTCATTGTATCATATAATCTGTTACGATATCATTGAATATATTTTTTTTTGGCTTTGTGTATGTTCTTGTCTATTCTATAATGTATAGGAAGAAATATGGTGCATACACTAGTGCGGAAATGACTTTTTACATCGGGTGAAACTGACTTTTTACATCGGTTCTGGGTCCAATGTAAAGTTAGGCGATATAGTAAATCAGATACTTTTTACATCGGTTCTGGGTCCGATGTAAAAAATCCATTTTTTACATCGGTTATAATATAAGAATGATGTAAGAAACATTTATAACATTATTTTAAAAAAATTGGCGCAACTTTTTACATCGGTTGGGAGTAATAACCGATGTAAAAAGTCTCTTTTTTACATCGGTTATAATATAAGAATGATGTAAGAAACAGTTATATCATTATTTTTAAAAAAGTGACGCAACTTTTTACATCGGTTGGGAGTAATAACCGATGTAAAAAGTCCCCTTTTTTATATCGGTTATAATATAAAAATGATGTAAGAAACAGTTATATCATTATTTTAAAAGAAGTGACACAACTTTTTACATCAGTTGGAAGTAATAATCGATGTAAAATGTATGGAATTTTTTGAGAATAAATTATTTATTTTCTGGATGTTTTCCTGTACAAAAATAATTTGTACCCATTTTTTCATATTTTTCCAATATCACACAGACTATATTTATGTCGCTATATAGATTTCATAGCTTTCCAACATCACATAGATCACATCTAGGTCGATGTTTTCATATTTTTCACAACAAACTTACAAATTGAACAATTGTATTGCAAATTTGTATTGTATCACAACAAACAAACTCACAACAAACTTACAATTACATATTCTTCACAAAATATACAAAAATATTCAACTATTTATAAGTCTTTTTCCAAACTTGAATTACCAATATAAAATCCACAAGTAGATGAGTTATAGCTTCGGTAGACAACACCAAAATCACATTGCCTGACAATAAATAATAACAATTAACATCAGTAAAAAAAATCAAGAAACTCAATACATGTGTAAAAACCACATGTATTGTGCAAAAACTCAATAATAACAATTATGTGCAAAAACCACAACTTAGACAATTCTATAAAACTCGCCAAGATAAACTTAATTTTTATATAACTCAAAGAAACATTTTGTCCAACGGAGTCGCAAATCATCTTGTGTTAATTCTGCTGGGTCATCAAATACCTATAATACATAAATATAACAATATAGAGTTATTTTAAAAAAATTCATATTAAGTCGAAAAACAAAAAGTAAATAACAAAGTAAAGTTATTTTTAGTACCTGCATCCAATTCTCGGTTATATTAGCAGAGACAATATCCAACATATTTTTTATCACATAGTATCCACAATCATTAGAGTTATGTTATTGCCTTGTCTACAATTGAATGACATAATTAGTGAATATTTATCATAAATTTAACTATAGAATTACAATTTACATCACACTTACATTGGGATGAAGCCATGTAGCCTTTTTTTCTATTTCCATTTGCCATTTGATGAATCACAAAAAGAACTAATACAGAAAGATAACAATCACATAATTAAATTTACTCGCCAATGAAAAATCACATAACTATTAGTTGTCAATGAAAGTCACATGAAAGATAAACTTACTTTGTAATAATTTTCTTCGTGTTCTGGTCAATTTCCCGATGAAGTGAACACAATACGACAACTAAATTGTCTCTTGGACACATGACTATTAATTGCCAATGTCTCCTGTACGTGTGTGTGGAAACAGAAAAGTCACATAAAATATATATGTTATCAAAATTAAATAATATAAAACACAATTTCATAAAAAATCTTACCCATGAATTAATGGTAGTAAGTGGCACACTCTGTTTTCATCACGTAACTTTTCTAGTACGTAATTTTTAACATACTCTTGAGATTTCGCTCCATTATCATTATAAATACACCTAGCAGGGTCCATAAATCCATATAATTCTGAAATGGAATTCTCAAGACATACACGATGAATATACCTGAATAATTTTAAAATAAATATTAGAATCAAAGTGATGAGAGATATAACATATTAATAGAGATTGACTTTAATGAAACAATAAAATGTACTTACGTGCACCAAATTTGTAGAATAGACACGTCAAGCCAATGACCTAAACCCACTAATAACTCTCTGATACACTTAGCTGAAACATAAAAATTAGAGACACTCGCATAATGACTTAATTGTATTGCCAAATGGTTATCATCCATTTTCAAAACCATGAGTAACAATCTCTGAACATCATCAACTTCCACGTCTTTTGTGCTCTCTTTTGTGCTTCCTTTTGCAGCTGAACAACTTCCTTTTTCGCTTCCATCGATAATTTCCATTTTTTCAATGCATTTAATATCACCCGTGCTTTGTGATAAACCCATAGACTTAAGTGTCTCCATTAATGATTGTTGAAACATCTTACGCTCTTCAACCAACTTTTCTTCAAGTTCAGCTCTAAGTTTTGTTTCCAATATTGCAAGTTATTCATTTACGTCAATATGTTGACGTGACCTTCCAAAGTAAGTGCTTTGTTTATGGCGTTTTCCAACACCACGAACACAACCTCCATGCTCAGATGTTCCAATGGCTAATGTTAAGATATCGTTACGTCCATCCGGAACAATTGCACCTTTTTCAGCTTCTTGAACTAGAGAATCCTACAAAATGCAAAAACAACAATTAATCAATCACAAATATAATGATACTTGAATAATTTTTCGTTGTTTACTTACAATTTTTTCAGCAACCTCTTGTGTAGATTCTGTTGTGTATTCTCCTCCTTTCTTTTGTCGTGCTCTCTTCCATAACTCATGGCGTGATGGTGGAGATGGACTACCATTATCATCTAAAGTGGAATTATCTCTCGATGATGATTTTTCTTTCATAATTTTCTCCTCAAGCAAGTGATATCCTCCACGAGACAATACGTGTGGGTATACATTCTTAGCCACATTATCCTTACCCTTTTGACTTTTTTCCTATTATAAACTCAAACAAGTAATTAATCACTAAATATAATAAAAATGTTATGCACACAAAAACATATAACTCCTACTAACCTTAAATTCAGGGGTATCTCGAATCTTGAGAAACTCTTTCCATGCGTCTTTCGTAATAAAGTTATACTTGACATATGGAGGAGGATCATTTTCTATGGGATGATTAATATATCTATCTGTGAGTTGTGTCTTAAAACCTCTCCATCGCTCTCCCGCATATTTAATCCATTCTTTCTTCAACCTATCCTTCTTTGGATCTTTACATTCTGAAATAGTAAAACGAGCCTACAAATATAGTATATGTCATATGTTGTTAATTAGTATATGATTATAAAATATAATAAAGTATTGTATTTAAAATACCTGAATATCAGTCCAAATAGCATCTTTTACGCCTTCATCTACTTCTTTACAATCATTTTTCACAATACTACAGTACTGCCGAGCAAGAGATGCTATATAACTCTTGAAATGTGTAGCATTTTTACCAACACCAATACATTCATAGGTTCTTGCATTAAACTCGACCTTTATCTTTTTACCTGTTTGATGAACTTTGTCAATTTGTGTCATGAAAGTGGGACCTCTAACTCTTCTTTTATTGGGGTTACTAGATGAAGAAGGGTTGTCGTTTGAATCACCCATGTACCTGTTTACACAAAATAAAAATAATTAGAAATAATATTAAGCACAAAATAAAAACAATTAGAAATAAAATTAAGCACAAAATAAAAACAATTAGAAAATAAAGTAACGTGGAATTAACTTATACAAAAAATCTTATTAGTCCTCCCATATCCCTTCTTCATGGTCTATGCGAATAGCATGCACATCATCCCCTTCATTTTCTTCAATGAATGTAGTCACATTTGTTGAGAAAGGATGAGTTTTAGAAATATCAAGATTCTCATCATGATTTTCATCACTATCATGGACTTTTCCTTGTAAAACCACTGACCACTTTTTATTAGAAGGATCTGTGACATAAAACACTTGTTTTACTTGAGATGCCATGATGAATGGTTCGTTCGCATAAGCTAACTTGCTAAGATCAACTAGTGTAACTCCAAATTCATCAATTCTTACACCACTGTTGATATCAATCCATTTGCATTTAAATACAGGAACTTTAAACACAACATAATTAACTTCCCAAATCTCTTCAATCACCCCAAAGTACGGTGTAGATGCCATAACCAGGTTTTTATCTTTAGCACTAGAGAAGTGCATGGACTCGGCCACAATCATTACCCCACTATTTTGCGTGGTACTACGGTCATCCTTTGACTTTGTATAAAAAGAGGTTTTATTAATATCATATCCACTCCAAGTTATTATGTTACATTTAGGCCCATAAGACCACCACTTAATTGTATTAGAAACACTATCTTCATTAGCAATTCTTTCTTTAAACCACTCAGAGAAACTCTTATTATGCTCTTTTATCAACCCTCTTTCATTCATCTTGGGGTACTTTTTCTTTATGATGCTTTTGTGAGCAGATAAGTAAGGTTGAACTTCATATATGTTATTCAATATATACAAATGCGCTTGAACAACCACATCAATACTTAAGCTCTTGACTTTTAAACCTTGTGTACCCACACCCTCATATCTTCCATCATGACGAGACTTGGGAACCCCTACAACACCCACTCCTGACAAATAGTTAGAACAAAACTCAATTGCTTCTTCTGCAATGTACCTCTCAATAATCGATGCTTCCAGACGGTGTGGATTTTTTGTATACCCTTTTAGAATCTTCATGTATCGCTCTATTGGATACATCCACCATAAAAAAATTGGACCACATAATCTAATCTCCCTTACTAGATGAACAATCAAGTGAACCATAATGTGGAAAAATGAAGGAGGAAAATACATCTCTAATTGGCACAAGATAACTGCAGCCTCATTTTCCAAATCGTCTAACTTTAGTGGATCAATGGCTTTACAACAATTTGCATTGAAAAATAAGCACAACCTAGTTATAGTCTTTCTAACGTTGTTAGGCAATATCCCACGAATAGCCAATGGTAGTAGTTGTTGCATTAAGACATGACAGTCGTGAGATTTTAAGCCAACTAATTTAAAATATTTAACTGATACAAGCCTCTTGACATTTGATGAGTAACCTTGTGGCACTTTGATACTTTGTAAACACTCACAAAAACTTGTTTTCTCTTTTTTAGACAAAGTGTAGCAGGCAGGAGGCAAATATGTCTTGTTACCTATATATTGTGGAGTTAACTCTTCTCGTATACCCATCAAACCCAAATCCAGACGAGCATTAATACCATCTTTTGTCTTGCCTTGAATGTTGAGAAGTGTTCCGATTACACTATCGCATACATTTTTCTCCACGTGCATCACATCAATACAATGTCTTACATCAAGACTAGACCAATATGGAAGATCGAAGAAAATCGATCTCTTTTTCCATACATTTTTCACAGTAGATCGTTTTTGGTACTTTCTAAAGACAACATCAAGTCCCTGTTGTCACTGATAAACTTCCTCTCCAGACAAGGGCTTTGGAGCAACACATGCTCTTATTCCCCATTGAAAGCTTTCCGCAATCTACGATATGGATGATAACATTTTAGAAATTTTCGATGCCCGAGATAAACGGTCTTCTTTCCTTTTTCAAGCTGATGGTAACAAGTGTCTTTTTCACATATAGGACACGCCTTATGCGCTTTAACTTTATACCCAGACAAATTACCATATGCCGGAAAATCGTTGATGGTGCAAAACAACATGGCACACATATTGAACTGTTCGCCAGAATACGCATAAAAAAATCCACCCCTTCCTCCCACAACACTCTTAAATCATCAATCAGTGGACTTAGATAAACGTCTATGTCATTTCCTGGTTATTTTGGGCCCGATATCATCATCGATAACATAATATATTTACGCTTCATGCACAGCCTAGGAGATAGGTTGTAAATCATCAGGAGAACAAGCCAAGAACTATGGTTAGTACTCAGATTACCAAACAGATTCAGTCCATCAGTAGCAAGTCCAAGTCTAAGGTTTCTCGACGCTTTGCCATAATTTGGAAACAAAGAATCTATTTTCTTCCATTGCAAAGAATCAGCTACATGACGAATTTGCCCATCATACTCTTTTCTGTATAATATGCAATCATTAGGGCATGCATGTATCTTTTCATACTCCAAACTCATCGGACACAATATTTTCTTTGCCTCGAATAACGACTTGGCATTACATTACCTTCTGGAAGCATTTCGGTCAACAATTTAAGAAACTCGATAAAACTTTTGTCAGTCCTCCCATTCTTTGCCTTCAGATTAAATAATTTTAACACGGCTGACAGACGTGTAAATTTTTTGCATCCCGGGTACAATGGTTTATCCTTGTCACTGCATATAGTATCATACGTATGTGCCCTCTTAAACGAATCTTGTCCAATATCACGCATCATATCTTCTAGACGATCATCCATTTCTACACTAACATAATCTCTTTGAGACACATTTGACTTTGCTACTACTTCACCGTGCCATATCCATTCTGTATAACTTTGACAAATCCCTACACAAATTAGATGATCCATGATTTCTTTCTTACTACATTTTGGTTCTTTATTTGCACAACGAACACATGGACAGAGAAAAAGCGTAGGAAGACTTTTTTCAGCATTACTTTCAGCAAACTGTAAAAATTCCATCACTCCATTTTCGTACTTGTCACTTAATCGATTAGCTCTCATCCAACTACGATCCATAACTATGTTCACACGGAGGAAGGTCTGACGAACGGTGTGCCCGCGACTGCGCTACTTCACGGAGATTCTGAGATTGCAAGTTGCGCTGCTTCGCGGAGAAAGAAAAATAGAATCAAATTTCAATGGCAAGGTGATAACTCTATTAAGTTTGATAGGTTAAAGATAAACTGGGTGTTTCTGAGAGGACCATTAACGCTTTTTTCGGAGGTTTCTAAATAGACAATTTCTCTAATGAAAAAGAATGACTAATTATACAACATGTACTATATTCTTAGCTTTATACAAAATATATACTATTTATAACTAATTAGACTTAATTAACCTCTCTAATAATAATAAACTATTTAGTAATTAAAAAACATATATGAACAAAGTAATGGATTCATAGTATAATCTTCTAATTATTTTTCTATGTACTTCTAATTTTTTATAATGAATCTCAGTAACAAACAAAGAAACAAGAATGTCTTAAAAACTTTTTTGTATATATAACTCTTAGAAACTAAAACACCAATGTTTGTCTTTGGAATACAAAAGTTGCTTGACATTGAAATATTTACTTACCCATGACCCTCTTCAACCTAGAAGCCAACATTTTGGAAATAATTCTATATAAACTTTCAACCAATTCCTAGATATACAATGAAGTTGAACAAAATGAAAAATTCCGTACCGTAATCATAGTTGGACGGCGGAGGATGTTTCGAAGACGGCGAACGGACGACGACGGACGGCGAAACGGACGGCGAAACAAACTGAAGAGGATGTCTTCGTTCGTTTAGGCGGACGATGTGAAAGTTGTGAGGAGCGGCGTAGGCGAGACGGCTTACGGACGGCGTAGACGATACGGGGGCGGCGAGGATGTCTTGGGTTTCTGTTTGAACAATGACGAAATAATGTTTTTTAGGGGTTAGTTCAACATTATATATATATATATATATATATATATATATATATATATATATATATATATATATATATATATATATATATATATATATATATATATATATATAACTTTTTACATCGGTGGAACCGTTCGCCCGATGCAATGGTTTATGCGCTGATGTTTTTTACATCGGTTTACAGAAGGACCGATGTAAGGTACATATGTTTTTACATCGGTGCAATCCTTGGCCCGATGCAAGGTTCTGACACTGATGTTTTTTACATCGGTTTTCAGAAGGACCGATGTAAGCTAGTTTTTTACATTGGTTTAAAGGATGGTCCGATGTAAGGTTCGGGTGATTGATGTTTTGTACATCGGTTTTTATGATTCCCCGATGTAAGCTTTTTAATATATTTTTATATTACCAATCTGCCAAGGACTTTTTACATCGGTTGACTGCAGGGACCGATGTAATATCTTGTCAGTTTTTTATATACAATATTTCTGCCACCTGGTTTCTTATTTATAAAAATGCCACCGTGTATTTTTCACGAAACCTTTTACATCGACTGATTAAATGGACCGATGTAAAAGATAGCGAAAAATATTTTTTTCACATTATTTATATCACTGCAAATAAATACCTGATGTAAAATGTTTTTAATTTTATTTTTTACATTATATATTTTGATACCTGATATAAAATCCTTTTCTCAAATGTCATTTGTGTTTGGTTTTTATAAAAGTATCATTAATTTTCTATTTTCCTCCTTTAAAAAATTTGATGAAAATGGTTTTTGTTTGTGCAGAAATATTTTCTGTGAAA